>JAGVSL010000137.1:1200000-1815293 GCA_022494535.1 Himalopsyche phryganea | reverse complement strand
TTAACAGGGGAAGTGCCAGAATTTTATTTACTGGCGTTATAAGGCCATGTCATGTATGGACAAACATGAGGTTAGCTACAAGTAAGAACCAAAAGTTATTGACATAAAACAAAGAATTGTAATAATATCAAACAATCATTTTCAATTTTTCGCCACAATCACCGTCCGTATCGATTATAAACACACTCGGTTAATCGTAATATCGAATAACAAAGATTAATAATTTTATTACTTCTTTAATACTATAGGTCGAATCTTTTTAGACCTCACTAGTACATTGAGCTTCAAAAAAAAAACTTCAAACAACATTGTGTAAACTAAAAATAACTGATTATTTTAATATTTTATTTCATAGTAATAATACTTTTTGGTAATAAACAAATACAGAATGTCTTCAAACAAAAGAATTCTAAATACGCGTGTTTTAATTATCATCAATTTGTATGTTAAATTTTATTAAGCGAATGAAAAAAAATGTTTTGTGAAACCTGTTTAACAGAGACAGCTCAATTGAAGCTTCAATAATTGAATTATCATTATAGTATTAGTAATTAATATTTTTAATGGAATTTGCGTTAATTTTTAATATGACATTCAGGTTGATTACTGTCCTCTCTTATTCTCGTCCTAACCTCTCCTAAATAAGCTCTCTATTTCTTGGAAAATAGTTAAAGTCTGCTGAAGCTATCATCGGACATCTGAACAATTAAAAATTTATGCGCGCCTCGGAAAACAGTTTCAAAGTTTAATAAAGGATTCGACAAATTCCAAGTAGTATCTATTCTTTTTTGGAACGAATGTTGAAATGAACTTCCATAAATAAGTCGTATTCGCTAAATATAATACAAACAAGTATGTTCTGAACGGTCTAGTCCTCTAGTCCAGTTATTATTTACGTATACTTGACAAGTATTCAAATATATGTCAGCATTTACATGTGTACAATAAAACAGCCAAAGTTCCTACAATACTACGTTAACTTTACTTCGCAGTCGACCTAAATTAATCACAGTATAAGGTAGAGAGGAGTGTTCCGACCAAATAAAGCCTCCAGCAATGAATCCTTTGCAAACTGAAGTTGGTGAGGTCTGACCGCGTACAGGCGGTAACAGGGGCTCGTCCCTTCCCCGAAAACTTCAAATTTCGTCCATATTCTGGACGGAAGTTATTAAAGCTATTCAATAATTTGTTTGTAAACTTTATCCGATGGACTTTGCATATACTAATTGAGAAACGAATCGCCGGAGGTATGTAAATTTGCAGACTATGTAATGTGGTCGACGGTTCTATAATATAAATTACTAACGGCAGTTTTTTATAAGTATCGTCGCTATGAATGAACTTGTACTCTGCCAAATAAATTCCCGACAAAATATTTACATCAATTCTCAATTATATCATCAATTCTCAACAAACTTAGATACCGCGATCTCATGTGTTTTTCTTGACCAGAAATAGTCAAGACAGAAATGATAAAATATCAGAAAAAATGGAAAACCGTCTCAAATATCGAAGGAGTTTCTTCTAATTTTGTACTATCATGTCTACTCTCAAAGCCAGTCAATCTCTATATTCGATAAAGGCTACTTTCAGTATCAAATAGGGAGTGATAGAGTGTTTGAAAACATAACAGACATCCGTGCTTATAGATAAAAATCTAATTGAAAATTTATCGTGGAATCAATGAAAGCAAGATTCCATTCTAACATGTTTAGTGTGATTTAAATGTAAGTTATTGAACGTGATAAGTTTAGTTCAAATAGTAATAGGAAAAAACAAACAAAATATCTTGAATTTGTATTAAAACAGTTTTATTTAACGTATAATCATGATATTTTAAAAATAAAACACAATTTGTTTGTCATTTTGCCAATTCATTTAAAAATAATGAAATGTTTCACTAATTTCGTTTAAAAATTACCCAATCTGCTATTCTGCTTAATGAATATATACGCATTAGTTAAGCTCATTAAATTTTATCAGTCAATGATTTTTATAGAGCTTTATTTTTGATTTCAGATTAGTATTTATTGATTTGTAAGAGGCCCTTAAGATTTTAATTGTAGACTATTTAATTTCGTTTATGTATAATTTGTTTGATTACCTTTAAATTCTTGTCTTAGTCCATGAACCAACTGTTGTATATACCTTGTAATTGTTAAAAAGCAATTTTACATAAATAGCCTTGTTATGATTGTACTTTTATCAGTTGATAGTGCTCGTGATGAGCGAAACCGTTCCAGAACATTATAAACATGTGAAAGTAGTAAAATTTGTATTTTTTATTTTAAAATTATAATGTCTTTCCACCAAGAATCGACAGCTAACACGTTAAAAGTGTAAATATTATCAATAATTAAATGTTGATAACTAATTCCTCCAGATCATTTAATCTTGGTACTATGTTAACACAAATGTAAACACTCGTGTACTGAATACTAATCTGACACGAGATGATTCGAAAATTGTTTATCTATTAAATAACTTTATTTTTATCTATTAAATAATTTTTATTATTTAAATATCTTTCTATTATTAATATCAATTATAATTAAATTATCCTGGGATTAAATTTATATAATAGCGCAGGATTGCAATCTCTGTGGATAAAAGACACACAATGACAGTTGATATTTTATAAAAAAAAAACAAAACTTTATCGATTGGAATGCATTCTCATGAATTTTAAGCTAATTTTACATTTAACATTGTTTTAAAAAGCGTACTAATAAATAAAACATCACAAAAGACACATAAATACAAAGATAACCTAAATAATATGACGTATAAATAGTTATGTATTCCTAAGTGACCATATGAATATTAATTCGTTAATTAATAATAACGGCGTTAATTTGTGTCGGTGAAATAGCATTTTGCATTATTCATAAAACCTTTTATCGTTTGCGAATGCGCGTGGAAAACAATGAAATAGTTTTCTAAATATACAAAACGCATCAATTATATATTTTTATTGATTAAAATTGGCCTTAATCGACTTAAAGAACTAGATAGATTACAATAGATATCAACATGAAAAAGAAAAAAACATATCAAATAAATAATACATTGATATAAAATTTGAGTTATTGAGATCTAGTACACTTCTATGTATTTTGTCACTAACGACCCGGGTTTCGCCTTTCGGCATCTTCAGGCATTCGGGCGCACGAATGCCCGAATATGCCGAAAGGCGAAACCCGGGTCGTTAGTGACAAAATACGTGGAAGTGCACAAAATCTTAATAATTCAAATTTGATATTGAAATTCCATCAAGCACCCTCAGTCAATGTCTTAAATTACATTGATATAAGTTATGTGGTATACTTTAACAACGATTGATAAATCACCCATTTCTTTGTAGATTGAATAAACAACAGTTTATATTTGCATTGCAAGGACTTGAATCTACCTCTTCTTGGTCACTAAGCAGATGTCATACTATTTACAAGACTACGAAAACAACAGAGTCTAGAGTCGATACTTCGGAAGGATATGTGTATTGAAAATACGAAGCAAACGAAAGATCACGAATCTTGCTGTTGTCATATGCTCCGTTTAGGGACCGATTATAATCGAAGAATAAGAACACATACATTTGTATACAACCATACGATACTAAGTTAAAACTATAGTTGATGTAACGTGCAAAACTCGGCATGGTTTCAATAAACTTCCGACATTGACTATAACAGAAATAATATTGGCTTACTTTAAGTTTCTGTCTTAATAAGTTATACTTTCATAGAAATAATAATTTAATATTAAAATTGTCTTCCATTTTCTCTCATGCAATATTCTTCGGAGTAAGGCTATAGAGCTAGAAGCTACGCCCTACACCCGTCGAATAATATTTGCAGGAAAATGTAAGCTGAAACAACGTTTTAAACGTCAAATATGCAAAATTACTAAGCTTTATGTCTGCTGTGAAATTGGTAAGAGTTTCAAAATGATATCAAAGGCATTTTATAGGTTAGTTGGGTAAATAAGACAGCAAGATATACATATTGAACGACCGCGAAACTATTGTTAATCGATCAAGTTTAAATGAATAGAAGATAATAATATTTTTAATTATGCCAAGTAACACAAAAAACATTACTTTGTACGGCGAATATTAGATTATGACAAATTTATGTTTGCAGAACTTTAAAAAATTGTGCCACACATTTCTTGGTTTGGTATGCGAAGCCTTTGGATGTTCCGCGCAGAGAACCTCTCAGGTTATTTACAAAATAGAAAACGCAGTAAATGCTGCAAATCATTTATATGTCGAATCATCAAATTCTCAAATGTAAGATGTAAAAATCAATATATTATAAAACATCTTGGTAATATAATTTAAGACATCGACTGAGGGTGCTTGATGGAATTTCAATGTCAAATTTGGATTATTGAGATTTTGTACACTTCCATGTATTTTGTCACTTCGAGTATTTTGTCAGTTCGAGTCCATTCGTGTGCTCGAATGCCTGAAGATGCCGAAAGGCGAAACCCGGGTTGTTAGTGACAAAATACATGGAAGTGTACAAAATCTCAATAATCCAAATTTGATCTTGGTAATAATTGAACCTTCGTATGGCAATGCTAAATATTTATAGCTACACTATATAGGCCGAATGTATGGGTTATAAATGATGCGAATTCTATGGGAGTTTTCTTGAGAGCCCCAGTTGTAGTTGGGTAAGTTATTTTTTTTTATTTTTCCGTCCATAATCATAATATTTCACTTCATGATAATAGTACTAATCATACCTAAGGATTATGGCCACTGATCTCAAGTGACCTTAACAAAGATAACCATGAAAATTAATACCATGTTCCAAGTTCTCAATTAAAATATGTTCACATATTCTGGATGAAAAGTCACAAGAGGATAAAATACTGTGAACCCGCTACCGCCCGCCCGCTTTCAAGGGAAGCTATATAAAAGCAAAAACCTTGAGAGAGAGACGTTTTAATGATTGCTCATTACATCACAAATTATGCCTTTAATAAAAGCCAAGTTTCTTTGAAACGGCATTATAAATAACGTAGGAGCTTTTGCGAAATCTCTCTGGTTACAGTTTACTTTGGCCCCAAACACGAAATCCTCTGGGTCAATTTAACATGTAAAGCACTTAGGATTTAATGGAGGTTTAGTGTGATTTTAATACACGTCCTGCTATCTAATGGTAAGTCGTTAACTGGTTTAGTTTTTAAAAGTAAACTAGGAAGGTTAATACTATCGTCATTAAATACGTAAATAGTTAGCAGCAATATTTCACTATGAATTAGAATTATTGTTTAACTTAAAAATAAATTAATATAAATCTCAAAGAAGCAAAACACATTTAACATTTAACCCTTCACATTTTAACAGTTTTGGCACGAATTTATTTTCAGTCAACTGATCTGTTAAAACGTTCACTATTACTAAAAATAGATCAATTTCAACTGTAAAAAATGGAGAATTATATGAAATGTATATTAGTTATCCCAAATAGACGAAGAAGCAAACTAAACTCATAGCATTCTCGTTAACATAAATCGAAGAAAATGAAGAAGCTGAAAAATATTTAATCTCTGACTTTGCAAGCAAAATGGCTGCGGCCAGTCTTCATATATCCCGCCAACACGCACACAAGCAAGCGCGTAGCCACAAAAGTATGTGTAATACATAGGGCTGACGATTAATGCTGCGTATCGGCAGTTCAATGCTGAATTTCAAAAGACTGAATATCGAAAGCTCTTTTCAAAAATAAATTTCCTTGTGTTCTATTTGACATTTTCATGATCTGTTGCCTAAATTCTATACCCAAATGTTTGAACTATTTTTTAAAGCATATATCTAAAAGTGTTTCCTTCTAGTTTGGCCGGAAATACGAGACAAAGTCTTGGACATGTAAACATTTCCAGCGCGTTCATCGGGTTAATAGCACAATCAGTGGAATAACAAATTTTAATATTTTTACAGATGGCAGATATTGAAGAATCAACGAATAGTTATTATGTAATAATTAATTACAATAGAACATACCATATACCTGTTACGAATAAATTTCTTTGATAAAAAACGCGTGCCGGCCGATGATTTGACGAGCGTGAAGTTACATCCCATCCACAGATCATAATATATATATCCATCACATTTTTTTAAAATAAAATAGTTAAATTCTTTTTGGAAACTTGGCCTGACCTTGATAAACGTTCTGTGTCGTTTATTTTCTCATTAAAAAGACGCATTTGGAAAACCTTTCTTATATAGCTGAGATCCGACACCCTTTTTTCTCACTCCTATTCTCGTTATATCGAGTGTGTGCTGAAGGTATCACAATAGATTTATAAGATTAAGAAATATATTGTAAAAATAGACTATTTTTAGTCGTTTCTATAAAGCAGCGCTTTCTGAATGTTATTATATACAGATTTCTAGTTTAAACGGTGTACGGCATTGTAAATACTCCACATAGAGTATTCCCTTTGTAGGTGCTACGGGTGACATGAGTGGTTTGGCCCACCATTTTGAGAATAACAATGCTGAAGCGGTAACGCTTTAACAGTTAGGAAATTGCTTGTCACTTACACACATTTTGCGTCAGGTTCTTTCACTTGAAACGTAGATTGTGTATAACGTATGTAAAACGTTGACAGAATTAAAAATGAAAGTTTTGAATCGGAAAAAAATATAATCTCATTGGTAAATAGTAAACACTCGATACTACGTGAAAAGTAACGAGATATCCGTAAAACTATTCGTTAGATATCATAGGCTCCGAGCTGGATAGAGAAAAATTGAAGCTGTTTTTTTACCATGTCCGTTGCTTTTAAATTGCCCAATTTTTCGTCTTGGAGAAAGTGAAGATACTGAGAATAGAACAATGGTACTAAGAAAGCACTAGGAGTTAGTGAACCACTCTCTCTACGACGCGTTTTAGATTGGATAGGAAATGGATATGAAGGAACTTAATAATGGATAATTTATTCTAGGATAAAATATCAATGTATTCTGTTCTACAAAATGTTGCAGAACGGAATATGTACTTCTATATTTTATCATATTATAATGAAGTTTCACCAAGTAAACGTCAGTTCAATCAATACTTTGTTCCACTATTTTTTTTCTAAACTAGATTATGATTATGTTTTTTATTCACGTCAGTTTCTAATGTGGATTATAATATGGACTCTTATTCTAATATTTCAAACAACGGCGTTAAAACTCGTGATCTAAGTGTATTTTTATATTGTTAATTTTCCACATAGGTTTTAGAATACACGACATTTTTGAGAATCTAATCATCCGTATTATGGTTTTGAGTAGTATTTTTGATATTTAATTGAAACAATTGCAACTAAATTGTGTACTTCGTACCTTCTTGCAGCTCATATCCATCATGATAATACATTTCTTTAACTTAAATCCCAATAATAACCTAAAGGCCTATCCTGGAAGATTACAGTTCAAAATGGTCTTGTGACGTTATCATTTAAAAATATTCTTGGGATATAAATGGTGCGTATTATAAAACAACAAATCTTCAATTAGATTCCAAACGATAAGGGTAGAGAACATGTATTTTTAGGCGAATATAAATTTATTTATAGTCATGTTTCCCTATAATGTTTTCCAATTATCTACCCGGTGCTCAGACGAGCGAGGAGGTAGGTATAAATAAGCAACTTACACTGTGGCCAATTCGTGAATTAAATTTGTTCGTCCTTGTTAACGCATTCATTTAAATGAATGCATTATTAATACAGGGATTTGTAACTTACGATGGGCACTGACCCCAATATGTTGTGATTGCAAAGCTATATTATGATGGACCATGAAACTTAAATGTATTATTTTCCATGCCAGATAAAAACATTACAATAATAATAATCACTTCTACAATGATAAATAAAAAGACTCAAAACATGTTAATGTAAAGTTTATCGAGACTTTACGATAATTATTTACTTATATGTATTTAGTTTTGCAATAGTTTAATCTTTTCCATTTCTCCGAGCATCATTTAAAAAAAAAATAAGCCATTCATTGACTTTATGAACTCATTTATTACGGTCTGGATATTTATTTGGTTAGTATCACCTGTAAATTCAATAATTACTATAAAGATAATCATTATCCACTGGTTAGTGATGTATAGAAAACCGTCATCACAAAACCTAATTAACCAAATCATAAAAGATACAAATTACCATGTATTTAGGTTCCTCAAGAATTCTTTTTGAAACTTGTGGTTTCTAGTGGAAATCCAATTGTTGCTTTTTTAACCATTTCCGCTCCCAATGTGGAGCACATGAACTCCTAATGAAGGCATCTCAACAGAAGCTTTTCTACGAGAACTGTTCACTCAATTGCTCAACCCCTCGTTTTCGAAGAGAGTGGGGATAGAAGGATATGAATAGGAGTAGCAGTTAGTTGATTGCTCTCGCAACGCCCCGTTTTTAAGATTAGATAGATGGGAAGGAAATTTTAGACATCACAATAGTTCATACCTACGAACAGAAATTCATTAATCGCTTGAAAAATCAATTTATGGAACTGTCCGTACCGGGATTTGAACCCAAAAATTCCGTAACCGAAACCAACGACGTTGACCGGAGAAAATTCTGATTCAAACGATATCGAAAGTATTATACAAACAGCTTTGTTCACTGATGATTTCTTAATAACCTCTTTTATAAATATTATGGCTACTGAACATAAGTAATTGTCATTTATTAACATTGTAATTGCTCAACCTGCATTTTCAATCAGTCCTTCTAACTGCAAATCACAGAAAGAATTATGTTTAAAAGTTGTCGTCGTTCATTTTGATGTATCATTTGAATAAAAATGGCATTTTAAATATCGCAGAAGAAAGAAATCCACGATAGTAACCTTTTGTTATCGGAAGAAATCCCTTTGTGAAATTTGGCGCACTGATGCCAAAAGTTTTAAACACCTACATAGTACACGGATACCAACCTATTCACCCCGTTATGGTATCGCACTTCTCCATAAATCTTCAAAGCAGTATATATCTAATCTGTATTACAAATATACCCAATAGTCATCATTATATAAAATCTTAAATGATGTCAAATGTCAATTCTTGGTAATCAAATTCCGTACGTTTTACTTAAATTTTTCATTTAGTAACTCAGCCGTCAGACTGCATATTAGATAAGAAATACACACTTTTTCATATCGAAAGTTCACGTTCAGTATTTGTAAGGGGTTTTTCTTTCCCATACGAAACCTACAATTGACAGATTCTTTAGTTAACGTATATGGCAAATTGACTCGTCAATTTTCTTCGCTGTTATAATTTGTCTGAGTTGTTTTTAAATAAATAAATAAAATATATGCAATATAAACGGGACGAGGACAACAAGTTAACCAGAAACCTGTCAGCCGGTTTCGCGTGACCTTCTAGTTTCAGCCAAAAAAAGTAAAATTATTATTGGTTGGAGTTGTAATTCCAAAATACTGAAAGAATCCTTAAACTAAGTTAGCTATAATTATACCACAAATACTGAATTTTTATTTTTATTAGATAGATGTCTCACTTCCGTTTGTCTATTGTAATCTAAAAATTGTTCAAATATGCCTTTAATATCTTCCAAACAGTATTTGATTATTTTTACAACAAAAAATAAATAATTTAAGACATCGACTGAGGGTGCTTGATGGAATTTCAATATCAAATTTGGATTATTGAGATTTTGTACACTTCCATGTATTTTGTCACTAACGACCCGGGTTTCGCCTTTCCTTGCCAATTTTGAATGAGCAACTGAACCTTCCTAATTCTCCGCTATTATACCCTATACGTTGAAACACCTAACAGATGTCACTAAAAATGTGGAATGATTGTATATATTTACCCATTCGTCGAATTACATCCCGTCAAAACCCACAATACTATTATGTTTGTAAAATCACTGGTATTTCTAAAAGAAGTTGAAAAGCGGCAATTCGCCACTCTGTTAATATGGTGTTTACAAAATAAGGATTAGGGCGATTACTGAAATTTTAACTCAGGTATCAGTGTGGCTCTCAGACGTATAATATCTTACCTCGTAAATAATATTTGTCGCATTTGTATCTTCTATATAAACGTTAGACACTGTTTACTGTCTCTCAGTTCGAGTCCATTCGTGTGCTCGAATGCCTGAAGATGCCGAAAGGCGAAACCCGGGTCGTTAGTGACAAAATACATGGAAGTGTACAAAATCTCAATAATGCAAATTTAAAAAAAAAAAAAAATGTATTCATAAAAATAAGTAATCAAAGATGGACGTCAAACAATATATAAATTTTGAATATAAAATGATACAAGAAATTACAGAGGCGGTACAGAGAAAACTTTCGGTATAAGACGAAAAAGAAACATCGATAAAGTTTTGAACAGTTGGTAGTTTATTTATGAAGCTTTGAAACTTTGTCGTTAAATTAACTTTTCTGTTTGTTTAAAAGGTTAACTTGTATTTTTACAAGTTTTATAGCAAGACGTCGCAGAGGTTAAAGGTTCATAAAATGGAAGATTTGAAAGATCAATTTAATTAAAAAATGATTGTATTTGCCTAATAGCAATTTAAGGAATACTCGTATGTTTTTCTTCCCATATTAATCAAAAATTCTATTCGCTATGGGTAAATTAAGCCAGGTAAGCACCTTCAGTTGATTGTCAGGAGTGTCTAGGTGTAATTATACAACCAATTTATCATTCGTAAATCAAGTGTTGCCAGTAAGTTGAATCAGTACAATATTGTATACGAAATACGTAATAACAAACGATAAATGTTGCTTGCGACAAGATTCCATAAATCAATCAATCAACGCAATCGTCGTTATGTAAAATTAATATGGAGTAATAAATTTAATCATGCTATAGCTTACCTTGAACGGTTCCAACGAAGTGTCATCGACAAACGTGAGCTGTCGATCGACTAGGAATTCGACAGGTCGCCGAGGGCCGTATGACACAGGTTTTAGCGAAACAAATGTCTGAAAAAGAAGAAAAACATATAAGTTACTACTATAATGATATAATATTAAATGTACTACAAATTACCGACAGCTTTAGAGTATTTTGATTACCATATCAACTGATATCGAGATTACTTTTAAGGTGTTAACTGTCAATTCTTGGTGGAAAGACATTATATTTTAAAAAATAAAACACAATTTGTTTGTACTACTTCCACATATGTATAATGATCAGGACCGGTTTCGCTCATCACGAGCATTATCAACTGATCA
This sequence comes from Himalopsyche phryganea, assembly GCA_022494535.1. Classification (NCBI taxonomy): domain Eukaryota; kingdom Metazoa; phylum Arthropoda; class Insecta; order Trichoptera; family Rhyacophilidae; genus Himalopsyche; species Himalopsyche phryganea. The sequence continues at coordinate 1,804,054 of JAGVSL010000137.1, read as the reverse complement.
GTTGATAATGCTCGTGATGAGCGAAACCGGTCCTGATCATTATAAATATGCGGAAGTAGTACAAACAAATTGTGTTTTATTTTTTTTGATATCGAGATGCCAAAACTATACAATCTTCACATGCGACTATAAAATTTTTCAACTACACCGTGACAAAGCAAGATTTAAAATTAAAAGTGAAATCATTACAATTCCCATTTTTGGATATTGCAATATCTATTGACATGACCTTGTTATGTTCGGACAAAATTATTCGCCGAAAATCTCTGTCATCAGGTGACGAATAAAACATAGTATATATTCGTCTTTTGATGTAGCCACGCTTGCGCGTCATTTTTCATCTTATGTTACTTATTATTGTAAAAGAAAATTATTATGTAAACTATTGCGCTGTTGGAGAAATCTTCTTTTAAGGTTTGTGGTGTTCAAATATTTCGAACAAAGTTAAGAGCTTTCAACACATACCAAGAAACATAAAGAAAAATATTATTTTGAATATATAACAAAGAATAATACATCAAGATGTATGCTAAGTTCTTTAGATGATAGCGTATGTATGAACTGTAACTCACAATTATTATCTTCAACAAATAACATGCGTAAAAAATAAGTCATAAAATAACCGTTTGAGAGCCTGTCAATATAATTTAATGTTAGATAGGAATGTCTTCCAAGGATTCCGGAGTCGGTTTTAATAACTGTATGATTGATATTCCCAAAAATATCGTGTAAGCTTTTTTATTACAAATATTAAATAATATTTGAATGCAAAGCTAATTTTCGGTACATTATTATTTTACAAAACGTTTTGCATTGTTGCTATAACATTTTCAAGAATGTGCGCAAATATTTCTTAAAATGAAAACGATATTGTAAAATATAATCAGGTCGGCACAAAAGAATACTTATATCAGAATAACTTTTCATATTATTCTACTTCCAAAAATTAGCGAGAAGCAAACTTAGGAACGAAGTTGTTTTAATTATGCAAAAGTTTAAGAGCAACTTCAACGGGAACAAAATATAACACAAGTAGCGATAACAACACAGAAAGGAAAAGGTATTTCAAAGTTTAAAGTAAGTGAGTGAGTAAGTTTCAAAACTAATAACCTCTTAATAACAATATTAAACTGACGAAAACTTTGAGACAACAAAAGACGGGACATGTATCGTAAGGAATAATGTTCACATGAAAGTTTACCACGATAATAAAGTAATAAACTCATATGTTTTATCATTCAGCAGGTACTACAATGCTAGGATAAACACAAAGGGAGTAGGTACTTTGCTTTCAGTGTTTTTCTCTTTGAATAATGTTAGATATGAGCAATCTAAAAGCGAAAATTGTTAAGTCCACATTTCATCAAAACCGAGCAACAAATACGTAACCACAAGGCTTGGTAAATGAGTGGATTATTGTACTCGGCGATTCATTTGGAAAGATTCGTTCAATCGAGTCGCCTTGTTGGATCAATTCGTTAAGTAACTTTTTAGTTTGCCGCCGCTCATTTTGCCGAATGTAGGTAATAGGCATTAGTTATGAATATGAAAGCGTATTTAGTATACATGGGATCGCGACTCGCGAAAAGACTCACGAATCGGTTCGCGAATGATAATAAATACTGTCAGTTATGTTTTGTTTTGCAGCCGTCTGCGTAGTAAACGTAATAAATCTTGTCACTTATTACGTTTGGCCGATTTGTCCAATTTTATTTAACTTATATTTATCGCAATCCTCGGTTGACTGGTTAGTAAAATAGGCATATTGTTATGTTCGATAGAAAAAATAAGTTATCGATGCAACTAGTCCACTACTCACATTGCACAGTGTACATATGGAGTTTTGTTTTTAGACAACTTAAATCGTCATTACTATTTGGGGGACTGAAACGTCTTCCCTTAAAAATCATGATATCCTTAGAAATACTTATATTATCTTTATTTACAAATTATAGCGTAAAATTGGTTATAATTTATGCAAATTTGGATTATTGAGATTTTGTACACTTCCATGTATTTTGTCACTAACGACCCGGGTTTCGCCTTTCGGCATCTTCAGGCATTCGAGCACACGAATGATGCCGAAAGGCGAAACCCGGGTCGTTAGTGACAAAATACATGGAAGTGTACAAAATCTCAATAATCCAAATTTGATATTGAAGTTCCATCAAGCACCCTCAGTCGATGTCCTAAATTATATAATTTATGCCTTATGCCTCAGCCTGTTTGCGATGTGCACTAATTTTCTCTGTTTGATTTCATTAAGTATTATACTATGTATATGCTATAATGTATGAACCCGTAAATTGTGTGTAGTAGCAATGCGAAATCTTTTGCTAAAACCAACACCCCACCCTGCATGGCTTGCTTATGACAAAAGGAACTACATAAATATCTTAATTTTGCTGGGTTGGCAACTTAATGCAAAATCAAAACATAATAAATCTTGAGATTGCAATCTCTATATATGTATTACATATTATGTCATAACATGTTACTGTTTCTTTGTCTAATCGTCGAGCTGAGATAACGTTTGCATAATATTTAAGAAGCCTTTGTACATCTTTTCGGGAATTACAATTACTCATAATTGCAACACCGTGCCATTTAATTAGTAAAACCAAAGATGGCCGCCGATACATCTTAATAACACAAACATCGTGCATTGAATTAGCGTTTTTTAGATTGAATTTCGATCCAAGTGGCGGATACTCCGCTGTGCAATATTTGTTGAGTAAAATGGTGAAAGGAATTTCAGTTTTAAAGATCATAATTGTTTTTTGCCCATCTCAAGGTTATAGCTTCTTGCGCTGTCGGTTATAAATTTTGAAGCGGTTGACTGCACTGTCAGTGTTTCTTATTTTTTCGTTGGGCGGGTGACACACAGGAAGTTCTGTCCGCAATACTTTGTCATTCACTAAATTATGCTGATCCATGCTCACAAACTGGGAAGAAATCAATGCCCTTGTTAACTATGTTTTCTTTTTCTCAAATAATTCGTCGGCAATGGTGGTAGAAGGCGATAGGTCGAAAATCAACTGTTATGAGTTATGAATACGGTACGGTAGATTTTAGGACGGCCTTTGTTACGTAATGTGAAGAAATCAAAATGAATTACTGACAATTAAATCGAATTCGTAAATGATAAACGAATCTCATAAAGTGGTTAGTTTAATAAATAGTAGTTAAGGTGTGTATGTAAATAAAAATACTTATATTTCATGATTTTCTTAGAAGTCGATTATCTCAAAACAAGGTTTTTTAACTAAACGCCTTCTGCCACTATAAACGATATTTATATTAGTATTTGTTGGGCCTGTGCCGTGTTGTCTACGTCGTCTTTTTCCAATGCAGTGTACACAGGTTCGTTTCCTTCCCACCTATCATATCCAAAAAAAACAAATCGCAGGGATCTAACCACCGGTTTTACTACCCCCATTTATTACTCAACCTCTCCGAAAAAGAGAGGTTAAGCGATTTTAAAACAATTGGTTTTTGTAAAAAAAAACAACTTCTGTTTAGATGCTACAATAGGACTCAAAATTTCATGATAAAAATCAATGTAACCATTATTTTCAAGTGTGACCAAGAACTGTGTCATGGCAATCAACAAATAATTATTACTGTGTGATAAAATTTTACTAGCTAGGTACATCAACAATTGATGAAGATGTAAGCTTTTGAAAACGGCCTTTCATTCGTATTTACTAATGAAATCTTCCACCAGCATTTATAAATGATTTTAATAAAATTACTAACGAAAATAACAGTAAATTTTTAAACCACAAAAATCCTTATGCAATGCGAAATGTTATATTATTAGGTGGTACTATTTTAATGGCGTATTACTTGCGAATTTAAAACGCCTTAGGCATATAATGATAAGAAATCAAAGTTTTATTGTAGAATATAAATATATTATTATTGATTAAATTGCGATATTCTAGTTATATTGCGGACTATTATTGCATTATATTGCTATCGATTTTTTTGTATCATTTCCTGTGCAATTAAATCTAAAGACACAACTGTTATGTAACCAATAAACGTTGGGACATTAAAATGGCTTTTATATTTTAAAACTTAATTCAAAATCTTTAGTTCGAAACGGCACAGTAGTTTGTCCTCTGCATTGTTTTGAAATATAAACGTAAGATGGAGATAGTTTCGAAGACGTTTTGAAGATTCTTTATTTGAAAATTTATGTACTAACAACTGGCTTTGTCTAGCATAATTATTATGTTCAAACACCTCAGTGAGAATTCTGTGACCATGGAAAATTTATGATTTATTTAAATTTAAATTTTAAATTAATTTTTTAAATAAAAATATATGACATTACATCTGACAGCGAATGCGCCAAATATTTTGAAAATTAGAAAATCAAACGAGATAAACTCGATGAGAATTTTAAGAAGTCATTCATGTCCAAGATCACAAATTTAAATTGAAAAAAATCTAAATTTAATATTGATCTTGCTGGGTATTGAACCAGGACCCACCCGATCGCTAGGGCAGACACTTACCATTAGACCACAGAGGCCGACGACCTGATGATTTTCTGGGGGCAGAGGATCGAGAGTATCGAGACCCTCTTGACTCGTCAATCCACCGATTATCCGAAACGTGCGCCATCGAAATAAAAGAAATGTTTACTTTATTTTCAGTATTTTTGTGAAGTTTCCTTTTTTCTGCAATTTAGTTTTAACTTTTTGAATAATTATTTTAAACCTTCCTGTCGGCTCCGTGATGCAAAGGTTAACGTCGTTGGCTACGAATGTCACGGGTTCAAGTCCCGGTGCGGACAGTTACACGAATTGATTTTTCAATCGATTTATGGTTTTCTGTAGTCATGAATGTTTGTGTCTCATGACGTCTAAAATTCCCTCCCACTCATCCGATCCTAAAAACAGGGCATAGCGAGAGCGGTTAGCCAACCAATAGTGCTGTCCAGGCCCTATCCTTATATCCCAGTGGTTCTCGTGTGCGGCCACCAAAGGATTTTTCTGTGGCCACCAACGGTTCCATAGTAATAAATATTGATATTAGAAAAATTAATACGACATTTGTTTATTCGTATTGTGTACGTAAGCGGCTCGAAAACGTATTTGTAATGAATGTTAATTTGTGCTGCAGTGCATTAAATAATTCGGTCTGTTGTTCGCTGTTCATCTTGCAATCATGATTTTCCAAATACACAAAGTGTAACAGTGATTATCTTCCGATTTTTTTTATATAAATATGGAAGCATCTGTATATTACGTTATTCTTCATTTTTATAATTTTGATGGGAATTTGGTATAGTCCCCGAGTTAAAATGGATATAAAAAAATACCTATAAACAAACATTCAAAAAAGTGTAAAAATCTAATGATTAATAGATTTTTTGACATATTTGAAAAACAAAGATGTAGGACTCTATAGTATTAATATAAAATATAGGATTTGTAAAAATATAGTACATATTTTTAAATTTTAAATTTTCTGCCTGCGACGCAAGCTTGGGTCGTCATGGTTTATGGTTTAAAAGAAATTGAAGTAGGTAATGAGTCCCTTAAATGCATCGGCCTAGTATTTTCAATCACGATTGAAAAATTTGGTGCGGCCACGAGGTATTTTCAAAAAACCACTGATGTTCATTATGCGGCTACGGATAAATTTTCAGTGAGAACCACTGTTCTATACCTACTCTCTTCGAAAAAGAGACGTTGAGCAACTGAGTAACAAGCAGTTCTCGGAGAAAACTTCTGTTGAGATACCATTAGGAGGCCATATGGAGCGGACAAGGTAAAAAATAAATTTACACCTTCCACTAGCCCCATGAGATTTTTTAAACTTACGATGTATTCAACGTAGAAACCTTTTGTATTACAACTATTATCAATAACAATACCCATATATTTATCTATCTGCCATCTGTCTATCTATAACGCATTTACATTTTTAATAGGAATCCGTGCAATATGAAAATCTTTTTTATTGAAATACTGTAATATCTAGTTTAAGTTAGTTTAGTTATACGGGTTTACATTTCTGAGTTACAGATTTATATGTAATGTCTATTGTCAAATCACATTTAAATATTCATTAATAACTTCTAAATGTGATGTTTATCAAAATCATTCATGTCTACTGAAGAACTAAGCCGCATCCAATAATTTTGACAGGTGGCAGGACTGGCAGTGCCATCTGATAAATTACAGTCCTATGTTATAATTAATAATATAATTATAGTCGCGCATTGTAAAAGTAAAATGGTTACCCTTAATTCGAGCCTTGTGTATTTACAGGGATCCGGTAGTGACTGAGGGATCGTGGACCGTAGAAATATCCTGCCAATAGTGATGCCACTTGGAAATGCTCAAATATTGTTCGATGATATTCCTTTGATGGAGGTAGGTGTATAGTGATAGTAGTATTTTTGGGACAATAATTTCTGATTGTAGCATAATATTTGTCAAGTTGGCTTACCAGGGCAGGCCAGGGGGTGGAATTGCCGTCCTTGGCCCTCTCTGCCCAGACGAGTTCTCTTTCGACAAGAAACGACTGGTAGCGACCACCGTAAACGGGCACCCACTGACGACGACGCCAGCCTTCACCGTCGTACTCCACCAGGACCTGAAAAATTGAGAAGAAAAAGATTTACAACGTGTAAGAAAAATGTACAAACATACGAAGAATAAATAACGTACGTGTAAATACTTAAATGTATGTATTTATTACATTAAGTAAAACATGTTTTCATACGAGTTAAATAATATGAATTCGGGATTAAAGAACGTAGAATTTCGGGAAAACAACGCGAGATTCCAGGATCTCAATCACCAGTGGAGATCCCTATTGAATATTGTATTTATTCAAAAAGGAAAATAGACGGTGAAATAATCGTATTATATTCGAAGTTTCCAATTATTTTGATAGAAAACTCGGAAATAAATAATATTAAATTGTATTTTTAATATACATGTACAAAAGTTAAGTGTAGTTTTAAAAATAGTCTTAAGAACTCTTGCAGTACCATCTATCCATATTTTATCAAACTACAGCTCTCTCATGTAACGCTGTACAGAGCTATGCGTAAAAAAGAGAAAGCAATATAAAACTCTAGAATTTTAAAACGAGTTAGCGATAACATGAACCCGTTATGTAGAGTATTTCTGTTTTACCATAAAGTAACTTCAGCATTGCACCACTCGCGGCAGCACCTTACGGGGCAATAAAATAACTGTCAGTTTCAAACTCCGCCTCGAAATTGTGCAACCATTTATATTGACAAGAGAAAGAGGATAAGAAAATACACGTAACGTAGATGCACGAAAGAGAAAGAAATACTGGAACGCCCTTATCAGTCGTCGCTATAGCAACGACAAGGCCGCCATCTTTGATATTATTTTTTCAAACTGTGCAACGGGAAACATATGGGCGAAAGGTTGCTAACGGTTTACCTGCTATGTAATAAAACTGAACCTTTTCTAGCGAGAATTATTTGCAGTTGAGAGAAAATGTAGGGTGCGGATTCCATTTGGGATGTGTTTCAAAGGCGAGAGATGTGAAATTAGGTCAAATATGATCGATATTCAAAGTCAAAGAAGGGCGGCTTTCGAGAATACCATGACATTTCGATCTGTCCAGACAGGATATGATTCTTTATGTGATGTCATGAAAATTGACAGTCCGGACCAGACAGTTGGAAGAGAGGTGTATTTAAAGAGGAATTTTGGGACGATGAAAACAAATTTGTCTCCTAAATAATATACAGGTAGGTTAAAATTAATATAGGTTGGTGCTTATATAAATATGGCTGAATATTGTTCATTCACCATTTCCATTTTAAAATAAACAAAAAATATGTAGATTAGTTAAATAAAATGACATGATTCCTATTAAGTTCATTATTGACAAACCGATATCAATATTTTCAATGAATTCGGTGCTAGGTTTTGTGGAAATTCATTTTTAATATTGAATTAAGATTGATTATGTACTTTGTTTATTCACTGACTGAAGATTCTTATTGAAACACGCGTCACGCATAATTACACAACCAGTATAATGACATAGTTACCTAGCAATTTAAAGTGTGCCTTTATGAAAGGTATTAAAACCCTCCCATTCAATCTGTCCAGTCGTACCTTTTCTAAAATAATTCAATAAATCTTTTGGTCGATTTCACGACTCATGAAGGAAGCTATCAATTCAAGATACCTCCTTCAATAACTGAGTATAATTAAGTATACAATTAAATCATTGAAGAGATTTCCGTTATTCTACCAAGCAAGAAAAAATGTAATCAAAAAATAAATATAAAGTTATAATTTAAGATATAATTTAAGACATCGACTGAAGGTGCTTGATGGAATTTCAATATCAAATATGGATTATTGAGATTTTGTACACTTCCATGTATTTTGTCACTAATGACCCGGGTTTCGTCTTTCGGCATCTTCAGGCATTCGAGCGCACTAATGGACTCGAACTGACAGACAGTAAACAGCGTCTAACGTTTATATAGAAGATACAAATACGACAAATATTATTTACGAGATAAAATATTATACGTCTAGGATCCACACTGATCCCCGAGTTAACATTTCGAGAATCGCCTTAATCCTTATATTGTAAACAACACATTAACAGAGTGGCGAATTGCCGCTTTCCAACTACTATTAGAATTACCAGTGATTTTACAATTATAATAGCATTGTGGGTTTCGACGGGATGCAATTCGACGAAAGGGTAAATATATACAATCATTCTACATTTAGTGACATCTGTTAGGTGTTTCAACGTATAGGATACAGCTGAACCTCCCAAATTCTCCATTGCTACATACCCTTATAAATTTGACAGGATACTGAGAATCTGCTTCGTAGGCACCGCATGGTTTCAGTAGCAAAGTACAGGTGGGTGAATGAATAACACAACATTACATGCGATAAATAGGTAGGTCACAGCAGATAAGCCTAATCTTATCTCTTTATTTAGGATCGAACTGATTTCTTACAGATACATAGTTTATTAAGTAAATGTCTTAGTAGGTAAATAATTTTAATTAAATTTTATAAAAAATAGATACCTATCAGTATTTCACATGCTTATTTTTATTTGCCAATCTAATCACCGTTCACGTTATCATTACGTTATCTTGTTCGTATCATGCTGATCACGCGAGTTTTCTATTTTCATGTTTTTTCCTATCTATATTTCCCAACTGGAAGGAAATGAAATCTGAAAAGCGGGCTCCCAGTTTCCTGTATTATTTATGGCTAGGATAATTTATTGTCATAGTGCTTTTGTATGAAAAATTGAGTAAATATAAAATAAAAATGTATTTTTCTTTTATTCATTTGCAGACAAATTTTTCAAATCTATATAGGCTCATACGGGCTCTAATACGGAACAATTACTGTAAAGTTAAGTAATTACTCAGCTGATGGAATTATAATAAAATATTAACATATTTTTGACTGGCTAACATGCGATTTAATGCAGTGTTTCTCAACAGGAGGTCCATGGAAATTTTCTGCAGTCCGCAAATAGTTAGAGTTCATTTTAAAATGCCTAAACAAAAATTCAATGCAATAATCATCATTCAAAACCCCTGTTCTGCAATTTTTCACACTGTATTTTTATTCTTAAAATAAATCATTTTCAAATGGCAAAATCGACCGCACGTAGACGTATTGTTTTGGTATATACATAGGTCGACCTAATCCTCCTTTTAAAAGGGAATGCGTTTCATGAGAGTATTTTTTTTAATTTTTAACACTTTCCATCCGAGCAACGCGGAGCAATCCAGCACCTAGGTACTAGGTCATTCCTGCGTTGATGGTCCGCAAAATATTTCTTCTATTTTTAGTGTTCAGCAAGTGTAAAAAAATTGAGTAACACTTGTTTAACAGATCAACGAAAAAAGGGATTTGGTATGTGCGAAGTGTGCAAGCAGATTAATTATTTGAGAAGATTTCACACAACGGTAGTTCGACAGCTGATGATGATTTAAAAAAAATGGAGATATATTTATCCTAATGCAAGAAATATCGAATCATAAGTGCGGAATGGTACCCTCAAGTCTGGAAGACAACTTATTTGCAGTTTTTTTGTATGTGAATAGATGCAAATGTATTATTATAGATATGTAATAAATTGTATGTAATTAAGTTGTACCTATATCACGATTAACTAAAGTTTGCAAGGGCATGACATATTGATTTCAATGTCACCAAATTAGTCTAACCATCATAAAAGGGGCGGAGCCTTTGCAAACTTTTCCAAACATATCGCAACCTAAGGAAAATGCTAATGCTATCGTAGCTCTGAATAGTTGCGGTTTTTGAGTTAACTTGTCGCTCCAAGATACTACCTAGGTATAATAAATTTAATATAGCACGTGCCGAGGAATTTGATATGGCGGTAGTAACTATGCCTTGGGAATTTTTCTTGTTGTGTGTATCTTACCTACAACAATGCACTCGAGAAAGCAGTTAGATTGGTTGTTTTTATACTTATACGTTAACCTACATACAAATCCGATAAGAAAAAATCCCATTTGGCCGCCAAACCTTTCAAATAAAGTGAAAACGTTCCTTATTCAAAACAACCAATCGAGTTGGAATCGGATGAAATGACAATGAGAAAATCGAAAAAGAACAATTCTATTTTGCAACGCGTTACGAACACATAGACGACTGGCGCAATAGTAGACGAAGCTAATGTAACAGAAAGAGACACAAGATGTAGAGAGAGTCTTTCACGGTGCAAGTGCATCGCTAGATTGACAAGGAGAAAAGGTGAAGTGGCGGCATGTGCGGGTGAAGCGGGGAGGCCGCGTGTGCAGGAACTGACTTGTAAACAGTACCGCAGCCATTCGCCGACGGGTCGTTGACACCGGCGGACTGAATTGGGATTGCCGGTGTTCGCATGCGCGCATGCATCTTTACAGGGAATTTCGATCGAGCGTCTGGAATTATCTACGCTAATCTGCTGAATAGTTAGATATATCCCGCCGGGAATTTTGGGTTAGGTGGACCGCTACCAAATACTTTTAACATTTGCCATTCGTTTCCTGGTTTATAAATATATAATTTAAAAAAATGTTTGCATCGATATAATGAAAAGCAATAAAGTAAAACATCAATATCAAGATTCTTAATAAAAAAGGTATATGATAATTATAAATTCAATACAATCTAGTATAATAAATTAACACACATCCAGGAAGACCAAGTATGAGAGAAGAATGAAATACACAGCTGAGATTTAATCACAATATGGCGCCGACCAAATATATCAGCTGATCGTAATATTTTAATTTGTATACAGGATTACCTATTTATCTGACAATTTCCTACAACACCGTATATTAGCAAACAGTTTCCCAACAATCTTTAGTATATTTACATATAGTTAATTCCTGTATATTCTTTTATGTTTTATTGGCATGACAAGAGGCTGCGAATGCAATTTATTATCAATGCACCTGGTTGTATATAGTTTGTATTTTATTTATCGTTGCAAACTACTTATGCATTGGTGAAAACAGATAGGAAACCGAAGTTAATATGTGAACTATAAATGATTCATCTTTTGTTAAAAATAACATTATGTAAAAAATGTAGAAGTTAGAGTTAACTTCAAGACCAATCGATTGCCAAACACACAAAATCATATTAGTAAAACATATCTTCCAAAGCGCCTTTATTATGCAGAAATGCAAAATGTAAATATTTATTAAACGTCAAAATTCGAATCTTTTACCTGAATTCGCATACATTAATAGCTTTGATTTTTTCGACGTAAGGAAAATAAACTTTTTAATTGTACGCACAAATATTTTCAACTGCACGCTATTTACCCAGAATAATAATAAAGTAATATGTATAGGTAATAATATAAACGGTCATTCTTATAATGCGTGCTTTTGTATCGTTCCCTTTACCAAAGAGGATCATTATGTCGAATTGATTGAATTGACATTTACTTGGTAGAACTCCATTCTAATGAAATATAATTATTAAATAAAGTTGATAGCTTTTATCAACATTACGCCATCGTTAGAACCGTTGATTTATGGTATTTTAGGCGAATTTGGAATCGTCAGATAATGGCCGAGATACTACATTTTCGACCAACTGGTTAACATAGGTTTAAGTAGGTATTTAGTTTCACAAGAATTCCATAAAAAAAAATTTGCCTGATCATTATAGAATCATTATAAGAGTAGGTCGACAATATTTTTTTACGACGTGTTATAAACTTCACATACAAAAGAAAATTCCTAAGTTACTAAAATACAGTCCTGGTACAAAAATCCACTGCTGAAGTACTTCATTACGTATACCAATACTCCACAAGGGAGGTTAAATGTCTAAAAAATTTATGTATAAAAAAGTAAATATTTGTTTCATTATTAATTGCATATTTTTGACTCACCAAACGGTACTTTGTTTCTTTATTTGTTATAAAAATGATATATAAATTTAAATCTATATGTAATAAACAATAATGCATACGATTAAGATGAATCTTTTATACATTTTTTTTCTTTTGTATTAATTACCCGCAAGACCAAAAGGAAAACATTATTTCCTAATGGTATCTTTTTTAATAATAGGTATAATTTTATTGATGGCCACACCGGCTTAATAATATCCCGCAGCTCTTTTGTGTTTCGATAAATCTTGAGAAGTTCCTTGGACGGTCCTTACTAATGGTCAATTTACATTCATCTCGTTTCTACATGCATAAGGAACAAAATATTGAATAGATGTAAACTTTTTGATGTAAACTTGCTATAAAATGTACGTCTAATATTTTTTATGTATTTTTAAAATGTATATTTATTAAGGTGACCAATCAGTTTGTACCAATGAAAAGGAAGACATAAATAAATTGAAGGAAAAAAATCGTAAATAAAACAAACATATTATTCATTACAATAATACACTATAATATGAAAAACTCCGTAATAAAAACACTTGTAACATTTTATATTATAATTATGCTTTCATCCCTATTAATTATTATTTGAATGAGTATTTTTCCACTGAATGAATATTTTTTGTCAATGTGTCATTTTCTAACAATATTTTGGAAATATCTGGGACAAGAATTATCTCTCATAGTGAAGTTTATCGGAAGTGCTGCACTTAGGGTATCGACATTCAATCTAGATATTATCTCACTTGTCCAAAAATAATTAGTATAGAATCGGCTTGACTCGGTATCGATCGAATACGGAGATTTACAGATCATTCTTCAAATAGACAGAACTCAAAAAAAGGCCTGTCCTCCCTAAGGGAGGACGGTTTGTCACCCTACTATTTATGGAATCGAAAAAAACCTTGTTTTTTAATTTAAAATGCTTGAAAATTTGTAATTTATAAGTTAAATGATGACATAATCTAAAGTAGATATTATTGCAAACTTTAATCAGTCTGCATGGTAAATGTTTTGAGATACATATCGTCGTTGTTCTGGAAATAGATGTCATGTCGGGAAGAGTAAATCTGTCTCAAATATTTTGTGCTCAATTACATACAATTTAAAACAATCGTAAATTTCAAAACAGCGTGTGATTAAATTTGAAGATTCAGATTTTTTAAAAAAATGCATTTCTTGCGTACATCGTTTGAAAAACGAATTTTTTAGAAAATAGCTTTCCTAACACAAAAGTTTTTGCCAGAACGTACACAATATATCAAAAGTTAGACAAATGAATTTATAACAATATCTAGGATTTCGTTTGATGTTGGTAAGCAGTTTCTGAAACTGTTTTACTAATTAATCAATTTTTGTGTTATTTGTGCCAATAACTTTAAACAGAGTCTGTCTCTTTTTTAAATGTTCAATGTTAACTTTATAATAAATGCAAAATTTGACAGTACTTTAAATTGTGAGCAAATTAAAATTTAAAAAATATATTGAAATGAGTCGCAATAAGTATGTCGCTTAAAAAGTGTGTTCACACTATTTGATGTTGTAGAATGATTAATAAAATATAATGTCATAAATGGTTTGAGTGTGTAAATGCACCTTTCGGTGTAGACGTATTAAAACAAAACGGCGGTCATTGACTTGAGCCATCCTATAGACACGATAAAACTGAACTTTTTACTTTATTTTCATTGCAGTATCAAATAAAATGCACTCGCAAAGAACACCGTCAATGTTTATATGAAAATAAATTACTTAGCACGGTTCTAAAAACAAAACACGATAAATAAAATATATTTAACAGTTAAAAAGGTAAAATTACGAATTCATCACAGCAATGATTCGATACCTGTTTTTGAATGTGACCAAAAAGGTAGATTTGAGGGTGGCTATGTAGAATTTGTTTTTGAATTTACAATTCACAATTTAATTATTACACACTTATCAACTAGTGAATAATGAAAAGATCAATTCAATATTTCTGTAGACGAGTGGCTAACGTCGTTGGCTTCGGTTGCGGATTTCACGGTTCGAATCCCAATAAGCACAGATGCATAAATTGATTTTTTCAATCGATTTATAGATTCGTGTTCGAAGACACGTGATATCGAAATTCCCTCCCATCCATTCCACCCTAATATAGAAGCGATTAGTTAACTACTAGCCCTATTTTTATATCCATATTCTCTCCGAAAATTAATGGTTAAGGAGTAGAAGTAAGACAAATATATATATATTGATAATTTCTCAAGACCATAAAACGAGGCGTAGCGAGAGCGATTAGCTAATCATTATTCATGTATTAGCATTCTTTATTTACTCTCTTCGAAAAGGAGAGGTCAACTTAACTATACTTGTCGACCGAGTGATAAGCTGAGCGGATACAGTTACAGAAAAGAGTAATCAAGTTAAAAAATAAAATCGTTCACACATTATTACTTAACCAGTATAGGCTGTAAATTGAACAGCTAGTTTGTTGTTAACAGACCACCGCATCCGGAGGAAATAACCGATACCTGAGAAACACCTATCTAACCTAATAATATGTAAAATAAAAAGCATAGCAAGTAGAAACATGTTACATAATACTATTTTCGATTGCCAACTTCATATTTCCATTACAATACAAATGCCAATAATTATTGTTAGAGCAGTTTTTGATAATATAATGAGTAGTATTTTCTATTTATTCGGCGGTAACTTTGTGGAAGTTCATTTTTAATATTATATTATATTAAATTAAATTAAAAATTGATAACTTAGTTATTCCAGTTGGTTTATCACTAACGTGACGCGTTTAAGAAGCATCACCCGACTAACCATAGTGCAAAGCTATTTATTTCTAAGGTAAACAATGATTCTAATTTTTACATTAAAAAAAGGGTGGGGTGGGTTTAAGTCCATTCTACTGGACGTGGGGAGGGGGTAAGACATAAACACTAATAGACTAATTACCATAACACTACTACTTACAAATCAATTATTGGTGTTTGGAGGTGAAAAATCCAAGGGAAATAAATTGTATAATGGTGAGCCGGCTGTTCTATTTAAAGTGTTATTTACTACTACTCCATTCCTGTTAATGATTTTATTAATTTCTAAAAACTGTAAGCTATTCATTTTATTTATTCGGTGGAGTATTTCTACGTTATTATTTTTATTAAAATTATGATCATTTTCAATTAAATGATTCACAAACTGAAAAATTATTACTATTACTATAGTATTACCAACATTACTTTGCCGCCGCCGAATTTGGAACTAGAATTGTCAGTCTAGAATAAATTTCTCCAATTGCCATTTTATGCAAAATAAATGTTGTCTATTTTTAACAACCGTCGCTGATATATCAGTTTTGGAATTTATTTGAATTTCAGTTCAGGTTGAGTATGGCAACATTCCCAACGTGACGGTGGCACCCTCACTAGCGGCCTAGTTAAATTGGTGCATCTATACTATTATTATAATAAGTAGATTCATCGGATGTTTTTCTGTGGGCATTTTTGAGATAAATGATAATTTAATGTATGCTTACAATTGAATTCGTATACAGGTGTATTCTTTTTAATTTATGCTTACTAAATTTTACGGTTAATTCGGTAACAATTAGTTATGTATACCAAAATATTATTTTGACCACTTACCTTTTTATGATCGATGGGTAAAAACGTAATAAACAAATATCTCCTCAAAATAATATGGTTTTTAACACAAACCGCGAAAGACTTAAATATTATAATATGTATGAAATACGAAAAATGAATGACAAAAAATCACAGGATTAATTTAACGTATACATAAAAATCTTATAGCATTAAAGAATTTCATTGAAAACATTTCCAATTTCTTTAGCTCTATTACTGAATATCCTTTTTTAAATCATGTCCGGTCCTAATGTGGGCCATTTTTTGAATTCCGATATAATGCTAGGTAGGTTAGGTTATTTGTTACAAGTGATTGACTTGACGTTGATTGAAGGATTCTGTGACCTTTATGCGTCCTTCAAGATATGAACTGATCAATGGTCAGTAAAGGGCATAAAGTAAAGTAATAAAAATAATAAAAGAAAATCTCGTTAACAAGAATTTACCGACACAAGATAGTACAACCTGAGATTTCATAAATAATTGAGAAAACATTCAGGATTTAAGATAATATATAGACTGAAATTACGTAAGGTTATTTTGGCAAAAAATCTACTGAGCGGAATTTTATATTTTATTTTAACATCCAGCTAAAGTCGGCTAAAGCAGTTGAAATATTATACCAATAATGTGTAAATATTATATTTTATTGACGTTTTAGTAATATTAACAACTCAAACAAAAATACGAAATGACATTTGCAAAATATTAATTATCTCTTTAGACGCCAGTGTGCAGATACTGGAGTTACGAAATTAAAATTTAGCACATAAACATTATTATTAAATTTAAGTACTTCTAATATTAAGAGTCATTTTTACCCTACAGAAAATTTTTGATTTTATTTATAGTTTTATACGGATATGAAGAACGTTTGATGAAACTGAAAGATTTCAACATACATACGCTCCATCGGTGTGCGGTGGACTTATCACTATCTCTATCGCACAACCTAATTTGGGTATACGCAAGAAGGATACAAGAGCATGAGCCGCATGCCCTTGCATCTCGCTTGCATCTTCACTTTTCATGTGATTGAGCGAGAAAGAGATAAAACCACCGCACGCGCCTGATAACACACTGCTTTAAGTTAATTTTATTATTTTGTATAGTTCACTGTTAACCATGACCAGGACTGGTTTGAATTGATTATAATATCTCTGCAATAAACAACCATTTAATTAACATATTACATTAAGTAAATTAACTAGTAAGAACGTTTATTGATACTGAAACAATCAGGGATTCAAAATAATGATGTATTTTATAATGATTAGTCCTTGACGTTAATTTAAGAGCACATTTACAATTTATAGTAAGTTTTAAATTGCATGTATACGTAGGGTTGTCAAAATCAATATAATTATTGTCGTTTAAAAAAACGTATTTAGTAATTAAATCAATTATCAGCAGTTATCAAATTAATTGATAAGTATTATTTGGTCACTTTAGAATTCAAAACTGCGCATTTTTGCGTTACGTTATCATTGTTACAACTAGAAATAACTTTATATGTAAATTAACACAAAAAATAAAATATAAGTCCAAATTTTTAGACAACTGTTTGGATTGTTTGGAAGATACAGGCAATAAATATAAGAAGCGGTAAATATTCAACTCTACGTAAACCAAAAATAGGAATGATATTGAAATTTTTCTTCTTTTTTGACGATATTGACTACTTATACGATTTTGGAAAGGTGATGTTAAAATAATTATTCATTCGCAATCGCTTCGGTGGTCAGATAAATTTACTTCATTATAAACATCGATGGAACCATCTGGGATCGATGGGATTTCAACTATCGAAAATATTAATGTCGCAAAAAAGGCGATTTTATAAGATGTTTCTTCATGAAGCGAAACGTGTTACATTTAGAAACACAGGCAGTGGAATAACTAAGTTATCAATTTTAATTTTATATTAAATATGAATTTCTACAAAGTTACCACCGAATCCATTGAAAACAGTTTAGCTATGCTTAAATTACATTACTTTCTTGCATGTAAGCATGGCTACTTATTAAACTACAGTGTAGCTACGTAGTTAAATGAACTTTTTTGTTCGTTTGATGTGAGTGTTTAATAAATGGTTTAATTTCATAAGTGATTCTATCTTTGATATCATTACCCATATTAAATAAAATATGTAAGTTTTTTTTTGGTATTAATGGTCGGCATGGTCGTATCCATGCAAACCATTATCCAAATCTCGTGCTTTGGATAATTTACTCGCACTTTTCAACTCCATTCGCGAGTAATAAGTGTAACAAACAACGGCAACCGTGACAGCAAAATTGCTTGTACTGTTCAATAAAAGAGCATTGGTAAAACATCTCATGGTCACGTTATCAACTAATTGTTTATTTTTTCTTCAGGGCTAGGCTTAGTTCAATGAAATCAACATAACATTATGAAATAAATGTTAATTGTTTGCTGAAATTTAGAACCCTTCAAGTTGCTGTCGGTGTTTAAAAAATGATGATTTGCATAAGCGAAATTAACGTTTTATGCAGAGTACATTTTATTTTTTAAGATCCGTTTATACAGTTAGCAATGATATTTTATAGTTTTTATGACAGGTGTATTTAGCATATTTGCTTTAAAATAGATAAATATCTTAAATATTTGATTCGTATTCATTATTCATTGAAAATACTATAATCAGGTTTCGGTCCTAATTTTGTTACATAATTTAAAAATCGAATGCCCGAAAGACATAAGCTTGCTTTGATTTTTTGATTAGATGTTTTAATTATGCCAGAGTCTGAAAACGAAAGGTTTGCATGGTTAAAGTTAGAGAGAGAGAGAGAGAGCATCAGCTAACTGTTGGTTTCTGAAACACATTATTCTATCTATACCCTATTTAAAAAAGGTAGATTGAGCGACTGACTTATTAAAAATTCTTGTTTAATATCTTCCGTCGAAATGATCAATTATAAAATATCCACATAGGACGCGGAAATAGTTAAAGAAATGTCGTTTTCAGTCTACCTAGTAGAAAGTATTTTGTGTTTCTATAAGTCGCATAGCCTAAAGTTAGTAAGTTAGTCCTTGCTTGCAATTAAATCATCTGTTGTATTAAAAGTATGAGTTGATTAGTGGCAAATACACTCTTAATTTTTTCTATTTTTTGCCTCAAAAAAGAAATATTTTTAATATAATTTAAGACATCGACTGAGGGTGCTTGACGGAACTTCAATATCAAATTTGAGTTATTGAGATTTTGTACACTTCCATGTATTTTGTCACTAACGACCCGGGTTTCGTCTTTCGACATTTTCAGGCACTCGAGCGCACGAATGAACTCGAACTGAAAGGCGAAACCCGGGTCGTTCAATGACTCAATTTTTTTATTTGTTTGATAATTAGTTGATAGCGGGAACATATCGAACCTTTAGGGCCAAAGAAACGGTATGCCTACATTTGTGTAATAAGAACTTTACTCTGAATTTATTGGAACAACTGGAAATTAATAGATATAATCAAAGCAGTAATCTCTACCAACGCATAATCAATAAAATTTCAATCCATTAATGATATAATTAATTAATAAAACCCCTTAAGCTCCTTTTCCAAAAACTCAACAATTAGTACGATAAATACATTAATTTTAAATAAATATTATTTTTGAATAAGTGAGATGACATAATATTGTCTATCTCTTCTAAACATTATATATACCTAAGCTAAAATAAGTTTAAGCATAGTTCTGACGATGGCATTAAGCCGAAATAGCTATCAACTAACATACAATACAATAAATTTTTGTAGAATTTAATACTTTGTTTTTTTATCCTATTCAAAAGAAACGTATCCAATTTTAGGTTATTTCGAGTTCCTTTAAATATTGGACATACAATGACGTAATACTGTTAGTGACAATGAAATTAATTAAGAAGATCAATAGATACAAAAATAGTTCAATGGGAGAAAACACATTTTTGTTAGTGATTTTGATTACTTAGGAAACCCTTTTTGGGCTGTCTTGTAAAGTAAAGAAAAATTAGATAGGTACGTTTCTTTGAACCCTAAAGGGCCGATGCGTGTAAAAAAGTAATAGATAATTTGATGTGATGAGTGAGTGTGACATTTTACGTAAATGACACAATTTATCGGACGATCTAATACGAGCAACTCCACTTTGTAGATCACATGAGAATTATATTTATTTGAAACAATTGATAACATTCAAAAGATCGTGATTGGTACTATACTTAGCACAGAACATACTGTATGACAGCTTCGCGATGTAAATTGATTGATTGTAAATAAATTAAAATATGACAGCCCTGCTGCGGTAATCAGACATTTTGAATTTGTCTCGCGGCTATCGTGTATAAATAATAGCTGCCAACCAAAACGTTATTATGGCAGAGATATTTGTTCGCAAATGCAACGGAACAATGATATTTCCAAAGCGTTATTTATTTTGCGAAGTTTTGCCGCGGCCTCAAGGCCACACGCTGTATTCGGTTACTGAATCATTTTTCCAATTATATACGTGAAAAAATACTCAATCATCGAAGTCGGATTTTTATTGAATGGTAAATTTAACGCAGCAATGATTGATTTGACTGGTAACACCAATACAAATTGTGCCCGTAAAATGAATTAAAATTGTAGTAAAATTTCAATTTTAATACGTGTAATTGAGATGAAAATTTACGATTAAATATTTTGGAAATAATTATAAACTCATCAATTTTTTTAAATTTTGTGGGCCTTTTTTATTTTGATTGTATTATTATGAATATAAACCTCATTTCAAACAAAATTGATCAACATACCAGTTAGAAGAAGAATATACTGTACATATTTTATAGCAACGTCTTTCTGTTAAAAGAAACGTTGTTTCGTAATTACTAGCTCTAATAAACCGAAATATATATTTATATGTATTGTTTACATGTATAATATACGGATTTTGAGTAAAATTAGGTAATTCTATATTTATTATGAAAAATAAAGTTTCCAACGATTTGGTTATTTATAAAGGTATGTCAAGTTAAATCGAATTGTGTAATTGTATTCGAAAATTCGTAATAAGTAATAATTTTTCAGAGTTTGCGAATCATTTAATTGAAAACGAATTTTAATAAAAATAATGACGTAGAAGTAACTACTCCATCGAGTAAATAAAAAAGGTATGAAAATGAGTAAGTAGTTTAGAGTTTTTAGAAACTAATAATACCGTTAACAGTAATCGATTATTAGTAAACAACATTTTAAATATGACAGGTGGCTCACCACTATTACATTTATTTCCATTGGGTTTTTCACCTCCAAACACTAGTAATTAATTTTGTAATAAGTAGTGTAATGGTAATAAGTATTATTATTGTTGTTTTCTTATCCCCTCCCCACGTCTAATAGAAGGAAACAAACCCGACCTAAACCTTCATTTTTAATTTAAGAATTAGAATCATTGTATACCTATAAAATAAAACTTTGCGAAATGGTTACTCTGAAGATGTTTCTTAGAGAGGCGAAACGCGTCACGTTAGTGATAAAACCAGTGGAATAACAAAGTTTTCAATTTTAATTTTACATTAGTATTCATTTGATATAAAAATTTCCATTGAAGAAAAACGATTAACTTTTTTGTTGTTGATAAGACTGATATTAACATAATAGCATTATAAAAACGATAAAAAAAACACGCAGACAATATAATCATTGTGGCAACAAGATGCGTAAATATCGTTAATAAGGGACAGTTTATTTGTCAGTCTGCGACCTTGACACATTTGGTCCGGTTTTGGAGTGTTGACACGTGGATTGTGATCCGAAGATTATTGTGAAGAGGTGACTAACTGGATTCACAAGATCACAAGTTGGTTTACAAATATTACACATGAAATAAACACCTGCGACAAGACGGTGAAATAAAAATTAAACTACAATCTGAGAAACTACATGAAAATTTCTGTGATAATTGGTAATAGAAATTCTATACTTTTAAAAACAAATGGCTGTTTTGTCTTTGCTCTTCTGATAATGCTCGTGAGATATTTTTTGTGTAATCTTATATATGGCAACACACCTGACGCCAATACGCCATACATTTGACAACTGTGCTAATATAGATCGTACGTGAAACAGCAAATCAATCTCACAGAGTTGAGAAAAACGGAGCAGAGACAATAATAATAATATAAACATTCGAGTTAAGAAAAAAATAATAAAAAACGATTCACAACACTCATTGCTGAGTAGGCCCATCTCTCTAAGCAAAGCATTGGTCAGCCGAATAGCCTTTGCAACTGGCGGCTCATAGCGCTGACGCTAAGAATAATTTATAACCTTTAACCGCCCAGCGGTCCCGTACGGGACCGTTGATAATAACACATTTCACGATCGGAATACACTGATTTATGATAAAAGTATTCAAAATATAAATATTACCCTACATAAATAGTGAATTTGAGATACCAAATCATAATTTTATTTTCACATTCAATAAATATGTTTGTCATAATAAGTAATGCAAACATCTGCGTTTCGGGGTCGTCGATATTCACATGCCAGAAGTTTAAGAATGGTCCCCATTATTTTAAAAAGAGGCACACAAAAAAAAAACATTTTATCTTTCGGTAACTTTAAGGTTTAAATTGCAATTTTATAGTTTGATTCGCTATTTTTTTAGTAATTTTACAGTTTTTGATTTAAGTTTTATAGTTTTAATTCTCTAACTTTAATTTAAAACTATATATATTGTTAAAATTGTGAATAAAGCTTTTATAAAATTTCAACAATCTTTTTTTTTATAATGCTTTCACTTTACGCAAATAAGTTGACTAGTTTTAGAGATATAGTTATTTTAATGACAGCTTAGGGTTACGCAATAATTGCGCAAAAAATGCTCGGGCTGATAAAGGCTAAGAAAAGAAATATTGGTTGTGGTTAAGAGAGTAATAATTGGGAGTATATACATGTGTATAAAACCATTTTCGAGCTACAAAAGAGTGAATCGATAGCATTCCGAAAATATGTATTTTGCAAGAAAAGATTTTGCATCAAATATAATGTAATGTCGAAACATTTTTTATCCAAATAATTATCCGATCCAATCCCCAAGAAAATGCAATCCTACTAAAATTAATCTGGCGTAAGAATGACTTAAATACAATTTTATATTATTTATTTTTAAAATCTGTTACTCTTTGACAATTGTCGTTTATTTTTCATTTTACGGAACCATCCAATTACAAATTTAACATTAAGATAATAGAATGAGAATTTAATATTACCTATTATCAAAACAAGAAATTGATTTAGATGAAGTTTATAATATATGGATTAGTTGCAAGCAGCGACGTTATAAAATTTGAAGCAAAGTTATAAAATATGTTAACTAATATTAACGACGATTATTTGATTAATTCTGCTTATTTTTTCTTAATTTGTGATTGATTTTATCTTATGTAAATAAATAAAATGAATTCTGTTATTTTTTATGTTTTATTTTAATACACATTATTTTAATATAAATTATTAAACGATAATAGTTTTAAATATAATATGCAACCCAAAACAAAAAAAAAACAATTTTATATCAAATATGACATATTGATGTTTAATTTAAGACATCGACTGAGGGTGCTTGATGGAATTTCAATTCGAGCTCACGTTCGTCACGTCAGTTCGAGTCCATTCGTGAGCTCGAATGCCTGAAGATGCCGAAAGGCGAAACCCGGGTCGTTAGTGACAGAATACATGGAAGTGTACAAAATCTCAATAATCCAAATTTGATATTGATGTTTGTAAAAAAATTTACATTATGCCGCGCACTAATCAGAGTGGCCTGCGCAGCCTTTAAACTTTACGCGCAGCTAAATCTCTCGTCTTAGAGGGAACACTGGTCAGAAGTGCCTTTTTTGGCGACGATATGTCTTCTCATTATAAAATATGTATTATTTTCACAAGATAAATCTTGAAACAAGTCAATTGGTTTTTGACATTGAAACTTTACCATGCTAAAAAGAAGGAAATTATTGACATATATATACACTTGAAAAAAAACAAGCCTGCGTTTGCGAAAAAGGAGTTTTTATGTATACATACTTTTGCTCTATGTGTGAGATTATTACAAAAATACAGGGTCCATATTAACTATGTTCTATAATTTTGATTTTGTTAAGCTGATTAAAAATAGTTGTTGAAACTTCAAGGCAATGTTTATAATAATAATTATATCTAATTGAATTGGTCTACATAAAAAACGACTAAAAAGGATAAAGTTATCAAAAGACATAGTCTATGATTTCGTTTTATATTTCTCGCAGATTACTGCGTATTGTAAACAAATTAAATACCCGCGTTGAATTTATTATTTAAAATCAGTTATCAGTTGAAAATGTCCTTCAGCTGAGCAAAATTAAACAGATGCAACTTTTATAAGGACCAACAAGTGACTGAACGCAAAGCATAAAAAATGCTGCGCTCCTTATGTCTTTTATGTAACATCAGAAATCAATTACATTAACATTTACGAAATACCGGTATTTTACATTAAACAAAACCGTATTTCAGTATTGAAAAAACAGCGGAAATATCGTAATCACGGTTTTGGTAATACCGGTAATGAAATCCTTTATTGTGGTCAAGTCACTGTTTATCAAATTGAAATTACAAATCTCCCAGTTCTTTGAAGTGTTTCAACATCATTTAGAGTTCTCAAGGTAAAATGATTTCATGGGCAGTGGTGTAACAAAGATTACGATTCACCGAGACAAAAACTATCGATCAAAAAACACATCTTTCAATAAGCTGCCAAAGAACTTGAATCAAATAATTTTGGCGAAATTTAGAAAACCTATATTGCATGTAGCAGTATAGAGATTACGATCGCACAAGCGCCGCTCGAATTTTGTACCCGATCTTAAAACTATTTTTATATTTAAAAATTTATAATTAATAAAAATATTTGGTATTACAGTCATAATTTTTAAATCACATAAGATAAACTAGAAGAGTTTTTTTTAAATGACTCGTAATCAACTCGAGGATAAAAAATATTAAATTAAATAAAACACCCAAGATATCAAATGATAAATTGAAAAAAATCTAAATTGATTATTGGTTATTGACTTTACCAGGACTTGAACTCTGAGCAATCTGATCGCTAGGGTTGAATTTTGCCACTAGACCACAAAGAGGCTGACATTTTGTTGTATAACATGTCATTTCAATAATAATTCTATTATGCATGGATGTCTAAAGTATTTCGTACCACCTATACGACCCTGAAAATAGAGCATAGCGGGAGCGATTAGTCAACAACTTGTTCTGTATTATCATTATGTCCTTACTGTCTTCGAAAAAAGAGTGATTGAGCAACTGAGTTCAACTGAGCATTTCTCGCAGAAAAAGTTTAGTTGAGATAAGGGTCATTAGGAGTCTAAATACCTATTTAATATTGGGAACAATCATGATTGCAGAAAAAACAAATGAACGAAGGCTTGAAGCCTTTTTGAAGGTTATTTGTGCATTTCACACTTCAAAGAATTTTTGCTGTTATTAAACATGATAGTGGGAACAAGTAATTATATTTATTCTGCCCTCACTGAGAACGTCACTGAATACCGTGAAAGATAACGTAATATATCGCAATCAACATTATAAACTGAATTTGTAGGTATAGAGACGTGGGCAGAAGAATGCCTAGGGCCCAAAAATGTCAAGTTTCTAAATATGCAATAAAATTGACATTAATAATGTATAAAGCTTTAATTCACCGAGTGACACTGACTGGGAAACGTTAAAACCTCCGTCACCAAATGCAAAAAAAGAATGTTTTTTTTATTCGTGCCCGCCCCCAATGTGGAGCATATGGTCTCCTAATGGAGGTATCTTGACAGAATTTTTCTACGAGAACTGCTTGTTACTCAGTTGCTCAACCTCTCTTTTTACGAAGAGAGTAGGGATAGAAGGATAGGGCTATGACAAGATTAGTGGTTAGCTAATCACTCTCGCTACGCCCCGTGAGAATCGGATGGGTGAGAGGGAGTTTTAGACATCACATGCACTCAGACTACGAACAGAAATCCATAAATCGATTGTAAGATCAATTTATTAAAACCGCCCGCACCGGGAATCGAAACCGAGATATCCGTAAGCGTAGAAAACGACGCTACCAACTGCGCCACGGACGCCGGACAATACCTTTTCATTGCTAAACATTTTCATATTCTGCGTATAAGATAAGTTAAATGAATCGTAAATTTAACCACCATATTATTACATCTCAACTTGACAGAATCTCAAGAATAATAATGGAATCCATACCGCAAAGCTATCTTAATTTCCAGGTACAAATTACAAATATTATCTTGATTCGAGAGACTCTTTTGGATTCTCTGATTGTATTCGAAATTTTAATAAAAAATATTATGATTGTTTTCGAAATTAAGTTGGAATTAAAGTGTGTAAACAATAGTCTTCCCGCTAAAAATATCATGCACGCCACGCCCCCATCACGCGATTGGGTGGTGTCAGGTGGTGTGTATATTAACACTTCTTGAGCGGGCGCCCGGAACAATAGACTCTATCCTGTGGCGGGCGTTTTTCGTGATTAGAGCAAAAATATATTGCTTTTTAAAATTGACACAACTTCTAAACGAAACAATATTTTCGATTGAAATTTTCAAGAACTCTCTGGACATCGTTTTAGCAAAATAAGGAGTTTCAGTTGTTGGTTCTGTAGACCAATACTCGCCCCTTATATCCTTGCGAACTTGTCCCATCAAAAGAATAAGCCCCAGAAACCTTTTCATTTCTTTCAAAGTAATATTTTTCCACTTTGCCGATTTTTTACATAATTTTTAATTATGGGAGTTTTGGTGGTAATATCTATTAGATTCGTTTACAAAAAATTCAAACAAATCATCACCGATATATAAATTTACCGCATCACTTACAGTTTGAGGACAATCGAAATTTGAATTCAAACCGCGGCGGCCTAAAAATGATTCCAAAACTGGAGGATTATCTAACGATGGACCACTCATCCACATACTCGTCTGAGCTCGTCTCCGAATCAGAATCACTTGGAATAGTGCGACGGTGAAACGTTGTAGGTCTTGGTATTTGCTCATCATCACTCGATTCGTTGTCTGACAACTCTTCAATATCATTATTCCATGAGCAATCAGATAAATTGTCGGCATACACTTCATCGTCACTATCATTGGCTTGTGAAGACATTTTTGTAGGGATAACGTCTTATACAATGGTAATATTATATTCGAATGATAAAATACGAAACAGTATGTAAACAAAACAGCGCGAGCGATATGAAAAATAGTCCGACACTTGAAACGACTCAAACTGAACTAGAGATTGAGATATCGAAACAAATCTATACGACTGTTGATTTTCACCCCTTATAATCTAGCAAAGTAGTAGAACTAATGATAATTAGTTGCGGCGTTTTATTTCACGCCGATATACAAACCCGTGAAATGCCGTCTCCCGCCAACAACCGATAGTCAACAAAAACGACTTTTGCCGTGTCCCGCCTTCGACCGATAATCCGCGAAAAACGGCATTTGCCGTTTCCCGCTGTCAATGTGTTAAAAAAAAAACCTTATACACACTCTTTCTCGTATTAAAGTACACACCACCCAATTGCGCGTGAGAGCACCAGTGTGTAAAACTCGTTATTAGCCGTATATAGATATATACTTATGCGGAAATAATGATCAAAGTAATGGGTAACAAAGACGAAAAACGAATAAATAATAAAGGAACTCAATTAGGTGTCTTTGAGAATTATTATAAATGGGTAAAAAGTAATCCCTCAGTTTCCAGGAAACATGGTAAGAAAGTATAGAGTTCTAAAATTATTCGAACACGCATATATTTTTAATGAGCATGGCAACAAAATTTGAAAAAAGAAGTCTGTCTTTGTCAGCACTCGCTTCTCTATTAGTGTTCGTTTTTAAAATATCTATGGTTTCGTGTTCGAAAAGGTAATTAAATATACCTTCCCGCCGCGAAACATCTCGACACACAATTATTAGAAAAGTAGTCTGACTTTGAAATGGCCGACTTGAATGACCCAAGAGCGTTGTAATAATTGGAAAACAAATTAATGGTTCTTCTCGGTAGGACACTACCTACTATCATCCGGGTTAAAAAAATCGGATGGAATTTATGATCAGGTCAGGTCAGCGAATTTTGACAGGTACATGAATAGATGAATTATCTCTCTAAAAAGGTAAAAAACGCAACGACTGTTTGACTCAAAACATAATTTAGAGCGGGGTTTTCCACAGTATAGATTCATTCAAAGATATTTGTAACCGATCATGGTTTAACATCAAAATGCGAATTATTAAAAAATAACATAATACACAATAAATTAACATAACCGTGCGTGTGTCGGATAAAATTGCGAAATGCGACGAATGTTATAGGTGACCAAAAAGTGAAGCTCGTGAGTGCGGCAAGTAATTTATATGATGTTGATAAAAATATTTTTTGTGTTCTGTTGCTGAAAGTTTAAAAATGGGTCGTACATGACAATGCGTACAACTTCATATCTTAATTGAATAAAGATAAGTATCTTGAAATGCTCAAGTGATTCCTCAATAATTGAAAATACTTACTCGCTAAGCGAAACCGGTACCGTCGGTTATATAAAATTATAGTTATGGGCACTATTCGTATCATAGATTCTTAATTTGAAAAATATTTAAATGTCAACACCGAAAGTTTTAGCTCAACAATAAATAATTGAAAATACATACTCGCTAAGCGACACCGGTACCGGCCGTTAAATAAAATGATTATGGGCGCTATTCATACAGTTTTCGCTTGACTGATGGTCGATGTCGGATCTTAGTAGAAATGCATCAATTTCAATTCATAAGCACGATAATACGATATATTCATTACATGTTCCGCTAAGCGAGGTACCAGTTACAACTGAATCCAAAATTATATCGTTCCTATGACAAAACACATTTTAATAAAGTTTATGTAACCAAACTATAATAATTAATATCGACATCACC
Source organism: Himalopsyche phryganea (assembly GCA_022494535.1). Classification (NCBI taxonomy): domain Eukaryota; kingdom Metazoa; phylum Arthropoda; class Insecta; order Trichoptera; family Rhyacophilidae; genus Himalopsyche; species Himalopsyche phryganea. The sequence goes on along the minus strand of JAGVSL010000137.1, from coordinate 1,774,953 downwards.
AACAAATAAAGCAGTAACTCAAGTCAACTCAACTCAGAGATAAGGAAAAATTCTTTAATGAAAGTGAATAGTTTAGAATTTTTAGAAATTAATAAACATTTCATTTCACTCTTCTGTAAAATGACCAACTTGAGTTACTACTTTATTCGTTGGGGGTCGACATCTGTATAAAAATGTGAAATAGGTTTATATGTTGCTAAATAAATAATTGAAATAGAAAGTGAAGATTGAATCGAGAGTTGGCATACCTAGTAATTTTCTTACATCCAAACTAGTAATTACGTATTCAAAATATGTAGGCATTTCTTGTTTTACAGCAGGCAACAATTTTGTCAGGCACAATCTACGAGAGAAGTTCTCGCGATAAGAGTTATTGGCTTTCGTAAAGAGACCTTTGGACAGTTTTGGGACGAGATAAAGAGGGATCACTATCGCATTTAAGACCCCATGATAGTTAACGGCAAGAATTTTTTTTCTAGTATTTGAAATTATCACGCAATTTGAAACAACAAACATCATTTCAGACAGTATAAGTCAGCGATTTCCAAACTAAGGGAGGAGGCAAAATTAAACCTTTTAATTCTTTATTAATTTGTATACAGTAGACCCTCCGATAACACGATTGCCGACAATTCGTTTTTCATTAATATTTGCGACTGGTCCTTGATTTCACAACAGAATACTTCCGCGCCGTTTGCGTATCCTTTAATTTTGTATGAGTATGGTAACCCGAATACTCCGCTCCCAGATAGCTCGACTACCCCAATTTACAGTGTTATCGAGGAGTATACTGTATTAAACTTGTGATACACTGAAATCACTTTTAAGCATTGAAATAAATAAGCGAGGTGCCAAGATTTTTTTATCTAAATATGGAGCGTAGAAACTATCAATGTTGGTAAACAATAGTATATGCATTTTGAAAGGGTTGTAGATAATTGTACTTTGTGTTAGATAGTATTCACTTGGTACACTTGAACGTTTATTTCGATAGTTTGCAATTTGGATTAGATAGTATTAACTTAGTACACTCAAACTTTGATTTTAATCGTTTTCACTGAAGTCACGGATTCTTTTAACAAAGTGAGTTAAGTTGTAGTAGGTTATGTTAGGGTTGGTTTGGTTTGGTTTGTGTAATGTATTCTAATGCGTGGAGCAAAGACAATATAGGCGGCCTAATATAGGGTAGAAGAATAAGTGATATTTCATTATATCGTGCAACTATCGATTAAAAGTGTGAGTATTTATATTTAGTGAAAACTATTTTTAATATTTTTTCGCAAGTGTAATGTATTTATTCAATGTTAAAATTTATTATGTGGGATCACCTTATTTTTAGTGAAAACTATTTTTATGAAAGGGAATATGATCTAAACAAAAGTGCATTTAATCGTAAGCCAATTAATATCAATGAGCGTAGTGAGGTTAAAATGTGTTTTCGGCCGATTAAAAAATATAAAGATTAATTACCCGTTCTAGAAATCTGTGATGTTTACATTCTTTTGCCACTAATCCGATCGTAACAAAGTCGTAATATTCTTCTTCTGTTTCTCTTCGAAAAAAGAGATTGAACGACTGACTGACAACCGGTTCTTGTAAATCCAATTCAGCTGAAATCTTTTCAAGTATTTCATATGCGTGGAGCATTAGAAGTGGATATGGTTGAAAAAATAGGATTTGATAAAATATGAAAAAAATAAACGGGTATTTTTATCGCTGTTCTCGTGTGATATGTAGCCGATGCGACCGTTTCATCGAAGCAAACGAATTCAGTCGTCCGTACGACTAGAGACTAGAGTCGACCGCCTAGCCTCGAAAGTGTGTCAGGAAGCCATAGTACCTAGATAATTTGTAAAGGCTGGCCCAATCGAGCGGTGCTTCCTCTCGCGACCGAATTGTAAAGGCCGCATTACACTCGGACAATACCATTCGAGACCTGGCGAAACATTCCGTCGAGAGATAAGTTTAGCTGAATATTTGTAGAATTTTCATGAGAAAACTGCCCCCTTTGGACAGAGGATGAATCCATCTTCCTGGATGCAAATTCGTAAATAATCATACAGATAATTCAACGAATGTAAGTCTATTGGGGAATTCGATACCAAGATCGTAAAACGGAGTTAGGACGACAGCATGCGAATGCTACTAATCTTGACATCATGCCAAATTACTAAATGGCTACCTTTTCGAAACCTATGTTAAATTTCTTTCGGACGATTCTTGAAATAATTTTGAGACATATTCATGATTTAACAAGCTTCGATAAAGAATTACAACAACTGCCATAAAAATTAAAATACCAAATAATAACAATAACTACCTACTTTCATATTTAGCTTCGAGTGTATCGCAGGTGTGTGCACCAGTTACTTACGCCAATGCTTTTACGTATCCATGTATTTCCTTGGAGCAACTCAATAAAATGTGGGTTTGAGAGTACTGGTTTTAATTCAGTCACCCAATATCTTTATCGAAAAGGATAACCAGAAAAAGTCCTTTTAGGGGTGGATGTAAAGGAGTAAACATCACTGGCATTCATTCATTTTTCAATCAATCAAATTAATGTCTATCCTGTGATCCACGTAACCAAATAGGACTACCACATACGTAAGAGAGTTGACTAGGCGAGAATAGGAATGCTCCAAATTGTTATATGGACATGGCTTAAAAACAATATTTGTGTATAAAAAAATATACATTGTTATTGCCAAAAAACAAAACAGAAATCGGGGGATGTGCAGAATAGTACGTGTTGTAAAGAATTGTGTAATTATGTAAAAGAAATGACGTAGATAACGTCGTCATTTTCTTATCTAGGGTCAAATCTTTATGGAAGATAAAAATTAGATAACTATACTGCCTTAATGTGGTGTTTCGCCTTACGAAAGAACGCGTTTCAAACAAAAAAATTATAGAGTTATAAATTATATTAATTACAAAGTATGTGCAAGTTTTGTTGCGCAACAGTCCCAACAGCCTACACAAGTAAATATAAACGTTTATATGCTTTGATATCTTTGTTTATTTAAGCATCTGCTGAATGATTTTTTCTGGCACTACGTCGCAACTAGGGCATCCAATCCCGGACCATTTTTGTGATCCCGGGATTTCAGGATTCACATTTTTTCGATCCTGGGAGCCCGGTATTGGGATGCGTAATTTCAAGTTTAAAAATCAATATTCAAAATATAATCTGTGTGCATTATTGCTTCAATTTTAATGAATTTATGGTTTCATATTTTTCTGGACATTGGAATGCGTTTTTTCATTTGTTAAAACCATTCATTCACAAAAAAAGAGAAAATAACATAAATAGATTCACGTCAATAATCAAAAGAATTGTTGATTTTATAAAATCGTCGTTTATGTACGAGCTTTTTGGCGTGCTGTACTTAAACTATAATCTTAAATTTAATCCCTCCGTCGTTTGTAAAGTAAGATTACATTTATACACATAATAATAGTTGCATTTGTTTTTTTATAAAATAATGCAATAAATAAAATAAAAAATATTTGGTTTTGAAAATTGTCTGTTTCCGTCTACAGCTGTTACGAAATACGAGAAAGAGGGGACCACAATAAAATATATTAATTATTTTGTAACATTTACAGTGATTCCCGAAACTCCGGGATTGATATGAAGACAATCCCGGTATTACGCGATTGACTAATTGACCGAGTTCCCGGGATTGAAAGCCCTAGTCGCAACGCAAAGAAAGTGAGGACCATGAGTAAAATAATCGAGTTGAATTAGTAAACTCATTTGTCAATAATTGATAACTGATAATTGATACAGATATTTTATTTGTCTTTTGAGAATATAATGACACCATTCAAAATGGAACCGTAAATTCATGACGGAAACTGACACTTAAACGTGATCAGGGACGTGTCGCATTTCGGTTAAACTTTTTGACAGGTACCTATTTATACAAATTATTTATGATTAATCAGGAGGAAGTATTAAATTGGTTTAAGACGAAGACATGAATTTACAGATTATTAAACGAATTATAAATAAAATGTAGGTTATCAAACAGTGACAGATTTTTGTATTAAATTACCATTACCAAATAACAATCAAATCAATTGCTGTAAAAATCAATCCTTGAAGAACTCGAGGCAAGAACGTGGTTTACAATTTTTATTGTTGAACAAATTTATCATTGCTAACTGTAAAACCTTGGTGGATAGACATTAAAGAAGCACTGTTTCGTATTCCACATTTGAAATATTAAATTCCACATTTAATCTTTTAAATACTGACATTTATGTTAAAAAAAACAGGACAGATTTCGCTCAGGTGGCGTGCATTTTCAACTGAAATTTAATTCAGAATCGGTTTCAAGTGTCAATTTACAATACGTTTTGAACTTTGAACTAAGTTATTTCAAACAGTTGAGGTCAGTTACTGATTGGTAACGGATAGCTAATAATGGTATTTGTTGAGTAACGGTTACTTCTTAAAGTATTGATATTGTTTTGACAGTATTCATGTCAGTTACAGCACATCATTCAAAAGTCCCAAATCAAATTTTTAATTATTTTTTTATTGCAACAATTTTTAGTAAAGACAGTCATGACAGTAAAGGTCAACAGTAATATGTTGTAGTTAACACGTTTATAATGTATCGCCGATTCGTCGTGCATATTTCAAATTAAAACTCATGTAGTTATAAACCGCTGAGCAATATTTATGGCTTATCCTTGCTTTGTGGATTCTGCTATAATTGATCAAGCATGAAGTTAGCCATAGGATATAATAGATTTTGAATAAATCGGCCGCAATCCATTCAGATATTATCACATCACTTCAATGTGAAATGTCAAAGATTACAAACAGTACTATCTAAAATTTGAACGATCAAACTAAAAATTTATAATCACTTTTAAGGTGTTAACTGTCAATTCTTGGTGGAAAGACATTATATTTTAAAATATAAAACACAATTCATTTGTACTACTTCCACATATTTATAATGATCAGGACCGGTTTCAACTCAGTTGATAATGCTCGTGATGAGCGAAACCGGTCCTGATCATTATAAATATGTGGAAGTAGTAAAAATGAATTGTGGTTTATTTTTAAAATAAAAATTTATATCTAAGAAAACTTTTCGGAAAGACAAGATATTTGGCTCAAATTACAACCGATTTCAATATCATGACAAAATTTGTACAACAGTCATGACATCAAAAAGAAAATTATAAATAATTAGATCTGAATGTATTGATCACAGTCGCGAGATGAAAAAAACATAACGCAAGTGTCTCGAACTGAACGAAACAAGTGTGAAACTATATAAATGTATACAAATATTTTTGAAAGCTATTCAAAAAATTTTGACTGACAAGACCAATATTAATGCATCTATCTTTATTCAATCCTCTTTAAAACATTTTGGCAATCTTACTTAATTATATCTACTAATATCAATTCAATACATTATATTCTAGAATAACTTAACTTATAAGTAGGGCTGCGGAGTCAGAGTAGGAATTGTAAAAAACGAGCGACTCCAACTACTTTTTCTATAGAGTGCATTTTTGTATATCTGCGTGTATTAATGTACTTGAATCATTTTTATTTCTGCCTATAACATCGTCTTGTCTTGCAATATACATATATCTATTATAAGTAAATATATTATGAAAACTTTGACTATTTGCCGGATTGGTTGGTTACTATTTAATTTGAAGACCAATTACACATAAATAGGAAGGTAAGATAAAAACCTGACTTTTTTTAGTCGTAATCAGAGTCGGAGTCGCGTTGTTGGTCAATGTCGGAGTCGCGTTTTTTTGGACGACTCCACATCCCTGCTTATAAGTGTAATCAGCAAGGATTAAATAAATTGCAATTGAAAAAAAGTATATGTTACAAAATATGTATATAGTATATAAGTGAACAAATATCCGGTTAAGCAAAAATACTTTTGATGATATCGTAATGCCGAAATAACTATCAAATATTTTACACAATTCTCGTGGAAATAAATACTTTGCTATTTTTATCATAGGTATTATAATGGATTTTTTCCAAAAGTAATTGCCAATCATAATAAATAAACACATATTTTATATGATAACTACATGCACTTCCATAGTCTTGTATCAAAATATATATAAGGAAAAAAATATATTTGATACTACAGTTAATAATAGCCAAGGCACAACATATTTTGAAATTAATAAATCATTTGAACTTTTAAGGTGTTAACTGTCAATTGTTGGTGGAAAGACATTATATTTTAAAAAATAAAACACAATTCATTTGCACTACTTCCACATGTTTATAATGGATCAGGACCAGCGATTGATAATGCAGCGAAATTGGTCCTGATCATTATGAACATGTGAAAGAAGTACAAATGAATTTTGTTTTATTTAAAAAATAATCACTCAAAGTTAAGTCAATGAGAATTTTTAAAGTCACTTGCAATCAATTCGAGGAGAAAAGACATCATGAACACAAATCTACAATTGATATTAACCTTGTCGGGTATCCAGGTCCATGTGATCGGTGTGGTATAGCTCTTACCACCTAGAACCTAGACTACAGAGTCAGACATTATCATATAATCAATTCATAGATACGGTTGGAAGAATTCTCTCTAGATTCAACATATTAATAGTGGGGAAAATTTTGGTCAACAGTCAACTGGATAATTTTACCGACCAGATTACAATCGCCTAATGTGTTTTGAGTTTACCGGCATTGTGGCGATGCGTCGCGTGTGTTAAAACATTATTCATTATCTTCATGCATAGTCTATTTAACAGAGAAGACATTATCTATTGTGAAAAACTTTGACAAAGCCGATGTAATACGACGGCCATTTTGCGTCCATCATCAGGAAACGCATGAGATTTTCGTTCTGAGTTAGGACGTCCCCAAGCTCTACCATCACGCCTGACTTATATTTTTATAACTTTGCTAAAATCAATCAAAACTGAAGATGTTTGATGGAGCTTGACAATTCAATCATTGAAGTTTGTACGTTTTAATTTTTTGACACCTAGTTTCATTTTTTAAGCTAAAGTTCTCAAGGTTTAATGAACTGCAAAATTTATGAATTCATTCAGAAGTCAGTGAATTCGGTGTATGTGATGTGTTCATTGCTCCCCACCTCTGACCTAGAAAACAAGGCGTAGACAGAGACTAACTACTAACTTTCCTAGCCCCACCCTTCTTTCCTTTTCCTTACTGAAATGGTAGGTTGAGTGGTTGACTTACAATCGGTCCCGCTTAAATGAATTTGAGCAGAGAAGGATCGAAGTGAAATTTTGTTTTGACACTTCGGATCGCAAGCAAGCATTGCCATTGCAATGTTGATTCCTGTTTTAAAATGTTTTATATCGGATTGTTTGGTGGCTTTCGATTGATACATTTACGCTCCCGATATGTATATGTTTCCATTGATATTACGTGTTGGCATAAATCGACTTTGTTCGTTTTTCTTATTCTATTTTCATGTGAACTTTTTTATCAATAAATTTCTTGCACAGGCAGAAATGAAATAGTTACTGGAATGTGTTGTTACATGGTCTCGCAAATATCTCACATACCTACAATATATGCATGATGTGGTGGATAAAAAGTTATGTAGAGATAATTTGAATACAGTACGTATAGCGACTGTGTCAAAGTTATACAACTATATTCAAACGGTTATGTATAACATCAAATGTTAGATATTGAAATATCAACTTCTCAGAAGATATACATAAATAGCAAGAAATTCATACACATAATTTGATAAGTTATATTATGTCGACAAGCCAACAAACAGCACGAGGACAATTTAAATCCCATAAAATCATTCCTGATATGCCTGTGATAAATTATTTGGTGTATTCATCAGTGACAGCGCTTACAGCTGTTTTTGGGCAGCCATTTTTATTTGGCTATCTGACACTCACTTCACTTTTTTTCAAAGCAAACTCTGCCGGTTAATAATATGTACAGAATAGTGGAATTTCTTATCACTTTATTAAACTGACACTGCGAACAAATAATTTAGCGTGAAGTACAGCTGTCAGTTCCCATTTACTAAATAGTGACTCGGTGGAATACTTGACCTTCGATATTGTAATTTCGATTTTACTTACAATTCTTTTCAATCGTATACAGAAAATACATAAGGGGAATAAAGTTAAACAACCCAAAGAGAAGGAAACTATTTAAACAGCGTATATTGAAACTATATATTATAATACAGATTATTTCTTAACTGGATTTATGTAAATGAAATTCCGTGTTACATTTTTTTATTGATACGCTATAGGTTGTAAATACGACTCATGTATCACAATTGCTAGTAGACTTGGTGCAGCATAAGAAGATTGAAATCAGGTCATTGAAGCTGTTTCTTGTTTTGTTTTTAATATATCGTGAATAGAGATAGACCTTCAAAAATCCAAGAAATGCTCATATTAACTCAAGTTCACTATACATGCTTTCTCCGAATTTTAACATTTACTTATTCTGGTGGACATTAGAACTAATGTGTCACTGTGTGATACAATTATAATTAAAGTCGTACCATTTGATAATTAAAGAGTGAAGATGGCATGAAATATACAGCTGTCAAAAAATGTAACAATGGATTTTGTAAAACTTGCTGAATTAAAAAATATATTTGTACATTATTTTATCACACAACGATGAAAATAATATTGTCTAGTTCTGTAATACTGAAATAGCTATCAACTACCTGATAAAAAATTTGTAGAACTAAATACTTTGTTATTTTATCCTATTATAATGGAGTTCCATCAGTAAATGCTAATCCAATCAATAGAATGTTTTAATTCAATATATGAATTATTTTTTTGCATTTACAGTGAATGTCGGAATCCCGGGATTACGGGATTGAATAATTGATCGGGATTCCGGATCCCGGAATTGGAAACCCTGCATGGCACCAAATAGTAGCAAATAATACATGTTTGAGCGTAAAATTGCCTAAATTTTTAAATGAATTTACAAAATTGGTCCCAGAGCAGGGATTAATTTATCGTTTTCATCATATTACTATCTGGTAACTCTAAAATCATTTGATAATATTATCACGTCAACTCGTTTTAGAAGGTTGTAATTTGGATTTGATGTTTGCAGTTGAGCTAATATATTTAAATCACTTTTTATAACTACGTTAATCTTTGAAGGAATTTAGACCAAGGCCGTGTTCTGTGCACGTGACAACTGTTAACCCTGAATTATCAATGGGATTTAAGAAGATCAGTGTGTAGGTAAATTTTGATAAGGTATATGGTCCATCTTCGACAATTCGAAAACGAGGAAAAGTTTTAAGAGTGAACGACCTTACGCCTAGTCTTTTACATGAAACGTCCAATGGAAGAGATGCGTCGTTCTTTTTCAAAACATGCTTAACATTTTTGAAAACACTATTATGTAGTGTTAATTAATCCCTTTGACGTCTACATTAAGGTATTACATTAATAATATGTTATGTTATCGCATACGTTGGGGCCTCGAAAATAGTCTGAAGTATTATGAGGCCACCAACACTGAAATGTAAAGAGAAATCTCAATAACCTTATGGCACCTTGCAGCTAGATCCACTGACACGTAATAAATTATAGTAAAAAGATACTATTACGTTTGCCGACAGGTACTGATTGCGTGATCTCACCTAAAATGTAATATGAAGCGCTTGGTTTTAAAAGTTCCTAAAATTGTTTTCACAAAATTATTGAGACTTAGATACATATGTATAGGGTTGTTTTTGTCCTCCACATAATGGCCACATTTTTAGTTTCCAAAAATGTCAAAAACTTTGAAAAGTTCTGATCAAATATTAAGGTTTATTGCGAAACCCCCTTAAATAATTGACGTGTGAATTGCAAATCTTATAATGAATAAGTTAATCACCGCATTCGTGTATAGACAAAATACGGATTTTGATGTATATTTTACTAAAATACATTTTAAAAATTACGAAACACATCATAATAAACAAAGTTCACAAATTCGATAGATGACTTTTTCCCACTTTTGTTGAAACTACCAAATCATAAAGAATCATTGTTTACCTTAGAAATAAATAACCTTGCGATATGGTCAGTCTGAAGATGCTTCTTAAAGAGGCGAAACGCGTCACGTTAGTGATAAACCAAGTGGAATAAATAATAATGTTATCAAATTTAATATTATATTAAAAATGAACTTCCACAAAGTTACCGCCGAATCCATAGAAAACATAAAGTAATCGTTTAAGGGGGTTTTGAAACTAACCCTGTTATATATAAGTAGAGTTGTTCAGCGAAAATGTGAGCTCTCCCTCCTCATATAAAATTTCAGAACTATGAGAAAGAAAATTCACACTAGAAATATTTAACAAATAAAAGCTTGTGAGGCCCCCTAAAAGTGAGTCCTACGGCAGCTGCCCATTATCCCCCCTTCTCTGGATGGGTCTGTATAAAGGTAATACAAATCATATGAAATCGTGCAAACTTTGTATTAAGAATGCTAAAATTCAAGTGGCCGGTTTTCAAATCGAATGACATCCTCTAGCATCACAAAATAGCTCGGGGCATCTGGCCGACACAAATACGTTAAGATGATTGCAACACCGCGTATCTCAACGACGCCCGTTTTTGAAAAGTTGCAACTTGCGAGTCTGCTGAGCCAGTACAAATTTAAACAAGAATTCATATCATTTTATATAAACGGATGCCACATAGTGAAATTTTAGCTAGAACACAGTTACGGTGCTCATTTTGAGAGATTTATGAAGCTCTAGAATTATGGCTATGTAAATAAATTCCGCGTTCGGTTTTGAATATAGAATTCGTTCGAAAAAAATGTTAGGCACTTGTTAATTACAGGGGCACCATCAATTTATAATGTACACAAAACGATGAATAGAAAAACATAATAGCCTACGCAAGAGCTAACGATATCCAATTATGAAGTTTTTTTATTGAATATACAATATTTTTCAGAATTCTTCCAAAAATTAAAGTCGTAATATCAACTTTCAAAGGACTGTTTTTTTAAAATTAATATTAAATTAATATAAATTAAAGCTGGCAGTGACCGATGAATTTAATTCTTATGTAAAAAGAAATAAATAGAGCATTATAATTTACTTGGTAAAACGCCATTATATTAAGGTAACAAATAGTAATGTTTTGAAATTCAAAGGATAAGTAAAAACTAATTGTAGCGAATTTTATAATTTTATTTTATAATTCTTGTGGAACTCGATGATTTGGTATTTTTTAGCTTATTAGATCAATATCACGTCATTTTCTTGGTTATAAATGAATAAATGGTTAATATAAAATTAAAATTGATAATTAATGACTAATCCGAGTTTTGTGACGAACGACGTTTTTTTCTTTTTTGGGATAGGTACCGAAGAGGCACGTTTGGACATTTTCAGTGTAGTCTAAACGTAATTGCATAAAATTATGAATATATTTTCATACATCGAAAGCAGTGTCTAAAATTCGACCAATTGCGTACGTGACGTAAAAGCTATTTAGTAGCCCGGCTATATTTTTCAAGAAGCAGGGTTCTAACGCCAACACCCAAGCTAGGGACTACAATACTCAATCAATCTATCAAATCCGGTATTTATTATTTATGTTTAATATTATACACCGGTATTACAAAAACAGTACAAAAAGAATAGCAAAAAACGGGATTGTGGGATTGCAATACCGGTATTTTCAAATTATGTATTAAATATTGGTATTAAACAATATCTACGTCATAAGCATAACATGCTAATTTTATAGCAATATAAACGTATTGTTTCATTGAATTAAAATATCAGAGTATTCAGTTCTACAACATTTTATTATTTAGTTGACAGCTATTTCTATTCTGACGAAGGCGTTAAGCCGAAATAGCTATCAACTAACACGTAAAATATTGTATAACTGAATAATTTCATTTTTTTATGATATTTCATATGTTCTTAAAAAGACTACTTCACCATTGCTGGAATTTGTCAAACTAGATCAGATTTTTGTGCAGATAATCCCAGCTGCAGAAAAAGCCTTCTCATATTCCGCAGTTGTTAAAAAAATGTACTGAATTATGCGTATTTAAAATTTTAAAAACCGGTTGGCTGTCCAATTTCAAGCCCTAGTAGGTATTGCAATACACAATTTTGATGAAACAAAATGTTCATGCATGTCCAAAGTTTCACCAACAACAATTGACAAACTTACGAATTGAGTTCACTTATATATTATTATGTGCACAGATTTCATACACTATTTCAACGACAGTGTATGTATATTATTACCTATTAACAACAGAAGAAAAAAATACTAGGTTTAAAACGGCTGAAATACCGGAATCCCGGTTTCGGCAATACCGGCAATGCTATCCCTAATCCAAGCGTTTCTTTTCATAACATTTTCGTCAGGCGAAAAGGTTTTTTCTTTGGTTAAACTGGGTCACCGGCGCCGGCAGCATATGCGGCCTAATTAAAAATATAACTGCGAGATTCAAACAAAAAAAGTTTGGAGCATGAAAGGCGAAGGCATCAGCTGAAGCGCTGTTTATTCGCCGATAATAAAAATTGCTTCTAAATATAACGCGGCATGCCCGCCCGACCGACTTGCGGTTTAATATTTGAGTTTGCGGTATGGCGCCACACATTGTGGAACAACTTTACACGTTTAATTTCCACCACAGCCATTTTGTAGGATTATAGAAAATTGCAGCGTCAGTTCGAAAATTACATAAAGCTATTTTTCATTCTGATTGCTCTGCAATAAGTGTTATTTAATAACCTCGTCGTCATTTTTCCACTCACTGGATCATAAATTAATCTAACGATGGGTAAATTAACGAACCACCGTAAGCGAGTGGCAAACGCTCTTGGTCTTTCAGCCAAATCTAAAATGGAGACTTTCAATCTAATACTATATTTCTGTGATGTTATCATTACTTCTCACTGACGCCTTATCTGCTAACTTAAAAATGCTTTTAAAAAAGGCAGACATCCATCTAAAGTTCTACAGAATTGAACAAAATCTTGATCTTTCTAAATATCCTTCTACTGACTGTACTCGCAATGCATCTAATTGTTAAACACCTGTTTATAAAAGTATAAAACTCGGGTACAGATCAATAATATTTGATGTATGGTGACCATTTGAATATATTTAGCTTTTCCCATTTTTTCAATACGTGTTATTGAAGATGTTTGAGTAATGAACTGGACGATCAATATTTTTATTATTATTGCTATGATGTCTTTCCACCAAGGGTTAACAGTAAATGATACTCAATTGATGCATGCCTTTATTGCTTATGTATTAAATAATATTTAGCTTTTCTACCTTTCGCGAGATGGACCAACGGCGCAGTATAATATAATATAATAGAGTGTTATTCATAAAATATATCTTTAATAATTAAAATCACAAAAAAAAAAATCAATTGTCTTTTCAATTTTTCAGCAACCATCCAAAACGTTCACACATGTTTCTCTTCCCATACGGCAATTAAAGATTAAAAGGAACATTGTAGTTAAATTATATTGATATTAATTTGCTATTTTGAACTTGTCAATTTTAATGCAATGTTATGTTAATGGCGATAACATCAAAGTTCAACGATAATATTGCTGTTTTTTTCCTAGACACGTCCATTGATATCTTTTGGGTAATTTGAACTACGATCAATATAGTTGCATAGATAAGCGTTTACTATTCTGAAATAGGTAGATAACATTCTCGTTTTTATATAGTATTTAATGTAATATTCTGAATTATTACGTTCAATAATTTGGACGGCTAAATTCGGTGTTGTAAGTATTTATATTATGATAAATTCAAACCAATATTTAAAGTTTTTTCCACATGAATTATTTATCTTGATTTTGAAATATAATGCAGAGCTATTTCGAAGAATTCTTCGAAAAGAAATTCTGTATAGAATTGAACTCCACCAAACATTTTATTAACATGCCAGATAAAATTTTCTATTGAAAATATTTTCCTATGATACGAGATTGATTTACATCAAGATACTTCTAAAAGAAGCGAAATACAATATGTAACACCTAGTAACACAGCAAGTGGAATACCATCAAAGGACAAGGTATTTGATTCGGTCCGAAATTGTGTTGGTATTGCCATGCAGGGCGCAATCAACATTTTAGAAGTGGCAAAGAGCGTACAATAAAATATAATTACATAGCTATCTTTTCAAATTATATACCATATTATATAACAAATAAGATTAGCAAGTATTTTTCTCAAACGTATATATTTATTATGTACGTATTTTTCTGATAATGCATTAGAGAGATAGTAATGCATTATCTATTATGTTATTATGCCCATATTAATCAAGTCTTTAAGTGACATCAGCAGAAAGTACTGTCTTTATAAATTAAACTGCGATTTAAATATATAAAATAAAAAGTAACAATTACTAATTTAATCATCTTTGTTTACCTAACTAAGGTATGTGGAGCCTACGAAGTGGGCTATCATTTTCCTGGCTATTTTTATTTCTTTGTATCCTTTTTATGGATGTATTATAGTAAAGTACTGCAGTAAAGATTGAAGTAAAGAATGATTGATTGCAGTTAAGTCAGTTTAAGGTAATTGGGAAAATAATTATGAAAATCTTTTGATTATATTGATTGTGGGTGTTTAGTAAACCAAAGTGTTCAATTCTTATCAGGAATTTTTCATAATGTAATATTTAAATTGAAGAGTTGGCTTTCCCAGTCCATAATTGAATTGGCGACCGCATGTACATTCTACCAGAAGGTTGCGTGCACAATCTATTTATCAGTCTATCATAACAATATATTATTTTTGCTAACCAAGATCATCATACTCCTATCATATTCTGTAACTATCGTACAGAACAGTTTCCACAAAGTGGTCAGCACTTAAGGTTCCACTCGAGTGGCAACCTAACGCGATGCTCTATCAAAAAGGGGCACCTTATGCGGAACACTGGACCGTGTTAATTACCGCTCTGTGTAATATTACAGGGTGTTATTTCACCGAGTGTGCGTTTGTGACGTCATAACGCGCGGTACGGCCGTCTCTGCGTCCCTATAAATAGGACGACCTCTCCTAGGCCAGACGAAAAAGTCAACGATCCGCGGGCGGCGACATTTTCGGGTTCACCAACCCTCCCCCCGCCGAGTGCGGGATACGAAACCTGCCCGAGCACATCTACTGAAAATTCAAACACGCGACCGCTCCGCACTTACATAGTCTGCCAATTTTCGATATTATGGAAGACGTGCGCACGCGATAGCATCATAAAGCGAATTAACAGGACTACAGCCTTGATTACAATAATGCAGATATATTAAACCTCGTTATAACGGACTAATACGAGAAAGGGGGTGACTGATAAAGCCGAAAGTACGTTATGTAATAAAATTGGTTTTGCGAATGCGTTTAGTGAGAAAAGAAACGGAACGAATTTGTATACGTGGTTAGGGAATTTTCCATGAAAATAATTAGTAAGCACGCATGAAAACCACTGCAGATATGATGTTGTGATCGTTATACGAATAATATTATTTACGAGCTGCGACTCTTGAAATCAGAAACGTAGAACCTTGACAGGGTGTTAATATCAATTTTCACAATTGTTACAAACATTGTGCTTTACTAACATTATTAGCTGCTCGGTTTCGCTCCCTTTGGAGCAGATATATGGAGTTGTACATCATTTATCTCTGCCATAAATGTGAGAATTACTATGTGCGGTGTCTCAATAATTGACGACGGTTATTTTCAATACTCGTGATTTTTAAAAATGGGTAAAGAGCTCAACCCCACTGAGAAAACTCAACAAAATTGTTGTGAAATAATATATTACATAAAACGCGAAATCCCTCTTCAGATTATAAAATATTTGGCTATCCATAGGTAGTTTAGATTTAAGAACATGCCGAGATCGAGTTGACTTCAACTCATCTAAGCTCTCCCTTCTTTCTCGAGATTTATTAATTTTCTACATACATACGTGCAAGCTACCAAGTCTTGGATAGTTGCTCCTGATCCGCTTCGATTACATGGAAAGCGATATATAAACTTTGAGCTGACACAATCTTTATTTATACAATACTTAGCTAGAATACCTGCCCGAAAGACTCAATCTGTACCCACCCGAGAAATAGCCAGGAAATTGAGAGCCTGCTTCATACGCTCCGCATAGTTACAGTAAGTAAACATAAGTAGAAAAAAGATGTAGATGGGTTCAACGGTTTTTACTGTTTGAAAGCAGTGGTGGGCAGGTGTTGACACCATATAGTGGTAAACAGGGACGACTCTTGTAAAGGAGCAAAGGGTGCAATGCACTCCAATAAGTCCCATCAAAATATTCCATTAATAAACGATATTCAAATATAATAATTATACCAATTCAATTCACTAATTTTAAATTTTCTTCGTGTTTCCTATAGGAAAATATTGCAGGAAACGATGATCAATAAACACGACTAGCAAACGTATTCTGCGTCGATTCAGAATACGCATGAAAGTCGGTCGATGACGCGGTAGGAGCACAAATTCTTTTGCACTCCTTAGACGTCTGAAATGTTCTATGTATTTTGACATATTTGTGACGTTGCACCAGTATGAACTACGCGCTGGGTGCATTTTGTATGGACTGTTTTTGCGGGCCCTTGAGCACTGTTCCCCCTGGCGGAAATTCCCGAACGTACCCGAAAGCGATTTGACGTTTGAGTTTACAAGCCTGTAACAGTCATTTGTAAGAATGAAAAAGAGCAGTGGAACAAGCGTAGTAAGCTCATTTAATTTCAATATGATTCTTTAACTATACGCTCTTCAATAAGAATAATATTTACCTACCATTATAACTTTTGGAGTGATGAATACAATTTATAAAATTATAACTATGATCGTGTATAATACCGAGTAGATATAATTGAATATTTAAAATAGGATAGTTTAGAGTTTTTTACCTGGCTGGCCTTACCTATTCCATAATATTCAACTGTGTATCTGGTTCAGTTTCGTAATACACCTTCCTCTAATATTTTTTATATTCTTCAATATTGAATTCTACAAATTACTTTCCCCAAAAAATACTAATGCGAAAAATTTCCGGTTTAATACAGAATTATTCCAATTGCAGACATTAATACGGTAACCTTAACATACGATTTCATCGAGGAATTTAAACTTAAATTGAACTAACTGTCTTATACAGCAGAGAAGATTTTAATTCATTTTGAGAAATACCACGACTAAAGACAGACAAGGTTTCCCAAACTATCATCCGCGACAACCTGGAATGGTTGTATATGCTGCTAGGGCTGCAACAAATTTAGACGTACTCAAATTCATATTGATATTACCTAAAAAAAAAATAGAAAAAAGGTGGTCCGTCGAAATTAATCCGCAGGAAAGGTTTGGGAAACCCTGGTGAAGAGAAACAGTTGATATCGCCAATATCAGACTTATATTTTCGTATATGTCTAATAGTATTTTCAAAATCCAATATGTGGAGGATGGATTTCTTACATAAATATGTGAATTTTTTTTGCACTCCCTAATATTCCTGTCACGGGCCGCCACTGGTGGTAAATAAGGTGTTGTGATCGTGTGATGTCAAACAACGATATGTAACGTAACATTTGGCTTCTCATCATTCCTTTTTAATAAATTTACATATTTTTTTTAAAACGAAATATATTTTAAATGGATAATGACTGACAGTTAAATTTTACTACCATATGTGAAAACATATTTTCTGTAAATCGTGAGAATAAACACAAAATGATATGGACATATCAACTTCTGCCATCACGGTGCTTGTCGAGTATCCAATAAGGCGGATTCAGGCGCTGTGTACAAAAATTAATAGGCACCTTGGGTGGGCAAAAATACCGCAGTACTAGCCGAAAGCAAGAATCAATCGACCATCAATAAATTCGACATTCTTTTCGCGGTGCGAGTGCTCGCTTACCTGTTCCGTCAAATTATTTATTTCGTAGCAAAACCTGCGGACAAGTAAGTCACGCCTAAGCCGAATAAATTAATCGACCAGTCGTGATACGAACCTAGCCTCTCTATATTCAAGCGTTGAATTTTACAACGGATGTACATCGCGAGAAATATAAATATAATTTCAATCAAATAAATCTAACAAGTGTGTTAATTTAAATAGTTGAACATCGAAAAGTGTAGATGAATTCGGGAAGTAGTTTCAATATACCACACATTTTATTGTTAATGGATTGCAATCGAATATTCAAACATTTGTCCTTTTTTAAATATTTGAAAAATTATTTTTAATATTTCCAAACAGAAGTGTATAATTGATATAGAATTTATTTTGATATGTGTAATTTATTTTTGATACTATTCAAATAGTCATTGGAAACATGTAACGGTAATCAGTCTGTATTTACAGTTTGTCCCTTCGGAAGTTCTATGGGAAAACAATGAATATTATTATTATTAAGTAATATCTTTCTTATGTGTGACAAAAACTAAAAACCCAAGAATCTTATGGTAATGCCGGATCAACTGCAAACTAACTTAAAATATGAAACATGTGTGACGCTTTGTTCTAAATAAGATATAAACATGCCCTTTTCCTCTTTCAAACCTGTATTTCATTGATCATTTTTCTTCTTCTTAATATGTATATTCGAATGATTCTAGTATTAGATATTCGAAAAAATAATTTAACGAATATTTGGAATGCTTATTTGTGGCATAAGTGAAAAGTTATTACAATCATCTACGAATTATACAATTTTGAGGTTTTATGATTCTTTTCCATAAATACAATAAAACTAACGTGAAATATTTGATATCTGAATCATCTGTTTTTTTCTACTTTTACGAAATATTTTATATGCTCCATATACACAAATTTCGTTTTAGAATTTTAAATACTATAAGTTCAAAATAATCTGGCTGTTTAGTCTAGTGTTCAATTTATAGCGCTTTAAGTTTTCCCCGCGATGAGTTTTCGTGTGCGTAATTTTCCACGCCATCAGGTTTTCGTGTGGTAATAATTGTCCGTGGTCAATTTCATAAGAGTAGTTTTCTGTAAACCCAAAAACAGCTATGCCACAACAATAATCAACATCAGAGATTCTGTATTGTAAATATTATCTAATCGTAGCGGTAGGAAGTGTGAGGAGATCAAACGTATTTACGAGAAAACGAACGAAATGTTTAATCTGTATTTTTATACACTGAGAAGACATTATTATTTCGCAAT
Organism: Himalopsyche phryganea; assembly: GCA_022494535.1. NCBI lineage: Eukaryota > Metazoa > Arthropoda > Insecta > Trichoptera > Rhyacophilidae > Himalopsyche > Himalopsyche phryganea. The sequence continues at coordinate 1,755,719 of JAGVSL010000137.1, read as the reverse complement.
TTCAACGGACAGTTACACTTTTTCATGTTAATTTTCAAAATCTTTACGATGGAGTAACGGTTATTTGATTATATGTATAAAACCTCATCAATGATTAACGTTCAATTTCCAACACTGTCGCAATTACATTCGTAATTTAATAATTTAATATCGACAGCATATTACTAAAACACCGGAACTATTATAATATTATTCTACAAAAATCAATTATAAACACACCTTGTTTGAATGTTTTATGACGTTTGTATTTGTATTACCTTCAATTTGGGTAAGTTTGCCCATCGGTCTAAGATTGGTCCACTGTTATAATACCATGATAATACTAATGCCATATGAATATTTTTTAGTTAAGCAAAAGAATTGAGTAGCCCCTGGTGGTAAAAATATGAATTAATGTGCAACAAAATTTGTTTTGTTATTGAATTTGTAAGCTGTCAGCTTGGAATGATAAAATACAAATTAAAAACTTATCTTGAAATAAATTGGATTAGCCATATTTTCAATTTGTATTACTAACCTGTAAACCGAATGTTGTATATTTTTTCCCATCTCAATTATGTACAGAATAAATGATAGCACAAAGAAAAGTTGCCAAGACTTTAAGATCACTGAATTTATAGTAATTACAGTGATTATTAAACAAATTTTGTATCGTAGGCCAAAGTTACCTGATTTGGATGAAAATTGTGCCCACCTTATTTTATCTATATTTAAATATCAAATATAACAATAAATCTAATAATGTTAGTTTAATTTCATCTTGAGACATTTCGTTTCTATGTAGAACAATACCACACATAAATCCAATGGCGAACCATAAAAATACGAAAACCCTCTGAAGAACTGGCTCAAAGTTACTCAAGATTGACTGTAACGCGTATTCGACGTTAATTAGGATACCTACATATTGATACGATAAATGATACAAAAACATATATGGAACATACACAAGAATTCGGTGTAATATAAATATTATTTTGTGTTGGTTTCCGTTGACAAATGTTTAACTTGGACAATCATTGAGTTACTCTATTTTCATAATACACAATTAATTTTAATGAAATGCATAATTTAAGCCATACCAATAAATAAGTACTTCTATGTAAGTGTTTCTTATTCATATAAAAAGACAGAAGAATAATTAATGCAAAGTTTATACAGTACCAACAACAACCTTCAGATTTATCGTCATCTCTTTTAGAATTTTGGATTATCAGTTAATATTTATTAGCACTAGTTATCATACTAATGCTATAGATTTTTTTGAGTAGTAAGTAATAAAATAACGTGATAAACAAATATTAGGTAACTCCCTTTTGAGCTAAACAGCGTCACTAGAAAATTCATTTAATGCATGTACTGTCTCGATTGCCACTAAGTAATAAATTTCAAGAATTATGCTCATATAAATATATTATTTAAGTGATGGATGAAATCCGTTTCTCTTTCCAAATTCTTCATCGCATATTTGAATCTTTCTTTTATTTCTAGCAGCTTTATTTTTCTAAAGATTATTTGAGAAGTCGTGAACATCAATTAACCAGTCTGCTAGTTGTTATGCCACATCGATGAATAATATTTCTTCGGATGTTGACATTTTCCGCATGGAAGTGCGTTCAAACTAATGCTGTTTATAATGAAAATAGAATTAAAGTTTTTTTTGGACTTGTTCTGTAGACTTACTAGCTTAACTTGTAACTTATTTTGTTAGATGTACGTGGTCAACCCTATTCGATTGCGAATAAAGATGGTTTGAATTCAGGTACGGACACTTTTCATATATTGAATTTTTCAATCGATTAATGTATTTGCGTCGAGGTATGGATGTCTATGATGCTAAAAATATTTCTCATTCATCTCCTATTTTAATGGAGATGTACAATACATGGAAATGTACAAAATTTCAACAATTCAAATTTGATACTGAAATTCCATCAAGCACCCTTAGTCGATATATTAAATTATAGAATAGTAAATGGTTTAAGTTTTAATTTAATACAACGTTTGTTGGTTTGTTGGATGCAAGTGCGAAGTGGCAGATTAAAACACGTGTATAGAGATGTATTAAAATGATCACATTGCAAGAGCTAATAAATTATTTTTTTAATTTATTTGTACCTAATGTATACCTTATATATCGTTGTTGTTCGGAAAGAAAACACTACATCGAAAAAACGACATATTGAGTTAGTCATAGCAAAATGTTCATTATTTCAAACTCTATCGTATGGAATAACATTCATTTTTATAAATTAAAGTTTTCCTTAAAATCAGTTTTGTACAAACGAACAAAGTGAAAAAGTTATGGCATTTCAAAACTAGTATTTTTCAGTTAGTGTCTTCTTCCAGAACAACGACGATATATATAGCCTGTTTTCTATAAATAAATGGAACTGATATAATTTAAGACATCGACTGAGGGTGCTTGATGGAATTTCAATATTAAATTTGGATTATTGAGATTTTGTACACTTCCATGTATTTTGTCACTAACGACCCGGGTTTCGCCTTTCGGCATCTTCAGGCATTCGAGCACACGAATGGACTCGAACTGAACGAATGGACTTGGACTCGAACTCAGTTCGAGTCCATTCGTGTGCTCGAATGCCTGAAGATGCCGAAAGGCGAAACCCGGGTCGTTAGTGACAAAATACATGGAAGTGTACAAAATCTCAATAATCCAAATTTAAATGGAACTGAATTAAATATTACCAATGACACAGAGCTCCCAGATACACATTATATCCTAATATCAAAACATTCCTTTGATAATGTCAATGTAGAACTAAAATATTCTCAAAATAATACACAGCCTCAGGCTAACATGCTCGTAACATTTAACTGTCTTGTATATACTCAAAGAAGATGCGTATGAATTTTAATTTTACAAAAAACGTACAGCTATTTTGAAAGTGAAGTCAAAGATTAAAAAAAACGAGATTCACTTGAATAAAAACATAAGCGTATAGATAAAACTGAACACATTTGCGTCGACATATTCTCACAGCATTGTAAATACAAAAATCAAGGTAATCAAGTTAATATTGTTACGTTAAAATACCAGTTATATATCGAGTGTGTTAACAACCAACTAACAACCACTGGGTGATCGTTTATCGTTAGTTTGATGATTTGATTCATGATAAGCGATTACAGCATCGGGTAAATATTGCAGGCACTGCAAATATGTACATATATTTGTCTTGATTCATCTGTCTGCTGAAGTTATGCTCAGCGCAACGCAGCACACACTCACTATCTCTCTATCTGTTCATCAATTGATTATAATAAGCTTTACGTGCAGAACTGTAATCTTCAGCAGTGTTTATCCACTATAATGAAGACTTTACTAGAAAGCTACAGGACATGCCGAAGTTCTACTACAACTAATCATCGTATAAGAGTAGAGAAGGTATGGTATCTCGAGTAAATACAAAAGTTAAAAATTATTTAAATATTTATTTTGATACTGCTATATAAATATTTCACCTAATGAAAACAAAGCCTAAAAAAGTTTCTTCAAATTTAAGATTTACCTTAATCTTCATTTCTTATATGAATTTTTATTTCATTCTCGAACAAAAAAAATTGATTTTCCTATTTTGTTAATTTACTATTAAACGAAAATGAATAATTTTATTATGTTATGCAAAACCTTTACAAACTCTACCATGAGAAATGTATAAGTCTATGGCCTTATATGGCGGCTATGTTTTTTTACTTTTCAAACTATTTACATAGAACTGTACTGGTTTATCTTAACCTTTTTTTATCTTCAGCTTAATTTATCAGGAGTCATTTCGCCAGTGGTCGGCCAGTTAAGCGACAGGTTTACTTTCAAAAGGGATTTTGAGTCAATGAATGATAAATACATATTTTTTTCGCTTTTATTCCATTAAATAGGGATTAAGTAATATAATCAACTAAAAATAAAATAGTGTGTTTCTAAAGTCAGCCCCCGCCAGTGGTCGGCTTTTTGAGCTTAAAACTTAAATAATAGTGGATACATTAAAAAAACAGATTTTTTTTAAATTCGTGTAGGTACTCTTGCCACTTACCAATGTATATCTGCACTAAGCTGACCTATATGATGCAATTCGAAATTAAAAAAAGCACATTTTTACTTCGCAAATTTCGACAAATCCATGTTGTATGGGGATCGCTAAGAAAATATACTTTATATTGTCATGCTTTGCATCATTATATTTTTTATTGTTCTGTCTACTCTCAGTAAATTCGTTCGCGATATCTATGAAGTTTCATAGTGATGGCCGAACACTGGACAACGAAAGGCCGACCACTGGGAGAATTGGCATTTTTTTGTAAACTTCTATTATTTTATGATTGGTACAATATTAAATATTTTGTTTTTACTTGGTTACATTACTTTATCCCTTTTAAATGGAATAAGAGCGAAAAAAATATGTATTTATCATTCATTGACTCAAAATCCCTTTTGAAAGTACACCTGTCGCTTAACTGGCCGACCGATGGCGAAATGACACTACACATGACGAAATTCGAATATATTCGAATACTTTAAAGTTTTCATATTCGAATATTTATTTTCAATGAATATTTGGAGTCCATAGTTACCGGTTACAATAAATTGGTGATCATTACCCGATGTTTCGAAACCAATAAATGTTTCCCCGTCAAAAGTTGCGATAAAAAAATTAAAAAATAATACGGTAATATCTCATTTATTTCATATTACTTTTTCGTCAGAATTGAGTTATTCAAACTAGCGATGTGAAGTATTTGATATCAAGAAAATGTAAGTATTTAATTGTCGTTCGCATGAATTAATGTTGCCACTTCTATTAAGTTAAATATGAACTAATGAGTTTTACCTTTAAACTGTTGATTTGTGCATCCATTTACATGACTAAAATATTCTTTCCGTCAAGTTTACCATGCTTCGAAATACTCGTACAAGGTTGGTATTATTGTGTGCGAAGTATCATTAAAGAATGTCGATCTTCCGCTATCATAGCGGTCGTCATCATAATTATCATATATGTGTCAAATAGAATAAAAAAGTTTGCTCAAAAACTATACATATAGTTTGCATACGTTTTATTCTATTCTCTTCGACACTCTACAATCTATATTATTTTACGTTAGTGAAAAATAACCGCGGATGTTTGTTTCGTAATGGCGGTGTTCGTATACATTTGCCATATCTAATCGTGGTCTTAATTATATTTTTTGACGCGTCTATCACAGCTGGAGTGCGAAACAAAATAAATATCAAACACTTTAGATGAGTGCAGTAAAAAAAAATTAAAACTTTACGTAATTTCGGCTGACCGTTGCTAGAGTTTTGCTGTCTCAAAAATTGATGTAACCAGTGATGACTAAACTTTGTCAATGGTTGGTAAAAAACAATGTAATTATTATAAAGCTATATAACATTTGAAAACAGGACTCATGCTAGATTGCCGCCATTATTTGAAAACAACTGAACTTCAAAACAGACAACACAGAGGAACAAGCCAAAGACAATCGGGCTGAAAAAAATTGAGAGGTATGACGGAGAGATTACTTATTTTTTTTACAACCAACAGTAACAATATCTTCTAAAATAAAAGTTACTATGTTGGAATAAGTGATATGACATAATATTGTCTATACATTCTAAAACAGTAAATATAGATAAGCTACAATAAATTTAATCACAGTTCTGACGATGGAGTGAATCCGAAATAGCTATCAACTATTTTTTCTATGGTTTCGGCGGTAACTTTGTGGAAGTTCATTTTTAATATAAAATTAAATTAAAAATTGATAACTTTGTTATTCCAATTGGTTTATCACTGACGTTTATACGGTTCTTCTGAAGATGATTCTTAAAGAGGCGAAACGCGTCACGTGGAATAACTAAGTTATCAATTTTTAATTTAATTTTATATTAGCTATCAATTAGCTAATAAAATTTCGTAGTACTTAACATTTTGATATTTTATCTTATTATAATAACAGTATGTTCATTAGAATTTGCGCCTCTTATAAGCGCTTATTTTGGCATGTCGATAATACAGACCGAAATATCTATGGTTCGAAAACAGCTGTTCCAACTATGTGAATAATTTTAATCCTTATCGTTCGCTAAAATTCATTGGAATTGAAATAATACTTTCTTATGTAAATACAAAATTCCAAGGGTCGTATTCAAGCTGTATGAAAATGACATGATTTTCCTATTACATAAATTTCTCATTGTTTATTCTCAACGATTGATATTGAAACATTCAAGGGTTTCGAAATGATTATTACTAGTCAGTCTTAACACATTACAGTATCTATTCAAAATAATAATGTCATAGATACAAACCAAAGCCTGAACACCATTTTTGAATTTACGTTTTTTGTCGGAACGACAACGGGTTTATCATGCATATTATATAAAAATGGAAAAGCTTCTCTTGGTTAGTTTTCTCATACTTCCCATGAAAACAAGTGAGATTTCGTTGTATTTTTCTGCTCTCGCTGCTGAGTCTCGTCCACCGTTTGTATTGGTTCATACCTAAAGCAACTTTCCCTTTCTTGGCGAGCTCGTTCGCTCGGCCATGAACCGTTAGCTCTGCTCTCAACAACGAAGCAAGTACTTCTCAGATGACGATCAGTAATCTCTGCACTCGGCTTTTCAACCAGAACTGGTTGGTGCCATAGAGACTTTTGACCAATAGACAATAGATCATTTAATATCTCAAGGCATACAATTGCAGACATTGCAGTAGCCGAGAAGACAATTTAAGCCATAAGTGAGCAACGGTATCTAAAAAATATTCTACGTCTATCATATTTCCAGGGTATGACGGTTAATTCACTGTAATAGAAAGAAATGTAGTAATAATTTTGAAGTTATTTCAATCAAATTTGTAACAACACATTGCATTTGGTTTGGAAAATGATACCAGTTTTGCTCACCAATGATTTAACCGGTATAAATCAATATTCTGGAATGCACGTGACAACTTATAACATTACAAATCAGTAAACTTGGTGATAAGATTTTTCCCAGAGTTTTCAAAACTTAAATGTATCTAATACTTTATGCATATTTGTCGGATATTGCGTGGTAAGGGAAAAATCGCACATAGAAAAGATATTAACCAGCCTGAACCGCTGAAACCCAAGCGTGACTATTTAAGCCAATGAGCACATAATGTTATCACTATCTTCCTTTTCGTAAAAATATTTGTTTTTATGGGTAAGCAGTACTCTACATTTAAAATCCCCTACGATTATTGATTACACAAAAATACACTAATCAAATTTACAATTCTAGAAATTCATTCTTATTAACGTCAATTATCAAAAAAGAAGTAAGATATATTTTTTTATAAAATAAAGCCTGAAATCAAACTTCTTTTACAACTTTCACTGATGACTGATGACCTTTTGAAAAGTTGAAAAGAAGATTCTAATGAAAGAAGCCAAGTAATTCATTTTTTTCCAAAATGTGCCCAACGCTCTTTGGTTCTAAGCTGAATATAATGTTGGGAGAGCAAGGCAAATTATCAGTGAGGAAAGGATTCCGCGACAGACATTTTTGTTGTTGTTGTAGGCCACGAATCGTCACGGTTTGCGGGTCCATAAGTTATGATAGTGAAGAATAGTTCTATTCGATAAATTATCATTCCCTTTTAAGTCCAGGATTAGTTTCAATTGGTAATATTTGAACCGGAAAATTTGTTTGATTATATTTATAGAAAAACAGAACAATTGTTTTTTATGATATTATCTTTGGTGGGAAGAAAGGGAGCAAATAAAAATTAAAATATGTACAAAAATATGGATTAAAACAATGGACCCAACGTTGAATACATCCACATCTTAAGGCCTCAATCAATCGGACAACCAATGTAACAGTCGTTTCATATGGTCGAGGCGAAGAAACACTTATAAAGAAAAAAATTATATAGTTAAGATTAAGATAGTAGTTTTACATAACTAAACTTAAAGAAAATACAAATGCTTTATCATTGAAAATCTTCGATCTTCCAACGTTAAGGTAGAAGGGAAGAATCTTAATAAATATGATTCGTCCACATGATGGTCATTTGACCACACATATACATCTATAATACATCTATAATATCAAAGTAACCTTAAACTGCAAGCGGTGCTAAAAGAAAATTCGCAATTTACGAGTAGTCCTAGGAGTCTCAGTTCCTACCAACAAAATTGTATTGCAGTAGTACGTAGATCGACTCTCAACTCAGTTTTTCAACGAATATAACAAAATATATATTTTAAAAGTTTTCTTATGAATTTATTCTGTGATTCTTTAGCATTATCATTATATAATTCATCGAAAACAATCATATATGTAAGTTAAGTAATAATGAAACTGTCGTAATAAATTATATCGTACAGTCATAATATATCTAGTGAAGGGCACGAAATGCGATGTGTGGCAGGGTCGATTTATTAGAATCGTAATTTATCGCAAAAAACGCATTTTGAATGACTGATTAATTGCAATTATTGATTACGATTTGGCTTCATAACTATACTAGTAAGTAAACATCTTTATTCCTGTAAACATTCAGCATACAACATTTAATTACCCACTATTTTATAAAACTACAGTATGCTAAAATGCATGGTTATTAACTAAAACAAAATTGTGATGATCTTAAAAAAGAATATCTAACATAATAACAGATATACATTGTCTCATGTCGATTTCATAGCATAAAGTAAATGTAATGGACTACTCGCATGCAAAAATACTCACTGACGGGCCCTTACAGCATGGTTTGTAACTATGGGCGGCTTTGATTATATATTTACTTACATGGCAGTCGATTTGTTATTAATACTATCAAATACTGGAAGTGGTCAGTAGGGAGGCAGAATAATATAAAAAGTCTTAAGCATTGAAAACTATCTTCGAGCTTTGGGATTAGAAAGAAGAATTCTGTTAATATAATCTTATTCCATCGAACACTGCACTGGGCATACAGCATATTCAAAGACTTACATCTATAATCTATATGGAAGTCGGTTTGTGATTATTACAAACAAGTGCTAGAGTTAGTCAATAGGTTGGTGGGTACATGTTACATCTTGCGCAATGCTTTGTACGTGCGATCGGCGTTTGTGGTCCCGTTATAGCAGGCGTCTTTCGGAATTCAATGACGGTTTTTTCACCGTGCTTCTACTAAATAATTTTCGATTAATCCGAAGAAAAAAAATGGAACTGTCTACCTTGAAGGAAGTTCTCACGCGCCGACGACTACCGGCTATTATAGTCAAAAACAATATTTTTCGAATTGGAGATTCAATGTCGACCGATATTATTGACTGATAACATTGATAGGAATTTTCGTTGGATGCTGTTTTCATGGGAAGTAAGAAAACAGCGTCCGTTACCGATTGTATCATTCGTAACAAAAATTGGACAAGTTAGTAACGATTCAGTACAAATTTATTACATTGTTTTATATAGGTACACGGTACACCCGATTCTCTCTTTTGCACGGTTTTAAAATAACGTGTTCTACGAAAACCGAAATTTCAAATATTCAACGATAGTAGATCAAAAACGTTTATGGAACCTCTAAATTGAAAAAAATAACATTTTTTATTAAATAAAATTTTCATAAATATATAACTTATGATGAACATCATCAAAAATATCATACACAGTTTTTAAAATATTTAAAGAAATGTCATGGTCGAAGATGATTTTTGGTACTGTTTTATGTACTTGATGGACTTTAGAAATGCTTTTTATGGACAAGGTATATTATCTATGAGACAATGTGAGTTATGGTATGGTATGGTGAGTGTATTTTTAAGGGAAAGGAAATAAACTGATAAACAATGAAATAATTTCTTTACTATTCATGTTTAGAGTCACAATATGTTGCTGAATACACTTTATATACAGGTTATCTAATATTTGAAAATGGTTACCAGACAGTAGAGGTCTGCACGGGCCGAAATTTGATGAAATTACTCGGCCCAAGCCCTTTCACCTCAGGCCCGACCCGGCCCGAGCCCGAATCTTAATACTACACTTGTTATCCGAGTCCGACCCGAAGCCTAAATTTATATATCTCGGCCCGAAAAAAACCCGATTAAAAAAAAAATACAGTAGCATAGAATTGATTAACTATCCAACTTTTTCGCATGTAGAAAAATCTATTGTTTCACGGAATAATTTCCACACATCACCACAGTCACTACTTTTAACTAACAGTCGACTATCTAAAACGAATAGAAAGCGAATACTGAATTTCACATTTTATTCATTTACGAACTATTTAAACTTATTATCGGTGACGATTAAATGAACAAAGCATTGTTTCACGGATCAATAAAAATTTTATGAGCTCAGTCTCAGGTTACCAAAATATAAAATGATGTCTCCATACTTATCAAATAAAAGACTCTATTGTGTCCAATGCTATTCGAAACGTAATAAATTATTTTATTTATTTTCTTTTGTTATCAACAGTATTTAGTTATCAAGAGTACCCCTTTAGAAGGGTATGTGCCCCTTTGAACAGGCAATAATATTGCATATTCAGTTCATTTTCGGTCAAAACTGGACAAGATGAACTTTAGAAATGGGCAACTTTGGCGCGAATCGAACACTTAGGTTCAATTCTTATTGGATTCTCCGCGAATAAATTGTTTGTCTGCTGTTGCTATTGACAAAGGAATGCTAGCGAGAGAAAAAAATGGTTATTTAATCAATTTTGGTTATCTGCGAGTCATTTGTCAGTCTGATATTGTCAATGCATTTTTAGAGTGCGAAAGCAAGTGATTCGCGATGATTTTATTTCCACAGAAGCGGATGAGTGGCTCTCGTTCAATACATCTCGATATTATACCGTTATTAATAAGACACTAGTGACGGTTTGATAAAGAAATACAAACAATATTATACAATATAATTGTGTACACTCAAAAAGATGTTTGCGCGTTTCTACTGATAAATTTCAAAGGTCTAATCCAACATGAAATATTCTCCAAAGCGAATTTAAGCGAGAGTGACTGACGTCTTACTTTTCATAGAGAAATTTAGCATGTTATTTCATTTTTCGATAGATGGTGTTAGTCATTTGAAATAAATTTATTATGGCATTATTGGACAATAATTTCATGCGACGTGTTACTACCTACCAGACATTATTAATTATAGGGGTCAAAGGCATTGTCATAAATTAATCACTTTTTGGCCAGCGCATATCATATTATTAATTAATCAATGTAGCCACTGAACGATCGCTTAATATTAAGTCTTTGTCAGTGTAATTATATAGGATTGAAAACTATCAGCGGATTTTTTGATTTCCATTTTATATAAGTGTGCAACCGGATCGCACTTTTGCACCTATGCCATGTACCTATGCAAATGCTTTTATGAACATGCGTTTATTTTAGATTGCGAACAATGGAAATAAAACGCATATTTGTTACTAATATAAATATTAACTCTCATTCACTCTGTAATACCGTTCAAATATTATGTTTTTATAAATTAAAAAAAAAATCAGTAGCTAAGAAGCAATCGAGATGAATTTAAGCGATACCGATAAGAGGTGGTCGGAGATTTTATTTATTAAAAGAAAACATATTTATGGTACTTTTATAAAAATGTATTTTCAAGGCAGTTTCACTGAACAAGTGTACATTTTCAACTGAACACAACCGGTATTTATCATGATATGAGGAATAAGTGCACCAAATTATGTTTCATATTTATGGTATAATGCAAAGATTTTTGATTTTTGCTACCGCGGGTCGTAGGTTGGCGAATGTATGTATAACAGAGTAGTTTTGTTGAAAACATTTTTTTTTGTATTGAAAAAGAGCAGCTCGCCACTACTTACTTTTGAAATGAAAAAGTTGTACGCAACTCTAAACAAGTTGGCCACGCCTGATACACAACAATATGACTTGCTGCTAAGCTAGGAATGAGTATTTCCACTCGTAAAATTCTGTGTTGGTCGGTAATGTTGGTATGGTATACATGTGATATTCTTCTATGCAAGCGACTGTATTCTTATTTCGTATAGCAACAGACGAAGACGTGGGAATAAATAGATCCACGGACAGGCGTAGCCATTGCACATTTTTACGAGAGAGTCGACCAAGTGGGAGACCAGAATGTACGGATTGGGTGGGTGTCGAAACCGTTCCTCAAAATAATAATGACGTCTCGAATGAAAAAATCAGTGCATTTTTTAATTGCACTAACAGTCCAGGCTACAAACTATAATGCCCAGGTACCTTACATAACATACAATTAAAGATAGCATCCGTTAAGTTACTTTTAAGATGTCAACTGTCAATTGTTGTTTGAAAGGCATTATATTTTAAAAATAAAACACATTTTTTTTGTACTACTTCCACATGTTTATAATAATCAGGACCGGTTTTGCTCATCACGGGCATCATCAGTTGATAATGCTCGTGAAAAAATTTACATAATTTTTGATAGATTAATTTTATACTTATGATATTTTGGCAATTTTAAAATTATTCTACAACACTATGTGATTAATCACTTTTAAGGTTTTAACTGTAAATTGTTGGGGGAAAAGCATTATACCTAGTAAAAGAATTAAAACACAATTTGTCTACTACTAATACTACTTCCACATGTTTATAATGATCAGAACTGGTTTCGAGTAGAAAAAATGTTTTTTTTTTTATCTAGTGAATTATTTTGATAGATGGCCCTGAGACGTATATCCTAAATGAGAGAAGATATTTGGCGGCCATATTAATTGTATCATATTTATATTATGCAAGTGGTAAGTGTATGTTTCAAAGTTATTCCTAATACGTTTAACTCAACACCATTCGACGCTGAATTGAGTCGAGTTGTACTACATACAAGTACGGATAGAAAATATGATAAAATATTTTATTTCATAGAATGTTTCGAAGGTTATTTGGATGGAGTGATAGGTAAATACTAACAACGGCAAGTGTGAGAATGCGCACAAGTAATTAATGTGCCTTCTTGAAGGTGATTAGGTCCAAAGAAATCGTGAAGAACATTTATTTATGCCTTCATCACGAACTGTAATATACATTATCATAGATGTGTAGTGTCTATTATCTATATTATTTCATATAATTTTAATGTAAGAGAGAGAGAATATAAGATAATACAATTTAGAAAAATCAATATTAGTAAATAAATGTCTATGAATGATTTCATTTTAAATATCGTCATTGATACTGCAAAAGGTCGTATGTCAAGAAACCCCAAGTGTTCAAGAAGAGAGTAAAACATAGTCATTTATTTACTAGGTATTAACAGACATTCTTGAATCACTTTTAGGTACTTTCTTTGTGACCCCCGGGCGGAAAACACGAAATGATCGCTGCGTTTCAGCCATCCATAATATGACATATGACACGGCACATAACTCACAAAAACTATAGCTCCAAACTTGCAAGCATGAGTTTGTAGTTATGTTTGCTCCCGCTTCCCTCATGCCCCGTTCCAACGCTACCAACGTTCGTCAATCATCGCGATTTTGACTCTCAATAAGCGTCAAAAATTCGGCAATATCTTCTAATATGACAGTGAATGCATCCCGACTGCCCAACCTCGTCCTCCACATAAAGTTTCATTAAGTGTCTATTATTATATTGTGCGATTGTAACAATCGTGCTGCAGTTTCCGCACCGCGCACCTTTTTTTAAAGTTTTTCATGCTTACGACTATATAAATATCGCTCATCTGAAGGTTTGAACTGGGTATTCGAGTAAGCATGAATATTGATAGGTAATATTTTAAAACAAATTATACATTTATGCGAAAATGATAGTCCATGCGCTTGCCTTGTATTTCTGTTTCTCGCTCAATCACTTGAAGGGTCCGAGTGACTACAACCTACAACCTACTTGCGTATACGCAGGTTAGGTTGTGTGATAAAGATAGAGATAAATCCACTACACGCCGATGGTAGGTATAAATGTGTTGTTTATATTTTTAAATCGGTCGTATAACGCCCCACGTGGATGGTGAGGTGCAGCGATGACCGTTCGCTCATTTCGTGTCTTCCACCCGGGGGTAAAAAAGGAAGTACCCAATTTACAGGTGGACTAATCAAATAGGAAAGTTCAGCTTAACTTATGAACTAAATGTTGTCAATGTAAAAGTAAGGTTGAATGAGAATTTATGAAGATAACTCGCCCACGATTAATATGGTAAACGTATACAGTAAAGATACAAGCAGGTATGCAATATACAAAAAAGTGTCATGTACGAATTTCGAAAATTTTAAAAACGTTAGCAGTTTTAGCTCACAGCCTGAGAAGGGCACCCGCAAACAGTTCATTTTCATATTTTCTATGGATTCTGCGGCAACTTTGTGGAAGTAAATTTTTACTATAAAATTAAAATTGATAACTTAGTTATTCAACCAAGTGGTATAACTAAGTTAACAATTTCAGTTAATTTTCAATAGCTAGTTTTATTCAGTTGTAAATAATAGTTACATAGCCTTGGCTAGAAAAAGCGCGCTTCCTTGTTTATAAAAAACAGATAGGTAGGTAGCACGCGAAATGAATGAAGCATATACCAACTATTTTACACAGTGTAGTTTTAAAAGTCTTTTATTACGTAATTTGCATACAATGAGTTTGCCAATTGTTCCGAATTTCGCAACAATTGCATTGTTTGTTTACATTAAAAAATAATAAGGACGCCTTTTTCGAACATCCACGAAATCCAAAAAAAGAATCATAGATTTTGGTAGAGCGATGTTGTTTTATTAAATATTTCAAATATAGATCACAAGTGGGTCATATTCTACTACTATATACTACTATATTTAGTTCACACATTCATAAATTTATGAAATTGGGACAACAAAACAAATTCTCGACTACTTTTATAAATGCAAAGGGACAAGGAATTTCAGTATTTGGAAGGTTTTAATGAAGTCGTTTGGTAAAAAACTCAAAGCCACCAGTTTTACTTTCATATAAAACACTTTTTAATCTGCGAAGTCTTAGGTACTTATCGAACGACAAATTGTCCGTATTTACAATTTCATTATCGATTACTTCATCACAAATAAAAACTATAACACTTTGTTTTTAACCTAGTCGGTAACAAATAATGTGGACGATAAAAATAAGTATTTTTTAAGCAGGCGTGTTTTGCAAGCAAACATTTGTATTTTACACCGACTGATCAATATAAAATTTTTTACACCTGTCAAAAAGTTTTATGTAACAAATTCATTTTAATTCACGAAAATCATGACCAGGTATTTGATATATTGACTTGTTGATTAACTAAGAATGACCCTGGTTTTTTTCAAATGATATAATTAAAAAAAAACGTTTTCCATCTAGTAAGATAACTAAATGGTCATCATCTTCTATCAACGAGCGTTGACATGGGCAGCACGCGCATGTTATG
The DNA here is from genome assembly GCA_022494535.1 of Himalopsyche phryganea. Classification (NCBI taxonomy): domain Eukaryota; kingdom Metazoa; phylum Arthropoda; class Insecta; order Trichoptera; family Rhyacophilidae; genus Himalopsyche; species Himalopsyche phryganea. The sequence continues at coordinate 1,740,301 of JAGVSL010000137.1, read as the reverse complement.
GATACGTCGGTCTTTGACACTGTACGGCCATTTTTATATGAGATATTTCAAGGTAACGGGTAATTTGTAAACCCAATCGTGTACTTACAGTGGATTATCGAAGCAATTGGATGATTTAAGCAAAAAATCGTTAATTGTAGTGCCGAAATAAACATCTAATGCGTTTAGAAATCTAGAAAAAATGTAGTTTTGTTAATGTTATATTGAAATCACATCAAATTCACATTTATTGTAGATTTATTTTCTCCAATAATGATTGTAGGCTGTAGCAAGAACTGCAAAAGTTCCCTGCAAATTCCCAAAACTTAATTCGGAATCAATTGAAAATGGTCCTTCGTTGAGAGAAACCAGTTCTGATTATATAAAGTGGAGTAAATTCCTAAATATATTTCTTGCCATCAAGAGTTGACATCATTAATCTGTCATTTTTCTTAAATGAAAAAAAATCTTCATGTTATGCCCAGCATTTCACGCGCATGAAACATTAATTACGGTTTTTTTCAAAACAGCTGAATAATAGGGCATGGTTAAAAAATAGAGGGAGGTGTCTGACATAGTTCCACGCCGAGAATCGACCGCGCGAAGGGTCGTGCAGTATTAAGGGCAAATGTACTTGCCTAATACCCACCCTTTGAACCCATTATAATGTTACACACAATGTGAACACCAATTCACTCGTGCTACCTATGCGAACCCATGTCTTTTAAATAACTATTTTTAAAATTTTTGTTTAAAACGTTATATTTTGCAATACAAAAGAAAAATTGTCTTCGTATTAACAACTAAAACAATATGATACTACCTGCCCGGTACTGCTTCCAATGGGAGTTCATATGTTCATATGTTATTGCTAATAACAGTGAATCTGGGAACTTTTGGTTTTGAAACTGGACTTGGAGATTACTGTATTCATGTATGATATAAGGAAAATCACAAGGGGCACCTTTTGTATTACCTTTAGTCTATCTCAGTATACATGTCCTTAAGTTATGCTATGTGACATCTGTGATTTCGGCATATGCTAACTTTGTAGAAGTCGCATGGTTCTTGGTAAATAGCATGGTGGCCCAAAATATATGTAATATAAATGTCACGAATAATAATAAAATACCACTACAAAAATCGTAAGTGTCGTAATCATTTTTGCAGTTAGAATAATGTTCTTCGATTTAAATGATAGTGCTGAAAATAATCCATACTTAAAAGAAAAACATTAAAAACGGGCAAATCCTCAGAGAAAATAAAAAAAAACCTGCGTGACCTTACAACAGGGTTAGTTTTGTTCTATAAGTGAGCATCGGTTGAAAAAGTTCACTAACTCATTGAACCCAGTCCTAGTTTTTAAATCAAAATGTGGTACATCACAAGTACTACCTTACAAACAATTTTTATCATATTATATTATTATTATTTATTTTTATTAAAGAATAGCCGTAAATAATATTACCTTTATTTAATATTTGATTGGTTGAAAGTATTTATCTAATAAACGAAACCGATCCTAAGCACGTAGCTTCTGCAAATTTATATTGTTTCATTCATTATTATTATGTTATACTTGTAATGATTAAATAATGTTTGCCTATTGATAGAGAAAACGCTTTTTTCAAAAGAATATGCATTTTTTTCGATGACATCACTATGTGTATTCCTCGATTTAAAATTGAAACGATGCATTGGTTACCAAGAACACCGTTTAATTTTAAGCCATTTAATTCGAGAATAAAATTCATGTGCAAAACAGAGAATTTATTTATTATACTGTATACGCAATGTACACCTATTGTATGTACATAAGGGAACATAATTAATAATAGGTGCATAATAGAACAACCTGGTTTGAAAAAGGAAAATCAAGACGGTGTGAGATTCGTCATTATTCTACTGACATTTAATCGCGGATGAACAGTTTTAACAGTAAACATTACAATTCACCAGATAAACAATACAAGACTCTCGCATGATTTTCAAGTTAAAAAATTTGAAGCTGCGGATACATGTCACACGTACCGAAAAACTATCTTGTTACGCCTCGATTAGATAGATGTTCTCAGGTTAGAGGCATGGTTAGAGGTAAGACTTAATGTTTTGTAATAAGCCGGTTAGATTTTTTTGATAAGGATAAAAATGAAAATCTATTGTTTTGATCTTCTGTCTCTTCAAAAAGTTGTTGAGAACTGATTAACCAACCGGACTAGTGATTTATAAGTAGGGCATTGCGAATCCTCCATTCACGAAAGCATTATAATAGGAGAGAGAATCAAAACATTTGATGTAAGAAAACAGTGTTCGCTATAGTCACTCTGTTACGATATCACCACAGTGCGTTCTCGGCCGAATGCAAGATCGGCACATTTTCGTTGTCCTTGAATGTTTTTATCGAGCGAACAAAAATGTTGCAGAATCGATTACATCACATTAATGTGTTAGCAGTCAAATTTTAGCATGCGATTATGTGAATGCAAAATTAAGTTTTAAGTTTATCAGAGCAAAAAAATGGTGACTGCACCGTCATTATTACGCGGTTTTTGTGGAGAAGTGTATAGATACGTGGATACGTTTAATCAGCCAACACGCATATTTTAATTCCGATAAAAAAACCTTTTGTTATACCTATTCCTACCCACAAGTCATAGGTGTAACAAAATCTTATTGAGTTAAACTGCTAAACTAAATTAATATCGACTGTGGAAAGGAAAAAGGACGTAACCCACATCAAATAATATCGTGTATAACTCCCACAAAATATGCTAATACACTATATTTATACATATATAATGTATCAACTGTAGAAAGGCAAAAGGACTTATTCCTCCCTATTTCAAAACATTTTTTTTCGATAATGACAATGTATATAATTTAATACACGCTTTGTTTGGGTTATAGACAATATTTTTTGTATGTGGGTTACGTTCTTTTTTCTTTCCAAAGTCAATATTAATAACCGATAACATTATTGCGTCGATCTTAGACACTAAAATGCTAAGTATAATTCGACTAGGTATTTGAGATAATTCATCGTTAGACAATAATAAAATGAATGTTCCTTTGAGGACGCTTTTTATTTAGATTTTCCAAGGTGATTTCGTCATCAATCATTCGCTCTATATGCCCCTCGGATCGGATTTTGATTTGGACCGAACGAATGAAAATATCAAATTTTATGAGAACTGGTTGTTATTCAGTTGTTCAACATGATAATCGCTCTCGCTAAGCCCTGTTATTTTTTTAAATTGGATGGGTTGGGAAATGTTCACATCATACAACTCCATCAAAGGATTGAAAAATCAATATACGAAAATTTTCATTTGAGGATCCGAACGTGTGATGAAAGTCCAAGAGCATTGAGCAATCTCTCTCTCTTTCTGGGCATCAAGCTTATTGAGCGAATGCTTGCTGGTGGCACCTGATAATAGTTTCTAGTGATAAATTAGTTGTTTTAAAAAGGGTGAATAACTTCCAATTCCACTAATTAATAAATAAACAAAGGTGAGACATATATAAATCAAAGTGCGGCGCAATTCAAAGGAAGGTAGAGCTTAGATGGCAGTTGTATCTGAACCTGAGTCAGGTGTCTGGCTAGCTATCAGATGATTAATTGCTTTACAAATTGTGTAAAAATTGTGATTTCTTTGTGTCGAGCGTGAAGGATATCTATTGACTGACAAAAGGGCGTGCATTCAACTTAGGTATTCATTATGTTTTATTTTATTTTTAAAGAACCGCAGATTACAGTCAACCCAACATAAGATAACAGGCAACCGTCGCACAGTCCGGTAGTCTGAAAACACGATTACTATATAAAACGATGCCAAATTTGTGGCAATCCTCTTTTTCATATGCCACTAGATTGGTGATGGAAACGCAATAAGGTTAACATTGCAAAGTATTTAGTTCGACAAAAATTATAAGCTATTTCGGCATCACGCCATCGTTATAGCTATCCGATATCATTATCAATGGTGTGGTGTCGAAATAGCTATGGAATATATTTTATAATGCTTGTAGAACTAGATTCTTTGCTATTATTTCTTTATTATATTGGATTCTACCAAGTACCTAAGTGACTTTTGTTTATTCAATCGAAAAATCAATAGTATTTGGTTTCAAATGAATTTATTTATTAATAAAATTATATTCTATACAAAGATTTTGTTGTTGTTAATAATACTTCTATATTTTATGATAGTTACCTACTATCAAAATCAATTTTAGTAAAGTAAAATTATTTTTCATTCTATGTAAATTAAAATTAAAAAAACTCAAATGTAACGATATCTTATAATATTATCTATAATTTTACATTATTATTAATACAATACGTTTATCGTAAATCTATAAATACTGTTTTGGGATAGGTACCGTCGTTTTTCAGTTTCGAAAAAGTGTTCTGGAAATGGACTCAATCCTATTAAATTATCATCTCAATCTAGTAAATTATAAATTCATTGTTAGACATAACAATTCAGGCAATTTATAGTACCCTCTTAGTTTTTTTTCCACTACGCCATTGCCACGAATATGAATAATATTATTTGTTCATGTTCGAGTATTGCCAATTGCATTGCGCTGCTGCAATTATTGCACATTGCGCTTGCACGGTAAAGTTGGTACTCTATGTCGACCTTCATCCGAACAAATGCACACCGAGATGCATAGTTAAATATTCGTGTCAAGTTTGCGATACTTTTCAAAACAGCGATTTAAAACTCACGTTTTCATATAAAATAACAATAAATCATTTCGTTGCACAATTCGTCATCTAAGAATTGGTTTGAACTCTTTTTTCTCATTGCAGGTTAGCACAATACATTGCAGGTGGGCACAATACATAACAAAAAAATTGAAAATGTAATGACAAAACTTTGTATCGTACAAAGTCGTCAAATTTCATTGTATAATATGATTGTTTCCGCTTAATAGTACGAGTTTATCATGTATATAAACTAATTTATATTAGGAACAGTCTAAAGGGGTTTTCCAAATCACACTTTTTAGTTTTTTTGATGTGGGGTTAAGGTCCTTTATTGATTAAAAACTCCTGATTATAGTAAATAAAAGTAGCCATCTTTTGAGTTGCGGCACGCAGTAGTTCGATGCAATTATAACAGTTACTGGAACTAGTGGTGTAATAACATATTGTGTCTAAACCTTCCAATTCATATCAAATCGTAAATTATTAATTGTAATTGTCGTAAATAGGTTAAATGCATTAGTCAAAATGTAAATGAAATCAAATACCTAGTTTAGTTTCAAACTTTGCGATAGTTTTTGCGAGTGTCTGCACCCGATAGTTAACCCACTGATGAGAAAACAATGGAATACCCACATTATATTCAATAACTCTCAGTATGGGTGAGAATTGTCAGTAGATAATAAATAAGGTAATTAAAACAATGGCATATCTACAAATGTACAAATTAATAATGTAGCAAAATAGCTTCGTTTTTATCAGTAACTAGACTAACTAGATTGACAATGTTTATTCGATCAACCAAATTTTGGGCAGAAATTTTAAACGATTCATTGTACCTATTGTGATAAAGGCAGACACCGACTATTGAAAGGAAATATTAATATATATTATTTTGAGAAACACATTTGGATATCAAAATAGCTATGTTATCAATTGAATTAATAAATAAGAATTGCTTAAATTAATACCATGGCATCAATATGTAGGCCACAGTAAGATGTCTTACGGTAGTACTGAAATCGATAAGGTTTTGTGGGTACGTGCTTGTTCGGCAGACATAAGAATGCGGGTAAATGTTCATTGTTCGTAATCCTGAATAGTTATTTTTTTTATAAAAAGCTATAATTTAAATAGAACTATAAGTATTTAATTTGTAAAAATGAATAAATCGTGCAAGCTGAAATGATCGTAATAATGATCAATAGAACAAGTCAGTACCAACCTATAATAAATTATTGTTGTTCTATTTTCCTGCTAATAATAATGATTGTTTGTTTCGATATTTTTTTTTGATCGAGTTCTATTGTTACATTCAGCAAAATTATTGAACACATGAACACATCGATAGAAATATCTACGAGTTAGTCAAATTATTATTTTGAGCATTTATCCAATGATTTTTAATTGTATGTCATTAGTTAATAAAATTAAGTCAACATCATTTAATTTCGTGTACATTTTAATCAACTAGACGAAATGAATTTAATATCTAGAAGTTATTGATTGTTTAGGTATAATTATTATTGTTAAAAATAAAGAATTCAAATAACTTATTTATTTCTAGATATTTCATTATGACTGTCATTAAACAGGTGGTAACTAAGTATAGATATATCTATCTATTGATATATTTTATTATCAAATAATAGTTTTAAAGCTCATTAAGAAATACTAACGATTCATAAATTTGAAAGACAAACGATTGTTTTTGTTGTAATTTAATACGTGAGAATAATCAAATGTATATAACTTTGTCAAAGAAAATTCAAAATGTAGAAAAAAGAGCGCCTAATTTTGAATAGCCATTGTAATTCGCGAAAGTAATAGCGCTGTCTTGAAAAAATATTGAATATATTGAATTAAATATTGAAGTTCATGCAATGGTGGTCACAGTAGAAGAATGTTCTGTAAAGGTTTCATTTATAATAACGTTTATTTTCAGGTTTCTAAATCCTGAAATGCGAATCCACAGTCGCAATTTTCTTGCCGCCCACGCCCAAGTAATTTAAGTAAACCCCTATTGGTTTATTTTCTTTATAGTAAGGTGGCAACCCCAGACGTAGATGAAATTTGAAAAAAAATAATAAAACACACAATGAAAAATGTAAGAAATACTTGCGCCAGCGAGCTGTAGAAGTCTTTGACAAAATTTAAAGATTACCTGCAAATCTTTGTTTTTGTTATCTTTGTGACTTGCGGCCCTGATAACACCAGCCTTCCACCCCCATTCCGATATTTTCGTAACATTTAACTTTGAAACTCCACTCACTGATAAAAATCTTTTACCAACTAACTCTTCTCTAAATTTATAAGCCATTTCCTTTCACGGATCACATATTTCACATAAAACCACACAGTAATTCAAACTTATAATATGCACTTGCAATTCACGCACGGCACTTGTCCCGTAGTACAAAGTGAAACTACTAGGAATGTGTACAAAATCCCTACGACAGAAGGCAATCGACTGACTGCTTCTAGTGTCGCTCACCTGAGGGCGTCACCTCCCGGTGTCGATAAACGTCAAGTTCTGCTCCACCAATACGGCGCATGCTCTGTTCGTTCGTTTCGGAGCATATTGATCACAGAGTGTAAAAACGAACAAAGCTGGTCACATGATCAAAACATTGGCTCCATTTTCCAATATGGCGTTCAAGCTCCACTGCTGATTAGTCGTGTGTGGTGTGTTTAGTGTTATAAAGTTCTTAGTGTAATAGTTGTGCAAATATGATATCGTCAATAATATCACGGATTGTAATGTAAGTAATGAACATATTTTAGATTTATTCTCAAACATTTATTCTGTGAATCGTACTTTCCTTTGTGCCAATCACTATTATGATAATATGACCGTTGCTAACTATATTGTTATTTAGATTTTTTGAATTGCTCTTATTATTCGTCAACTAAATTTATTGATAAAAGACTGGCTGAAAGATATTATTGTCATTTATTTCATGACCACATTTTGTACGGGTATTTTTTCTCTCCTATTCGTAACGTTTTTGTTGTCCATGACAGCTTGCCGAATATATTTTGAAAAATACCATTTAAAATGTAAACCTAGTCTAAACACTTACGTTTTCCTGATGCATATGACTGTTTTTATTGAAAGGAGTATATTTGCATTTAAAACAATCAATAAAACGAATCATATTGCGATGCAAATTACATGTTATTTAACATGCGGGTAGGTGTGTTTTTTTACGCAAAATGTTTGCCTGGTTTTATGTCATTCTTATTTTAGCTTGAAGAAGAATGTAAATCGCAGATTGTTTCTTGTACGTCGGCGAAATAAAATTGCTACGGCGATCTATTGAATTACAATATAATCGGCACATTATATTTCAAAATTTGTGCTTGTAAAATATATTCGATTTTTCATTTAGACCTATCCGTCAAATTTGAAACGTCAGTTGCTTCCAGACTGAAAGATGTCTTATAATTAAGCGAAAATCTGCAATTTTTTGCATTATAATCACTCCTATTGATAGATTTGCCTTTGACGACGTTTTGTATTGATACATTGTTTCAATTTAAATACTCACTTAATTATTTTGTGGTTATGATAATTTAAAAAAAGACATTTCCAAGAAATCATGACGAGCTTATCTTTCTTAATTTAAAATACATTAGTGGTAAAGTAGTCTGCTTTGTCCTGTATGTTCGGAAGTACAATTTTCAAATATTTAATAGCATTTTTCACAACGGATTATCGATTATTAAAATATATGCATGTATGTATTTTGTGGTTTTACCGGTTTATACCTACATAGGCACATGCGGTTACATTATTTTTCGACATTATATAAACATTATTTAATATTCATTTTTTATATTACTCTACCGATTTTCTTATTGCTTATCAAACACACCTTTAAAAATCCAGTGCAAGCAGATTTGTGTTTATTTCTGATCCTTTTCTTTACTTTTTCTTATTTATAAGAATAATTAATTTTAAAAGGGAACAATCCCGGTCTATGGAATCATAGAGAAATTAGCAAAAAACAGCTTGTTTCAAACACTGTGTTTCTATATAAAACACATTGCTTAAGAATAATAATATAATCAATTTAGTATTATCTCTTCTTAGATGAGGATTGTTAAGCCGCCAGGTTATAGGTTTAGTAAACACGAATATCTAGTAATCAATAATAGTTACCTACCTATTCCTACATAAGAGCAACGTTCTAAAACTAATACGTTCGACAAAAACTGCTTTGAGATAAGCACACTTATTTTAAAAAAGTAAAACACAATTCATGTGTACTACTTACACACATTTATAATGATCAGGACCGGTTTTGCTCATCACGAGCATTATCAACTGACAAAAATACAAACATAACAGGCTTATTTATATAAAATTGACTGTAAAAATGAAGGTATATAAAACTGATAGTTCATGAACTAAGACAAGAAAATACTAATTAGCAAACAAATTATACATAAATCAAACAAAAGAGTCTACAATTAAAATGTTATGGACCTCTTACAAATCAAAAAATACTAATCTGAAATCACAAATATAGCTACATCAAAAGTTCGTTAGCCGAGCAAAATTTTGTAATGACATTACTAATGCAATAAGCAATAGTGAATCAGGAAAATTGTAAGAAAAAAAAATTAGTGAACCATTTAAAAGCAACCAAATATTAAGTATGCCATTAATATTAACAATAAACAGCCATCTTAAGTGGAGAAAGCAGAGCAGCTGTGAGTATCCATTAAAAAAAAAATTATATCTGAAAAACAAAAATTAAGGAGACAGAATCAATTCTTACAAGTTAAAAATAACATTACAAGTATAATACAAATTAATGAATCGGATATAACAAAGGAGAAGATGCAAAGACGGTTTGCAAGTAGTACAAATAAATTGTGTTTTATTTTTTTTAAATATAATGTCTTTCCACTAAGAATTGACAGTTAACACCTTAAAAGCACATTTATATGAATTCCAAACTACGCATTTCGGAATCTTTCAAGAAAAATACATTCTTTGGTATTAAATTAAAGCAATGCTTTTTTGCATTTCAACGCTGTTGTGAATTATTTATACGGAAAAAAATCATCATTTGGTTTTGATTACTCTGATGACATAACATTTTGTAACATTTTAATTTTTTTTTGGTACGCGTGCGTTCAATCATCGGAATACTCGCGTTAAAACTGCTTCAACTGGGTGATCACTTACTTTAAATACGCATTTAAACATGTAAAGGTAAAACACTAACACAATGTTTTTAACAATTTCCACATGTAACCAGAAATTTTGTCTATTAGGTACGTCGAGGAATTTACGTTACTTACGTTAACATTGAAAGTCAAACTGCACATTTTGAATGATGTTTACAGCCTTTTCGGTGCAGTTTGTTTTATTATTCAGTTATGTTATAATTAAAATTATACTTTATCGTGTGAAGAGGATATATAAATATTGTTCAATTTTATTATAATGCTCTCGTAATGAAATTGGATAAGGAAATCTATCGAAATAGTCGTTTTATATAATTCACATTTATTCAGATTTTTAGAATGTTTTTGAGTACGAACCGGCCGAATATTAATTCCACAAGGACGCGTTTGCTGCATTCGAGTCGATATTTGAATTTCGAATTATGATCACCACTTATCTACATACCTATTAAAAATTCCTTCAATTGGCACTGGCGAATCTTCAATTATTATAATGTTGACTATCCGTATTAATTATCCAACCCTAACTTATTTTAAAACATACCTATGAAATCTGTAGAACTCTTTAAATGGTAGAGGCAGTTCATAAATTGGTTTATGCGTTATTGTTTTTGGTACTTTACGTTCCTTACTAGGGTCATTTCGCCAGTGGTCGGCCAGTTAAGCGACAGGTGTACTTTCAAAAGAGATTTTGAGTCAATGAATGATAAATACAAACTTTTTTCGCTGTTATTCCATTAAACAGAGATTAAGTAATGTAACCAACTAAAACTAAAATGGTTAATATTGTACCAAGCATAAAATAATAGAAGGTTACAAAAAATGCCAATTCTCCCAGTGGTCGGCCCCAAAAATCCAATGGTCGGCCTTTCGTTGCCCAGTGTTCGGCCATCACTATGAAACTTCATGAATATCGCGAAATAATTAACTGATAATAGACAGAAAAAAAAAATACATAATGATACAAAGCATGACAATACAAAGTATATTTTGCTAGCGACCACCATACAACATGAATTTTTCGAAACTTGCGAAGTAAAAATTTGCTTTTTTTAATTGCGAATTGCATCATATAGGTCAGTATAGTACAGATGTACATTAGCATGTGGCAAGACTACCTACACGAATTTAAAAAAACCTATTTTTTTAAATGTATCCACTATTATTTAAGTTTTAAGCTCAAAAGGCCGACCACTGGCGACGGCCGATTTTAGGAACACTCGCCCTATACTTATTAAAACCGAATATTATTGTGAGCTTTACCATCCAAGTGAAATTATCCGATGAGTAAAATATTTTGTGACGAAAATGAAATAAACTAATTTGTATTTTATAGCGGCTATTTGGAACGGTAGACAGACAGGCAGACGGTCTGCTGGAGTTGATTTGTAGTATTTACACTGTCGTCATATGTAAAACGACAGCGAACGGCCAAAACGTGTTCCTAGCAATTTTACAAATAATTATATCGCAAAAAATACTGCAAAATATCGTAACAAATATTTTGATAATGTACAAATAATAGATTATACTTTTTAGAATATACCATTTGCTCATAGATTTTTTAAAATATAATAATGGTAGTTGTTGCTGTCGCAACTCTTGTCGCAAAAAGACGGTTTGTCGAATGGAAACTAAACTATTGACTTTGTGTTTTTATATTATTATATGTAAGGCTAACATAACTTGCATGCGTTGTGTATATGTATTGCTAGAATTAATATTACGTTAACTTGTGTATAGTCGCTTTAAAACTAAATTGGCGGCGTCATACGGAGAGCGAGTAGAAATCTACTCGGAAGCTTTTCGTTTTTCTGAAATCTAGAAGTACTGATTTTCTGCACAATTAAGTCCACGTCACCAAGCATTGGATAGTTGCTCCTAAGACCCTCCCAGTTATGGAAAAAACTATAGATACGCGTAATGTTTGCTACTCCACTGTGTATTGAGTCGTTTGAAAACTGTTTGAGCGACATCATATCGTCGTTATTCTGGAAGAAAACACTAAATCGAAAAAATTACATATTGAGTTAGTTACACCAAAATGTTCCTTATTTCAAACTCAATCGTATGGAAGAACACATTTGTTTTTATATATTACACTTTTACTTAAAAAATGTTCTGTACAAAAAAACTAAATGAAAAACGTATAGCATTTCAAACATAGCTAAACTTCGACGTCCAATAACTCAAAACTAGTATTTTTAAGTTAGTGTTTTCTTCCAGAAAAACAACGATATCATTGCAAACAATAATAATTAAGCAGCTGTTGTCAAGTTCCCCAGACACAATTTGATTCTTTATTTAAAAATATCCAACGAAAATAATTTATATACTTGATCCTCGAAAATACGCTGTGTGGCAACATTTCATATTCAGTGATTCTCTGGTTAAGTCATTATAATGTTTACGGCATTCATCCGGCAGCTATTACAGATCGAGATTTATAATCCGAATAATGCCTAGTCTGCGCTAATCCAATATGCAGTCATGCATTCGATTGAATTTCCATTGTCCTCCGCTTATTGTTGTCGATGGTGAAATTTTCACAAAAAGATCTGCCATCCGCCTACGGGACTGTATTCAGCTGTTTCACAATATTCATTTGTCGATGGCGAATTAAAGTTCATTCTGGCGACGTTTCGCACATAGCTTGCCTAATAGATCGGTTGTTTTAGGTATAGAAAGTTTAGTTAGACTGTTTTATTGATATTTCAACAAGAGTCACAATATTTTTAAATCAACCATTAGCAGCTAGTCTTTATTGAATAATAATTGTATCGAAACATATGACCGATGGATTGATTAACTGAAATCGCAATGGTGGACTCCGCCTCTTAATATGGGTTCATGAAACTTTTTGTATCTATAGATAATTATTAAATACAGCTTTACAAGTTGTGATGTAGCAATTTAGCATACTACACTTGGACCTCATATAACACGGTTGATGAATTGTGACATATTTTTGTACAACACGCTTTATATAACACGGTTTCAGATTTTTTTTGTAGAAAATGATCCTATGATCGAAATAAGTTTGAAGTTCAAGAGAGAATTACAACAGATCTTGGTCCCTTATCACGAAACACGTAGAGATTTATACCCTAAAAGCAAACAATCGCTTATTACAGAATTTTTAAAGCCTAAATCCAAAAATACTTCTCCGATAATGAAAACTCACAACCGATCTCGAACCGAACCGAAAATCAATCGAACATATAGAATTGTAAGTGATAACGATGATGAATCTATTAATGAATCTGAATGATCTATTATATGTTTCTAAAGTTTTTTTTCAAAACATACGTAAATATATATTTTTTCGATTGTTTATTAAAAAAAATAAAGGATATTAACAAATTTCGATATTTTTTGGACGCATACCCTAATTTTGTATGAACTTCAAACCTCGTATATCACGGATTTGTATAACACGACGTTTTTGTGGAACCATATGACCGTGCTATACGAGGCCCAGTGTATCTTATTTGAATGTTTCCTTTCAATTCTGGTCCGAATAAATAGATCGCGAAATATTCGAGGCCGCGTTATGTTATAATCCGGCTCATAATTCTTTCTGTTTACCCTATTTGGTATTCACGTTATTGCCTTTTTCAATTACTAAAAAAATACCTTATACTAGAAATTGGTTGGTAGTAGAAGACTGAAGTTTTGTGGAAAAAACTGAATAAGATGCAGGGTAATTGCACCGTTTGTGCAACCCCTTGGAGAATGGAGATGACAAAAGTTTTGACTCTTGATTTCTGGACCATTCAATACATACTGGGCATGGTCACTTCGCTGCCAGCTTGGCCGGTTGGTAGATAGTATGTAAATGCGGCAGTATGATTCGGGATGCCGATCACATTCTTTGGGAATGTCCAGGCATGGAAAATGAACGGGAAAAATTGGTCAAGACGATACGATTATCAGTCCCGTAGGTCATGCCAACTTGGTTGCATCTCTGTAAAATTACAAGGCATTCAAAGAGTTCATGGCGACCTATGGAAAGCGATTGGAACGCAAGTCCTAAAAATATAAACTTAAAAAAAAATATTAGTATTTATTATTTAACTTCCTGCACACTACAGTTAATGCAACCGAGTGTTGAGAGAATTTTCCTAGGAGATTCCTGGAAAAAATTTGAAACAAGCACAACGTTGTTAGGTTGCGAAGTATATCCTGTAAGAAGAGTGTGAAGCCGTAGCGGGTGATTTTTTAAACCCCCTTTCCTACACCTATAACACTTCATTCCTTGAGTCTTTTTTACGGTCGTTAGGAGTTTAAATCTCTTTTTAATATCCACTTATACAGAAATCGATCGTGTAGTAATTCATTTCTTTGTTATGTTTACTGAATTATTGTTTTAGAATACAACAAGTAAGTCCACCAAAAAACGTGATAAAAAACGTATGTATGCGTAAGTTTGTCAATACACTCCTAGAACGAAGCTGTTATTACAGATCCGAGATAAAGAATGGCTAGAAGTATTTTCGTAATGTATATTTCATTTCGTTATTTTATTTGGCGCATGCATGTCAAAATTGCTGTCATATTACCCGTGTATTATTGAGTGGGTGCCATGTTTTCTCGGCTGGTAATACATTGTATAATATTACACATTTATTTGTTTTGTTCAATTCGTGATAGTTTGCAACAGGTGTGATGCCACTCTATGGGGTTCAGTCATTCTTCCTACAGCCGTAAGCTTTTTTGCCAGCAATAATAATTCAACGTGCAATTCGTATCCATGAATAACTAACTAACTTACTGTCAAGCTGAAATTAAATTAATGTCATCAAACAAAGTGGTGTCCAGTGTGCGTCCAATACTTGATATCTACCTACAAAAAAAGTCAGTCAGTCGCATATGGTTGTTACGAATATATTTGCCATTAGCTGAAAAGGCTGGCAATGAGTGAAACTGGTCCCGATGATAAAAAAAAAGTATTTTGTTTTTATATATATAATGCCTTTCAACCAAAAATTGACAGTGGATACGAAGAGATATATTAGTATTTAGACTTCAGCTTATTGTAATAGCTTTATCAAAATCGTCTTTGCCCTAAGATGATTTTTAATACATCAATTATTTAATAATATAATTATATTGGGGTCTCATTAATTCGGAAACTAATTTAGTCTTCGTTTTGCGTTTATTCTGCAAAGAAAAACGAGGTCACTTTTAACAAACTGCGTGTCTCTTCTAGATTGTTTCCATTCAAAATTAAGAATTAGCTCTGGGGCGTAGTGCCGTCTAATTACTTCTCCACCAAGGTCCTGCTGTACAAAGGACGCTATAATTGCTCTTGTGCATTATTACACACTGGACGATTGTTTCTTGTACATGCATATTTGATTTCGTTCGCCTGCTAAGCCTAACAAATGATCACATTTTAATTTGAAGCGTATATTGCTTTTCGGAAAGGCGATGATTCTAATTTTTACTGAATCACTATATCGTAGTACTAACTTGAAATATACGTATTTGATTCATTCGATCAAACTGTTTTACATTTTGAATCGATTCAGAAGTATAATTCAATGCCGCAGGTTTTAAACGCTTCTAAAAATATTTTGTTTCAGTGTGAGACAGCTTGCTGGCTTTTGTAGAACTAAATACTTTGTTATTTTATTCTATTATAATGGGTTCTACGAAGTAAATGCCAATTCCATCAACAGCTTGCTAGTGTTTGACATACATTCAGCTATCATTCCAATTTTAAATTACAACGTTTATTGCAATCAGATTGCAAAAAAGTCTTTGCTGTTACAGTTAGCATCCGTAGGAAATAGTGAATATTAACGGTATTTTGTCCAATTGATGTAACTCTCAAGATTGAAATTATTCAGGAGAGAGTTAAAACTGTCTTTATCGAAAACATTGTTTGGTGAATTGCGTTATAAATCTTTGCAATGCACTCCTATAAATTCTCATGTTTGCAGATACTGGATTATACGTAGGGAGTGTCGATATAATAGTGGCTTACATCAAGTGGCCGAGTGAGAATTTTTAAATCTAAAATCAATGTAAAATAATGTTTCCCTTACAAAAAGTGGTCAATTTATTTTTTTAATTTACATCATTTGGCCGAGACCTGCTCTGTCCTTGTTAAAACGAGATTCAATCATTAAGTCATTTTAGTATTTTTTGACGGTTACATTAATTGGTCAAAACACCATCGATATACATCATACAACAATGAATAAAACGTCGCCTCCGTTCTGGCAAAAAACGTTAAATCGAATAATCAATAGAAAATTAAATAAATTTATTATATAACCGTGTTTAACTAAAACATTGTCGCAAGTACTTGACCGTGTTAATCGACGGATAGAAGTAAAACATTTTCAATGTTGATGTAATTGAAAGTGTAAATCGATGCTGCGGAGGTCTTTTTTTATGACTGACTACTCGGTCAAATTTCACTTTTCATCATGTTGAATCATCGATCAAGATCGAATAGTTTCGTCGATGATTTGCCAATCGGTCGCAACGCGATTGATCTCCGATTCATTCGTTGCATAAACGGCAACGAAATACTTACTAGGAGCAAAAGACGATGTTAATAGAGTCCCATCTTGGTGATGGATTATAATCAATAGTGGTGGCATTTGACCAGAATCGAGACTCTAACAATAGATTTCAGAGACGCACAATGCTTGCATGTGTTAGTGTATTTAATGATTTTAAAGTAATATAAAATCTCGGCCTCTTTGGCCTAGTGCAGCGATTCCCAACCCGGAGTATGCGCGCTTGGTGTCTAGGGGTACGTTACAGATAAATCAATAATGGCGGACGCGCCGTAAAGGCACAGTCTTCTGTTTTTCAGATACGTAAAAAGAAAAAATATGGATTTTCGTGCACAGGAGATGAAGATTGTCCTAAACCAAGGTGTGTGGCGTGTGAGAAAATGCTGTCGAATGGCAGTATGAATCCTGCTTTACTATTACGGCATCTACAAACAAAACATATTTATAAAAACAAGATAGTGGTTTTTTTAACTTTTTCTTTTCTGTGATGTATATTTAGTGTACATAGCTTCTAATAATTAAACTATCTCTATACATGTAATAAATACTGCATTTAGATTTTAGGTATTCCTCTGTTGTACATTTACGCATTCAATAACGTAATAATAGTAATAAGAATAACATGCTATTGGGCGCAGCGGGGATATTTTGTCAAATATCCGGGATAAATTTACCAATACAATCATACGCGTGCGAGTGTGTTATGTACATATTCTGAGATACAACGGCCAGCGGGGAACACCGAACATTTTTCACATTAGTTCACATATGAATGACAACGCGTGAGACAGAGGCCCAGTCTCGTTGTTTATTTCAAGATTGCAGAGACGAAAAGTGTCGAACGCAACTCAATAGGTTTCGAGCCTACGTTTGAGGTAGTCTGTTAAGCCGTTTGTCGTCGTCCGAGGTTTTTTCATGTTTTCAGGGATACAATTTTAATTATTACTTTATGTCGACTATGTCGTCTTCAACTTTAATAAATTTAAGCGATGTCTGTGAATATTCTTATTTTTCTGGCCATCAATCACTTATAATCAGTCATAAATGCATGATGTGTAATGAATACACTCCACCGTAGCGTACGGATTTATTAATCATAGTAAGGGAAAGGTTAAACGTTTCGCAGCCCAAAAAGAGTATAAAATACGATTAAAGCTAATTACATAATTGTTACTATTGTAGTAAAAATCATACTATATCAGAAAATTTTATTTCTCCTACTTAAAATTAGCCCTTTTGTAAAAAATCTTCACGAAGCTGAGCCGATTGCGCCTGCTCTGCTCAAACTCTCCTTGTCACGTCAATGCTATTTATTCACCGTAACTACACAATTTCGTTATATTAGGGGTACAATTTAGCGAAATGGGCTGCCAAGGGGTACGCAAGTCAAAAGAAGTTGGAAAACGCTGGTCTAGTGGTGAGCTGTACCTTAGCATGTATTTCTCAGTCTTATATTTGATATCTTACGCATGGGTGTTTGTAATGTCTTTTCTCCTCGAGATGATCTTGAGTGATTTTAATAATTCTCATTGACTTGACTTAAAAAAATCAAAATCTGTAGCGCCTTGGCTATCATTAGACGTAATGACAAATATGTTTCATATTTAAAGTATATTAATAAAAAAATAATGATTTTCTCGTTAAAATTTTCCACAGGATTTTTTTATCAAACGAAATGGTATAGTCCATTTATTCGACTACCTTTTTTGCCATTTCTCATGCGATTTCATTATTCCGGGATCAAAAAATGCGCTTATTGAAATAAATGACTTTCTTTGTGCTCACGCGGTACCCAAATATCGAGATTAGTGACGAACCCAAGTTGTTGGATTTATTTTAAAACTCAATCTCAGTGCCGTAAAGGCCGATTGGATATAACCTAATTTAAATTATTTTATTTTGTCATCGTTTTTTGGACAACCATATTACATAATATAATTGTATCTATAAAATGGCTTAAAAACCTCATCAGACACAAAAGTAACATACGATAGGCTCATGCACTAAATATTACAACACTTGTCACTTCTGTTTTAGACTACTAGAAGACGTTGTAAACTGTGTGTTATCTATTAATAACTTCTGAATTGAAAGCTGGCGATAGTAGTATGAAACTAATTAACGGTGATGTAAACCTGTGCAGGTTTGTACAGATAAGACAGTTTACACTGGGCCATTCGTCTCTACATATCCAATAGAAGTCAAGTAGTTTTCAGAAGTGTGGAGTCGTTTCAAAATCTACCGGTTGTAACTTAAATTCATGAACTCCGAATGAAAGAAGTTCAACTGAGTTTCTTTTATGTTATTCCATCGCCAAGTACCTACTTGCAAACGTAATTTCATCAACCACTGTTATGCATCGGCTAATTTTTAAAAATCTTCCTACCGTTATTCATACGTATTGATCAATAAGGATGATTACAAATTAATTTTAAAGTGTTTAGAGTCGGACGTTATATGTCACAAGAATTAGTTCTTGTCATAAAGACTACGATCGGCGAATAGCTACTAATTAATGATCTTCGTTTGCATAATTTTATCCACCGATATGCACCGTGATGTGCCAGCCGTGTCGTAAAAATGTTAGGCACAATATCGCTCGCGCAGTTAATTGGCGACGCTCCACGTGCGATCCCCATTCCCTCTCGACGCCTGGCACCGTTTCAAGCGCGAGCTTTTGTTGCTCGGGCGTCCGCGTCTAATTATATCCCGGTCCCCCCGACCGCGGACCTGGCCCGGGACTGCGCCTTTCCAGTCGACCGCGTAATCTTGACCGCAGTATATCGACACATCGATATATTTTAGAAAAGCTATTCACTATTGTTTACACAACACGACAGAAGAATCGCCCACTTAAGTTTATACTGATAAGAAACTCTTCAAATTTATAGTAAATCGAATGAAAGGATCATAATATTACAACATAATCTAATCGAATAGATTTATGTATGGATTGCTTCATTTCTGTTTACTTGTAGATATCAAACACATGTTTGTTTATAAACAAGATATGATTTTAATTTCGAAATCGGATGTTTATTCTTGACATTATCAATCAGATATAAAAAAGTTTGGAAACATCGGAATCTTTGCCTGAGATCGCTAGAGGAATTTCCTGCACAGCTGTTTATAGTTACGGGCATAACCCAAGTATCGCCCTCAAGTGTTGAGATATATGATTTGGAAATAAACCCGAGAGAGAAGTGAGTTTGTGGATTCAGAAGCGTGCTCGTCCGTTCAGTCACCTCAGCGTGCTTCCCGCTGCGTCATCGAAGAATGCATTATTCCACGTTCGAGATCTTCTGGTGACTATTTATAGCGGGCGCATCTTCCTTGACGTGTTTTCACGAGAGGAAGAAGAAGCCGCGCGGCGCCGTTTGGTACTCTCACCCCAGGAAGACGCGTCACAGAGGCAGCATCACGGAGACGTCCAGTATTTAACACGCCGCGATCGCTGCTTTGTCTAAATTTCGCGATAGCTCAATTTACATTCTATTTTTATCCCCGTGTTCTCTCAGTGTTTTGTCCGTTCTGTCATAACTTAAAATCTTCTTTGATTTCGAAGATCCAACGTCATCAACTTCGTGATCGTGTGTTCGTTAATTTTTACTGATTCATATTTCATCTGACAGTAGCGGTAACTCTCAATCGCCGTATACCTTGACACGCTTCGCTTCCAAATAAGGACTAAAATAAATAACCTGTGTTCGAGTTCTTGTCAAGGTTAATCGCGCAGTGTACCTTTGACACTCTCGCAGTCTCATTTTGCCAGTCAATTTACTCGTAGTTTCATTCACATCCACATTTCCCAGACTCTATCTGTACATTAAATATATTTATTAAGATATCCACTATGTCTTATAAAGAAAAGCCAGACATTCGCATTACTATATACTACTATGACTCCATTGTTGTTATTTATATATAATTATTTATATATATGCAATGTAATGTATTCTTCATGCGCTGAAGATAACGGAATGTTTTGCTATTGCTTTGTCGCGGGGAAAATTTAGTCCATATTCTACTGTTTATTTCTAAGTTTTCCCCAATATTATATTAAATATATTATGAATAAATATATTGTTTGACCATTGGATACTTCAACTTTATTTTATCATTTATTTTAACGGCAATAATTAAGCTCTTGAGCTAGGTTTTAGCTATGCAATATAAGTGCTGTAACAAATCACCCGCTGTACAATTCAATCAAATTTATTTTCATATTATGTTCGATGGATTCGGCTGTAACTTTGTGGTGGAAATTCAATTAAAATAAATAAACGATATTCTTAGTCTGATCAAAGACGCGAAGCACGTGTTACTTATATTTACAAAAACAGGAAGAATAAAGATGTTATCAGTTTTAACATTAACTAATCTTCACTTTGAAATATGATCTATAATGTCTTGTAATATATATATATATAAATATATATATATAAAGTTGTTTTTCCACAGTTTTTTTTAATCATATTTGCTCAATAATTTGAGTATTACGAGAGCTTATTTTACAGTATAGCCGGAATAGTTAATGAATTATAATAGAGGGTTTACAGAACACTTCAAAAATGTCCGACTAATTTTTTTCGTAAGTGTAATTTCGCCAACCACTGTCACGAAAAGGCAATTTTTTAATAATCCTGCGTTCATCCGTTGATTGTGCCTCAACGATCAAATAGAAAACTTCATAGCTACATTGTTGTAGAATACGATACAACACATTTGAATACTATCTATGGTTATTTAATACTAACTTTTCTGTGTTTCTTTTCAACGATTGATTATGATTATTTATATTGTAATTACAGAAGAAAACTTGCCGTCCTGTTAGCGGCGGAAATGTTGTGCGTCTAATTCTTTAAATAATTCGTATGACCGCTAAAAATCGCTGGCAAAAGAGTCATCGTGAAAACACGAGAGATATTAAATATCTTTTCGACGTTTTTTAAAATTATTTCTGTTACGTAGTATTTACTATTATATCAAGTCATATTATTTCACCTCTTATATTTTCTCATGAACATGATATATGCTATTTTTAACCTTTAATATTGTAGACACCTGCTATCTATTTTAATTTTTTTTATATCAAAGAATTGTATGAAATAATTATTGTAACAGTTGATAAGATGTAATAAAATTATAAATTTTATAAGGTTATTTTTTTTGTGATACATATCAATCATAACATGTGGAACTATTCTCAGGTTAATTCGTGTCTGGACACTAACAGTGCCCGGTCAAGTAAAGCTCAATATTTAATGATTTTGATCGATTAATTTCATCAATCAAAAATTGTGTTGAAAAGTTACGGGACCACCAACCTCCTTACTGTATTATGACATTAGCTATGTTGAGTACTAAGCAAATACAAAAATCATTACCTTCGACATAAAGATGTCGAGCCTTACTGATCGGGCACTGTTATTGTTACATCTGAGAAAAGTGCCGCTGGTATATTCCAAGACAATATTTCTTTATGTAAAAACCGTGAAAGCTTAAAAAATATGAAAATAAAAGTTATTTCTTCGTAGTAACATCTTTATCTGATTTATGTGCACTTTATCTGATTCAGTACTTAGATAACTCTAAAATGCCACGAAAAAAATGCCAGTGCCGATAACCTTCTAAAGAATTAAACAAAATGTTAATATTTTTGGGTCTATACTAGGAAAGTACATAATTCTTAAACGCCTGTTTATAAAATGTACAAAACTCCGCTACAAATAGTGTTGCAAAAAACCCGGAAATTTCGAAATGGTGGAAAAAATTGGGAATTACCTGTTAATTATGGTATTTGTCATTATTTTCGACATGTTGAGTCCATGTGTGCATATGAATATGCGCATCTCGCCGAGTTTAACTTCATACATAAAAACAGAAACGTTTCCGTAAATATTTTGTGTTGGGTTCAAGTATACATAGTGTTACTGGTGATCATATATATTGACTAAGTTCTTTACTTCCATCTTCCATTTATATCATCGACCTAATAACTCACCGTTACCTCAAATTTATGGATAGAATGTTGGAATACATAAAAAATGCCACGTTTTTAAAAGAAGTGTTACCAAAATTTTTTACCAATTTAATGCCAAAAATTATACACAGTTATCGTAAATATTACAATGGTTTTTTTTCCCAATTTTCCCATGCGAGTTTTTCCCAGCCTTGCTTTTCGTGACCATTGAATTTAAATATTGCTTTATTTAATAATTATTTGGTTATTTGGAGAGATGTTTGAGTTATGAACTGGATGATCGATATAATGCCTTTGATAGCGTACTTTTTCTCAAGAATTATTGGCAGTAAAAAATGCTTAATTTATTGAGATGAATAATTAGCATAATTATTGTTCGAGTACTTTGACCAGTCCGTCAAATATCGGATGTTTATTCGGCATGACCACAACACAAAATGCTATGCTAGTGGTAACACTGGCAACGTTGTGAATAATATGATTGCTAGTAAGTTTGGTTGAGTTTTATGATAGTTATGACGTGATTTTTTATTCAGAATATATTTTAATCTGAATAACTGTTAGAATTGAATTAAATGCATATTCACTCACAGTTAAGCGATCTCAAACCGACAAATAAGAAACATCAATAACTAATTAGTACTATCACATTACTTTCATTTGATTTCTGAGTTTCGTTAGTAATAATTGACGGAAAATTTTAAGAAAACTTATATGTACCTACTTCGAAGATAAGAATTGATTGCCGATGTGCTAACTTCGCATATCAGTTATTTTTACTTAGTACATCTTGACCCGTTAAGGGTGCTAATAAAATCTAGCTAACTAGAATTTTGATTAAGGCATTCCTTATAATATTATTCCATCAAACGTTTATTGTATAAGGTGGATGGGTGTCCAGTGGCGTGCTTTTAAGCAGTGATTTATTTTTTTGCAACAGAACAATTTATTTTTGTATTAATTTTATAAAATTGTCAGGGTCGTTTTCCCTCACCGGATGCATTTTCAATTCGATGCTCGAGTATTTCAAATTAAATTAACTATTTTATTCGGGAAATTACATTTAAACTTAAATAAAACAAATAGATTAATGGCGACGAATTTTTTGTGTAAATTTATTTTGACTGATGACGCAATATAATATCATACATTCTCTTGTACGTGGTAAAAGGCAAATGCATATTATTATACAATAATTTAGAATGCATTTTATAATAAATGTCTGAAATTGCGAGCTAAATATTATTTCGTATTTAATCTTTTACAATTCAAAAATGTAGTCTATCAGCAAAAGTATATGATAATTTATACGATCTAAATTCCGTACGTTTATTCGCTTCTTTCGCCTTCCAGCATTATCGGGATGGAATCAGAAATTTCGGTAAGTAATCACCTTCCGTCGAGCATACAAAAACATATTCTTTATGTACTTAACTGTATATATAAATCATTAAAACAAAATAAATTATATTGCAAAAAAACTTATTAAAGAATGCATAAAAAATTCGCAATCGAGATATAACGTTTATAGCCAAGATCACTCATAAATTATAATATTCAGAGAATTCAAACACATTTGTATGGTGTTCGGATAGGATTAATGGTTAGCTAGTCGCTTTCTCTAGATCTGAATTTTATGATATACTTACTGGTGGGAAGTGAGAAGGTATGAAAAAATGTTCGGACATTCGAACCCATCACCGCGCTAACTATGTGAACAAAATTCCGAGAGAGCTACCACTCGCCTACGATCGGGCTATGAATACATATGATCTTATATGTTTTTCCGATATGCCCAAAATTATTTTACCGAGAATGACTTTTTTATAAAATGACAGTTTTAAAAATATAAATAGCGTGTCTATACACAATGTTCCGAGGTTCCATGACCAGAAAATCAAAAGTCTGCACAGGCCAAGCCAACAAATGCGCGGCATAATTTAAACCTTTTTGCAAACCTCAACATGTTATTATATGTAATTTTGTTTAAAAAAAATTGGTTATTTATTATTGTTCTAGTATGTATTTAGAACTCGCAACAAATGTTTCAGCAAGCCGAGAGAGAATTATGTACTCGAATTACAATTTTTCCAATTTTAAAATCATTACTTTTTATTTAACTATTTATTAAATCTACACTAATTTTGAATATGTGAATATATTTCTTCAAAAATTAAATTTTAATAGTTTGTATTGGAGTGCGCGGGGGATCTAAAATTGCTGAGCGGCCGCGCACGCTCGCAGCTTGTGGGGAACACTGCTTAGCTATAGTAACATTTTGATAAATTAGAAAGAAAAATTGTTTGGAATACTTTGAAATGGCGTCTAAATTGTGGTCATTACTCATTTTATTCGCAACAGTCATAAATTATAACACAAGTGCGTAATGTATCTTGGAAATCTACAAAAAAATCGTGATGTCGCAAATATTTTGTTCTTTTTATAAAACTTGAGTAGCCTACCGATCAAATTACCTTCGCGTGCTATTGAGGGATCGCGTGCCACACGTTTGCAATTCCTGACCTATGAATTGTATAGCTATTTTTGTTTTTTCTTACAAACCCTAACTGATGTTGGATGATAAGCTTTTTTTCCGTATTTTCGTTCAAATTATTGTATTAGATCACCTTGGTACATATTGCCATAGCGTGCAATTCATACGTATGTTTTGTAAATGGAGTAAATGATTTTATCGTCTTTGATATTATTATCAAATGATGTTATCTTGTCATTAATAATACAATGTAAAAGTTGCTTAATTATTTATTTTATAAATCGTCCGTTTGGTGGTGCCGTGTTTGCTATACATATCTCCGTCTCATTTTCTATATAATAATCGAATAAAAAAGATAATTTGAGAACACATTACATTCAATCATTTGTATCCATTCAAGTGGTTCTTGAGCTACAGTGTAAACTTATTTTACACGAATATTTACAACACGTTTTTAGCAATACCAGGAGCAGCAAGTGTCCCGAGCAAAAAATAATAATCACATGGAATTAAATTCAGGTAAAAATATATATGTATCTACACGAATATAGCAATGGGTATACGGCTTATACCCTAATTCTCTCCACTGTATCAGATCGAATCAGAAACTTACTTGCTCCTTTGCAGACTTAATGTATTCAAGTAGGCTAGCGTGTATATCCGCCGAATAATCATCGATTCAACACATTTATTCTGCAATTATGCAAACATAAATTCGTTTCTGGGTTTCAGGTGTTCAATCATAAGTATAACAATAATTGCAATCATTAAATTATAATAATTAATGGATTCTATTAAAACGACTAGTAATCAGTCCCTCTAAGCTGCGCGCAGCAGTGTTAAAACACCGCGCACTAATTGGAAGCATATGGACTACTGATAAAGCTATGTCAAATGCATTTTTCCTATGAGAACTGCTTGTTATTCAGTCGCTCAACTTTTCTTAGTAGGGATAAATGGATAGGGCTAGGACAGGACTGGTGGTGAGCTAATCGCTCTCGTTCTAATCACATTTAAGGTGTTAGCTCTCGCTATACCCCGTTTTTTAAGATTGGAAATTGGAACACCATAAAGTATATGATATATCGTTGTTTTCAAAAAGGCTAAAATTAACCCGCGTATTTGTTGGTTTGGCCTGCTCAGCCTATGGATTTTCTGCGCAGAAAACTTCTCGTCTTAGAGGGAAGGGAACATTGCTTGTAATATATTATTATGATATGCGTATTGTTTTTTTATTTAAAAAAAAACAGGGCTGTGGGAAAATTCATGATTTATGTTTTTTTTTTAAATCGGCTTATCCCCGGCCATGTAATTGTTTTTTTTTTTATTTTTATTTACACGTATAACCACATGCACACCTTTCTCATGCATTAAATATAATATCGTCACCTTACTGGTAGAGGGTAGTAATAACTAAATTAACAAATGAGGTTAGTGCACTATGAGATTCTTGGATATTAATAATTCTTTGTAACTCAGTAGGTGCATGCATTATACCACTTTGGTGAACACTGCATTGTATTCTATCGGTACATTAACGTAGATGTATAGACAGGCAATTGTACCTCGGCATAAATTCATATATATTTTAATTATCTATGTGACATGAAATATCGAGGCTAGAGGCTAATCCTAAAAGCTTAAATTTTTATTAATTTCTGTTTACTCAGTACTATTAATTTGTTATCTACCAACTTTTGCCAGTACGGTGAAGATATGTACAAACATCATGTTGTCATGACTATTTAAAATAGCATTTTCGTTGCAGTGGTTGGTGAAATTATAACTGTATTTACTTGGCAATGGGATTGAGATCATTATATTAGATTAGTTAAAATCACCTGGACATTTCTTAATTGAAATATCTGAGCGACTTCATTGCCCTACACAAGATGATCGATCTGTTATTAAATTGTATTTATGCTATATAGCAGAAAATACATGTATAAATCTGTCAGTCTGTCTGTCTGTCACAGAATCTCCTCCCGAACGGTGAACAGTAGCAACGTGAAATTCGCACATGTCAATATGGCTGCCATTTCTAGGCAACTGTGCTATTTTCAACTTTTAACATTATTATTAATTGATAGACTATATTTTGTCAGTGCTACGTGAGGTACGGTACACGGTGATATTTTCCACTGTCAATCACTTGCTTGCACCAAAGTAACGTCAATTTCTAAATGTTAGCGTTGTCTATCCCGGGAGAAGCTGGGTAATAAATACCAGTAATATAATATAAATATTAAAAGATTATAAATAATTTTTATTTTGTACCCAGTGTAGGTTTTGAAAAACAATGGTTAATTACCCCAAATGTGGTAAAAAATAAAAAAATTTCTCCTACCCCTGTCATGGTACATAAAATAGATAATTACTGAATTGAATGGTTACCTACTGTTTTTATTTATATTTTGGTACTTATGTTGATGTGACTAATGGTTGGATGGTAACCGATTACCAATATTGTATTGAATCTGTGTTTAGAGGCGCAACTTGACTAAAAAAATACAATACATTTTTCCGCAATAACGGAAGTGAGCGAGAACACGCGTCCACGATCAACGGAGTGTGGCCGGAAGTCGTGTTCCAGCCAAATGCTTTCCGTTACACTCGCTCACTGGGCCATTCCTTCTATGGAGGTTACCTGTGAAGCGATATCTGAGCTCATCACTGATTTGACACCTCGTTTTGGTATTGTTCCCGTTTTTTTGTTTTATTAAAGAACACTAACGGCGATATTGACATTATATTATATGAGAATCATATACATAATATCGACACTCCCTACGTATAATCACGTAAGTGCCACATACGTTATTATACGTCTTTTGCATTTTCGTTATCTACGCACTCAGTTCTATATGAAGCCATCAAAAACATTGGGAAAAGTACCTAATTCACCGTTATTTCGTAAAGTATAAACACGTAACTAGCCGACGTAATAACACGTAATACGAAAGTCTTTACCTAAAATCCTAAGTCCAATATCGTATTTGTAATATTATATTAAAAGTGATAAATGTTTAATATTCAACGACTTTTATCAAAGAACAAATGTTTTTCAGCTATTTACAATACAGTGTTTTGATTATATTGTTTTTTTTTAATTAAACGTAAAAATTGTTTTTCTTTTTGTTTCTTACAACCAACTCTAAAGATTTATTTGCAATGTTGAATGAGATATTACAGCGTAATATGTAGGTCAGAAATTTTAGTGAACTGCTTAGTGTTTTTCACGCTGATTAGGTCATCGATGTCTATTTACCTCAAGCCTCCAATGTAAATACAATATGTAGAAATACTATCGAAGTTACTACACCACTACAGAGCCAATGTTTTCCTACAGCTCGCTTTGATAAGTCAATCACATAAATATTAATCACACAGATCTGATTTGTTTTTTACTTACACATGCTAAAATATATATTCATTAGCCAATGTCTTCCACGAGTTTCGAAACTTTTTTTACTGGCGATCCGCTTTCGTAATAACTGAGTTGACTGCTAAGCTTCGATTGTTTGCAGGGAGCGAAAGATGGTAGTTATACCACTGCTTAGGACTGTCAATACAGATGTGAAATTTTAAACACAAATGACATTGTTACGTTGTGGAATGCACGCTGTATTCTGGTGGTGCTGGCTACAGCGTTGAGTACTCTAGGGAATTGTGAATGCGTATTCAATTCATACTTGAGATAGTTAGTCTCTTCTGGTTAATAAATTATGTTATTTATAGCATTTACGTACTATAGTTCAGTTTATATACAATATTTATATTCTTCTCGTTATCTGTCACTTACACAGCGTCATACTTATTTGGTGTGCACCGGCTTAAAATTAAAATTAAGGATCACTTCAAACATGGAACAAACGGCTTCATCCGTTGTACAAAAATACAATACGCACAAAAGCAAGTAACGTAATCAGTGAACAATTGTCAGGACTGCTTATAATAATATAAATTTCAAAATGCCATCCCACTATGGATAAACAGTAAAGTTATCAAATCTATGTATGTATTCTATGGCTATGATGAAAAGGTGCCATTTGAAAATTGTAACGTTGGTAGACGATTTCACCTTCGGAACCTAAATCAATATTTCACGACTCGCCGAGACTCGTATATTAGCATTTCTGCTCGCCATCTTTCTCGCGGTAAATAAAGGCTATTAATTATGGGCGAATTGCGGACGGATTGTGACTTGTGACTCCTTATTTGGTAAGGCCTGGTTGGGCCTTGTAGCAGGATGCAATTGATGCAGGAAATAGTAAAGAAAAAATCACTGTTTTGACATACTATTTGAACAACTGCGGAATGATTCGCTTGAAATCCGATTTCTAAGATAAACCAGAGGTCGTCAAACTCTTAGCTCAGAGGAGCCAACTATAAGCCGTAAAATCACTTGAGTTTTTTTGAGTTATAAATATATATTCACAATTACAGTTGATTTAAGTGAATTGACACATTATGCAGCGGAATAGGTTTACTGAATAAAACTTATGTAACTATTTACATAATATTATTGCTATTGTTGACATTTTATAAAATAATAATCATAAGTCACATTTTTTTATTATGAAATGGTGAATTAATGAAAAACACTTATTTAATTGTGACAAATTAATTAGTTTTATATTTGTTGCTGCATTTTTTATAGTATGTTTATGGATTCTTGGCTCCAGTTGACCACCTTAGCATTTGCTGTGCTACAGCATGCGATTCTGAAAATGAGGCAATGGAAGTGATGCGCCAACAGTAGTCCTTGCCTTACCGCATCCGTCTGTTCTTTACCTCTCACGAATAAAAGCTTGAGCGACTGACTTTGTTGAAATGCTACATTAGGAGCTCACATCCTCCACATGGGAAACGGACGTGATTAATTGAATTGCCACAATTTTATCGTCGAATACGATAAAAAAATTCGAGCACAGCTGGCTATTATTGTAGCGAAATATAAAAAAAAAATGTTACGTCGAGCTTTTCTATGATTTGGACCAGTCGCTATTATAAAATCATTACCAATATCCTTCATGGCGAATACATGTTTAATTATATTTGTGATATCAACATATTTATTATTAGTGCCATGATGATTTCATAACGTTCGTTTTTTTATTCTATTTATAAAATTGAATGCATACATTAACATCGACAACCTGCATTCGACGATTTTATAGACGTGAGTTTTTTAAAAAAACTACTTAATTTTTTTTACAAATTGTATGAAATATCGATACCGTATACTGCCCTGTTAAATAAAAACTCAGTATTTGCAGAAAATATCAAAATTAAAGTAAGTATGAGGTACGATAAAATGGAGAATTTGGAGTATTTTGCGTAAGAAAAAACACTAAAATTTATATTTTGTACTAGAAAAAATGGAGAAAATATTTTGGTAATTAAAACAGTATTTTTGGTGAAAGCACTGTGTTTTTACTTACAATTATGTTACAAATTACTGATGTTTTTATATATTTTCTGTTACACTGCTTTTTGTCGATGTCTCTTTTTCACTCTGACAGTAGTTGTTTGGCAAGTGTTTTAACGCAAAGTTTTCTTCATTTTTGAAAGATATTTACTAGCTAATCATAAGAATCGTGGAAAATATATGGTACAGCTTGTGACTATGGCAAAATATAACATAGAATACACGATCCCTGTGATTACGGAAGGAAATAATAAGGAGTTATTAATCACTGTGTTCTTACTTACAGTAGCTACATCAAAATACTAGTCAATAGTAAATATCAACACAAACAGATTATTTTAACATAAGTGAATACTTTTAAAATTCGGTTATTACTTTTAAAAGTAGACATAACACATTCGTGCATTATCCCAAAAAATCAATGCCCAGATATAAATAATACTATACTAAAAGGTAAGTTAAAGTATGATGCCTGATTCTAACAAACCGTTGAATTGGCAATTACTGTGTTTTTACTTAGCCGGGCAGTATACTTGATAACGTTTTAGGATATCTCTGAATAAAGTTAATTGCTATCAATGCCCGATGGGTCGACGTTTAAGGAAGTCAACCAAAATGTGTTATGAGGTCGAAAATGCGCGTGGGCCTTAAGATTCGACAACCCACCTCATTTGTTAAATCATTATATGCCCTGTCAATAGTAATCGCGACTTTTATTGGTATATTAAATAAGTAAGTAAGAGGCGTAATTCAAAAGTGTCAATTGTTTTTGTACGTGCATTAGACAGTTATGCTATATAATTATTAGAATTGAGGAAATTATAAGTAAGTATGTACATCATGAAGATAAAAACTTAGTTATGAGATAATAGCTGTTTTGTGTTTTGCTAAATCTTAAAAATGTTTTCTTACACACAGTTTAAGAACTATATTATATATGTTTTTTTGAATTGTATAAGAAAAAAAATTAGCTTAATGGTAGACGTAATTATATTTTTCAAAATTCTAGAAAAATAGTATTGTTGGGATTGTTATTTTGTTGAGTGATACAGTAAGTTATGTGTTAATACAGTTCGAATTTTAAAGATACAAAATATCCGACTGTTGTATTGGATATTTATATTTTTCTGCCTAAAATTGCATCTTTAACTCAAAACACGATGTTTGCTGTCTTACTGTTGGATTGACGTAGCGATATAATAGAGATTTGGAGGGTTCAAACACCCTTCCAAGCATCTGTTAAGCGGTGAAAAAATTCACAGAAATAATATTGTTTATATCCTCAAAAATTTTAGATAAACTAAAAACAGCCTGCGGCGCTTACGTAGTTTTTTCAACATTCTCGCTGGGAGGTGGATGGGATAAAATTTAAACATCACATACATCCGTACATTTGGATTCAAATCCTCAAATCAGTTTAAAATCAGTCCATTCAGGGATTTGTACATTTGACCGTGTAGGATGAAAGCCAAAGCGCGTTCACCACTCAGTTACGTAATTATAGCAGCCCGAAATCGTTTTCGATTCTTTCTACGGTGAACATTTATATTTTACTGGTGTAAGTTAACCTTTTGGTAGTCGAGGAACAAGTTGACATTTTGGTGGTCGAGGAAGAAGTTGACATAGGTATTATATAGGTTTTAGCACAGAATTTGAAAGCCTTTAATATGAACTGCAGAGTAGTTTCTCGTGATTTATTCCGATTTGAATATTTCTTTTTTTTAACCTTCAATTATTTCGCTGAATATTTGAAAAGTAGGGAATATTTTAAAAACTATATTTTCAACATTCCTCTGAAATGAGAATAATTCATATTCTATCCGCGAAGTTTTGATTGTGATTGAACGGGCCAGGCACAATTTTTGACAGTTTTACCGATGGCTTCCTCTGTACGGATTGACAATTCCTAAAACGCTTTTCTATGTGTGAAGAAAACAAAACTGTTATTGTTGGAATGCTACTAATTATCTTTAATCCTGCAGAGAAGTGGTCATAAATATTTCTTTCTCTTCCGCTGATATTATAGTCATTGTGGTCATTAGCATTAAAAAAAAT
The DNA here is from genome assembly GCA_022494535.1 of Himalopsyche phryganea. NCBI lineage: Eukaryota > Metazoa > Arthropoda > Insecta > Trichoptera > Rhyacophilidae > Himalopsyche > Himalopsyche phryganea. The sequence continues at coordinate 1,707,907 of JAGVSL010000137.1, read as the reverse complement.
ATTAGTATTTACTACAATATTTAATGATTGATAACAAATTGTTTGGATCAAATCAATAGAACTATTGACCTCTTTAGTCCGCACGCCGTAGAAATAAACGTTGTATGTCATTATCAGATCAACGTGGGCCTTTTACCAGAACTCAGAAAGGAGACCTCGATTTTTTTCGACCGAGACATATTCGTTAGGACTTCTTTATCACAAAAACAAAAATTAAATATGGCACTGTGCGAGAAAAAAGAAACACCAGATTAAAATATTCAGTCGCCGGCTTTTGTATCGTTCGCTCGTGCTCTTAGTATTAAATTTGTCTGCTTGATTGACTAGCTCTGGTAATCTTCTCGGCATTGCGTTCTTATTGTGTGGTGTCGGTTTCCCTTAAGTGGCATTATCAATTTGTAAAGAGTTAGCGCTTGTGATCCTTGATTTTATATTGGATAATTTGTGCGCAGTGTCCAGTTACTGTCGCGAAAACGCAGTGCAGTTTTGCACAGTCGCTTGCCTTGTCGCCTATCACCGTGTTATATTATTACTGTATGTGATGTTATTTGATATTGAAGTTTGTTCCACGTGGGAGCTATCCGTATCAGTTATCATATGTATCGACATATATTATTATTGTCTTGTTGCTAATCATTTTTTTCTAAATTTTGAGACATGCAGAAGTTTTAACCATTTATGTGCATAGCTTACATGGGTATTGTTACGGACGTATCTGTATTGCACGGGTATATATCGACATTCCCTACGTATAATCATGTAAGTGCCACGTATGTCATTATACGTATTTTACATTTTCGTTGACTACGCACTCAGTTCTATTCAGATAGGCATCAAACAACATTGGAAATAGTGCCTACTTCACTGTTTTTTCGTAAAGTATAAACACGTAACTAGCCACTTCTACGAAAGATCTTTACCTAAAATTCAAATCGTATCTCTAATATTTCAAAAACTATAAACTTCTGAACAAAACTTTATATGAAATAAGAAACTAGATTTAAAATAATAGCACTGTCCAAATATTGAAGAAGATAGATGTAGCCGTTACTTTGCAACTTCGTTTTGAATCTTTGAGACGTTCTCATATAAAATGTCATGTTTGCAGGTACATGCAAGATTATAGGTAGGGAGTGTCGATATGATGGCATGACTTAGTTTCTTAAAAATTTGTCAATCATACGAGTTGCCAGTTGTAATGTGATTGAACAGTGTATTGCCTAGAGGCCCTAGAGACTTGACTATATTAGGTGCGAACATTACGGGGTGCAGTACCCACACATTTGAACTCTTTGGATCCTGACCTAGTCAGAATCGTATGAAATGGGGCCGATAGATCAGCACCGTGGGATTAAAAGGGTTAATCAACAAGCAGAATCAATAATGTCCAATTCTGAAATCAGAAGACAAAATATAAAATCATTAAAAAATTAGAAGAAGAAATAAGAATCTTGCGTCTATTTATTAAAATAACTTCAAACAAATTCATCTTAACTATAAACTCGAAACGTCCAACATGAGAAGTACACCACGAAAGAGCTCACTCAACCATCAGGGGCTATTTGCAAATATGTATTAAATTTTGTCAGTCTCATAATATACGCTTTTATTTTGCATATTACGATGGTTGGTACAATGGATCGATTAATTCTGCGCGCTTAACACACAAATGTTCAACATCTATTTACCCAAAACTAGTGCTGTAACGCTTTTTGCCAGAATGTGGACCTACGTTATCACTGTTGCTACTTGAAAAAATATCTTCCAATTTACCATTTTTAAGATGTTAACTTTCAATTATTGGTGGAAAGGTATTATATTTTAAGATTTTTTTTATATGGATAGCTTTGTATTGCTGATTTGGATTTGGTATTGCTGATACTGGTATTGTTTTTCTTTTATATTCATATTGTTCATTTCAATTTTGTCTTATATATGATTATTAAATTTTGGATATTTTCACGGAGTTTTAGTAGGTTTCTACTGCGATAAGGCGCATTCTACAAAGTATGGTAGATATTTCTATTATGGTAGAGTGCGAGGAATGTGTGGATTTACGATACTAGAAACGTGGTGTGATTAGGATATCAACGGACGTGTTTCACTTTTTTATAAAAATAAAATATTTTTTTTGTACTATTTAATTTCACAATTTTTAGGTCACCATTTTTCTCAAACATAGATACGATTTGTGAGTTAATTCAACTTCTTCAAAATTTTGTGTATTTTGATTTTTTGTGCGCTCTTGAAAGACGTTTATTTTAAATTTATTTTTAAGCCCTTGAACTATGTATATGGACTCGCAATTTTGGCATGAGAGTTTATAGATACCGCTACTAAAATTGATTTATATTTTTTTTTATTGAAAATGAATTGTTTCAAGTATTCATCATATTCACTACGATGATTATGGTTGATTTATATTATGAAAGAACAGCAATCGAAATCGGAATTTTGTTGATCAGTGTGTTAACCGAGCACACGCGTTGTGTTCTCAGTATGTGATATGTAATACAATGCACATAGACAAGGCGTCTTTTATACAAATCAAACGTTCGCCGATGGACGATGGCGCGTCTCTAAATAAACACGGCCGCCATCCGCTGGAGACGCTCGCCGGCCGAAGACGCATTTAAACCGGTGCAGCCGACGCGCGATCATGCGGACCTGGAGTCACCGCTCGACCAAGAAACCCAACTCGACCGCGACGCCTTGATACCAATACCAGCAATGTCATTTTCCGATCCGGTTTTCCGTTTTTCCGACACCCCTCGCATACGATCGATGATCGATCAGTTCGAGGCCGACCCGATATACGGTAACAAGGCGCCGGAAAAGAGGCAAGAAACAAGGCGATCCGACTGCAGCGGAAATGCTATCGACGATATAATACGTCGCCTTGGTGTTGCTACTGCTTCAGTAAATGAAAAAGAAATTGTGCTTAAGGGTTCTAAAAACTACCGATTTTCAACGTACGAAGAAAGTGACAGTGATTCGGATTATAGTGAAGAGATAAATAGAATCGAGTGTCGATTTCAAGATGCGAAATATAATCGGGTGTTTAGAGTTTGTGGAACTGTAGTGGGCGGACTGGCGGGCGGACTGCTGAGGCTCGTCGTAGACTGTCTGCCGCCGGTCAGCTTCGCCAGCTTGGCCGTCATTTGGACGCTGGTTGTGGCGTGCGCCCCCAGAATGTTGACTGATCTCGTTATCTATCCATGTTGCAGACTCGTCTTCGGGACGCTGTATCCGGCCTACGCCTCCTACAAGGCCGTCAGAACGAAGAACGTCAAGGAATACGTAAGTTTTTTTCTCTAGTTAAAATTCTTTATCAAATCAAATATTCCGTTGTCGGCGGTGTGACTAACCTACCGCAATATTGTGGGCAGGGGACCCCACGCATTTGACAAAAACTGGCATTTCAGCGAAGTGAAGTTTTATTAAATAAATGAAATTTCGCTTTATGCTTGTTACGAATGTGAGTAGTATTAAATATGTGTAGAGCTATTATCTTTTAGAAGAGAATCAAACATAAATAAAAATGTTTTCGACTTGTGCTATGGTCACACCATTCGGATAGGATGTTTGTTGACGGCGCGCGTGGTCGATTGAAATTTCGTCTGTCTAAAGCCGCTAAAGATACATTTTGTTGCATGTCTTTTTTGTATCGATCCAATATAAAATATAGCGCATTGTTTGAACTTCATGTAGCTCACTTCGTGCATGGTCGAAAACGAAATGATTTTACAACGCAATAGCTGAATGATAGTTTCTCGATAAATAATGTCCTACAGCAGGGGTTCTTAACCTTATCGCGGTAGCGGGCGCATTTGAGGTTTAGGATAACAATGGCGGGCGCACGTCCGATGTCTATTTTTCGATTTAGATTTAAGTATTTATGTATCACATTTATTATATGTTTACTATATTATTATAAATAGATTAATTAAACGTTTATTTACATCTATGTGCGTGTGAGGGCATTTAGAAAAGAAGCGTAAAAACCCTTTACAGTTTTATATACAAAATAAAGAGAGATAAAATAAAATTAAGAGTAAAAAAAATATATTCGAAATAACAACGCTTCTTTTTGACGTTGCATTTCACTTGCTAATTTCTCAAAGTTGGGAGTGTAAGATAATAATCCCAAACGTAAAAAATCATCAAGGATGGTATTGTTAAGTTGAGTTTGGTTTTTGATTTTATTATGTTCATGGTGAAAATAAAATTCGCACAAATGAGGTTACTTTGTATAGTTAGTTAAATTCCACAAGTTTGTATTCTCAGATTGTATTCAAAATCTCTTCTTTAATTTTTGATATTTCTTAAAAAGAATTTCCGCTATGAATTTAGCAATTTTATTAATTTATATGTGTGTACTAAAAGGATTAACAAAAAAGGTAGCCACTGGATCAATAATAGTAAATTGCTGGAGTCTACTTTAAAATTGCTGCAAAAGCTTAATAGTTTTAGGTCAATGTTATTTTCACCAATCATTTGGGCGCATGAAAATAGTTTCGCGGGCACAAGGTTGAGAACCCCTGTCCTACAGGATCCTAATTATAGTAATATTAAAAAAATAAATATTATCGAATAAATGAAATATTTGTAATCGAAATATGTAATCTATTGCCGACTTTCAAGGCATATGTAGCATAGTTTCATATGAGATATTTTAAAAATCTTATTTACCATGTCCGATAGTGCTGTGGAACATGGCTACCTCATGGAATAACAGGGTAACTCTAAAATGTTAAATTTTCTAGATACCAAATAGCCATTAAAAATGTGTAACGAAAACCACTTACATGCAAATATTATTCAAAAATGTTAAATTACAAATCTTGTAAGCAAACACTCAACATTCTCATGACATTAATTTAGGAAAAAAATATGTTTAATAAATGTTTTTTCCCACATTATATTTGAAGACAAAAATGTTGCGTCTAGATTTGATGTTATTTGTCCTAAGTATCTATACTCAGTGTGTTCTTCAATGCAAGTAGAGTAATAATACACCAATTTTGGATAGTGTCATATTCGGTGTCGTATAGATCAGTGTTCTTCAACCTGTGGTCCGCGGACTGGCACCGATCCGTAAGAATTTATAGCCGGTCCACGAAAACTTTCACCCGACTACACCGCTACACTATTCGGAGAATTCCTACTTTTGCGACTAACTCGCCCTAGCGATCAGATGGCTCTGGGCTCAAGTCCCGGCAAGGTCAATATCAAATTTTAATTTTTCAATTCGAATTTAAGATTTGGGCACGGTGTATGTGAAAATCTTATCGAATTTATTTTGTGATTTAATATTTCGAAGTATCTGTGCTCATCTACAATAATTGTTGCTGCAATGGTCATTTTGTTTTTTAAATGTTTTAAAAAATAGTTGCTGTATAAATATAACTTAAATTTGGATTATTGAGATTTTGTACACTTCCATGTATTTTGTCACTAACGACCCGGGTTTCGCCTTTCGGCATCTTCAGGCATTCGTGTGCTCGAATGCCTGAAGATGCCGAAAGGCGAAACCCGGGTCGTTAGTGACAAAATACATGGAAGTGTACAAAATCTCAATAATCCAAATTTGATATTGAAATACCATCAAGCACCCTCAGTCGATGTCTTAAATTAAAATATAACTTAGTAAATCAATTTTTATTTATAAAGTAAAAGTCTTAAAATGCATATATGCACTATTTTCTGTATTTTCTACAATGAATAGCATCATTATCAAATGATAATTATCGTATTGTGCATTCATCCAACTTGCGCAGCTCATTATGCAGTTGATTGAAAATAATCATCTGTGCATCTTGAATGTTGTTCCTTGGAAAACTCCTTTACTAAATGCAAATCTGCACCCACTCACAACAAGTCTTGTCTGCAATAATATGCAATCTGTCAACTCGATGTATATATTATTAGAAATAGCATCCTGAGTAATATGAAATTACTATTATTTCTTTGAGCCGACACCGACTGTGATGTAAGGAGTTAATGGAACTACTCGACCCGTAAATTTAGGAATCCCTGATTGAGATTTTAATACACGGCGTTATATTTCTTAATATTTATTGACCGGCTTCCCCGTGATAGCGGGTACTAACATTAGGTCATTTAGACGTTGGTGCTAGTTAAAGTTGACCATATCGCCATGGACTGTAACTCATGTAACACCCGCAAAATATAGTCCACCAATTAATAATAATGTTGAAAATAGCACAGTTGACATAGAAATTGCAGCTAAAATGAAATGTGTAAATGTCATGTCACTACTGTTCACCGTTTGGGAGGAGTTCATGTGACAGACAGACTTATAAACACATGTATTTTCTACTTTATACTATAGATACTACTACTTTATACTATATATACTATTAATGATGCAATTATGGACCAGATATGTGATGTAATGTCTGGTTCTTTAGCTGAGTGGTCAATAAACTTAGGCATTCTTCTATTAGGTTCAATGTGTCCATGACCGCACTGCGGAGTGGGAGGAATTGAACCATCAATTGACACTTGCATACACTGATTATTCAATGAATTTATAAAATTGCATCTAGTGAGTTGAATTTTATCAATTACACGAATATTTGTGCAAGCTTAAGCATTATTTGAACCCTCGAGAAGTGAAGTTAACCAAGTGATAAAAGGGTGAAACTTGTTTATTGCTGCAGTTAATTAGATTAATTTACACATTTAATTTTAATTCTTACAAAATAAAGTACTTTTGTAGCCAGTATTTACTTAGACTTCACTTCATGACATGTAGAACGCATCTAACTCATTTTTTTAGAAAATATCAGTTGGCTCACTTCATTTCTCATTGACTCATTTCTCTCACATTTAACAAACACATATATTATACACTCCACTTATCCTTCATATGAACTAATACTGTATATTGTTACGTTACAGGTAAAATGGATGATGTACTGGATAGTTTTTGCACTATTCACATGCGCTGAGACAGTCACTGATGTTTTCTTTAGTTGGTTTCCATTCTATTACGAAGTTAAGATTATATTGGTGCTGTGGCTCCTCTCGCCGGCCACCAAGGGATCCTCCATATTGTACAGGAAGTTTGTGCATCCAGCATTATGCAGGAGAGAACAGGTAATTATTAATTTATAGTAACTATTGCAATATTTCAAATGTAAGATAGAAGATACACTTAACACTTTTTGTTTGTTTATGTAAGCAGTTCATCTTTTCACTCCCGATGAAGTTTGACTTAATTTTTTCTAAAAAGATATTATTGTTTATCCTATTCCCTACTGAGCCACAAAACGGAATTTCTTAGATCCAATATTTTTAGAATTCATTCAGCACGTCAGTGTAAAACTGTTGTCTAGTGGTAAGAGCTTTACCCTAGCGATAATTTGGGTTCAAAAGTCCCGTCAAGGTCCAATTTAACATTTGAGATCTTGGTCATGGGTGTTTATAATATCTTTTCTCCTTCAGTTGACCTCGAGTAACATTTACGTTAGCATTGATTTTATCTCATGTGGTTTATAACTTTAAAAATATCTGGCGCCATGACTATTATTAGCTGCAATGCTGAATATTGTTTCTGGTTATCTATGTATTTATATTCGAAAAAAACTTATGCAGATGGTGGTAGCTATACAAATCAGGCAATATTTTCATACAGAAATGATTCTTGTACGCCAAAAGATGTATTAACAGTTGATACGTAAGCATGTGCTGGGTTAATAGTAGTTGGACTATTCTTATAACAAACACCTTATTGCGGGATTATTTATTTTGTCATCGGTCTTTTAACCAAGGATCAACACTGGTGGCAGTAGATTTTGCCCACTCGGTTGCAGAGCTTGAATCCGGTATGGAAACTTTCCTAATCTGATTTTTGTGATGTTTTCATAACTCTCCACTCGCCCCCTATGGTAAAGAGAGCGACAAGCTAACTACAGGTCTTTCCTAACACAATTCTTTCCTTATCTTCCGAAAAGAGAGGTTGAGATGATCCATTAGGAATTAATGTGTTCCACATTGAGAGTGCACATGGTTCATAATACCACTCGAATTATAAGCCCCATTAATAGAGGGAGAAAATGTATCATCTGTATTTGAATTTCCAGGAAATAGACGAGTACATTTCAAAAGCCAAGGACCAGGGCTACCACACTGTCCTCAATCTGGGCACAAAGGGGGTCAACTACGCGACAAATGTTATAATGCAAACGGCGATCAAGGTATGTCACCTCAATTGTAGCGACATGTAATGTGCTTCACCACGCCAACTATTGCTTCCTCATCAACGGTCTGCGATGCGGTTTATTATATGATTACTGTCAAACCAACCCCGCTTAGCCAAAGGAACTCATGCGCAACACTTCACTTTTAACACGGCTATTTCTCAATCATTAAACCAACACATATGTTTGGCAGAAATCTGCTAAAGTTTAATTTCCCTTATGCAGCTGCAGATTGTTGTATACTGTAAAAAGACAGCCAACAAATATTTATATGAAATATAGTTGATTACTTCCATAAACAATAATTAAACAGTATTCGTAAATTCTCAATTAAAGAAATTTGTGTAGATGTCATTATATTAAAATAATGCTTAGGTGACTTTAGCTAAGTCGGGTCGATTTGCTTTTGTGAAGCATTTTAAAATTGTTTATAATACAAAGATCCAAACGATTCTATTTGACATCTGAGGTTTCGTCTGTTTTATGTCTATGTAATCCACCACACCATTGTTTATGGTGTGGTATTTTCTTATTGAAATTTTATTGTTGAATATAGTTTAGAATTTTATGTGTAGGTAACTAGTGCATGTGTCGACAGATAAAGGATAATTTTTGTTCAATTAGGTTATATTATTTGTGGGTCTTATCAACTAAAATATACTGACTTTTACATTAGTATCTGACATACGATTCAACATGAATTTCCTTTTACTGTCAAATTTTATTATGATTGATTCACATAATGTCACAGTGCTTGAGCAGTAATTCGTCTTAATAAACTTTGTGTACCTTATACCCTTACTGTAATATGTGTGTTATTGAAGCACTGTTTTAACCGGCAAACGAGATTACACTGTTTTATGTCACATTAACAATTGGCACAATAATTTCATCGATTCTATTTAATACAACTTATTGTTTCTTTTTTTTGTTTATTAACATGCTTTTTTTTAATTTCTCTCCCGCACCCTCATTGAAACCAATGTTATCCACAAAAATCCCCACGGAATGAAGAATTTTAGCACGCAGAATACCGTAGACGCCCCCACTCCGTCCGCCAGACAACCGATCTCATCCGTTTCCGACCGGAGGGACGGACACTTCATGGAACAGATCCTGTACAGGTCCGCCCGCGGTGATGAAAACAATACACTGTCGATGGATGAGGTTGATCTGACTCACTTGGATGACGATGTCGTCATGCAGAGAGATCCGATAGCGGATCTCGTGTATCATCCTGATAAAAGTATACCAGCTGTTGACATTTCTCCCGTTAGGAGAAGAAGAAAAACGAAGACGGACGCCATACCAAAAAGGCCCAGAAGTAGCAGCAGGAAGACGAGACGGCAGACTGCTTCAACTAAGGTTTCAGTGACAAAGGTTAAGAGAGATCCGTCGGCTGAATAAGAAACTGAGATATCGTCTTCATTGAAGTATACGTAAATGTTTTTTTTCATGAATTTTTCTACTGAGGGAGATTATTAATTAATGAATGAAAATTGGTATAGTTGAAGAGGTGAAAATAATAGAGGTTTATTTTAAATATCACTCATAACATCATTTTAAATTTCTTCGACAAAGAAAACTGCATTTTCATAAAAAAATATATTTACTTTTATCTCTATTATTTTCATGCCTTGATTTTTTAACCCTTTGAGTGGTGAGCTATTTTTAATAAAATTAGGTTTATTGAGTATTTTTACCATTAGTACACAAAAAAATCTAAATAATAAAAATAATATGACTACCAAAAATCATTGATAGATATGTGTAGTATCCATATACATAAAGAAATAATGATTATTCAATAAAAATAATTGTAATAGTAATAGATGGTACAACACTCCGCCGCAACTATGCCGCGATACCGCTCAAAGGGTTTTGATTTTTTTTTTTTTAATATATAAATTGGATATCTCCTAAAATGAATTGCGCATAGTGCTGTATTGAAATATTTGTTCACTGTAAAACTATTGAAGATAGTCTTATAGCTGTCAAATTATTTTTTAAATTCAGCTTTGCCCAAATCAATTTTTAATATTTAAATTCTTACCATGTATAATAATATATTTGAAATTGCATGCTCGTTTGAATTTGAGTGCCTTACTATATCTAAGTCAATTTGTGGATATTCTTTCAGGAGTCACATTTCTCTTTGATGCTTTATTATTCTCCATTTTGTTTGATTCCTTTTAACTTTTAGATGTGTAACTCGTAAAGTTAATCAGTCTTGGCTAGAATTATGTAGACTATGTGACTTATCGCTTTACGCAGGTCGTATGCAGAGATTGCTTTGCAATGTAAACCATCGAAAACTGTCATGAGATATAATTGAATGATTGAATAGGATATTTCAATGTCCTATGGATTTATTTCCGAAGGCACGGGGTGTCTGTGTCTAAAATTCCCTCCCAACCATCTGATCTTAAAAACGAGACGCATCGAAAACGATTAACTAACTACTAGTCGTGTCCTATCCGTTATCATTCTATCCTTACTCTCTCGGACAAAGAAAGGTTGAGGGACCAAAAACAAGCAGTTATCATACAATGCAATAAGATCTAGTATGTATTCAATAAATAACAATCAATATACAGTACATCCTATCAACATTTGCTTAACTCTCACACACCTTCTCTCTCTGTCTTAGCATTGTGTTATATTGTGTTTCTAATATACCGGTTCGTAAGGGCTGCAAAACTGTAGTCCCTCCAGTGTAAAATGATTGTTCCTGGTTTATTATCGACGCATCTAATTCCGATGTAGAGATAAATTTGACACTTTCATCATTGTGTTTTCGATAAAATGCTGATTATTTTTACTTTCATTACTGCAGCCCCACGTGGCACTACAAATTCTTATGGTGCCCCACCGAATGAAAATATACATTAGACTGCTGCTAACTATATCAAAGCAATCTCTGTGTCCCGACCTGATTGAAGTTTATATATAATCAATTATTTACAGGATATATTGTGATATGTTAGTGTAGATTTCGGAAATGCCACAATGTTAATTGACAATAATTCTGCGGCGCTTTGAAAGTGGCTTCCTGTTTTTATACCATGACTAATAATTATTGTACCTACTGAAAATGATAATTCATTTCATTTGTGTTATTTCTGTATTTAGTCAATCGTAGATTATATTCATTCACTCTGCACATAATAATAAGTATCAAGATGATATTGGAATATTTTGAATGATTAATTTTTTTGTGAGTTTATTGTCATTTTTGGTACATAATTGATGTTCATCTCATATTTTATCTGTAGTTCATGACGTTACTAATTGCTCCCGTTTCAAATTAGCGTAGAAACAGACGATTTTAATAATGGAATGACGAATTTTTATTTCAATTCTTTCATTAGCTATAAGTTTTGATTGTTATTTAGATCTCATTTGTCCCACCTTGGGCGCAAAGATAAAGGGCTCGTCAATATTTTTAATAAAATTACTAATCAAATGAATTTTGTATTTTTTTATAACTGGATTGTCCAAATTACTATTTTGGTAAAGTTGTTTAAAAATTTTAAATCTGTTAATATTTTTTCATTTTTAAACATCAGTATTGTTGAAGGAATGATTTATTCTTCATATTAATATGGCACCATAAATAAGTAATAATTATATAGTTTTGTATAGGCAGCTCAAGTATATTTATGTTAGTGATTCTAATAAGTGAAGATCGGTTATAACAATGCACACCTTAAGTCTTTAACACGGACAGTTTGTTCTTAAGGGCTACGGGGCCACAGACCATGCAGTGTTAAATGTATGTCGTCTTCGGCTACTGTTTCTTTCCAACAAGCTGGCAAATTATATGCAGATATAGTTTGATTTTGGTTTTAATCTGTCTTGAATATTAGTGATTATTAAAATTTTAAAATTTAGTATTTAGAAATGTAGAAGAGAATACTGAATATTTATTTTTCGAGTATTCAACATTGTTTATGTGCCCTAGTCAACCACTGGCAATTATTTTGAAAATATGATAATATTCGTATCGCCAAAATTTTCCGTTCCCTTGTAGGTAGTTATAACCGATTTTCAATGAATCCACTATTAAGTTATAATACATTTTAAGATTTTTAGTAAAATTTGATGAAATATTGATTGTGAAAATAAATAGTTATTATACAAACCGATAATTGTTAAATTTCTGTTATAATTATCTGAGAGGTTTTCTATTCGATTTCATGATTTTGTAGATAAGTCAGTTTGATATTGACCCCATTGTGTTTTATAAATTTGTTTAATGTTAACAGTTAATTGTGCTAAAAATACTGTTCGTTTTAATCAGTGGCGTAACTACAGGTTATATAATGACATTTGTCACTAATGCTATTATCTACTTCTATGGTGTTGACTGTCAATTCTTGGTAGAAAAACTTTATATTTTTATAAGTATCACACATTTTCTTTGTACTGGTTTAATAAATTTTTGCAATGATCGAGACCGGTTTCGCTCATCGCGAGCGTTTTCAACTGATGATCATGAAAATCTACCTAAAAATGAAGACAAAATACAAAAAGTTTAATTTCGCATACTCGAGGACCATTCCATTGCAAGCGTTTGCGTCTGTTAGTTATGCCACGGGTTGAAATAAATTTACCACTGTTTGTATAGGTTATTTTAATGTTGAATAATCACCATTATACATACATAAAAAGCGTTTTAAAAAATATTTATTTCTTTTAATGAATAACAGCATTTCATCCCCTTCACATATAATCCTTTTTTATCATTTATTTCGCACTTTTTGATACATTCTATACACATTTTGTTTTTAATAATATAATACAATAACACTCCAAATAGAATGAAACAGGTAATTCATCCATTGTCATTGTTGGATTTATTTTGCTTAGGAGATGTCATATTGAACCGAGTATCCTTTGAATCCAACAAAAATAGTTTAAATATATTTTTAATTTATTGACGAGATATATAGAAGAGCTTAACACGTTCATATGTGTATGTCATATATCTTTATGTGTATAATTCAACATTTTTTGAAACGATTCTTTCTTCGATATTAGCACTTTTAACAGATGAAAAATTCTCTATGACAGTCATTGATAAAAGAAAACATTCAACCGCTTTAAATAACCTGTCAAAAATCTTGGTCACAAATAGCAGTGCTCCGCAACCTTTTCTCACTCACAGCCACAATTAACCACTCATTAGTGTTCTGCGGCACACCACAAGCCAAAATATGTAAATTTCATAATTTATAGTATGTTTTTATTCGTTTAGTAACTTTTACACTTTTTTTGTATAATAAGTAATTAAATAGTGTTAAATTTTCGCCATCAATGCTTCCCAATATACATTTATATGCAGCAATGTGTTATTTCTATGGTAGGGTTCTTTTGTTTAACACACGAGACAACCCCAATTCTATTTCCAATAATTACTGTTGCACTATTTGTGCAAACACTATTACAATTATTGCGTTAAATATCAAAATAATACAATATTTGATTCAATAATAATAATTTAAATTAAGATCTTAGCAATAGAATGGCTTTAATTTTTTTCTCATATTAAATATTCGATTTTTCTCTTACTTTTGATGAACTGCGCCGCGGTACACCGGTTGTGGAGCACTGACGTTGGGAAAAAACGTATTTTAAAGCATCGATATCAAAATTTCATCAATGATAAATATATATGACATAGATGTATGGCCGTGTGATACCTGTTTCGGTAATATCACCATCATTGTCACACGATTATTATGTGATTAATAATGTTTTAACATTATGACTTCTTTGGAGACAGAAATGGATTCATACTTAACAAAAAAATAAATTAATAAACCCCTGGTATGGTAACTGACTGTACTAAATATGTTTTAACCTACTAGAAGATTCCGTCCTGCGATTGAAACAATTTCAGGTAAGTGATGCATGATATCAATATTAATGCACTTAAATTTTATACACGCTTAGCTTCAGGTCAATACTTATCAACTAAACATTGTAATCTAAATATTCAATGCAAATTTTTGACCTATATTACCATTTATGATTTTAAAATAATCATTCAAACAAATGCAATAAGAAAAACGGTTTCTCAGTTGTGGGTAAACAATAAACACAGCTTTTATAATTTCAGCGTTTAGTATCAAATCCCATGAAATAGATAATTTGCGTATTTGGGATTACAATTGTGCTTCAGTTGGTATTGATGTTATCATATTGGAATTTTATTTTATTGACATTTAAAGTTTGGAAAAACAAAACTCATTTTTACAGTGTTTGAAAGAATAAGATTGTTGTTATTGTAGTATAAATAATGAATATGTATCAAATAAAATAATTTCAAATCTTTGTAAATGGTCCAATCAAAGATAAAAAACACCAAATTTTCCTTTTTGACAACTGAATGATACTGCAGTTAATTGAGGAAAAATAATTATCAAAAGATCATTCTAATTGAAATTTTATAAACATAGCAAATACACATTTAATACTCTCGGCTTAATTCACAAAATATGCGTCAACGTTTGAGAAAAATGTATAAGATAAAAAGAAAGTAATTTCCTTCAGAATGTAATTATTGATTAATTACTTTAATCAGGAAATTGGTAATGAGCATTCATTATAAATCAATACTTCGACATCTAGCTAAAATTTAGTTCTTTAAATAATAATGATATCATACTACAGAAAATTAATTCATTAATACCTGCCCAACTATTATCGATCTGTGAAATGTGTTTGTTTAAAAAATATGATCTTTTATGATTGTAGGGCGGAGGTGGCCTAGTGCAACAATTAAGAAAGAGTTACAGTCTATCAGACTTGACGGTGGCCGATGACCACACCGATGGAAGAAGTCAACAGGAAGAAGACGAAGCGGGCGACATCGTGATGGACTCTCGCCTGCTGAGGAGAACAGTCTCTACGCTGGGTCGTAGTCCGCGATCCGTCGGAGGATCCAGAGTAGATATGTTTTTTCCTGAAGTGGATACGAATCTTAGTCACGGAGGACGAAGGGATAATATCAATTTAGGGTGAGTGATAGACTTCTCAGTTCATTTAAAGTGAGCAGAAAAAGATTACATGTTTACAAGGACTTCTGCGATAAATTGAAATAAGATTTGCTCGTCCTGTAGCTGAGTGGTTTTGTTAACCTAGATTGTTTGAACTGCCATTGAGCATACGACCCCTAAACTACCGCCAAGTATTTCTACATGTGTATTTCTACATTTCAGATGGGTCCATAAATATGTAATTATTGGTAATGATTTAGCGTTGGCTTTACAAGTGTCTTGTAAAGGATGCACTTGGTTCTCGTCGAGAGCAAGTAATTAATATTCCTCAAAAATGCAAATTAGTATTGGTTCGCTGCTGTAGTTCTTCATTCATTTCCTCGTTGACCTAATTCTGACCCTTGACAAGGGAACCAAGGTAGACGAAGCGTTTAACAATTTCAAATATATGGGATGTTAATATGGTAAGCTAATGTCAGGGTTTCTGAGTACTGATTTGACAAGTGTCGTGGAAGATTTTGTTGCAGTTAAAAATATGTCATGGACAATTTTTTTCTAATATAGAAACCTTATGTTACGTTGTAATTTTTCAGGCATATTAGATCCTCAGAGGACATCAGCTCTGCATATATTCCAGAGAATATGAGCAGTCAAGATCCGTTAACGAGGACTGCATCAGTCGGCGGAACAACCAGGACACGAAGCAAAGTTACCAGAAGCACATTCACTTCGATCAAGAGGCCTGGCGCAGCCGAAGTCAGTAAAAGACATTCTTACATATATTAAAGTGTTAGTTGTATGTCCATCAATGTTTCACAATTAGCATTAAGTTTAATTTTATTTGAAATTTAATAATTATTCCTATTGCATTGATTTCAATACAATCCTATAGGCTAAACATTTTTATATTTGCTTGATGTCTACAATGTTTTAAGTGTGAATGTTCTTTACGATGAATGATGGTATCAGGAATAAAATGCTATTTTACTACTAAAATAATAGCCGTTTTAGAGTACCTCTGACGCCCTAACCGCCCTATACAGCAGATGGTTATAGAAGAAGTGTTCTAAGTAATTCCTAAATCAACTGAAACCTTTTCAACATTCGAACAAGCTGGATTTTATCAATTACATTTACTTTACATTGATTTATGATTGTTCTGATTTATGAAGCATAAAAGCTTCAGTGTTACTTTTCATTTTTAATGTGTCAGGATTCATGGATGGGAAAAACGAATCGCAGCTACATTTTTCTTAGCTTGGTCTAGACATAATTATGTTATTGTTTGAGTCAAGTAAAAGTGTAAACAAATATTCATGACCTTGATTATTATTTTAGGGATTTATAAAATGTAAATCGTTCGCCTCTGGGAATACAACCATGATACGTGGTATCTCTCCCTGAGAGACTGAATACAGTTTTTTGGTATTTTGGGTGCTATACGAGCTTTGCACTTTAGTCTGATAATATCTTCATTTTGGTATCAACACTGACTTCAAAATGAAATATGTATCACGGATCTATACGGATTGCCGTTATTTCTAAAGAATAGACTAATGATCGATTTTCTTCTTAGACATAAAGAAATATTGTTATGGTCGTTGGTCTGCTTTTTCTGCAATGTAAATAAAGAATTTCAGTTAAAAAACTGATGTATTATGAAGTATAGTAAAAATATGATTTGAATCAATGTTGCCGTCACTATAATAGATTTTATGTCTCATCCCATAAGACTGAAAATAATTGGGGAAGTAAGATTAAATATATAATTTCAGTATTTGCGTCCGTTAATTTGTATTGGAAGTAAATTGACTGCTTTGTTCAATTAATTATATCAGGTAACTAACTATTATATTGATATTATATCCAGGGCTGTGGAGTTAGGAGTTGTGATTTTACCCAACACTGATACTTATTTTAATTAATTTGTGTTCATGAATGCATGAAATGACTTCTTTTAATTACATCTATGCACTCATCTTGAACAGCAGGAATATATAAAAAAATGCCTATTAGTTACCTGTCAAAAGGATTACGCATCAGAATAAAAATTTAGTGGGAGTTTTTTTAATTGTTAATCAGAGTCATAGTTGGAGTGTAAGGTAAAGTTGGAGTTTGTAGCTTTTTAAACTGCTCCATAGCCCTGATTGATTATTTATAACATTTTTTTGCTAAAATAGATGAATGGATGTCAGAAATTGAAGGAGTTATATGATTTAAGTTATTGTCATTATATTTGTCATTGTTTGTGTGAGTATTTCCTAACCTCTATAAAATATCTTGTTCAGAGTTGGGATGAAGGTTGAGGAGATCTAGCTTTGGCAATATAATAAAAAGAGATATCACACATAGCTCAAATTAATTATGAAATGTTTCTCACAAACAAAACTCATTCTGGTTAAATTAAATAACTTTCGACTGTACACTTTTGCATGAGTTTCATTGAAACAAAATATATCATTCCAACTCTGATCACACATGTGAATAAGACCCCTATACCAATATAGCCCTACCGTCCATTGATTTAGAAATGGAAGACATAACATTTTATCATTCATTTTAATGACATTCATACTGAGAATATGAATAGCATAATGGATCAAATTATTTGCACAATTCGCCTATTACATATTTGAATCATACAAAGTTCAGTTCAGTTTATTGAGTTTGTACATACAGATTGTCACTTGAAGGCAAAGCTATATAAAATTTGTTTATAAAACCTACGAGGTGTAACAACTTGATTCCCGGAATTCTTTTTTGATAAATATACGTGTGGAACAGGCGCTAGCAGTGAATTTTTCTCTTTCTCGCTCAATCGCATTTAAAATGAAGGGTGGGAGCGAGATATGAGGGCATGCTGGCGTCTGCTCTTTTATCATACTTGCTTACACACAAGTGAGGTTGTGTGATCGAGATGCATCCACCGCATGTTGTGGAACTGTACACCAGTGGCTACTGTGGATTTCAAAGTACTTCCTTTGTGCATCTATACACTGAGACATCGTTGTACTGTTAAGTACTTGTCTCGCAATCTTTGTCCCTTCAGAACAACTTTCAATTTAGGAAATACCCAGAAATCATTATGAGCTAAGTCAAGTGAATAGGAGGATGATCTGAAGTAATAGTTTCTTTGTCCAGAAAGTCTCTCACAGTGAGCACACTTAATTAATATGCACTTCTTCAGCTATCTAACGCTAATGTAATCTTCTGTTAAAGTGTATCGAATTCTACTATCTCTGTTCATCATTGTTGTTTTTCACTGTCCGCTTCTAGACCATTCATCACAGCTTCTATCCCATCTTTCAAATGCCATTAAAAATATCTTTACCTATTTTCACACCAAATTTGATGTTAATATACTGATCTGAATTTCGACCGCCCATTTTAATGCTGAAGTGCACACGGAGATATCTCTCACCTGCCTGATGTGACTAACAACTGGCTCCGTCAACATAAAATATACATGTATACGTACATATTAGTTCAAACATGAATATTCCATTCAATACAATTATCACTTCAAAGGTGTTAATTGTCAATTCTCGGTGGAAATGCATTATATTTTAAAAAATAAAACACAATTTGTTTGTACTACTTTCACATGTTTATAATGATCATCAATACAATTATAATATCACAGTTATAGATATGTCAAATCTAAATCGTCACACTTCTTATTTGTGTTATGGAGAGTTGCACATGTTTTATTCTTCTGAAGAATATTGTCAGTTAAAATTAATTGCTTTTATTATATGATATTTCATTATATTTACTGATATTTTAATATGATAATTTTTTATTTGTAAGTACAACAATTAAAAAGAAACGGTTTTAAGTTATAAATTAAATTGATTACCAGATATATAAAATTAATTTAATGATTCTTCTACTTTATTCATCAGTCTCATCGCCCTTGTATAAATGTGTTTTGTAAAAATAATTTGATCACATTGCGTTTAAAATGTTGAATAATGTCCTTTTTAAATAGAACCATGAAATGGGGATAAATCTAATATTTGTTACATTTTACAATACTATGTTTAAGTTTTTGTACTCTTAGTTATTAATTTAACATAGATATATATAATTTAAGACATCGACTGAGGGTGCTTGATGGAATTTCAATATCAAATTTGAATTCTTGAGATTTTGTACATTTCCATGTATTTTGTCACTAACGACCCGGGTTTCGCCTTTCGGCATCTTCAGGCATTCGAGCACACGAGTGGATTCGAATGGACAGACAGTAAACAGTGTCTAACGTGTATATATAAGATAAAAAAATGACAAAATATTAGGACCCACACTGCTACCTGAAATTAATCTCAAAAAAAACCCCGAAAATAGCCTTAATCCCTGTTGGGAAAACAAACGCATTTGGTCCGGTGGCACGCACAGGTGGCCAGATAATGTTTGAATACCAGTGATTTTACACTTATAATATGGTTTTAAAAATGCAATTTGATGAAAAGATAGATATACCCAATCGTTCTAAATTAGTGAGGTCTCTTGGGTGACTATGAGATGAATTTATTAATATAGGAATATCATTATTTTGATTGTTAATTTATGTTTCGAACATATCACGTAATGGATACAACAACGGAGAGTTTGGTAGATTAAGCTATTCGTTCAAAATTGGTAAGGAATTTAACTGGGCTCTATTGATTTCCAAAATTTCTTGATAAAATAATTTATGATCCCTTATGTTTTTATGCAACATTTTAACCCCTTCAATAAATGTACAAAATAAACCTTGACATTGTACAAAATCTCAACAATTCAAATAGGTATATAATTTTAAAATATCATTCATTCTTTGTTAAGCTTTTTTAAAGAAATGCAATAATGTTTTTGTTTTGGTTTTCAGAACAAAAAACACGCAAATACTGCGTCTGTGTGATAAAATAGAATTTGAGACAGACATATTACGCAGTATCTAACGTATTAACAATTTTATTTACATTCACCCAGGTATATAAAAATACTATTCAATGTAATTTTATTCTTGGGATATAGACATATTTATTGTTACATGTTATTTTGCATTTCATCACGGAAAGCTATTTACAAGAATGGAGAACAATGTCTAATAAGCTTCACTGCAATTTTAGGCTTTAACAATTCGATGAAATATTTATTGTATTAAAGGGAAAATTACAAAGTTATCAGAAATATTTTCCTCAAAATTTATTTGCTTTGTAAGCCGGTTATTACACTGAGAGGTGCCCATGAGGCTTATTGTCATGATTTGCATATCTATAAACAACCGGATGGTTACTTTTAACACCTTCATGCTGAGTATAATGATTGTTGTATTCTCAATATACATCTTTATTATGTTGGTACACAGTCAAATGCACTTCTTTGATTGATCGGTTCAAGTTGTAATATAATTAAAAATTAAATCACAATCTTTTCACGATTTATAGTGGAAAGTCTGGTAGAAGTTCCAAATATTCATCTTGCGTTTTGCTCATAAAATCTTAATAATTAATGTAAATTGTAGTTTTTCACACGCTTATCCAGATCCAAGAGAGCTGCTATTTTCCAATTCTCGTAAATTTTTTTCATTGTTTGACTCTTCTGAACCGTGCCTATACACAATTTAATCAATTTAAACAACTGTCAAAAAAATCTGGATCTTTTTTGCATGTATTGATTTTCGTGAGATTATTACCATGAATTATTATTTTTTAATGTTTAATTTTATTTATTGTTACATAAATTCAATTTTTGTCATCGTCAACATTAGTGATTAAATCGACCAATCAAATAATTGCGTTTTAATGTGTAGAAACTTAGTAAACATGTGTAGAGCGAATACAAAATCATTTTTTTTTGCATTAATGTGTTTAATTCAACTGTTCAGTTGTGTTTAAAAGTTTATAACATGAGAATAACCCCCATGGCGGGGGCGTTCATTTTACAAATAAAATATCTACAGCACCAAAATGTTAATGAATAACTTTATAATTTTGAGCCCTTGGTATGATTGTGATTAAAGTTTGCGTTTACAAATAAGTTTGCTTATTCATCATTTATTGTCATAATATTAATTCATACCGAATTGCTGAAAAACTTAATAGGTATTTGTTGTTAATACTGTTTATTATTTTATGCTTTTTATTCAAACAATAATTTCTACTTTTTGTAGACACAATTACAGTCAGCTACTTATTTCAATGTGTAATCAATTATTTTATTGTAATATTCAGCTTATGAAAAATAATAATTAAGTAGTTAACACCCCCCCCCTATCGGACTTTTATTTACTTCATTTTTCTATTTAATTTTTATTTGGGTGATTGATTTGTATGGATGTATTTTTTTGTTTGAAGGATGGTGAAGTTATCATCGAGGAAATGGATGATGAACATATTCCTTCTTTTCTTTTACAAAATTCCTCAAATATTTCCTCCAAGTCTGACAATGACAGCGCCGTATGCTTACCGTATTCTACGGATATGTTTGAGAACTATTTAAGATTTATGATGAAGGAGAGTGCTCAAGTAAAACATATCGGCGAAAAATTCGAATTAGATCTCGATTACAAAAAATATTTAGAGTTACAAAAGGTTTTCGAATCGAAATTTGCAAAAAGTACTGAAGACAAGATAGAAGACATTGAAAAAAATGTCACTCCGAAAGAAGAGGATTCTCTAAAACTCAAAGAAACACAATCTTCGAATGTGACTAGCAAAGAAAAACTTGTATTTATACCGCAAACGTTGAACGATAATAAAGCAGAATCTAGTAACCCTTCAAAAGCTCCCGCAATAAAGGTAACTTCGAGCGACGGAGCCACTGTCGAAACCAGTGCAGCGAAAGATAAAACAAATCATGCCGAAGATAGTAGTGCACCTCTAGGTCCTTTTTTGATTAAAGGAAGCGATGAAATGAAGAGTGTAAGTGCTTCTTCGTCAAATTTCAGCTCAGACAGTGAATCAGTAGACGAAGGTGATTTTACAACACCTAACAGCTCCCCTGTATTTAAAAGTAAGTTAAATAAGGGAGGAAAATACAATAAGAGACATGCTCCTCCTCCTCCATCGGTAAACAATACCAGCTCTTCAGGACAATCTGATAAAAATGAGTCTATTGAAAACAGTTCCACTCAAAGTGTTGACGTTGTAGAGTCAACTCAAATCCGAGTCTCTCCTATCAAGATGACTTCGGATTTAAAATCAGGTATTTTCAAAGAGACGAGTCCGAGTTCATCAGGAAAAAGGGATGTATTTCTACCTCACTCCGGAGTTAAGCGCAGACATAAACAAAAAAATAGATCTGTAAGAAAATCTGGCGTTAGAAACGAGTCTGCAATCAACAAGCTAATTAACTTGCCTTCGAAGTTTGCTTTCTGGAAGACAGATGATGGAAAATCATCCGTATCTGGCGACAATTCCTACAGTGAAGATGAGGAATCCAACGGAAGCACTTCGAATTATGAGGATACTTCTTTGAGTAACTTCGGCTCTCTGGTAGACATTAAAGTTTCCAGTGAAAACTTAACTGAGAAAAAATCTGTTCCAGATGTTAAATCGGACAGTAAATTGGATATTGAAAATAATACTGACCAAAAAGTATTAGAGAATGGAGATGAAATTTTTCAAGACGCTAAAGAAATGGTCACTGACGTAGAAAGCTCGGTCAAGGCTGAAGGAAAGTCGGAAGAAGAAATTGATTCCGCTAAAATACTCAATCTTTTGACTTCAAAAGAATCAAATATGAGAATTTCTTCAGAAAGATTGGTTGAAAATTCCCCCGACTATACATATATACCTCTAAGACTAGATTCATTGGTTTTACACACAGAAAGTAGAAGCACTGACGTCTGAAAATTAAAACACTGATGTTATCAATATAATGAACACATGTATCCTATGGTATTCAAAGAATGATTCGTTCAATAAATATGAATTTAAGAAAATATTTCTTTCAACGTATCTTTGTTCCACTATTCCCCAAATATCTGTTACCACCATTTGGAGTCCGATCATTCAGTCAGTTATGTATATCCCAGATATTGATTTGTTTTTGTTTTATTATTTTATCCATTTCAATTTTTTGGAAGCGTACAACATAACAATATCTCTGCTTAGTTGTTTGTTGCACTGAATTATTAGTGAAACTGTGCAGTGTAACCCTTCTGTATTTGAGTCACACAAAAATTTTTGATTCTAATAGTTGTACTTCCAGAAGTTGCATGTGTTTTTGTTTTTTTTTTACACATACAAACCTACTGATATCCAGTTAAATTAACATTTTGAAAACACTTTGTCTTTTTTTTCTGTATTCCGTGTGTTGTTTATTTTTCAATAACTGAAAATAAAATTTTCTTTTGCTCATATAACAAACAAATGCATTTAATTGTTTATAAGTGTCAACTAAAATTCTAATTCATACTCATAATTATATTTCATCTTGGTTCATTGTACATAATACAGCATGGGACACTTTTTAATAGATAGGTTTGTATCCTTACAATAATAGCGGATATAGGATCAGAATATGAGTAAATATATTATGATAAATTTCCAGATTACAGGCACGCTTGTTTATTATTCAAATTTGTTCAACAGTTTATACTCTAATATCTATGGTCAACAGCAGGGCCGACGCCAGACGTTTTGCTGTCCCAGTTAAGTTACACCTATGTGTAACACTTTCACTGGTCAACTGAAACAACATTACCAACTCCAGAAAAAGTCTCGGAATTAATATTTAATTAATTTTTTATCATAAAATTATAACCGTAGTTTTACATTTCTATTTATTACATTGTGGAAAACAGATTAGTATAAATATATATATAAACTGTGAAAGTGAACATGTATATATTTTTCACTAAAATGGACTAAAAGACTATATGAGATTTTAAAAGCATAAATAGTTGTAACCTAACCTATTTTTAGATAGCACTCAATTATTTAAAAGCAAATTATTTATTACTCATTCAACAATTTTAAATATTATCAGGACCCAAAATTGGCCAAATATTTATTTTGAGAATTCCCCAGCAGTTGTCAATGCTGTTTGTGTTGACCATAGATCGTAAAGTGTAAACCAATAGATATAAATCTGGAAATTTGTGTCTATCATTAAATTTATGCCCTGAAGTAATCACCAAAGATTTTTTAGAATGAACCAATATTAACCATGTAGACATATGCAATTCATTTGATCTAGTTTGATGATTTTTCATTCTAATATTTGACATTTAATAGGCTGTAAGTACTGTGCAATGTCAACACAACTTGTTGCACAAACATAAGCGTATATTATACCATGAGAGGTTTTTCATTATTATCATTTCTGCATTGGTTTGGTCATCACAAAATCCCTCTTTTGTCAGTTATGTTCCTGTTAAAGAAACATGTCACTTATTCAGCATGATAATTAAGAAAATAGAAGAATGTGTAATTTTTAAACATTTAAAATTATCACAATCACACAGGTTTTCATAAAAATATGCATTTGAACCTCAATCTATTGTACACGATTTCTCTGTTGCATGTATGCCATAAGCCCTTGTTTTGTTGTGTTTAGAAAGATCCATCTTCAAGACTTCTTTTCATTAAAATATATTGTATTTGTCATGTTTTTTCGTGACTCAATGTATCTGCTATTTTTTACAGAAATATAACAAAATTACCACAAACAATGTCCATTGTTGTTGCTTTTTCTATCCATCTGTGCTAAAAATCTCTGGAAGATCTGCTTCTGTATTAACTCATCTTAACATAAGGGTAATGCAGTATCACGTGTTGTGCAAATTTATGTCCAAATGTGGGAAATATGTGCCTATTTTGTTTTGTGTTCTGAAACAATCATATTTTTAAGCTGTACTATTTTAAGAGAGTGAGTTCAGACTTTCAAAAAGAAAATTTGTGAGAAAATCTGTAAGCGCCGGTGATTTTCACCCATTGACAAACCAAAAAGAGCACCCTTTTAAGATGTGTTAAGAAGGGCTTAAAATTTTTTCAACGTCTTTGATATACTTATGAAGAAAAAAATACACTTACAGTAGCTACGTTTATTTTTTTCTTGACTGTATTTATCGTTGTGTTCTACTGATTCCTTCAAAAGCAATAGATTGAGTGTTCACTGTATGTTAAAGTAAACAAACATGTTAAATATATATCGATATGTTAATCGTTTTATAATGTTTTTAATTACGTATGATTTTTTTGTAGGTGCTGATTGCTAATTCTGCAACACTTCCTCGTAGTAGAAAGCCTAGTAAAAGGAAGACGACATGAATGATTTAAAAAATCGTCGAGGTCTCGTATTGTTTTGAATGCTTCAGGCCTTTGACCAACGGCTTTTGAAGCATGATATTCACAATTATTATTGTTCATAGAGCTTCAGAGATGTGACTGTTTTTATAATGAAGTTTGATAAATATGTATAATCTTTTATTGACTGTTTGGATGCGGAGGCCCTTAAACAATTGTGATATACTTTAATACAATATAACTTGGATTAAACGCTTCTTTATAGTCAAGACTTTATGTAAAACACCCTTTTCTAGTCTTTAAACATTTTTTTCTTCCTATATTTTCGAAATTATGTTATTATTTTAGACATGCGGTACCTGAAGAATCATACTTTACTGAATGTCATTTGAAAGAACCTCAAATTTTTTTTGTGTTATTGAAAGACAAATACAGATTTTTTAGACTAAATATAGCGATTGTGAATAAAATTATTAGGTTTTAAATGGATGGTTTTATATTCATTTTATCACAGCTTTATAATTGTTACTTTTCCTAATATCCATTTCCAACACCCTAATAATAAAAACAAAAAAGAAATAATGTTTCTAATCATCTACTACTTGTTTACTTTTTCATCCACAATAAAATATATTAGCATGCAATGATATCGTAATCTTTCCGGCAAAAAATTTTGTCGGAAATGCTAGTTTTGAGTTAATTAATATTTAATAGTTGTGTGATTACGCACATACGATTAGTTATTGCAAAGCAACGACTGCGTGGGAATTTGATAAGAGAATTCAAATTGAAAAACTGTATATTTCATTTAAAATGTATTATTATGGTTTTCTGCTTATTTTTGATTGTTGAAATTTAATATCAATGAATGTATATGTTTCTTCAAACTATAAAGCTTGACAAAAGGGACATTTTGCTTTAAATAACTCACAACACAACTTTTTCGACAAGACATTTTTTGCCAACACAGGTAAATTATTTGATTAAGATGTCTGCTCTTCCGCTCACTTTCCTTTTTAAATGTATATTAAAATCAGTTGCCTTTAAATAAATCATGTTCAGGTTGCCCGTGTGTTTGTGTGTAGTGAATTTTTTTACCAAAAAAAGCTAAAACAGGTATTGCTATCTCATAGTGATTACTAACCCACTATAGGTTTATTATTGTTATATTTTCCAGTATAGAATCTCATTTTTTTATTTTACAATTGTACCACTCCGGTTTCATACTAAGGATTTTTAAAATGATTCCACTAGAGTTATCTCTATCATTATGACCAGGAAAGACCAACTGTACAATTGATGGCGTTATAACCAGGTAGTGATTTAAATATGACAATTAATTTGTAAGAATTCCTTATTAGTTGTCTTTTTTATTTTATCTCCTCAGAATAAATTCGAATGAGTTTATGAATCGTACATAATAAATTAAATGGTTTGCTGTCAATGCACATTTGCAATTTATCAGGCAAGTGACTAAGTATCGCCTCAAAAGAAATCCAGCCAAGGCAGAAATAATCTATAGTCTACAACAGCCATTTTATCTTAATCTATCGATATGCTGATTTGGAATAGGCGGCCAGGCGTGTCGGTTTGTACAAAGTGTTTGACAAATATTGTAAAAATAAGGGTGGAAACAAAATTATAAAAATGATTGTTTAGTTGGTGTAAAGCGTTACAAAATAATATGATGGAAAGCACATGCCATCAAAATCACTACCAAATATGGTGAGCTTGTATGATTGATCGTCTATGACCATTTTTCCGAGTACCATGCAATCAGAAGAAGGTTATGATGAAAACTAAATGATGCATAATTTTTCATCAATTAATAATTAGACTACTGTGTTATTATGTAAAATATAAATTTATCAAATATAGAGCAAAACTACTTCAGATTTATTTCATCTTGTGAAGTCCAGGTTTTGGTCACAGTGTTGTTTCTAACTAAATATGAAACCAAAGACATTATATTGATTCTCTTATTAACAAAATTGCAGTGTTACACGTAATAATTATTCTGAAGAAAATTTATAATTGAAGAATAATTATAGAAAAGGGTGATGCGCTAAAAACTAAATTTTCTCTATATTGAATTCAAATCAGCGCCTATTGAAAATAAAATAATTCAAATTTGAACTAAAGTGTTAGCTGCTTCCTTTGCGAAATTTATTGTGGGCCATGTACTGTTGTCAGTCTTATTCAAAAAGCCTAAAATATACATGGAACTTTGTGTTTTGGAAGCGCTCTACTGCGCCATCTGTTTTCATACTGTCAATGTTTACCGTCGTATGCACCATGAATTTCCACAAAAAATAAGTATTTTGGCACTTTCACGCTTTTCTGCTCTGGGTCATAAATTAAAATAAAAATACCAATGGGAATATATGATTCAAATATGTCGCATATGCAATAAATGCGATCGGAAGTTTTTGTTAATGGTTGCTTTTATACGTAGCTACAACAATAAAATAGAAAACGTGAATTATATTTTTTTGTCTATCATTTTCATAAATTAATATGCATAAATAATATTTTCTCATTATTTACGGTGTCTTCTGTTCACTCCATGCTATTCGCTACTTAACTAAATTTAAATATGCTTACAAAGTATTCCTTGATTCACAACCTGAAAGGCTCATTTCCCGACCCTTCCCATAAAGATAAATTATCATTAAAAATATGAATATTTTCCCACTATATTGAGAATTGAAAGTTTTTGTAATGTAGGTCATTTTTTAATCCCTGTTTCTTAATCAAGATAAAGGACTACAAATTACTTATATTATCAGAGACTTTGTATTGTGTTGGTTTTGTGACATATTTTTCACATTCCTTTCAATTCCCCTGCCTCTCTCAGGGTGTGCTGTCAGATTTTAAGTTAAATCTTGAAATGTTTGTAGAAAAGACTTGGTGTTAGTGTAATTTATGAAAGTAACATATATTATAATTTACTGCAATCATTTTAAATATTGATTATTTCAATAGCAATAGTTAACAAAAATTATAATTTTGAAAGTAGGATTCATAGAAACTATTATCTAGTCACTCGTTTCATATTATAAAATTGTATGCAAGCATAATTTTGACATTACAATATTGTGCCAAACTCATTTTCGTCGCAATAGTTTTGAATAATCAATTGCTTTTTGGTATAATTGAAATATAATGATATTTGTATGCAATATTGACACTGACCGCCTTAGATTTGAAAGTCTTAACCCTCCACGTGAAATTTATGAATAGATTATTGCAATAGGGTAAAATACAGATTTCTATTTATTTTAACAGCTGAACCTATTTTGAACCTCGTCTCAGACTATGCTCTGGGAATATTTATTTTGGTGTGAAATATTTTATTAAAGAAATATTCTATTTTTGTTTTATAAAAAAGAAAGGTTTGACATTGAGTTATTTATGAATTATTTAATATATATAAATCATCTAGGCTATTATTATTTTGGAGGGCCGTGATTATGTTGAACAGTGTATAATATTTTATAGTAAATTTGTGAACAATACAATATCTTGTGCTATTAATTAATTCTACTATGACAAAAGCAAAATAAATATAAATTGAAGTAAAATTGTGAAACAATAACGAAAAGTCCATATTTTAAACATACTTTAACATAAACACTCAACACATGTCTGTGATGTACCTATATCATTATTTACTTTGAGTAAATGAATAATTTGCTTTAAGAATTGTAAATTAAATGCGGCATCTGTGAAACTCGTCAACTGTTTTGGTAAAGTAGCCATATTGTATTATTTGAATGAATGCCATTATCTCATTGACGAGACTAATTATTTCATTTCACCCCGCCATTTGTGATCAGTAGATAAGAAGCTTTTCTCAATATTAAGTCAACACTACATATTCGAATTCTTTGTAGTGACTTAGAATTAATGAAAACCTTCATTTTTTAACTATAAATGAAATCCTGAACAGCATGCTTGTGTTACTATTTTTACCACAGAATTGCCAACTATACTATACTATCAATCTGTTAACTATGAATAATAATTGAAGTCATGTTGAATAAAGATAATGATTACTGAAATGTTGTATTTTATTACTATTTTTTTTGTCAGAATTATATGGCATGAAAGTCATATAATTTTGGTAAGAAAATCTCTCCGGCCTCTGATCTTCTGACAGAATTTACTCTGAAAAGAAAACAATCCACATCATTCCTATAAAGAATATAAGCACTGTAGTAAGATCCCATCCTGAAGAATTATCTTCTCCAAGGTTGTGACGATAGTTTGACTAACTTTGTACAACTCAAATATTTTTTCCTTTTGTTCGCAGTCACTCACCACCTTACCACCCAGAGGTCTGTACAGGCCCGGGCTTGGCTCATGGTCTGGGCTTGGATGCGTAGAAAAAATTGACATTCGGGCCCAGTTAAGGAATTTATTTTGAAGAAAAATATTTCGGTTTCTGTTTGGGTCATGAGTACTATTGATAACTGAATACTTTTGATAACAAAAACATATTGATATAACTAAAATAATTTATTATGATTTGAATATCATTGGAAACAATAAAATCTACTGTTTGAAACGTATGTCGGCATCGCTTAATATTTTGGCAACCCGAAACTGGACTCATGAAATTGCCCAAGTAATTGATGCAAAGTCTGAAACAACGCTTTGTTTATTTAGGAATCACTGATAGTAAGTTATAATATTTGTTCTTACATAAATAAAGTGTGAATATTATTCACTATCTGCTAGATAGTTGACAGTTCCGTGTACCAGAAAACTCATTATTAAAAAATATAATAAATAAAAATGAGTTTCAACGATATAAAGAAAAAGTTGAAAAGTGGTGACTATAATATTTTTCCAGTAAAGAAGCATGTTAAAAGTGATGTGTGAAAATCATTTCGTTAAATAATAGATATTGCTACATATGAAAAAGTTGGGTAGGTACGTTCAGTGTGTTTAAGCAAAGCCCCCTATAATTAATAAAGATGTAGAGGTTGTTATGGTTTATTTCAATCGCTTTTATGCTAGGTACTGTAATTTTTTTTAAAAAATATAGAAATATAAATTTAGGCTTTGGGTCGGGTTCAAGTCACAAGTATGGTATTAAACTCGGAGTCCGGCCTGAAGTAAACGGGCTCGGACTGGGTAATTTCATCAAATTTTGGCTAGAGCAGACCTTTATTACATACTAACATAATATCAACTTCACAAGATTACGTTCCACTAATGCTATTATTTGATGATTTTATCCATAAGTTATCAAGAGACCAGATTCCATTTTATGTTGAATTCAAATGGTCGGAGGAGTAATATTCAGTGATAAAAAATGATTTTCTTTAATAAAGAAAGTGAATGGTGATTAAATTGTCTTAACCTCTTCAAAGAGAGGGACTCAAAAGGAGAAAAGTGCCAGACTTAAAACCAGCTCTCGTTGAACAGCTTCAGGCGACATGCTTTGTAAGAAGTTCATTTGGAATGGAAATGGTTGAAAAAATTATAGCTAAAACAAAAGGATAACCAATTTATTTTTGTCATTCGACCTCGTATTGGAAGTAATAAAAATATGTTAGATGGTAACAAAAAAAGAGAACTTGTTCACTCTATTCCACAAATTTATGTAAAATACCTAAGTAATTTAAATATATAATTTTTTTATTAGGGAAAAATAAACTATTAATATTAGAATTATTTTTAGTAAATGTATTTATTTAGCAGTCTGCTAACACTGTCGCTGTTGACGTTTACTTTGACAGCTGTACTAAATTAATAATTCAATTGATAGTACATAGCTTATAGCTAAACATAAAAAATAATAAGTTTAATATCAAATGCTATCATAAACTTATAAATACATCGTTATGGCGTCCGCTTCATCCAGTAGTGCTCGTAGTTT
This sequence comes from Himalopsyche phryganea, assembly GCA_022494535.1. NCBI lineage: Eukaryota > Metazoa > Arthropoda > Insecta > Trichoptera > Rhyacophilidae > Himalopsyche > Himalopsyche phryganea. The sequence goes on along the minus strand of JAGVSL010000137.1, from coordinate 1,676,544 downwards.
ATTTGCTGATTCAAAAATGAGATTGGCAGATAGAGTTCAAGTAAATGTCAATAATATAGCATCTCTTACGAGACAAATCCAACGAGGATCGAAGTCAAATGAGGTATAGCTCCAATGAAGTATAATATCTCGTGCTACAGACCCTTATTGTGATTTATTAAGAGACAAAATAGGAATACTAAAAAATCTTGATCATTAACTTGTGTACACTCTTCTTGCATATAATTTTATGCATGTCTATTTTAAATAATCCAATTAAAAATTCAATAAAATCTGGTAAACCTTTCCTAGACCGTCGCACTCGTTTTTCACTAGAAAGCATTTCTAAATACCCCATCAAACGATACATCAAACCCCAATGGTAATGAATAGGAAGGCCAAATAATCTAACATTAGATTCAATTAAACACCGATTCTCACTCAGACAGTATGCTTTGATCGTGAAATTTAGTGTTGGAGAAAGAAATTGAATTAGTATTTCCCAATTGAATTCAGTGAAGAAAAACTTTAATATTTTTTGAGATAGTGATCTATTCTGATAAACCCATCGAATATTTTGATAAATATCCTATACAACATGTTACTCTTCTTCTACCCGAAAATTAACTAAATTGCGCTAATAAAAATTCAGTTATGTAGGAAATTTAATTACCTACGTATAGGAGAATACATGGTAAAAAAAAACAGAAAATAAGAATATTGATATGAAAAAGTCACCCTTATAAATCCCAAATGTAACTTTACTATGTAACTAACAGAATAAACCATATAGAAAATTTGAAATACGGCGTCGAATATCCGTAATAATATTTTGTATTGGTTTCCTTGATTCTAATGTTCAGTTTTTTGCCGATGTTTCATCCGCAAGTTAAATTTCCTAGACAATGACATTGTTTCTAGCAGCATTAAGTAATTTTTCAGACAGAAAAAGAGTAGCATGTTGTAAAGCATATTTACCAATATTGTAGCAAAAAAACCCCAAGGCAAAAATTTTCTTGTTTGTTCAAATATCTTTGAACTTTTTGGAAGCCTCAATATATCTTGTTCAACTCGAGAGTTCCGCACACCATTTGGTGAATACTGCCCTAAATTATTTTGTCAATACTATGGAATCTGCAATTTAGTTGAAATGTTGAATTTTCCCAGTAAATTGCCAGTGATAATTTTTTAAAGTTATTTTCTTTGTACCATGTCAACATTGATAAGTATTTTGTGAAAGAATTATTCTACACCAACAAAAATTATCAGGCTTTTTTGTGAGCAGTGAAGTGTTTAAGAATGTGTGAAATAAAATTATATTCTATTGAATTTTCATTGAAACTAAAAAAAATTGGGTTACAGAGTAAGATTTTTTGGTTAAAGTGGTTGTGCTATATTTAATGTTTTAGGTGTTGATGAGATCAGTCCGAGAGTTTGCACAAACTGAAAATACCCTAGATAATATGGAAAATAATCTGAAAAAAATGCATCTTATTGGAATTCATTTAGGAATTCAAAATGAAAATATTCTTAAATCGGCTCAACTTATCGATGAAGTCAAGGAACAGATTGCCGCCATGCAGAGATAAATAAAATCATTTCTAAAACTCTGAATAAATTTGGAAATGTCTTTTTTGTGTTTGATACTTTTGACTGATTTATGTATCTGAAATCTGGTTAAGTGTTGCTTAAGCTCCTAGGTAAAAGAGATAAAATATGCATAATATAATAGCCTCAAACTGATGACTGATCAATCGCTCATGATAATACAGTAGTTCGGACCCCTGAACTTTGACAAAAATGTTTTTTTGATATATTCTGCTTCACAGTAAAAAAACATGTCGAAATTTCGTATCCCAAAAATGATTTTAATCACCTGTTTTTCAAGATAAAAAGCAATTAACCATAAGTCACCATTTTTCTTTCTGTTAGAGATGCAATATCTTATATTCCACATACATGAAGCACATGTAAAAATTTGTTTTTAATAATAGACAATTTTTTTATTGTGAAATAATAAATATGGAATTGATCACTAATAGTGACTATAGTTTTTTCGTCTACTGTAAAAATGTGTATTTATGTCATGTGGTATTGTTTTATCATGAACACAATATTGCTGTGTGCTCTAGCAGCCTAATTTTTGGAATAAATGATATATAAAAAAAAAAATTATTCCATAATTTTAGAATCATAAAGAAATCGTTTAAAATATATTCTAATAAGACATCAAAATAATGTGTCTAAATTTTTATTTTTCTTACCATGTCCGCTCCCAATGTGGAGCATATGGACTTCTAATGGAGATATTTTAAGAAAATTTTTTCGACGAGAACTGCTTGTTACTCACTTGCTCAACCTCTCTTTTTTTAAGAGAGTAGAGATATAAGAATAGGGCTAGGACAGGACAAGTTGTGAGCTAATCGCTCTCGCTCCTCCCCATTTTTAGGATCAGATGGCTGGGAGGGAATGCAAGACATCACAAACATCCATGTCTACGAACATATATCCATAAATCAATTGAAAAATCAATTTATGAAACTGTCTGTACCGGTACCTGAACCTGAGACATTTGTAGCCGAAACCAATGACATTAATCACTGCATCACGAACCCGACAATCTAGTCTAAATAGTTCATTTCAATTGTTTATATAATAATAAAAAAATGTAAACTATGTACTACAGGTTGTATTTTATATTTATAAACTTTGTTTTTCCACTAAGAATTAACAGTTAACTATAGTCAAACGATGACTCCATGCAAGGGCTATTTTATAATCACAAATTCTTTGTTTATTCTATTATAGACCAAGACACATAACTCAATGTCAATTCAAATTAAGGTTCGAAGATTTAGAAAAGTGAAACCCAGTTCTTGAGTGACACAAATCAATAAAACCTACCTGACTAAATATCCAAATCTGCCATTATTTATCTTGAATGTTATTAGGGTTTTTTGCATGGAATAAAATCATGATTTGTACATCATCATTCCTTCTTTCAAAAGAAACAAACGGTATTGGTTTTTAAAGTAAAAATTTTGGTGTTCAACCATAATTTTCATCTACCTACGTTTTTTTACAATGTCTTATATGGGACTGTTGACCTGTCTCAACACACAGAATTCAACACAGCGTGAGCGAAAGTCTTCCGAAGTTGTGAGTAATTCTAATGACTTCACTGAATTGGAATTTACTTGATGGAAATCCATCGTAAGAAGTATTTCATTTCACAGGATTTATAGAATAAAATATAATAGTTAGCTATTTTGGCTTCGTGCTGTAGTTGTGATGATGGCGTGATGCCGAAATTAATGTGGTCACTAAGCTAAAACTATTTTTGTTAGTGATGGTTGAGATAGTAAAAAAAATAAGAAATTCGTGATGCAACATTTAAGTTAGTGACAACAGTGAGTAAAACATAAAATCAAACTGAATGTCGAAGGACAAAGTTCATGATTTTATAAGAAATAATTAATATGTTTTTTAAAATCACATAATGTAATAAAAAAAATATTGTCAAATTACTTGCTTACCTAAATAGAAAGTGGAATAATTTTTCATGATGCTCAAGTATGCCTGATGGTATTGTATAATAATTTATTTTTCGCATATAAGTGTGGCAGTCTGACAACTCGATCTATACCGAGCACATGTTATTAAAATTGTCTCTGTCTGTCAATAAGAGTCTAATATTGTCATAACTGTTGAGCATTACTGTATTGTTAAAATAAAAACGATTTAACAAATATGACTAAAATACGTAAACAGAAAAAGCGTAAGACATTTAACACAAGCATAAACAGGAAGCGACTCCGAAATCGGCAGCGTAATTTGGGACATATAGAATGGTTAGTAAACTTGAATCTTGTTGAACTATTTCATATATAGAAGATTGAAAGTATTATTGTGTAAGGCTTACACTGTAAGTGAACTATTATATAATTCGTAACTTTATTTTTCAGTGAGCCGATAAATAAGGCATGGAATCAAAAGAAATCGGCCAAATTGAACCTGCGAGATATGGGTCTAGCATACGATCCAAATAAAGTTGTGAAAATACCAAGCTACAAAGAACTTGAAAAAGAGAAAGCGATTATTGTAGCCAATGGAGGTTTCACTGTAACTCCCATGGAACCGAAAAAATTTATACCCAAAAAACCAGAAGTAATTCAAGAATTGGAATCCAGTGCAAAAGCTCCTAAAGTATGCACTTTACGGTAAGCTATTGTATACTGTTTCATGTTTGCTGTTAGTTGGTTAACCATCTCAGATCATAGTGTTTCCAATTATTCTGGAAACAATACAATGGGATGAATATCTGTTCCAAATTTGATTGTGAATTTTAATAGGCTGGAAACTTGTTAAAAGATAAACTGTATTCACACTTTGTTGAGCTGGGTAACATTAGTGTTTTTGAATTTTGAAAACATATTTTAACTCCAGCTACCATTCTTTAAAAGTGCACACTATATCAATCATCCATTTCATTAATCAGAATATTCAAAAACAAGAAAAAAATGGAGGGTAAATGTCTATTAGCAGGGACAAGGCCTAAAAATGATATTTTTCTCAAAAAACTACACAAAATGATATGTTTTAGGGTAAGATAATCTTTGATGTACCTAAATGTATAGAAAATATTCGTGAATCACGAAAGGAAACGTTGGAATATAGGTTTTATGATGACATGTTGCATACTCGTCCACACGCTATAAGCCCACCGGTGGAGTTATAGCGTGTGGGGTCCGAGTAAAACAAGGTGCGTAAAGTAAAGATAATTGAAATAGTAGGATTTCCCGTTATTCCCTTATACTTTTGAAACAAAACGAAATATTTTTGTTTGTCAGGTTGGTTTTTCTGTTCAATATAAAAATCGCCATGATTCTGACGTTTGTGGACGAATATGCAACATGCCATCGTAAATCCTATATCCTAACGTTTCCTTTCGCGATTCACGAATATTTTCCATATATTTAGGTACATAAAAGATTATTCTACCCTAAAACATATCATTTTGTTTAGTTTTCTGAGAAAAATATCATTTTTAGGTCTTGTCCCTGCTAATAGACATTTACCAAATGGAGCTAACTCAAAAATGCCACTAAAACCATGTTTAGGCAGATAACCTTCTAAAGTATTAAACAAAATATTAATTTTTTGGTAATAGGATATTTTTAAATATCCTTCTACTGACTATACTCGGAAAGTATCTAATTATTAAACACCTGTTTATAAAATGTATAAAACTCTGGTACAAATCAATAAGTCGGTGTCCGTGGCGCAGTTGGTAGCGTCGCTGGCTACGGTTACGGATGTCTCGGGTTCGATTCCCGGTGCGGACGGTTTTCATAGATTGATCTTTCAATCGATTTATGGATTTCTGTTCGTAGTCTGAGTCCTCCCTCCCTCCCACCCATCCCATCCTCACGGGGCGTAGCGAGAGCGATTAGCTAACCACTAGTTCTCTCATATCCCTATCCTTCTATCCCTACTCTCTTTGAAAAAAAAGAGAGGTTGAGCAACTGAGTAACAAGCAGTTCTCGTAGAAAAAGTCTGTTAAAATACCTCCATTAGGAGACCATATTGGGAGCGGACATGGAAAAAAAAAATCAATAATATTTAATCGCACTTTTAAGGTGTTAACTGTCAATTCTTGGTGGAAAGACATTATATTTAAAAAAATAATGATTCAGTTGATAATGCTCGTGATGAGCGAAACCGGTCCAGATCATTAAAATATGTGGAAGTAGTACAAATGAATTGTGTTTTATTTTTTAAAATATTTAATCTATGGTTGCCTTTTTAATATTGGTTTTCGCATTATCTCAATATGAGTTATTTGGAGATGTCTGAGTAATGAACTAGACAATCAATATGTATTATATTTATATTCAAGTCTGCACGACTTCTGTTGACTCTGATGTTTTTTGCAATTAATTACATGCTACAAACTTTGAAATTATTTGCAACAATTTCCTGTTCTGATTTGATGTCTGTCTTCCATTTTATTTTGTTTGAATTATTTTTGATCACCAGTTTAAGTATCAAAAATAATGATGAAACATATTTATTCTCAAAATTAAAAATACATAAATATCGAAATATATTCCCTGCTAATTAAACTATGAGTATATTGATGTCAGCCTAAAATGCATCTAGAAACCGATTAAAATGATGAATAGTTTGGTGCTGAGAGGTAAAGGGACACAATGCTCATCTGTTGTATGAAGCAGCAATGGCAACAAGCGAGTTAAGGAACCCCCCCCCAACGTATATAGTAGATAACATGCTTGGTGAGTTTTCAGCATTGAATGTGTTAAGCTGAAACGACGGTCTATGTTTCATTCCTCAGAATATGATTTGCCATTAGCTGTCGTTTGCTATATGAAAGTGGTCTAGTAATAATTTTTTTCACCTAATGATATGATTTTCCTTTTTTTAGTTTGCCAAAGGCTCAGACGGACTATTTAACTTATTTGATGGACAAATATAACAGTGATTACAAAGCGATGGCCAGAGACAGAAAAAACTATTATCAAGATACATGGAAACAACTGAGAGCAAAAATCAAGAAGTTCATGAAAGTTCCCAAGCAATATGCTCTGTATTTGAATTCTAAAGGCTTGTTAAATAAAGAAATTGATGAAATTGAAATAAAAAAAGAAGCTGAAGCCTTGGCAATGGATAGTGATTAGTTAAGAATTTATATAACACAAGTTCTATTGAAAATAAAACTTATTTTTATCATAGAATTCTACATTATTTCACTTGGTTTTGATTGGCTGTGCTGTGGTAATTTTTTGATATTTTGATTTGACGAGGCAGAGTGATTAACCTTTGGACATTGGCAATAAGGTGGTTTTAATTTTGTGAAGACCTTGGAGATTAGGGAACCCACCGGGCAGTGCCTTGTTACATCGGGGGTCTTAGAGTGACGGAAATGGCTGGGTCACATACTTCAGGAGGCTCTGAAAAGCCCCAACTCTACTTACGTCGTCTCCCGAGGTAGTCCGGCATTCTGGACCACTTTCAGCTGCTATTGTGTGTACTTTGTGGAACTAAACAATGATAGTATGTCATAGGAGGAAGCAAACAAGACAGGAAATCTGGGAGGCAACGCACAATGGCCATACGAACTATGAAAAGGAAGTTTTGACTATTCGGTACACGATCTATTCATTGTCCACCAGTGGGTTAACTGTTTCATAAACACTAATACCAGTCGATTCTTGGCGAAAAGGTAATATATCTAAAAATAAAATATTTTTGGATTGATTATACAATTTTAATAATGATCAGGACCAGTTTTGACCACTCGTTTAGCTGAGGTTGAACAACTGAGTAACAAGCAGTTCTCATAGAAAAGTTCTGTTAAGGAGGTGTCCATTAAGAGACCATATGCACCACATTGGGAGCGGACATGGAAAAAAATATATACAACTATAGTTCTAACAATGGCGTTAAGCCGAAATAGTTATCAACTACCTAATAAAATTTTGTGGAACTAAATAATTTGATATTTTGTCCTATTATAACAGAGTTCTACCAAGTAAATGACAATTCAATCAACAGGATTTTCATATTTCACAGGATCATGAATTTTCATACCTCGCTGAATACGACTATCATCAAGCAAGGACCATATTTGCAGTCAGGTTCAGAAATTACATGTGCAGTTGGTCTTTTGTAAGGAGTGAAATTCAGACGTCTAGCTTTATGACGAGTCACACGTTTCAACCTTTTCATCACTATCTTTTTTGTGTTCTGACCGGGCGACTTACCAGCTATATCCCTATGCAGATTTAAAATGTGTTGGGATCCCATTGTGTGAACTATGCCAGCACCATAACACCTACTTTCGTAGCTCTTTCCCTTTGAGAAGTCTACGCGTTTCCCACCAGTAAATTAGAATGAAAAAAAACCAGTAAATAGAGACCTAGTAGATATAATAAAGCTGAAGATACCCACTCCGAGACAGTGATCTTTCCTAATCATAGCTTAGTAGTTTCTTCTTCAAATATTTTGTTATTTTCTTTTATGTAAACCGTCAGTGACTCGAGATGAACATGTGTGAGCAAATAATTAAGTCATTAAGACTAACATCTAGTAAAGATTGGTACTAACAGATTATCCCAGTAGACATTTGTTTATCTAAAGGTCCGCCTTCATCAGTGGAGTGAGAAATCAGTCATGTATTAAGAATTACATCATTCTCGCCTTGATTGGTGAAGTAATTCAGTTTTCTTAAATGAGGAAATAATGTAAAGTGGAAATTTTTCTTTCATTGCAATGTAGTTCTACCAGGTAAATGCTAATTCAATCAACGAATAGAAATATGTTTACCTCAATTGAAAAATCAATTTATGAAACTGTTTCTACTGGAATTCGAACCCGTGAGCACCACAACGGAACCACTAGACCACAGATCCGGCAATATGTAATTTACAAGAATAGACAAAAATAAACCAATGGACTCGGGTGAACTAGAATGGTGGATATAGTGAAATATACCAAGAGACTTAGATAATCACAGGCTTATCGTATCTCACGGGTTCACGCATTTAATACCTCGTGGAATACGACTATCAGCAAGCTGATTTGGTTTGGTTTGTTCTATTATAAAACATTAAATTTCATTTCGCGTACTTTCTGAAGCGATCTCAAACTGTCATTGTAGAGGTAAATGCCTTTTAGCAGGGACAAGGTTTGGTTTGTTCTACTCTAAAATATAAAATTTCATTTCGCGTACTTTCTGAAGCGGTCCCAATCTGTCATATGTCATTGTATATTGGTAATTAACCAAATATCCAATGAAAGTCCGACATGAACGTTTACGACATATCATCGTTCAACTTATATTGCAATGTTTCCTTTCGTCATTCCCGAACACTTCCCATATATTTACACAAAATGCAGCAGAAACGATCTAGGTTGCAATATAATACGTCAACTGTCAAAAAGCAAGCCTATGTGTGTAGCATACATAGTACTATACTGGTGTGTTTGTGTGTACATATATATATATATCCATACACAACAGTAATGGTGCTACATCGAGTGACAAATCTATTCCGTCAAGAATGGAACGTATAATTTGCAATCGTCATTTTCAAAACATGCAGAGACATCTATGAAATGACATCATTATCTTCGCTTTTTTTGTAAATAATCGGGCTAATGATCTGTTTAAAAATACATTCATATTTTTCTAATTAATTTTAGATTTATATTAACGAACCTGGATATTTTAAATAGCGTAATTCGACAACGACTTTTGGGCTTCTCTTACGAGGAATTATATTTGGTAGGCGAAATCACCCCGTTTGAGAGTACCTATAAAAACTCTGTCATTAAAATTACCGTAAAATAAAGTGGGGAAAATATATTCTTATCTGGCAATCTACGACGACATGGCCAAGTGTCAGGGGAGTTTAGTAGAAGCCTGTTCGTAGTAAATAAACAAAGTTAGCTCAGATACGCAAAGTCAATCATATATTTTGTGGAGACGTTTAATTGCCTCATTTTAAAAGCACATCAAAATGTCTTTCAATAACGGCGAAAATCTCTCTGACACTGAGCAGGAAATTACAGAAGAAGTTCTCGACAAGGTTGTGTCTATTTTGAAGAGGAGCTTTGGTACCACTGCGGATAGCGAAATGATAAGAAATGTCGCTATATTTTGCAAAGGAAACCGTGAGTATTCTTGTAAAGCTTGTCTTACAAGGTGCATTCATTAATTTTAGCTTGTCATCTCCGTTAATGGTTTAAGTAATCATGTTACTTCTGAGCATATGGCGCTATCCAGATAACGGTCAGTACTCACTAGACATTAGAAAAATACAGTGAAAATCAGCTGCTTGAATAATATACATTCCAGTAATGTTCTTGGTAAATGTTCGTATTGGTGGACGTGATCTAAAAATGGATTTTTTCACCAAAAAGCACGCGAAATGATATGTTTTAGGCTCTTTGATAGTCTTTCATCAGGCTAAATATATTCAATAATGACGAAAGGAAACATGGTAAATGTCTATTAGTAGGGACAAGGCCTAAAACTGATATTTTTCTCCGAAAACTAAACAAAACCATATGTTTTATGGTTTAATAATCTTTTATGTACCTAAATATATGGAAAATATTCGTGAATCGCGAAAGGAAACGTTGGAATATAAGTTTCACAATGGCATGTCGCATATTCGTCCACAAACGTCAGAATCATGGCGATTTTCATATTGAACAGAAAAACCAACTTGCCAAATAAAAATATTTTGTTTTGTTTCAAAAGTATAAGGGATTAACGGAAAATCCTACAATTTCAATTATCTTTACTTTACGCACCATGTTTTACTCGGGCCACACACGCTATAACCCCACCGGTGGGTCAGGTTGGTTTCAGGTTTTTTTTATTCAATATAAAAATGGCTGACGATTCTGACGCCTGTGGACGAGTATGCGACATGTCATCGTAAAACCTATACTCCAACGTTTTCTTTCGTGATTCACGAATATCTTCTATATATTTAGGTACATCAAAGATTATTCTACCCTAAAACATATCACTTTGTATAATTTTCTGAGAAAAATATCATTTTTAGGCCTTGTCCCTACTAATAGACATTTACTGGAAACATTATAACAGTGATTTATCGCATAATAGTTGTGTATGTCACAAACGTTATATTTGACCGCCATATTGCAATAGCACAGGAGTGCAAACCTAAAAACCAAACATATTTGTGTTTGCGTCAAACAAATTAGAGTCTAAATGAAGATTCCTACGAATACAACTATCTTTATTTTACGTAAGGCATTTATTTGGTAGAACTCAAATATAATAGGATAAAATATCAAAATATTCAGTTCTACAAACTTTTATTAGTTAGTTGATAGCTATTTCGGCTTCATGCTGATTCGGCTTCAGGCTGATTCTCACGCTTTTCTGTAGGAAAATAAATTGGTAACTATGCTCTCATGCTAGTCTTTTTCTACCCAAAAATTTACTAAATTAAGGTAATACCAATGCAGTTATGTAGCAAATTTAATTACAAATAATAAAATACCAAATTATCGTATATGGGAATTAGAAAAGCCGATAATTTACGTGAAATACGAATATAATATCAGTATCTCTCAAATGGAACTTCTTAGAACAAACATTGTACAGACATTAAAAAGTACTCCGATGATCTTTTAATTGAGTTTATTTTCTACAATTTTCTACACTTTCTAGTTTTAACATCCGTGAAAAAACTAATATATGTATTAACGGATCTAAGAGTTGGTAAATAAAAATGAAATATGTACATTGTGCGGAATTTCGCCAAAATACGAGAAACTTTACTTTGTCTCTAATTTTCCTCATTAACACTCTGGCACACTGAGTTGTGTTTTTGTACGTATAATCGAGTTTGTGTATAGACTTCGACAAACCAGTCAACTTTTTATTAATTCTATATAATTTTTCAAACAAAAGGCAATTTGATGTATACAGTGTGTCTTTAAATAAAAACAATACGAAACAGCGGTTTTAAGAACAGATACATTTAGTAAAAACCAAATGAATTGTTTGTAGTTACGACTGCAATTAAGGCAAAGCAAAACAAAATTAAAATATGACACCCATTAACCAAATACAATTAAAAAAGTGTGTTTATGAAACGTGAAGTGCACATAGCTCATATTTTTGCATCCAAGAATTCTCCAGCTGTGTAAACTTTTGTTCAAACTTGCACATATACATAATGTTACATATGCACAGTAACCTAACAATAAAAAAACACACTTGGCTATTTGAAAATTGATATATTCACCACCAGAGGTTAAATTCGACCAATAGAGTGAAATAAAATGCCTTGGACTTGCCTATCAAGATATGTAACATTTTTCTGCTTCTTAAATTATGCGGTCACTAATTATTTTTTTTTAGTTTTCATGATTGCTTTCAGTTTATGAAGCAAGAAATCTAAAATGATTTATCTTTGGAATATTATTTAGCATTCCAGTTCGTAAAATATTCCATTGCATGCCCTGTTTGATGTTTTTAAATACTTCTGCCAATGCAATTTTTATTTAACACAATAAATATCATTTTTCAAGTGCTATTTTCAGCCATGAATATAAAGAGAACTCAACAAAAAAATCTAACCCTCTTGAGAATCATAACAAATAAAAAATGATCAAGTATTTTACAATAGTAGATGACTCTTAGTCTCGCAGCCTGAGCCCGGTCGGTTGTGTGTTAGTAGATGTCTCTGTTACGAGGGATTCGGTTTGCTCTTCTTGACTCTGTTCATTTAGTAATGTATGTTTATCGTTTCAGTTACTCGATCCATAGAATGTCTTATGAAGTCAAATGCAAATCAAAATATTCCTCCGCCGTGGAATAATAATCGACTCAACCAAAAGGAGCCTCAAAACCGGGGCCCAAATAACTTGCCATCGAAAAAAATGAACACCTCTTATGTTCCAGAGCTGGGTAGGATTATTGAAGATATTAACAAGGGTTACAAAGTTTTAATATTTATGAGGGGGTTACCCGGTAGCGGGAAATCTACTCTGGCACAATACATCATTCAAGAAACTGTTAAAGAAAATGTAACTATGCACATATGTAGCAGTGATGATTATTTTTATATCAATGGAAAATATTGTTATGATATTAACAGACTCAACGAGGCTCATAATTGGAATCAGAATAGGGTGACAACATATATTAAACAGCAAGTGAGTCCTATTATTGTGGACAATACCAACTTAGAACTCTGGGAAATGCAGATTTACGCCAGCGCCGGAGTCGTATGGGGCTACAAGATTGAAGTCTTAGAGCCCCGGACGCCTTGGGCTTTTAAACCAGCAGAACTCGCCAAAAGAAATGCACACGGCGTTATGCCTCACGTGATTAAAAAGAAGTTGGATAAGTATCAAGGGCGCGGCATTAATGGCGATTCACTATTGAAGTATTTGAAATTGAGATATCCTCCTGGTAAAGCGCCGCCAATGATGAGATTTTTACCAATAATGGCCACACCGGCTTATAGTCCGATGATCGTTGATGTCGAACCACAGCCGTCAAACAGTAAACAGGCGATATCTCAAGATACTGATCTTATATTCTGGGAGAGTGATAACTTGAAAACTGAAACTGTTTTACAGAAAACTGATCAGCAAGCGGAATCGTTGAACCAGCCTGAAAATAAAATCGAAGGACTCAAAAATTTCAATACTGCACCACAACCGATAGGGTCTTCCGTATATGATTCATATGAAAAAATCTGTCAACTGTTTGCTCAAACCAGCGATAGCAACAATCTAACTAACTCTTCGACTTCATCTTACAAGTCACCCTATGATGCTGCCAACAATTCATCCATGATTACTAATGGTCCAGTAAAAATTATAACTGTTCAAAATGAAGTTCTTCCATCGCCTAAACCGCAGCGTTCAGTCGATTCAAAACCATCAAGACCACTAAACAAGAATACATTTTCTGACAGTGTAAATTGGGAACCGATTGATGTTTCATTATCCAATTGGGATAATTCAAATAAACCAATCCCTCAATCGGCCATTCGCTCTAAATCAGATACCCGCATTGAATCACCGAACCGGACTCTTTCCACAGACGTGTCGACGAATACTCAAAGTTTCGATTTGAACCCTGCAAACTGGAATAACTTAAAAGTTTTAACACCGAGAAATAGAGAGATTAACGAATTTTACGTACCGATCTTGCAGAGTCTTCCTCCTAAATTTGGGTTAGATAAAGGTACAATGATATCCTATGACGATGAAATTGCTTCCAATGAGCAGAGCTTCGATGACAAGCTCGATCAACTACGTCAGCTGCGAAAATTGTTACCAGATGTGCCTTTAGATGACATCAGGCATATACTGAGTAAGTGCAAAGGCGACGTAAATTGGGCTGTAAATTTGCTGTTTGACGATAAAACTGAGCGTGGCGCCATGGATGTTGACGTGCAGAGTGTCGAAGACGACTCGGATCTGGCATCTTTCGAAAATATTAATAATTTTACAGACGAGTCCGATACAAAAAACTTTACAGAATTGACGCAACCAATTATAGATAACAGTAGTGTAAGTCCGATTCAAAACGGTATGAAGAATATGAAGCTTCAAAAAAAAGATAAAGTTATATCTGAAACATCAGTGTCGCTGAAAAAGCAGTTGGAGGAAAATTTCGATTTTGGCGATGATCTTTATTCCAATCACGTTTTTAAGCTGAAAAATAAAATTCACAAAGGAAAATACCCAGATAAATATAATGACACTGTCGACAACACCGAAGAGGCAAACGAAGAATTGACTAATTCTAATGAAAGAACGCCCAGGGAATTATCTGAAGAGATTGAGGTGGTTGAAGATGTTATATCGATAAATATGGGAGCGGAATTTATCAACCAGATGGATCAAATGTTTGGTACAAATATAAAACAGCATGAAAAATTGGAACCTATAATACATATGCCAATTTCACTGGTCAACCAGATGTATGCTCTGTGGATGGAATCTGTTTTCAATCAGCTGGATGTCCAACGTGAAGTTTCCAAGGCAATGATTAAGGAGGATGAGGAATTTGCAAGGTGAGTTTGATTGTTAGATTGTTAGATCAGAGTTGGGCAACGGATCTAAAAATCATTTTCTATTTTATTTGTTGTGTGATTGCCGGTCTTTGAAATAAAAAGAGTAGTCACTCCAAGCTATTGTTATTTTTACTTAGTTTATTGAAATCAAATTTGAATAGGAGTTGAAAAAACAAACCACTTTTAAGGTGTTAACACGTTAGCGTTATTGCAGTGGGGGAAAGCGTTTTTGGAGTCATTCATAACTCTAAATGATTTTTTATTTTCTTATTGTCTTAACACTAATTGTTCACAAGACATGCATTAATGATATCCTTATTTCTTTATGGGTTGCAATGTCGCGATTATGAAATAAAGCCATTTAACTAATTTCATATTTTATGGCTTATATCAAAACCAATGATAACAAAACATCAACACAATGGTATGTTGTAAAGTAGCAGTTGAGCAGTCTTATCTGTTAAATCAACTGGGACTCTCCAACATTTGGAATTGAATTAAAATAAAAAGCATACAACTACGAAAGTTAAAAATTAATATTGGGCAACTATTTGACATTCTTGTTCGATTCATAATATTATTGAAATAAGTTGATCAGTTTATTATATCTTTAGGAGTATATCCAAACTTGTTTTCGCATAATACTTGGTTCGACAATTTCATGCTTTTTTTTTTTAAATCAATCTCTAAATATGGACGAAGATATGTTTATAGATGAAATTTATGAAGACAGATGACAACCAATCCTCCAGGTTTTGAGCCACCTTTCAAAATCTTTGAAAGATTACTATCCTGTTAAAAATAAAAAAGATAGTAAAATTCTTAGAAGAAGGTGTCGTGCTGGTGCAAAGTAGGAATATTAGAAGAGAAACTTCCAATATTTGCCACCATTGCAAAGTTCCACTACATTTAGAAAAAGAATTGCTACACCATCACTTGAAAAAAACATATTAGCTTACGTGATAAAAGACATATATTTTGCTTAGTATATAAATAATATTTTGTTTCGTTTTACGTGACTTGAGACAAATACTTGAATTATGTTTTGGAAAAACTATATACTTTAATGCACTACATATGTCAACTGCCTGCCGATATTGCTCGGTGAGTTATTTAACTTATTTTCATTAAACAAAAGTTAGAGTCACTGATTTAGCAATGGAAACATAATAATCGATAACATCGTGGGTTTAAACAATTGATGGAGTAAAAATGGTTTTTTCAGTGGCTTCTTTGTTATCTCAATTAAAAATTATTTAGAAGGGCCATATTTATAACTTTATTCACAAGATTGCTTGATTAGATTGCAGATTTGACGATTTGAGTCAATTTTATAAAAATGTTTTCCGCTAAAGTAAAAGTTATGTTGATTTAAATAAGACCATGGTCTTTTGGCAATTTCCTGCGAATCAGCACCGCTGCTGCGCATATTTTGATCATATTTCCCCCATTGCGAATCAGTTTACTGTCAATTCTTGGTGGAAAGGTATTATTTTTAAAAAAATAAAATACAATTTTTCTGTACCTATTCTACATTTTTTTTACTAAAATCAGGAGTGCTTTCGTTCACTGCGAGCATTATGAACTGATAAAAAATAAATATCTACTGGGTTATTGATTTTTTATAGCTCACGATGACTGGAACCAATCTTGATTACAAATGTGGAATAAGTATAAAAAAATTGTTTTATTTTTTTAAGCATTCTTTTGCAATTGATTATGCAAAAAATTACATTTTTGCCCACCCTTACATTAGATGAAAGCAACTGATTAAATATTTAATGCTGTCATTCACACATAAATCCCCCTGCATAAGATTTTTATTGGCTAGTCATTGTTTTTTTTTTTTTTTTTTTTTTTTTTCCCTTGTCCGCTCCCAATGTGGAGCATATGGTCTCCTAATGGAGGTATCTTGACAGAATTTTTTCTACGAGAACTGCTTGTCACTCAGTTGCTCAACCTCTCTTTTTCTTTTTCGAAGAGAGTAGGGATAGAAGGATAGGGCTATACAGGACTAGTGGTTAGCTAATCGCTCTCGTTACGCCACGTGAGGATGGGATTGGTGGGAGGGAAGACTCAGACTACGAACAGAAATCCATAAATCGATTGAAAGATCAATCTATGAAAACCGTCCGCACCGGGAATTGAACCCGAGACATCCGTAACCGTAGCCAGCGACGAAATCAACTGCGCCACGGACGCCGACGTTGTTTAATGGTTATTTATAAAATTCAGTTAGACCCATATCTTGAAATTTACTTTTTAACATGCTGTCATATAACAATTAACATTAGATGAAAAGAATTCAATAATTTTATCTTATTCTTAAATTTTGACACATACAAAAACAGACAGCAGGCCGTAGGTGGCTGACCTCTTGTAGAGGATAGGTTTCCATGGCAAAGATTTTTTGGATAGGCAATGGCTCATATCTAGCTGTTGGCCTGCTGATGATAGATATAACATGAATGGCAATTGCTGATAGTTCTCCTTACGTACTCTTTTGATCCAATCTGAATATAAATGGCTTTCAATGATGCACAAGTCTTAGAGATAAAATAATTCGAAACATGTTTCAGGCTTGTCGAAGGATTGGAGCAAGAGCATCAAAGCGAAGGCAAGATTCCTGAAATTCCAAACTTGCAGGAAATCATAGACATGGAGATCGCGTTGGCGGCATACAAAACCAACGTGTCCCGGTGGATAGAAGAAACACCTAACACAATGGCTCTGAAGCTCACAAGGCAAAAGCTTTGCCAATTGTTTCCGGATATCGAAAAAGAGATTTTGTTGGAGGTTCTGAACGCCTATAACAACAATTTTGAGCAAACTGTTCAGGTTTGTACAACAACGATATTTTTTGTTTAAATTTACATCCTACAGATGGTACGCGATGGCCATCCGGGACATCAGAATCCCACCTGTGCGAAGAAGAAAACACAAACAAGGTTGCAACTCTCCAGCATGTGTGCTTATGTAACTGCTAATATTCATGAATTTTGTTGATAATTGTTCTCTTTTAATTGAATATACTTCAGCTACTTAAAAGTAATAATAATCATTCTATATCTATATATACATGTAAAAATTAATGTTTGTTTTTTTGTTTGTCCTCTATGCGTTCCTTTACCATTCATTCGATTTCAATGAAACTTAGGTGAGCTGTTGTGCGCACGAAAAAAATTTAAAATCTCAATCTAAAAAATAATATAAAAAATTGAATCGGATACGCACGAATGGCGACATCTCTGAAAAATATTTCGTACTAATCTCTGAAAAATATTTCGTACTATGTTCGGGTCATGAGTCAGCCATAGAGCAATATCCATAGCTTACATAATTTATTTCACATTTGCTATGAATATCGTTGGAAATATGGAAACAATAACATACATTGTTTGACAAGTATAAATGAATTAAAATCAGGCTTTTTGTTGGCTGAGAAAAATAAATCTGGGCTTCGGGTCGGGTTCGGGTAACAAGTGTGATATTGAGACTCGGGCTCGGGTCGGGTAATTTTATGAAATTTCGGTCCTTGCAGACCTCTAATCCAAAAGCACTTCAATAAACAGAATTAAAACACAAACCCTTTCTTTCTTTGAGTGGCATTGCAACGCATACTGGGTACTCACTAGTCTACAATAAATATGTTGCCAGCAGCAGAATAATTTAAGGTATGTGGATGCATTTGTAGCGGAAGGATAGAGAAGGCACTGATGTACATTGTTCTACCGTTATACCTAAAAGTCAAAATGTAAATTTCTCCTTATTAACTTCTCTATTATTCGGTTATGAAATTGCTCTCTGGCCTACAGATTTAGCGATTTCCTTGCAACATGTTGTCTGTATATTTGTGTACATTAATGATCTAATGTGTGTTAATAAATTTAATTCTACTGAGTTTATTGTAAAGTTTATTTCAATACACCTACAAAGTACAGATATATCGCAGGGTACATGCAAGATAGACAGAGACTATTTGCTTCTGTGGACTACATTCCGAGTACCAGAATTATGAGGAACAGTGGAGAAGAAGAAAATTATTCTATTCGGTACAGAATATGAAATATAGCACTCGGATCTCTTTTTATTAACAGAAATTCAAATTTTAATGTGGACAATTTTATCAGGTTCTCCTTGTGTCTTTGGGAAAAATCCCTATGTCGGATGAAACCGAATTGGACTCTACAGCTATCCAGAAGTTGTTAGCGACTCAGGAAAAGAATCTTCTTGAAATAGCCAACAAGGAAAAAGAAAAGGTTTTTGTTACAAATTAATACTTCCATATAACCATTTAATGCATGGGCAATCGAGTCCACTATTTGTGACGTAAATTGTACAATAATTTACTACTGTGCATAATATCATTATGATAATGAATATATATTATAAATACGTTACTCACTGCATATTTATCTCCACCAATATATGTAATATATTGAAATTGAATTCCTGGTACATAATTTATGGTGTTTTAATTTTTTTTAAGCTAATTTAACCTTTATTTTGTTTTGCCCAATCTGTACCTTCTAGTAGATGCTTTTTTTGTAAAAATAACCTGAATCGTTCCTTACAATATAGTTATGGCAAAACATTAAACATAGGCTAGCTGATATTAATACTTTATCTGACATCGATGAAAATTGTGAAAATACCTATCATTGAAAAATATGATCACCAGTTGCTGGAACATATACTTTTCCCATGTATAATGTGTCTTATAATAAACAATAATTTATTTTGATGGAAGTTAAGTCCTGTTAACCCTTTGGGAGTTCAGCCTCCTGGTTGTGTTAGCTATTATGTCTATCACCAGGCTCTTTATTTTTATAATTTTTATCAAAAAATTATTTGTTTTAAAAAAATACGAAAGAAAATCTGTAGCCCATATAATTGGGTGTAAAATTTCATTTATGTCTGATTTTCCTCCTGGAACAATGTCAATAATACCACTTGCCCACAAATTAACTCAATTAAGATCTATGCTCTAATCATAAGTAAAAGATTCTAGATTATGTTTGTAAATAATAATGACAATTAAGAAATTACTCAGATATTTTTTTTCCATGTATTTAAATGTTTTCTACAGTTTACACAAGTCCAGAAAAAAATACTTATAATATATCTTTCCCAGATTGACTGATAGCAAAAAAGTCTTTATATATATTTTTTTGTGTAGTAACAGTAAAAATATTTAATAAATTAATTTTATGGAAAATATCTTACTATTCAAGGGGTTTATTACTATAATTATATTATTTCTACTGTTATAACTTTGTTGTAGCTTCATTTTGAATTTAAAAGTTTTTTAAAAGTCTGACATATACTTTACTTATCTTGTCGTTTGCCATTAGGTTATGATGCTAAATTCTGGCCCAGAGTGTAGTCAGATGACCGATGATGAACAAATTTCAGAAATGGATGAGAAGTCATCCATTGCATACTTAAGGTAGGACAAAAAGTCTCTTTCATATAGTCTTATCATTTGCTTATTATACAGCTTTTACCATAAAAAAATCACTGTGAGGACATTTCACTGTTAAATATTATTTATATATAATATAAAATACAACAAAACATATAGAACTTATTTCACAATTTTTAATATTACCAGTACTGAACCGAGATAGAAACAGACCTGGAGTAAGTTGTACATATATTGCTGGTACTATAGAGGAAGTCTCTCTTGTTGGGTGACAAATTCTCTTAGATTCCGCTCCCAATTAAGATTTCATATTCAACCTCCGATAAAATAGAGTTCTTATGTTAAAAAAGCATGATTTTGAGTTAATCTCTTCTACTGTGTTTATATATTCTCACTACTGTAATAAATTCTTTAATAAAAAACCAATTTTATACTATTTAATTATTAATTAATAAGTAATATAACAGTAAATTAAACAAGCTCGTGGTTGCCGAATATGTCCATTCAATACTGTCACGAGTGTTACTCATGATTTCAGTGCGGTTAAAAAACAAATAAGTTATAAATTATGATTCTTTTTAGCCGGTGAAGATTTTTCTTATGATTATTTAATTCTGTATACTTAATTCAAATTGATTTTTGAAATATGACTGTCTTATCGGATCTATTTTAATTTTTAAATAGCATTGTGACACTATTCCACCAAGGCAATTTGAATGGAATAATTTTTAAGACATACCTAAAACTCAAAACTTTCATGATCTTATTATTGGAAATGTAAAATAGCACCTTTCACTAAGAATCCAAATAAATATGAACCTGGGTGTTATCTTACCCTGTCAGTAACTATTTTGACTACTGAGAAATCTGCATTTCATCAGGGTTACAATATGGTTATCGCATTGAATTTTGCTTCAATCTGCTGTCATATTGACATTTTTTTTTAAATCAAACTTCGACTACAAGGTGTTTTTATTCTGGTTGTAGGAAAGATGCTGAACACCATCTGATAATAAGAAATAAGAATCGCCAAAAGGCGCAAGAATATTTTGCCAAGGGTATGCCTCATGCTGCGTCATATTATTCTCACATGGCTACGCTGCACTCCAAAAAACTCGAGCTCGCCAATAATAGAGCCGCAATGGGAATCATACAGGTGTTTATAATTTTAATATTGACACTTTAAGCCCCGGCCTAAATCAGGAGAAACTATCCCATGTGCTTCGGTAATTTTTGAAGAAATAGCACTCTTCTGTAAGGGCTTTCCTAAAAGTGTGAAAATATTCAGTTTAATCAAATGAAACATTTTTTGATTGTTTGGAACACTATAATTATTCAAAGTTTGAGCGTTAATATTGTCAGTATTTTCTCCCCTTGGTATACCGAGTCTTACTCCTTTTTTGTGCTCTGCAGACATGCTGCATTATGGGTATGTCGATGGCCATTGGTAGGCTGTGTGTAAACATTGTAAAAGCATAGGTATAAAAGCTGTGTTCTTTGATTAATAATAAATTGAACTTTTTTCATGGATTTGGTCGTATCTTTCTGGATATTCATTTTCAGTTTAAATAAGATTGAATAACACAGCCTAGAAAACTGACAGAGAGAGTTCTATTACAAGTTTTTATTAAATACTGTCGACTTAGGATACTTGATTGAATTCAGACAAAAGGTGCTCCCAATGTTGACTGATCATATATTCGACAATGTCGGACAAAAATAGATTTTTTCTTCAACAGCAGCACATTTTTGCAGGCAACTTCCACTCATCAAAACGATTTTACTCTGGACTTACATCACTTGTACGTCGCTGAAGCTATGCAAGCTTTGGACCTGTTTATCGACAAGCACATCTCTCGGCTCATCGACGACCCGAATAAATCTCGCGGAAGATCTACAGTTCTGTATCTTATTACGGGACGGGGCAAGCACAGCCCTGGAGGAATTCCGAAGATCAAAATTGCCACTAAGATGCGGCTCGCCGAGAGAAAGATAAAGTTAGTACATAGATTGTAGTATTTGTTTTTGAATTGGCACTGCCATAGTAGAGCTTCATTATAAAATAGTTACTACAGTAGTGTATTAAGGCATCAAGCCATTGACAAACGTGCAAATATGGTTTGATAATATTAATAGAATTGTGTGTACATATATTCATAGCAGTTTGAGAGGTACTTGATTGCTTACTCTAGTTAGAAACGAAAATTGACACCTTGTTCACAAGGTGATAGTGGAATATATTCCAATTAGTATTTTCAACATATTTTTTCTTTTACAGGTGTACCGAGGTTACTGATGGTAGCCTTAAATTGACCTTGAATTCCCAAAACATGCTGACAGATGCTATCAATCATTTAAAAAATAATACAGGTACATAACTATAAAACAGTATCGCTATAAAATAATCATATTACATTTGTGAGGTGCAATATTTTTCAAAATATTTACACTTAAATACAACTATATGAATGCTTGTTTTTTACTCCCGCATTGACAATATATTAAACTTCCGATCATCCGGATTAATGATGGGGGAGTCGTCGCACGGATAATTGAAAAACATTAATAATCCAAGCTATTCATTGTTATTTTAAAATACTTTATACGTTTCTAAAGCAGGCCATTAATTTTGCTGTGTTTAATACTTATAGATCGTCACTCTGGGGGCTAAAGAGTTTAGAATATCTATGATTTTGGTTTGTTTACACTAATCTTTGAACGATTTTCTCATATCAGTTACAACTTCCCTTAGAACTATTATATCATTATATTCAAGTACACATTGGTCGAATACTCCGATAAAGTGTCAACAGAAGTTAGCGTTGTGTTGTGACTAATGCATCCTCATTCTATTTCTATGCTGGTTGGTTGAGATTGAAAATAATATCTGAAACACTCATTAGTTGAAAACGCAGACCACATGAATCGTATACTATTCAATATCTTTTGAACTGATAAGAAGGATCATTATCTAATAACAACACTACTTTTTGCGACAGCCCCTTACTTTTCAAAAAGTCTCTCAATGCTAGTGCCCATTTAGTTTTGAACCAACTTAAATTCAATGCGGAATTTATCAGCGGCCACAACACATTCACTGAGAAGTTTTTCTAGCATCTCCTTGGAAGGACCTGCATGATTCACACAATCTCTTGTAAAATCTTCCAACTCTTTGGTACCGACTCCATATTCTTCGGAAAGATTCGATCTAGATTCACTCTTTTCAAATCTTTCAATTAACATTACTTTTTTTATAGTAACAATGACTTTCTTGCGATTATTAGACATTTTCATAGGTAAATGTTATAATTTTAAACTAAAAATATTTCTACCAACCTATTGAGGTATAAATCAATGTGATCAATCAATCAATACTCCAAATAAATTGCGTATATTTCTTTAAAATATGTATTTACTTCATGCACGGATAATTCGCAAATCGGAAAAGTTGCACATGGATAATCGAGAGTTTACTGTATGTAATAAGTGAACACCTAATAAATCAACCTGGGAAATATAGTACTACCACTTTCTAATTCCGTTCAGACTGTGTAAAAATGTCACAATGATAACTTTCCTACTTCATCACAGTTTGCATGTAGTTGCAGTAATCTTAGCTCAAAGTATAACGTCAACCCACCATTTTCTGGATCCACTAGTAACTGTTACCACCTGGAACTTTGTTTGTTTTTTTTTTTGATTTCAAATAGATGTTTGTTCGCTACAATATATTAACACTCGGTACCCGACGTTTTCGCGCAAAATTTACATGTAATCGTGCAAATTTCGCTGGCGATTCGAATTTGCGAATTTGCTTTTTAACCGTTTGAAGTAATGCCTTCAAACAAAAAAAGGTTGGGAAGCTTATAATGTTGCATATAAAAACAAAGAATCACTGGTAGTAAAATTAGAATAGTATATAGAAAAAATCAAATGAATCTTTGCATTTATATTGACTACTTATGACATTTCAAAATAAAATAAAAATATGAAATACAATAATGACTAACCACATGGCAGTGATAACTTTTTGACAAGTAGTAGGTAATAAAACTCCACAAGTTATTACTCTAAATTTTTGTGTAGTTATTATTTTAAAAAAGGCTGCTAAGGCGTCAAATTTCACACTACCAGTGATTGTTATATGAAATAACTAATACCACATAAAACAGTTTTTTTTAGATTTATAAATACTTAATTACCGTGCAGGTAAAATAAATGCCGAAAATAAATCGCGATTGCGGAAAATGAAGATGTGTACTGTTTAAACGATACATCCACATTAAAATATATTTACATAATATTCCGGGATACCAAACAGGCTACAGTATGTGTGATTTTAAAAAAAATTGTGACTGGTTAATAATAAATATCATGTTTCAAGGGCTATTTTCAACCTTAATTATAGTAAGAACTCGACAAATAAAATCGTAGAATCACACCTTCTTGAATAGCATAGTGAAAAAAATAATTCTCTAACAGCCCGTCTCGCGGTAACAGATGTCAATTCGTAGTGCACTGTGCAAAAACGCAGTAGCGCGGGGCTGGGTGTTAACGTAATGCGACAATTTCCGCATTAGTGCGGGACCAGGTGTCTGAGTGTTAAAATAAAATCAATTTCTCTAATAATGTACTATGTTGGTTTCAGGTCACGGTTAAGCGGACATATTTGTGTTCATAAGAGGCTGAATACTGTAATATCACGACATCATGGCTTCTGTACTATTATATTATCACACAAATATGAGACTGCTGAAATTGATTTACTTTCATTATCTGCGAAATAAACAAAAGCTTATGAACAAATACAAATTAGTACACCAGTCATATAATTATGAATGTTGGACACTTTTTTGAAGTGAAATTCGTGAAGCACATTTTTTTGATACTTCAGTAGATTTAACTATAAGTAAGAATTATAATAATTAAAATAATAAACATATTACAGGTCAAGTCAAAAAGTGGACATTTAGTCTTGTTTTTGTCTGTGGGTTAAGGTGCTGATAAATACAATAAATGTATAACTTTAAGCAATAACAAATATTTGAGAGTTTGGTGCTTGAATAGAGAATTGAAGCATTCAATCTGATGATGGTGCTTAAAGTCATATATTCAATATATCTATGAAGTTGTTCAATCCAAGATAGTGTCAATATTGATAATATGTTAAGACCATCTTGAAACGCCGATGGGAATAAAATCGACTCTGGATTAATATTATTGAAACACGTATTTTATCCCCAGAAGCGTAGCGAGTGCTTGGGTTTCACACTTTTACAAAAGCGCGGTCAATTCGAGAATCTTGTCTAAGATTCTATAGACTCAAAAGAGTGCGAGATTGATTTCTGGTTGGGGGCTATCCCTAGAGGAGCTACAGGGCGCTTCTTAGTATGACTTGAATCGATTGAGTAATGAATTTATTTTGTATGAGTTCATACTCTCTTGGGCAAGTGGGATATGGGCTATACTTTCTCTGCTCAAGATCTCAACTCATGTTTCGCTCAAGGCGGCATCTATTTGGTAGCGTTGCCATCCAATCTTAGCACACGACTAAGACACTGCTATTGGCTTGTGCTCTCTTCCAATTGCTGCCGCGATTGACCGGAGTTTCCATGTCTGATTTGGAAACGCTGCTCGCGGAAGGAAGACTTAATAAATATAGAAATAATTTAACAAAAATTATTAGATTTAATTGAATTTACTATGAATGAAGTTAAATTCCCAGATATATATGGTTGTGTCGATTCTAGACGCCTGAGCGCCAATTGATGTATCATTTTCAAAATAATAAAACTTTGATCCGATTTTTTATTCCTTGATATATCTTGATTTAACGTTAAATATTGACTTTAAGCACACCACTTGCAACCAAACAACTGCAATTTGCAGGATTTGTCATGCCAACAATAATAAGTTTACTGCTAAATTTATAAAGCCCATATTATTAATTGAATTGCCATATTCCTTTTATCTATTGTTAATTGAAATTATAGTACAGATAAACATTAGAAATATTCGAAATTTGTATGTAACTTAACTTTTCCCATAAAAGCCGTTAGACCAAGAATCCACTGCGAAAATGAACCTATAATATTTTTCAGTTGGTTTTAAATGTCAAATGATATATTATTATAGGATCATGGTGGTTTGTGAGATATTGATTAAACAAATAAGACCAGCAGCCAGTTTTCATTGACTAGTTTGTTGTTAAGTCATTGTCTTTCATTTTCAAATAATACATAATGTTTTACTGTGGTCCTCCTTTGGACACCTCAATGTACTTCATCGTGTATCCAAATTTGATTTTAATTCTGGAGCCCTGAATCTTTGTCGTATTATAATGCTTTATAAAAAAATGTATATGTTTATTGTTAATAGTTTCACAATTGACAATAAAATTAACAACACTTTTACTAATTGAATGGATCTCTAAATAAATCCACTTACCTATTCCTTTTCAACACCATACAATTTACTATATTAAAAATCTTTTGGTTTTTGAAGTATTTGTGATCTGTTCACCACCGACTGTTTGTGAAATTTGTCAAATAATAGTGTAGGATTGTTCATCTTTTTAACAATATATAATTATATAGTTACAGACCATTCCTACTGTTTGTTTCACGGGTAAGTTTCTTTTTATTATTATTGATTAGTTTTAAGGTGTTAACTGTCAATTCTTGGTGGAAAGACATTATATTTAAAAAAATAAAATACAATTCCTTTGTACTACTTCCACATATTTATAATGATCAGGACCAGTTTCGCTCATCACCGTGATAATGCTCGTGATGAGCGAAACCGGTCCTGATCATTATAAATATGTGGAAGTAGTACAAAGGAATTGTGTTTTATTTTTTAAAATTATTGATTAGGTTAAGCATATTTTTCATGTATACTTAAAATAGTAAAACTTTTTTTGACAGTTGGAAAAATTTATGATAATAATAATTAAAATATAAGGATGTCCATTTTCATAATATTGTGAATCAATAAAATATTAGTTGTATTTTTCTAATGATGTGCCTTATTATATTTAAGAATATCTAGTTTTATTATATTTTTGAATACGGTTTGTTTGTATTATGAGCTAATACTTGTTGACACCTACAGGTGAGTGTTGTCATTATGAAATAAGTTTTTGAGTACCATTGTGGAACATAATGCAATGTGTAGTTTTACATGCTTTTTTTTTAACCCTTGAGAATGGACGAAAATTAGCAAAGGCCCAGGAAGTAAATAAAAAGTCGGAAGAGTAATATATATGAAGCTTTTACATATATGAGATAATATCAACTATCATGACCTTAAATTTTCTTCTTGGGAGGCTGAAGGGTTAAGGAATGACATTAACGAAATGAAAGTTACAAAAGTTGCAGGAGCTTAAAAAGCCTGTTATTAATTGGGTATTCCTGGTTAATCTACTGAAAAATTAAAGTGTCTGAAATATAATATAGCGTCTAAAAGTAATTATATTTTGTACATTTTCTCCCTGTCGGATGTTTCAAAATATACTTGACAGATTTACAATAATTCCTTAACTCTGGAGATATATTTGCTATGCTTTGCAGACTTTAATAAAAAGAAATGTATGTTATTGTATAGGAATATCACACTGGTCAATAAAATTCAGTCATTTTCAATACGCTATCATCTGAGACAGGCTAAAAAATTGGGTATATTACATTATACTTTCATAAATATAATATAGATTTTATTGTATACTCTGGCTCATGGTACATCACATTTGGATATTAGGAGTTCCGCTTCAGATCTCGCAAAAGTTCCCATGAGAGATATGAGCTCTTTTTAAAAATATTCTTTTATGTATTTTGTATAATTTCATGTCATGTAAACTTCTGTTTTGGTTGCGACAGTCACAAATTGATTGCTAAATATTACTAAACATTGAATAAATATGAGCCTTTCAATAACACAAAATAATATTTATATTATAGATTTCAGTGAAAGATAATAAATTACTTCCTGCAATAATTTTATTGATGCTATAGTTAATTTTAAATCACCGATTGTTTATCAGAGCAAAGGATCTCGGTTGTTGAATTTTTGTTAAAATATAAAAATGTTTCACAGTGCTCGCTTACAAAGTTGCCTGTCACCAATTCACAATGGTTTGCGCCAGTGCTGTCAACATACAGACCGAAGGGGATTGCCCTTCGTTCACGAGCAAGTGTTTGCACATTGTCACCGATAACATTTATAATCCTCTATCTGTACTTTAAAAAGTCTTACTAGATAAGATTGTACAAACAAAATGTTTTCATAAATTTTGATTGTAATTCCCCATGATTAACAATCACTTGTTACCGCCAATATAATTAGTGTTAAGATATATATCATATTTTTATGTTCTAACAAATGTTTCTGTATTACTGTGCCTTACTTTGATTATTGAAGAACATGTTTTTAATGTTGAGTGGCATCTAATGGCAACTTATTTTAAAAATTATATGTAATTTTAATATTATCTATCAAATATGTTACGTGACTACTTATTTTAATTAAACAAAAAATGTGATAATATTCAACAAAAAAGTTTTTTAAAACCATGTCCACTCCCTATTTAATGAAGGCCTCTTAACAGGGCTTGTTCTGCGAGAACTACTTTTTGATCAATTGCTCAACCTCACTTTTTTCAGACAGAGTACCTAATTATAGAAGGATGGGGCTAGGTCAGGACTATTAGCTAATCTCTCTCGCTATGCAACGTTTTTAGTATCTGGTCGGTGGGACGGATATTTAGACATCACATTCATCCATGCCTTCTAGCACAAATCTCTAAATCAATTAAAAGGTCGAATTATGAGTGTCCGTACTGGGGCTCAAGCCCATGGACACCGAAACTAATCAAGACGTTGACCACTCAGCTATAGACATGGGTGTCTTGTTGAGCATGTTAAAAATGAAATATAAAATTGCAACAATGGTTGAAACCTGTACCATAAAATGCTATGATGGTGCGAAAAGGCTCATAGGGCACTAGAGCATGGGGGTATTCACGTTTTATGAAAATAGCACAGGGTATAGAGTTATTTTGTCTTAAATATCGTTATATTTTGTTCCCACAAATTCTGTAAAATGGTAAAATACCTTTTTTGAAAATAAATATAATTTAGCAAAGAATATTATTGTATAAGCATTGAGTAAAATAATTTGACTATGTATTGACTGTGGAAAGGGAAAAGGACGTAACCCATACACAAAATATTGAATCATGTTGTATGGGGATAATATAATATTATCATTAGTTGATTTGTGAACAGCATGAATGAAATGCTTTAAAAAATCAAGATAAAATTTTTTTTCCGCCAGGAAAGTGAATGTGAAAAAAATTTAAATAAGGTCATAAAAACACCGATGGCTCATTTTTGGTCACAAAATGAATAAATTTATTGTGAATTGTTATTCTCACCAAAAATAAAGTCAGGGAACGTAGTATGATTTCAAGGAGTAAACTTGCAATGTTTAAAATGAATTAGGTGCCTACCACGAAATCACCACCGAACCGCCATATAAATTTAATAATCTTTATTTCCATAGACATTTATTTTCAACTTCATACTTGATTTTTTGTCCTCAAAGTTTGATAGTTGGTAAACTTACCAACACGACGGATTAAAACGAATAACAGTAACAACTTCACAGCGAACGTCAGCTGTCATTGCGCTGTCAATTCGTGTCATCAAATTTTAGTTTCGAGTAAAAGTAAACATGCCTAAATTACCCGATAGGTAAGCCAAATTTTTATGGCGACTTGCATAAAATATTCTGTCGATAATTTATCACGTATTTGAACGCTTTGGTCTTGGGATTCTTATTATTCTTGGGAAATTAAAAATCGAAAAACTAACCTTTAATTCATCTTCAACTCACATTCAAATAATGCGATATATTTTTTTTTCGTCACTGTGTCGTCACTATTGAGATTGTTTTGGTATATGTTTTTACAATTGCAAACTATGGATGAAGCTCTAACATAGACATTGCTGTATATGCTAATTCGTAGTGAATGTCCAATATGTGTTATTATCAATGGCTAAATGCATCTGTCCCTAATTATCCAACCGCTTAGTGCTGGCTCTCATGATCACCATCGTTTGCTATAATTTGTTTCTTCTCTAAGAGCGGGAAAGGTATGACACAGATTGGACAATGTTTGTATTGATTGCCGATGATAACTGAGCAAATACTTAGCTCAAATGAAATCACCGCTAAAATACCAAAATGATTTTTGTTTTTTTTTTTCACTTATGATACAGTTGTAATATATTCAATAAAGACATTATACGAATTACTTGATCGAGTACAACAAATCCATTTTAATGAGATTCACTTTCAAGTTAAAATTTTATTTATTTTACCGTCAAGTTTTATTATTCATAGCATCTAGGCATTATTTGGACACAAGAATAGAACTATTATAGCTCTTACAATAATTCAATGTTGAAAAACTGGATTTGATAATTATGACTTAAATAAAATCTGATTATTGAAATATACTTTCAATAAAGCGATAAATTAATTTCGTATTTTCGGTAGTTATTTTGTAGAAATTTTTCTTTGGTATTGAATCTATTTAAAAAAATTAGTTCATGTAACACTATATTTGTTATTTTCGCCACAGAAAATTTATTTGGCAATTTTGTTTGCTCTTATGATTTGACTGTGTTGTATATAAATAAATAAATATTTGTCACTAAACAAATAAAATTACGAAGTTATTAGTTTTTGTTCCACTTCATATTTGTGCAAAATGTAAAGACATACTTTAAAAATACATGCATAAGTTTAATATTTTTTGTATACTAGGTGGAATAACAAAATAAAATGAAAACATGAATAAGACGTAATACTTAATTTTTGAAAGATTAAGACCAATTTTATAATTACAAAAAAATTTTACGCCAAACTTTTAGTATAAAGTGAAATCAGAAAAATTCTGACACTGGTGTGGCACCAAAGTAGCTATCAACAATTTTATAATTACAAATAAATAAAATAAAATAATTCTTGTAAAAACAAACATATTCCTATTTTTACTATAATCAAGTTCTACCAAGTAAACATCAATTCAACCCAAGTTTTTAAATTACCTTTATTGACTTCAACATATTTAATGTTTTTAACACTTTGCATACTCAAAATTCAATTATTTTATTTGAATTGTATTTTTTATCAGCTAAATGCCGACTTGCTTTGAAAACAGTGCTAATGATTAAAATAGTATTGAAATAAATTTGTTTTCACTGTATCTAAAAAAATATATTTAATTGATATACTAGTAACTGCAAATCTAGTGTTATTATACAAAATCAAAAGTGCTTACTATAAAGGTATAATCATATATTTTTGTTGAAGCCTTTCATATGATTCGGTTTTGTGTTGAAAGAAAAAATAATGTGCCAAACTTAAATAATAATTCATTAACGAATATATATTTTTTTAGATGGTTGAAATACGCCAATTCTGGGTCCATAATTCAAGGGACCCGTTTTATTGCTTTCAAGACTCCACTTCGGCCGGTAAATACTCCCCCTTTTTTAATCGTTATGTTAACACTTACTGCCCATTTCTTAACAATTGCTTAAATTAAAATGTATGTTGTATATTTGTGTCCTTTGGAAATGTCCAGACATGGACAATGAACTGGAAAAAATACTCAAGAATCTGTTAAATACTTTGCCAACCCCGTCGGACTTACCGACTTAATTGCATCTTGGGTAATGTTTCCTAACCTTTTTACACCTGTGGATCGGTAAAATATAAAACAGATATATAGTAAAACTATTCCAACCTTTGTGGATATCAGCAGTAAAGTTCTAGGTACTGGTCTGCAAACCATCGGTGGGTTCACCGATCTACGGCATCTCGATCAGTCAAATCCTATTTTACTTTTTGTACACTATGGTGAATGCATGCAAGTTTTGAGGAACTTACCTTGAACATTTGAAACATTGAAATACAAATAATATTGTTTCACGGAATACACCCTGTATGTAGGGGGTAAAGGTGTAACAGGTAGTAGTGAGAATAACATTGATACCATAGGAAATCTTATAGAAACATTTGTGTCACACTTATGACTTAAATGTTTTAGAAATTTAAAATATTTTTTGCACCCAGGGTGAGCGAGTGATATTTGTATTTCGGCTATTTTCTGTTTTATCAATACATCATTATTCCCAATGCGCAAAAAAGCCTGCTGGGAAATAAAATTTATTGAGTTCACTGTACTGGAACAAACACCAGTATCAAAATTAAAAAAAATGTAGTTTTTTAACAGCTGCAATATTTATTGCTTTTATAATAGTTACTATATAGTTCTAGAAATTTGTTCATATAAAGTTTTGATAAAATTGGTCATTCTGTTATCTAATTTCGTTACTACCAACTAATAATAAAGATTTTCTACTATTGCATATGGTATCAAATTATGAAAGATATGCATACAGTGAAAAGTATTTATTTTTAGAGTCCGTCAAAAAACCGAATTGGGGCTCTACTGTATTTATTTATGATTTATTTGTACAGAGACATCTCTTATTTACGATACATTACTTTCATCCAAATGAATTTCCGTTTAATAGTTGAATAGACTATGAACAGATGGCAATGCTTGTTTTAATAATCAGGGACCCGAACCGAAAACCGGAAAAAACCCGTTATTTTTTCCGAAACGAAAACCGAAACCGAATAGATATTTATTTCGGTTTCTTTTTCGATTTACGAGAAAATTTTACTCTGATAAAAGCCAGATTTAATTGATAAATCGTATCCAACATTTTTAATTAAATTAATAAATTGTATTTTTATCAGTTGATAATGCTCGCGATGAGCGAAACCGGTCCTGATCATTATACACATGTAGAAGTAGTACAAACAAATTGCGTTTTATAAAATACAATGCTTTTCCACCAAGAATCGACAGTCAAAGTGATTTAAATACGAGCTGAACCGAAAACCGTTAAAAATTAATTATTCAGAAATATGTACTATTTGAGAGTAAAAAAATATTGCTTTCTCAATTCTTGGCTGATGCGTTTTGTTGAATCGCGTATCGATAGTCGTTTGCTTCATGACGTGTGCGCCTTATTAAATAAATAAAGTAAAAATTACTTGCTCTTATTACGACAAAATAATCTAAGAGAAAATTTCGCAAAAAACGCCCGAAAATTGTAAAATGTAAAAGTTGTATTATTTGGATATCGAATCAACGAAATTCTAACAATACGAATGAATTCGTATTTTTCAGAAATACAGTCCCTCATAAAACACAGTTTTTCTTTTAATCCGGATTGTCATTCTATAATAATATGATCGAGTGTTTTTTTGTGACATATTTGTGTACAATGTAAACATACTTGAAATCCCTTCAGAATTCAATTTTCAAGCTGTACAAATATTATATTTGTAGGTTTGCTCTACCGATTATGGTTTTAAAAGATGGCTGACATTTATGCGACCGGATGCTGCGAATAATTTTTTTCCAATAATATTACAGTCGTAGTTCTGGCAAAAAAATGATTTCGAATATAATAGATTTTTATTTTAGAATCAAAGTTTCATTTCAGGTGTAGAAAGTTCGTAACACACAATGAGGCAGTTCTGTACTTATCGTAATTGAAGTTTGTTTTCATGTTTTAAATTAAACTAATCATGCAATCTAAGTTTTTTTCTGTTTTATGAGATTTTAGTGTTTGAATATTCAACAAATCCTATTTTACCTGGATATCAATCCTCCAGTTCGTTACTCAGACATCTCCAAATAACCAATATTGAGAGAATTGCAAAAGTAAAATTCGAACATTACCATATATTAAATATTATTGATTTGTACCCGAGTTTTATACATTTTATAAACAGGTATTTAACAATTGGTTACCTTCTAAATATAATCAGTAGAAGAATATTTAGAAAAACCCTTTTAATGACCGAGAAATATCAATATTTCGTTTATTTCTTTAAAAGCTTATCTACCTTGGCATTTTTAAGTTATTTAAGAATCAGATAGACCGCAAAATTTTACTTATAACTGCATATTTAACCCAAATTTAATTTTTTTGAAGTTGTCTGACATGAGCAGTACGATCGATAGGTATGTATATTAATAGATAACCAAATTTTTACTTGGTTACCTATTGAATCATAAAGAGTGTCATAAAACAAATAAACTTGCATGTCGAAATGTAAAGTAGTTGGTATTATAAGTAGTGGCTACTCGTGGATAAGATATCTGAGGGTGCTGCGGTTGATTAAAAATAAAAAATATGGTTATTTGGATTATATTTTACTATTAACATCAAAATTATTAAAATAAAACATTACATATGTATTTTTATTTCATTA
This sequence comes from Himalopsyche phryganea, assembly GCA_022494535.1. NCBI lineage: Eukaryota > Metazoa > Arthropoda > Insecta > Trichoptera > Rhyacophilidae > Himalopsyche > Himalopsyche phryganea. The sequence continues at coordinate 1,642,170 of JAGVSL010000137.1, read as the reverse complement.
TAAAATTAATTCTTCTGTCTCTTTTCCTTGAAAAATATCGATTTTATTTAGACAGATGTCACGTGCAGACGCACCCGCACGCAGAACACGAAATACTTTCAAATTCGCAGTTCACATAAAGCTTCTGGCCGCGAGTCCCTCCTTCGCCCACTCTAGCATATTCCATCGAAAACCGTGCACAAAATCATGAAGATGCCACACTTTCTGATATCAGAACCGCGGTGTATGATAATTATTGGATGTATCGGTGCGCGGGAGAGCTTAATACACGCTTAAATAATAGTATTTTAATATAATATACATAAATTTATGTATATTATAATATTACTTTTTTCTCAACTTGCATAGTGGTGCTGCAATTCTGCGGTACGTATGGACGAGCCGCGCCTGATTATAAGCTAAACATCGAATAAAATGTAAATCGTCGATAGTGTGGGTGACCAACTTTTGGTTACAACACAACCCTAATTTTTTAATGTTTTTGTATATATTTTTGGATATAGCTTGAAGTAATTAATGAAAATTTCTATACATATATTTTTTCACGCTATGTCCGCTACTGATGTGAAGCATCTGGACTATGAAGCATTGAGAGACTATGATCAAGTTGCTGTCATTCAATCTGTTTTTTAGGTTAGGATCGTAGAATGAGGCTAGGAAAATACTGGTCGTTAGCTAATCGCTCTCTCTACGTCACTTATTAGAATCGAATGTTGAGCGCAAATCCATAAATTAATTGAAAAATATATGTATGAAAATACCCCAGCCTAATAGGACGACCACTTGGCTACTGGACCAACGATGCACTGTTATTATTATCGTCATACAATTTGATCTTTCTTCAGGAATGTTGTGTACAATCTATAATCAGGCTGTGATGGAATTAATATTGTAATTTATTACATCGATATCTAGGCGGATTCCTTTTTTTAATTAATTAATTTATTTCGCACACTAGTGTAAGTATGCCGATTTTTAATATTTTAATAGTTGCAATTTTACTTGCTACGCGTACCACATACTTGTCGTTATGAAAAAAGTATAATAAATTAATATGTCGTAAAGAATTAACGGCGCGAAAGCTTTTTCTTAGGAATTTATCCTGTTTCCGGTGTAAAATAGTTTTTATTCTTAAATATGTTATCAGCCTGTTAAAAATAGCAAATGGTCGAGATTTAAGGTTTTTTTGCGACATAATCACAATATAATTACGAATATGATTGTCACTGTCTCATATTCTGAAGCTTTTCACTCCCCTTTAAAGACTTTAGGAATCGTTTATTATGTAACTGTATTATTACAGAGACTTAATTTAAGGATAGACTGGCGCCGACCTACCGCAGTCGACGGCCAGTGAGAAATTATTATTGTCCGTCGGAGTGTGAGGTAGTCCGGTTTCACTGACGGTCTTGCGCGTTCTGACCGTATCTATGCTTCTGATCTTGTATTGCCATGTCATCTGGGTTGCCGTCGGTATTGCTTCGTTCCTCGCAGTACTCCTCCAGAAATTAGAAGGCAATTCCGTTAGGTCCAGTTTCGTTTCTGCAGGTCCTCCACCCTCCCATTGTAATTTTCAACTGTGAATTCTGTAATGTACTTCTAATGTTGCTGTTGTTGAGTGAGTCGTTGCTGGTCTACGCGTTTAGCTTGTGATCTTGCATTGCCATGCTCGCTATTAATTCGTTTCCCACAAGACATTTTAAAAGAAATACATTTTGGGTCCAAGTCCCAACAATATCAATATCAACATTAGATTTTTTTCAATTCAATTTTGAGATATTTGACATGTTTGTATGTGATATCATTTCTCATCGAGTTGATCTCCTATAATTTTCCAATTTCAAAAGATTTGACGCATTGGCAAAAGCTGTAATGCAAAGTATTTAAAATAAATTTATAGTTTGTAACTGTTGATTGGTTTATATGGTAGTTATGAAAAAATATAAGCTATTACACAGCGTAGTATCCAAAACTATAATAAAATATTGATGCCAAAATTCCGATTAGCAATATTTTATCATAAACATTTTTTGGAGACCGGATTTTTTGTCGTTTTGTGTAACTTTTGAGGACGGTTTCCACTTTATTTTATGTTTATATTAATTGGTTTTGATATTTCATTGGTTCCTTCTAAAACAATAAAAAAATAATATTATCCTGGATTAATATTTTATTCATATATCATAATATTTATATATATATATTCATTTCATTTGATACCATTTCCTAATAAGCGTGTCCGTTTAGTTCCGCGCTTTCAATTTCTATTTTTTTCAATTAAATTTTTATCGCCGTCTCGCCGTTTTGGATCCTTTTTGAACCTGTCGCCTGTTCATTGCTCCAATGCAGGGCAGGCTCTGCTGGTCGGGCTTTATCTGAACGCCCAGACGGGCGGCGGCGTTTGTGTTTAATTTCAACACCTTCAGTGACAGTTTCATAAATGGACAATGGCGTCTGCTTTTTCAATAAAGCTTTTATTTCTTGTTTAACCCAAACTGGAGAACACAACGCCGGACGAGAGATGCCGATGATTCTGTGACAGTACCAATGCCATAATTATACCAGAACCTGTAACCGAGTGGTCAAAGTCGTTGGCTTCGGTTGCAGAGCTTACGGGTTCGAAAACTAATACTGACAGTTTCATAAATTATGAATTTGTTCTCGAAGGCATGTTTGTTATATCTAAATTACTTCCCACCCATCCGATTCTAAAAACGGGATTTAACGAGAGCTATTTGTTAACCACCAGTACTCTCTCGTAGAACAACTTCTGTAGAGATAAGCTCCATTGGGTGGATATATCGGCGTTGTTCTGGAAGAAGACACTAACTGAAAAATACTAGTTTTGAGTAATTGGACTTTGAAGTTTGTCAAATGTTTCAAATGCTATACGTTCTTCATTTTGTTTCCTTATGAAAACTGTTTTTAAGTAAAGCTATAATTTATAAAAATATGTGAGTTCTTTCATACGGTTGAGTTGGAAATAAGGAACATTTTGGTAAAACTAACTCAATATGTCATTTTTTTTCCATTTAGTGTATTCTTCCAGACCAGCGACAAGATGCTCCACATTTGGGAGCCGGAAAAACCACAGTTTAATGAAATGGTCAGGACTGATTTCGCTCATCAATTGAAAATGTCCGTGATGAAGGAAACCGGTCCAGATCATTCTATAAAATTGTAGAATTAGTGTAATAAAATTGTTAAATTAATATAATACATCGCTTCTGTGGTTCATACAATCCTGCTACTCAACTCTCAATATAACATCGTCGTTGCAAGACCTAATGTTAAATTATTATCTTTACTAAATTTGGATTATTGAGATTTTGTACACTTCCATGTATTTTGTCACTAACGACCCGGGTTTCGCCTTTCGGCATCTTCAGGCATTCGAGCACACGAATGGACTCGAACTGAGAGACAGTAAACAGTGTCTAACGCTTATATAGAAGATAAAAATGCGACAAATATCATTTACGAGGCAATACATTATACGTCTGAGAGCCACACCGATACCTGAGTTAAAAATTTCGGAAATCGTCCTAATCCTTATTTTGTAAACACCATATTAACAGAGTGACGAATTGCCGAAGGCGAATTACCGCTTTTCAACTTCTTTTAGAAATACCAGTGATTTTACAATTATAATAGTATTGTGGGTTTTGACGGGATGTAATTCGACGAATGGGTAAATATATACAATCATTCCACATTTGGTGACATCTGTTAGGTGTTTCAACGTATCGGATATAATAGCGGAGAATTAGGAAGGTTCAGCTGTTCATTCAAGATTGGTAATGAGTTTAACTGGGCTCTATTAATTTCTAAAATTTCCTGATAAAATAATTTATGATCCCCCTAGACGTTTGCGTTGACCAGAACTATTTTCAATTTGATAATAGATTCTATGAACAAACCGAAGGCCTTGCAATGGGAAGTTGTTTGTCACCACTATTAGCAGAATTTTACATGAACCATTTAGAAAACCTTATTTTTAGCAATAAAACAGAAGTTAGAAACGTAGTTTATTGGTTCCGTTACGTAGATGACATCCTTTGTCTATTCAATGGAACGGAGAGACAAGTTTCTAACCTTCATAATTTTCTTAACTCACTAGATGATAAAATTCAATTCACTTTAGAAGTAGGGGGCAAGAATATAAATTTCCTTGACCTTAATATTGATATTAAAAACTCCATTCATGAATTTAAAATTTACCGAAAACAGACGTTTTCAGAAGCCACGATCCATTTTAAGTCAGACCATCCTTTCTCATATAAATTGGCTGCTTTCCATTCTCAGGTTCACAGATTAGTCACTATACCTCTAAATAAATTTAATTTTGAAAACGAACTAAACATTATTAAACAAATTGCCATTAATAATGGCTATGAGGCGTCTCTTATAGATAGTCTTGTATCAAAAAAACAACGTAAATTAGCAGAAAAGATGCTATATTTTGGGAACTTGTCTAAAGACATAGACCGCCCCAGAATCTGGCATAGAATTAGTTATTTAGGTTGTACAAGCTTTAAAATTAAAAAACAACTCGCTGATAGTGTTAGACCGGCGTTCTATTGCAAAAACTCTCTAGGCAAATTACTTATTAACAATAAAGATAGAGTAAACTTTAAGAACAAATCTGGTATTTATAAATTACAATGCAATGATTGCCAACATTTCTATGTGGGTAAAACCACACGTACATTAGATATAAGGGTATCAGAACATTTAGCTGCCTTTAGATTAAAAAAGAAACTTCGACATTCGCAAATCACTTGCTAATGGAGAACCATACGTTTAATGCGGATGATGGGGTTAAACTGTTGCATAAAAACATGGGGGATCATAAATTATTTTATCAGGAAATTTTAGAAATTAATAGAGCCCAGTTAAACTCATTACCAATCTTGAATGAACAGCTGAACCTTCCTAATTCTCCGCTATTATATCCGATACATTGAAACACCTAACAGATGTCACCAAATGTGGAATGATTGTATATATTTACCCATTCGTCGAATTACATCCCGTCAAAACCCACAATACTATTATAATTGTAAAATCACTGGTATTTCTAAAAGAAGTTGAAAAGCGGTAATTCGCCTTCGGCAATTCGTCACTCTGTTAATATGGTGTTTACAAAATAAGGATTAGGACGATTTCCGAAATTTTTAACTCAGGTATCGGTGTGGCTCTCAGACGTATAATGTATTGCCTCGTAAATGATATTTGTCGCATTTTTATCTTCTATATAAGCGTTAGACACTGTTTACTGTCTCTCAGTTCGAGTCCATTCGTGTGCTCGAATGCCTGAAGATGCCGAAAGGCGAAACCCGGGTCGTTAGTGACAAAATACATGGAAGTGTACAAAATCTCAATAATCCAAATTTAATATTGAAATTCCATCAAGCACCCTCAGTCGATGTCTTAAATTATATTATCTTTACTTTGTTCATTTGCCTTTTGGAATTTTGATTGACAACAATGTAGAAAATATCTTTATCCTTTTTTGCTTTCATTTGATAATGAATCTCGTTTTGAAACAGTGATTATCATTAATGCTTTCCCAAAATAAAATCTTTTGTAACACAATTGAAAAATATCCTGCAAAGGCCTGAAAGTGTCATTTGAGGCAGTTATCTTTGCCCTCCGGCCGATATCCACTCAAAACGGTCTTTCAAAACATTTAATATTTTTCATTCTCGTTAGCTACCAACGAGTTAGAACTCTTCATAGATGCAATCCGCACCTGATTCATTCTGAGAATAATAAAAATAAAATTTTAATTATAAACAGTGGCGAATCTGGGAATCCTCACGTCTAGAATATGAAATTTATGAAAATATATATATATATCGTGGTGTTGATTTTTAACTAATTGGCACCACTCCGTATTCCTAAACCAAATAAAAAACTTCAAAAAGTTCTCCTAATCAAACGCATTTGTTTTCACATGTGTAACCCGGCGAGGAGTAAACATGAGGGTTAACTGTATATTCCCACTTTTACAAAAAATATCCAATGTGGAACATTTGGACTCCCAATGTAGTATCTCAACGGAGGTTTTTCTACGAGAACTGTATGCTACTCGGTTGCCCAACCTCTCTTTGTCTTCGAAGATAGTAAGGGTAGAAAGATAGGGCTGAGAGAGGATTAGTGGTATGGTAATCGCGATCGGATCGGTGTGAAGCAATTTTAGACATCACTGACACCATGTCTTCGAACACAAATCCATAGATCGATTAGAAAATCAGTTTATAAAACTGTCCCTACTGGGATTCGAACACGCGAGCATTGTAACCGTAGTCGACCACTGGCCTGGGACTTTTTCCTTTTTAGATAATTATATTTTTCTATCCACCGCGTTAATCGAGGAATAAATTTTGTTTTTTACATTTGAAGAGTATTGTTTGATGTTTTTTTACACATTTTAAGTAGTAATGACAAACTTAAATATATCTGACATATTTCACATGGTTTTTCATTTAAAAAACACTAGATTGGTTTCGCTCAAGTAAGTAAAACTTAAACACATATTAAAATTTAAAATAGTGTTGTTTTTGATATTACTTAATTTTGTCTCTGAATGCGAACCTGTTTAATAAACTAAACTTTGTTTTACATTCACCTGTAAATTTTAAAAATCTGGATTATCGATCAAATGTGTGTTTGATAGCGCCGAATCGGGCACAGGTGAAACTAATGGCCACTTGATACTGTGACCATGAGGTCTATATCACACGTTTCTTATAACGTATTAGAGTCTCGACCTGGAAAAGGTTGTACTAGTGTTTCTTCTCGAGAATTATTTCGTGAGAATTTCTCGAGAAAAATGCCAAATGGAGTGTTTGCAAGTCAATATTTATTGTATAACGCCAAATTTGTACGAATATTTTAATACAAAGACAACCTCGTCCCCTTTTTATAAGGGTGCACTTTTATTGAGCGGCTTTATGCCAAAATTCATCAACCCAAAACAACAAAATTTTTCGACGACTGAAATTTTTTTAACAAAAAAGAGGGCAAGAATGTCCGACTCTTCTTTAGACGCAATGTGTTTTTTAAAAGTTTATTTTAAAAACAATATTCAATTCAATGTTTACCATTCCTCTAGTTCCTATTTCAATTACATACTGAGATAATAATATTTATATGCAATATTTTACTATTTCAGATACACTTTTTCACGTATCAAAATTTCTCAAACCAATCGAATGGTTTAAGTTGACTTTTTAACGGAAAATCGTTTTACTCGAGTGATTTCAACGTGTGTCTATTGACTATTTTTTTCTATTTATATGATTCATTATTCAAGTCAGTACCAAATTTAGATTTTGAGTGTTCGTGATGTCTTTTCTCCACAAGGTGATCTCTAGGGATTCAATTGTCAGCGCGTTTATTTTATTTAATTAAAAAAAAATTAGGCGCATTGGCAATCAGTTGCTGCATCTCCAAATATTTTATATTTCACATGTCTGCCTTCTTGTTTGAGTTTCTCTTTCTTTCATTGTCTATCTCCGGACATTCCCATATAAAATCGGCTAGCTGACAGTCACCGTTCACGCGACATGTAAATAAGTCAAAATTCCTTCCAATTAAATCACACATCAATCGGCCATACAAAACGTCTATCTTCACTGCATCTCGTTTTCGTGTAAAGTCGTAAAAGACGAATAAATTAAATTATGTTAATTATTTGTTTTTATCTTTTCTGCCGCTAATCATAAAAGTGTTGCAATCACCAAAATCGATCGCCACGCTCTGATTTTTTCATTATTCTTAGATCTTAAACATTGACTCCCAACGTTGCAATACGCGCGGACCGTAAACATTTAATAAATATATATCGACCCTGAAAAGGCAGAATGACGTAACCCACACACACAAAATATTGTGTATAACCCCACAAAATGTGTATTAAACTGTATACATTGTGATTATCGAAAACAATATTTTGAAAAGACTGATGAATACGTCCTTTTGCCTTTCTACAGTCGATATATTATGTATATATATATATATATATATATATATAAATGTAGTGTACTAACACGTAAGAATGCCCGGCCGAAGAGAGGCGAATGCTTGGTTATTACCATCCAGGATGTATAGGATCTCAATCAAAACACCACATCAGTCCGGTTAATCTTTCTTTTTATTGAAGATGCATTGGTTCAATACACAAAAATTACCAGTAAAACATAAAATTTACCTTTAAATTATTATACGCAACAAACGATTTTAAATTTAAATTAAATTCAATTTCAAAACAAACCAAAAAAAATTATAATGACTGCGATGCGGCGGACGCCTCCGAAAACAGACTAACTGCCAAAATAAAATTAAAACTTCAAACAATGTAGGCCCCTTTCTTTTGTCAAGGGCTGTCGTCAGGTAGACGATGCTATTAATAAGCGTCTGCTTTCTAATTCCAGCTTAGCCCGCCGGTCAGTCAGCAACCGATTTATTTTTAACGGTCATCAATCGGTTCGGCTAGATAATTAGTTACCAAGAATCATTGTCATTAAAGCTGTTTGCTGTCAGTTCTGGATCCTTTTAAAACTTAACCTTAACTTTTGTTTGTTGGATGTGTCACACGATTTGTGTGAGTTATACACAACATGTTTAGTGTGGGTAACTTCCATTTGCCTTTCCATAGTCGATATGTAATTATGTTGTACGTTGAGAATGCTGCAACACTTGCCCCACTTTCTTACAATGTTTTAAGAAAAATCTTTTCAATTTATTGAATAATATTAATAAATAAATTTTACCAACAACATACCTGTTAATTACTGTTTTCGCTTGTTTGTAAATCAATAATTTATAATATATCCTCAAAAATGTTTTATTTTCCATATTTACTTCTGGCTTTATAAATTCTGAGATCTGCCGACAGTGCCTTAAAATGTAAATAAATATTATATAATATTTTGAGCACACCCCTGCAGGGTGTCGATACTCCCTCCAATTATTTGTATATATCTTTGTATACATCATGAGTTAAAAATCGTCAACTTGTAATTTTGTCAGTAAATTAACACGTAAATGGTTTGTAACTATTTATAAAACAGTTGATAAAAATAATAAATAATACTGACTATATCTTTTAAATACTGACGATTTTGAAAAAAAATATTAAGCACTTTATTAAATTAATGACCGAATTCAATCCACTTAGTTCGGACCTTGATAAATTACTGACAAACCTAATCAATTTAATTAATTTACCTACCAAAAAATTAATTAAGTATTGGGCGAGTAAATCGCGAGGTCGTTTGAAATTGTCCAGAAAATAATCGCCTCGTCTCAACTTAACGACGTCTCTATCCTTACTGCTATCGATGTATGGAGTCATAACTATCAGTTTATCCTGCAATATTTAGCATGTGAATAAAGTAAACACTTACACAAAGCACTCTTGCTTGGTCCGTGATTGAAGTGTCAGTGCGTGTCTCGTTTAATGAATCACTCGGCCCAGTGACAATAGTCTTTGAAGACCGCGGCCCGCCAAAGGATAGTCCTGCGAATGAAAAATGTTCTATTCAGAGTGTTGGTATGGTGCTCCAAGTCTAAATAAACTGACAAGTACTTTCTGTGGTATAGTTCGTGACAACTGAGCTATAGTCATTAAAACAATTTAAAATCTCTATAAATTAATTAGTACGAACTTGCTGAAACAAAGTGAATCTCGGCTGTCTTCTGTCGTTTTTCAAATAACACGTACCACGAAATTGTTGATTTTATCTTTTTTTCATCTTAAGACTTATCTATTTCAACGTGATTATTTGCAATTTTCATTAAACATCTCCAAGAAAATTTTATGTTAATTTATTCGAATATTAATATTTCTATCTATCTGCCCTATTTATACGGTCGAACAATCTTCTCACGAGTGTTGGGTAGTATCGACATTTCAAAGCTCTAAATACTTTCAAACGTTTATTTTATCACACTAAACATCGTCAAAGGGAAAAGAATCAAAAGTAATTTTTTGATCAATTCTACATGCATGGTAATTTTTTATAGTATTTTGTATTAAATTAAATTAAATTACAGTACATATATATATATGAATTCTATAAATATAACTTTTTCGTAAGCCTTTTTTCTTTATTGATACATAATATCCCTTCGTTTGTTTTAGTATATATACCTACCTGTATTATTGTTTTAACTAAAATGAAAAACAAAGAAACAAACAAGACATTCTTCATATTATAAATTCACACGGATATGCCATCCATGATTGCACCTGGCGATGGAACGCGATACTTTTGGTACATTTGTTTGTGTTTTTTTTATCCTTCGGCCCGTATCCGCCGTCAGGCCGACACCTTCCCGCCTCCCCCGTATAAAGTGATACTGTGCCTGATTCGGGCCCCGAACCCAGCAGGTGAGGGTGGCGTATGCGTTTCGCTGTCACTAATCTAACACGCTGCCCCTCACAGTGTCGTTGATAATTTTAAAGACCAATCCTTCTTTTTTCGAAAACTGGCATAAAAATATCTTTAGGTTGCTGAGAGTAAATTCGGAAAGAATAATCGATGTTTGTTAAGTTTAGTAAGATAATGCCACTACTAAATAATATTATGGTTAGGCATTGCAAATCTCCCACGTTTTTTCAATCCTGTCATTTTAATACAATACCATGTTGGGTTGCGGTTTTCACAGATTTGAATTCTCGCTTGAACGAATTCATAGATTGAATTTGGAGTTTTATTTTATAGATTTGTATTCAAATTCATGAATGTCTGTGGTGTTTTCATTCCTCCCCACCTTTCATCCTTAAAATGGAGCATAGCGAGAGCGATTAGCATACTACTAGCCGTTTCCTAGTCCCACCTTGATATTTTTACTGTTTCCGCAAAGGAGAGGTTGAGTGACTGAATAACTCACAGTTCTCGTAAAACTATGTTTCGCGTGAGATGATCCAATAGGAGTATGTACATAATATCGAGGGCATACTGACAGAACGCATTAAGTCAGTTTTTGATGGTTTTCTGTTGTCAAATGTCAAAATGAATGTAATTTACTGATAAAACGCATGGTGTCATACGATATAATGGCTTTGAAAAAAAAACAGTAATAAGTCATATTTCTATTTTTTATTCTGGCAGAAATCATGATATGACTATAACCTATAACTGATAAATACCGAATCTCATGAGTTTTATGCCAAAAAGATTTTTCCTTATACTGTAAAAAACATTTTTTTAAATCACTAACAATAATTGGAACCTGGGAGAGGAAGTACTTTGAAAAAAAATATCTTTAAATGCGATTATCTCGGAACTTGTTTTTTTGACTTGATTACTTTTGTCAGTATGCCATTGAATGTACTCCATATTATGTTCCACGTTGGGAGCGGACATGGTTTGAAAAAAATGTGTGCTACTCATTATTTGACGACTTCCATCAACATAATCCGAGATAAAAAAAACAAGATAATCCAATAAGCAGAAATAGCAAACCCATACTATCTAATTTTGTTGCTTTCAAATACCTGAGGAACAGTGGCGTGTGGTGACTTATGATGGAAGGCATGCTGTGAGGAGGAAAATATGCAAAATTTATCTTGTTTTTGAAATTCAATTTTATTCTCTTCACGAGTTTTACACCTCTATTTCAAATCCTCTACAGTCTCTAATATTCCATATTTAATATTCCGGTAATCCCCTTTCTTTTCTTTGATGTTAAACCATGTTGAGGGTAGCTACAAATTAAACACGATTTATTTGACAATCCGAACCACAATACTAACGGCGAGATGCTAAAATCCAAGCGCATGCATCCGAATACTAACTGTCATGCGCGATCCATAGAGAAAATCAGACCTATCATTACTGCGCATGCGCGGTTAAAACAAACTTCTTAGCGCATTCATGCGAAATTTTATCAGAGGCCGTACATTTATCGAGCGGTCACGAATGAATAGAACGCAGATTAATGCCAATCAGGACACGCACACTTTCTGAATTTAGTGTATAAACGTGGAGCTTTGAAGCAGTTTTGTTTGATAATTACATAAAATTATAATTTAATAGCTTTACAATGATGAGAAAAAAAGCCTTGTAATTGCAAGGCATGCGGCGCATCTACCGCACGTATGGACGGCACACCACTGCTGAGGAAGTATTCATGGGAATCAATCAGTAGAATACGAAAAAGGTACTCTACTTTGGTGGTTTTAACATTGAACATACTTTTTTGAATATCTATATCGATTAAACATAATATCGAAGAAGCAGTATTTTAAAATCCTGGTATTATCGAAAAAAAGAACCAGATTTGCAATCCCTATCCATGGCCTACTTATTTTGTCTCCGTTTATTTATTTATCATGACAGGGAAGTCTACAACTCAATTATTATTATCTATGGTATAAGATTCAGAGTAAATCGTGTTTATAGCTTAATGTCACAGTAGATCGTTCATAATGTTATCTAGATTGAAAAGTTACGCCATTATCTCCATGATCTCTTGACTGAGTTATGGATATGATTTTCCACGCTCACCTTTCATCCATCATCCAAGGCTTGTTAGTGACTGAAAAATACGAAGGTTTTAACTTTATTAGGGTAACTAATAGGATTGTATTCAGTTCTATAAGGAATGGAAAATATTGTTGAAATTCGTTGAAGCGTTGGCTGATTGAATGTTATTGGCATCACGCCACCGCTAATTATGTAACAAAGTTGTTTTTTCTTTCAATTAATTCGGACCCAACTTTTTGAATGTTGGTCGAAAATTTATCTCTTTATTGGTCGCATTCACTATAGTGCTAGATGTGTCATAAATAACGGGAAAGTTTATACGAGTTAAGATCTACCCGCTCTCCATGTTGCACATTTTTACTGATTTTTTTTGTGACTTTAATATCGCATTTAAAGAATTGGTCCCTAGTTATGAATCGGCTGAACGAGAAATCAGCAATCAGAACTTAAGTTGTCTCAATTCGTTACCACTTGTAATATTTTAACGTTCTTTAGGGTCACTTTTAAGGCAGTATATTTTAAAAATAAAACACATTTTGTTTTGTACTAATTTCACATGTTTGCAATAATCAGAACCGGTTTATCTCATCGTGAGCATTATCAACTAATAAAATATGAATCATAACAAGGCTATTTATATAAAATTGAATGTAAATAATTACAAGATATAAATATCAAACAATTGGTTCAAGAACTATGACAAAAATTTACAGTTAATCAGACAAATTATATATAAGCGAAATTAAATAGTATATTCAACTTTGTAACCACCACCACCCGCTACGTCGTCAAGAATATATGAGAAAAATATCTTGGAAAAAAAGCTGGATAAAAAATGTCAGTCGCCATGCTGTGTTTATTGAATTACAATCTACTATGTTAACAACAGTATTTTGGTGACGATGAAAATTCGGTTCGTCAAAGTGACGTCATATATTTTATAAAAACAACGATCCAGCCCACCTGCACTTCTTACTCCATGGTACGCGGTGAACCCTTTGTTTGCCTTGTAATTAGTTTTCCCTGCATATAACCGAGTCGGCATGACCGACATTCGTATGGTGTTGACCAATTTTTCACATTCGTTGTCCACATCTGGACATTACCAAAAAACTAGTTGAATGTTATGCGCGACGTCAGATTTCCTTACCCTCCCACTACTAATTGCGACTCCTGATTTACTGACGGCAGCCGACTCCATGTGATAGGTGTTGGTAACTGGAGGTGAGCTGACATCCGACTACCGTACTGCGGATCCTGCATGTCGGACACCCCGTCGTCTGCCCGGGGCGCTGTTCGTAACTAACTCTCCCTGGTCTGCCGCCCGCGATGAACTCGTAATAATACTACGTTACGATATTTTCGGATATACGTAATAAGAATAGGCATACGCATAGAGCAGTGGCCGCCAACCTTTTTACCATGACGGGCACCCCGAATGGCATGCTTATGACGAGAGGATACGGTATGTTAATTTTGATGGTTAGGAGATTGTGTTGAAATTTTGAGATATGTTAAAATCAAAACACATTTTAATGTCTATTTTCAATCGTGAGTACTTAAAAACTACATTGATTACATTTGTCATTGCAGAGCATTAGCTAATTTGTCATAATCATTCACACTCACACATCTGTATTTCCTGTTCTCAGAGCGGTCTGACTGTATTGGTTTGTTTTTTGTAAGCAACATTTTGTGTAATACTCAAATTTGAGAATGCTACATTTCAAAAACAACTTTCATAAGTGTCTTGTCACCTTAACATGATTCGAGGGAACTTGGGTGCTCGCGAGCCTCGGGTTGCCTACTGCTATTATAGAGTTTTACCGTGCAGTTGAGTTTTATCATAAAGTTGAATACATGATGTTTTGATGAAAGTTACTTAGTACACTGTCAGGCATTAAATATTAATTATATATTCAACACCGTTATATTGAAGCCAAGTGCAGTAAATGGAGCATAACATTTGTGGGGTACGCCCCTTCGGCTAGTCAATGTTGTAATGGTCGATATTTATTTTAAAACCATGGCCGTTCTCAATGTGGAGAATATCTACTCCTAATACATGTAAGTCCCTAGCATAAACTTTTTTTTGAGACGTCAAATAAAGACGCATGGTGTCAGGATCGAGCAGGGAAAGTTTTCAAAACTCCCTATTTGGACGTGAATCCATCAATGGAACGAAAAGTAAACATATGGATGTTTACATTCGAAGATTCAAAACTTTGATAGCTCAACCCAGTGGATGATAGAACAAGAGCATTGACCAGTCGACCACGACTGCCAAAAAAATTGCCAAAAAATATGAATATATAGATTGAGGGCGCTAGTTTCACATTAGTAATGTTATCATACTGATTTACCTGTCATGGCCGCACTGCGATCCGCAGCGGTATTCATAAGAATAATTATCAATTCGTTTTGAGACTTGCAGTCTTCATAGAACTTTCAGATTTAAAACAGAACACACTTGTCATTGCCTATCCTGTTTATTTACACTATATTGACTAATAAAAAACATTTTTATGATACAGTTTACGTTTGTCTGCTACAATCTTGAATTTACTATTTTAGTTCCGACTTCTGTCGACGGTCAAGATATAATGGTAGATCAATTCGTATAGATCCAATTTTACGAGTCGTTGTGACAATTATCACCAGCTGTGTTTAAACGAAAAAACTATGCATTCACAATAATTCATGGATAATTTCGTGAAACAGTCGTAATGACGTCCCATTCCTCTGACAAGTCACGCTTCTGAGTGACGCAATTCTCTCCAAGGCTCCTGTGTGCTTCATTTTATGAAGATGTCATTCATATGTCGAGACACATAACACGTACTGAGACATATGTAAATTTAACTACATTCGCAGCCGCGTACTACACCAGAAGATTGATTTAAGGAGACAGAATACTTGCGGCCACTTGTGCTGAGATTTCCGACGATGATTGTCTCTTTATCGAATCTTCCCTTTTGCGCGTAGTTACATAGATGGCAGTTCCCATGGTACCATATTAATTTAACAGGTATTATTTCCAGTTGGGTTCGGTTGCGGTGTTCACAGGTTCAAATCCAAGTAAGGACACTTTCATAAATTGATTTTTCAAACGATTTATAAATTTGTGTTTGAAGGCACCGCGATGTCTGTGACGATTTTAAAAATAGCGAGCGTAGCGAGAGCTTTAAGCTAAGCACTGGTCCTGTCCAAGCAGTACATTTTTTAAAACCATGTCTGCTCCCAATGAGGAGCATGTGGACTCTTAATCTTTAAAGATATCTCAACAGAGGTTTTTACTACGACAACTGCTTTTTACTCAGTTGCTCAACCTCTCTTTTTCGAAGAGAGTAGAGATAGAAGGATATGGCTAGAACAGGACTAGTAGCTAGCTAATCTCTCTCGCTACACCTCGGTTTTAGGATCGGATGGGGGTGGGAGGGAATTCTAGCCCTACATTACATACATTTTATAAGGTAGGATACAAATAAAAAAATCAATATACTAAAACTTCGTGTTGACTGTGTTTTGGCCAATTGATGTAACCCTCGAAAAAATACGAAAATGAGTTAATGATTCGATTTCATTTTAAAGACGATAGAGCAGGTCTCGGCTAAATTATATAAATTAGAAAATTAAATTCACCACTCTTTGGATGGGAAACATCATTTTACATTAGTTTTAGGTTTAAAAATTCTGACCCGGCCACTTTATGTAAGCTACTATCATATCGACAATCCCTAAGTATAACTCCGTATCTGCATACATGATAATTTACAGGAGTTCATTTCAAAGATTCATAACGCAACTCACCGTATAATGTTTTCGATAAAAACAGTTTTTACTCCCCTGAAGAATTTAAATTTTGAGGGTTACATCAATCGGCCAAAACACCGTCGATATTATTATCATATATATTCGAACATATGAATTTGGAAAAAGCTCAATAGCGTTGACCATTTGGCTACAGGTGCGACCGATGTGCTAAAGCTGTGTATTAAATTTTAATTTTATTGTGAAAATAACTATTTTTAATGTGCTTCATCACCATATATTATTAAATGGCTTACAATTAAATTGTTTAGATCATATTCTCTTTCATAAAAATAGTTTTCACTTATAACAAATACATTTCACAAAAAACAAATTCTTTCACTAAAAATAAAGTGATCCCACATAATAAAATATATTTTAACATTACGCTACGAAAAAATATTTTCACATAGATAAAATAGTTTTCACTAATTATAAATACTCACACTTTGAAATCGATAGTTGCACGAAGCTGTAATGAAATGTCACTTATTTTTCTAATATATATATTAGACCGCCTATATTGTCGTTGCTCCACGTTCAAGTTGACCTAGAGTAGCGCACATCTTTTCGTCACTTGTATCTTATACCGGTGTCTTTCAAACTTTTTTACCTAACGGCACACTGGAGAAGGAGGATTTCTTCCGCGGCACACCAAATAAAAATGTAATGTACTTCAGTATTACATGTGAATAAAGAAAATCTTAGTGTAGGTACACAATATTGTTTTATAAACATATGTAATGTACCTGTATACAGAGGTGGTGAATTTCTTATCAGTGAGAATGATGCAAATAATTTTCAGAAAGAATTATGTCAAACCGCCTCTCTAAATTTTATAAAACAAACACGTAACGACTCGTCTACCATCAACCGCTTTTGTTTTTTTTTGTTTGGTCCACAGTTCTAATTTGTCTCCATTTTCGCGGCACACTTGAGACTTCTTGCAGCACACAGCTTGGCAGACACTGCCTTACACCAACAACACGCGTAAAAAAACGTCCTTTTTCATCCGGTAGCTTTTTTTTCAAAAAATACAAAAAATTTGCATATTTAACACAAACAAAAATTCTTTCGATGTTCCAGTTTCCCATGGCAATTTGTCACCCAGGCATTCGGCGTTCGGAGAACATCAAAATGGACTCAGGCGTCCGAGATAAAAGGCGCGAGTGAATTTTATTCCTCGCACAAGAATGGACTTATGTACCAAACCTGTCCCTCCAATGTTCCAAAAGTAGACAAATTGCCCGCGATTATTCAAACACGGGGTGATAATGGAATAGTGTATGCCGCAGTAGTTTTCTATGGTGATTTATTGCATCTTGCCGTGTCATATTATGACAGAGGTGGCCAAGCGCTTGTTCCGAAGTACGCTCACGCTGGCGGTGATATCCTAATTTACATGTCACAGATCCCGAATTTTTCGTTCATTGGACAGTGCAATTGGAAGTGAAAGGGAGACAAATATGTTAGGACTTTTTTTTTAAATTTGAAAACCGATTGTGAAACCACAGTGAGCGCAATTGGTCTGGTGTGTCGACTGGTTTCAATGCAGCATTAGAGAAATTAATTTTTTTGTTAATCTGACAACTTACCGTGAGAGTAAAGCGAGTGCAATTATTGTCAAATGCCAAATGGGAAAGAGAGACAAGTTGGTATTGCCAACATTACTTGACCGCGGCCCAATTGTCAGCCTAGAATAAATTCCCCCAATTGCTATTAATACATTAACTATTAGTAATTAGCGACTACGTGGTAATCGATAGGACGGTAATATCTAGGTGATTAGTGTAGCAGTGAATGGGTTAAATGTCTTTAGAAACTCCATGTCTACTTTTAATAACCGTTGCTAAAATATCAGTTTTGGAATTTATTGAAATTTCAGTTCTGGTTGAGTATGATAACATTCCTAACGTAACGGTGGCACCTTCACTAGCGGCCAAGTTAAATTGGTACATCTCCAATGATGACCCACTGTTTTTGCGTAGAGAATTCATGATATTTTCTCTATTTTCTGACTATTTATGCATATTCTTTCCAATGACTTTCATAATTATTATTCGAAGATTGATAAATCAGTTACGTGTCGAAGCTGTCAGAAATCTCAGGATATCCAAAATATCGAATGCTATCTGGGGCCATTTCTTCCTTCATAAAACTAATCTTTCAGTTGTCTCTCTGAGAGAGGGAATCGGTGGTTGTCTCACGGGGATTCCTGTTTTACTATCGCTTGCGTACGAAGCGCACCTTGCGTTGTAAATTATATTCAAAATTATGATATCTTAATGAGTTCAGCGTTTAGATGAATTCTTGAGCTGCGCTTGAGTCGCTAGTAGAGAATGATTACAATATATATTATATTTGTCTGTATATCTATAATGTACATAACAACACGATACGCAGAGAGAGACAGTGTCGACCGAACGTCGATAGGTGGAATTCTCACCTGGTGTATGATATTACTAGTTTTTAGATTTGAGTATTATACATTTTTTTAGATTAGGCCTGGGCCGCGTGATTAAGTTCAGTACACCTGTCATACGCAAAAGAAAAAGGGCGGACTTGTTCCAACCCCTTTTGTTGTGCTTAAACTTTAAATAATCGCTCCAAAGCTCATCCAATACAATGGAGCACTCACGCGGGCAATTCGTGACCGTTTCGAACATTCAATTTTTCCGTGCAACAAAAAAATCCAACAATAATTTTTATACACATACCTACTAATAATAATTTAATTCACCTTTTTTGGGATCCCGCCGTGTTTGTTGGTTTAGAAATCACAAATGTTGATTTATAAAATATTTTATAAATAAATAAATATTCATCCGAGATGTGTGCTTATTTATAGGCGTGTATTGTTATGCAAATTTTGTTTAAAATTTTCATTTTAAAGCGATGAAACACACGACATTGTGCTTCGCAAAACTATAAAATCTGATGATACGCTATTATTAATGCCAAGGCACGAACGTGTCATATCTAAAGGTAACCGTACACGAGTCAATAAGCCGACGGGACAACGGTGAAAAAATAATCAAATATTTATAAACGCAAATGGCATCTAAAAATTTGGTTCATGTTTTTTTTACCTTGACGATATTACTTCATTGTAGTAATAATATCATGTTTTTTAAGTAGGTTATTACGCTTGGTAATATCAATCCAATAGTCATCTGGTCAACGTCGTCGTTTTCGGTTGCATGAATCCCAGCACTGACAGTCTCATTAATTCATTTTTCAATGGATTTTTAGATTTGTGTTCCAAATGCATGGGTGTCTAAATTCCCTTCTACCCATCCGATTCTAAAAACAGGGCTCTTCTTCTGTCTATTCTCTCCGAAAAGGAAAGGTTGAGCAACTGAATAATACTCAGTTCTCTTAGAACAACTTTTGTTGAGATAAGTTCCATTAGTAATCCATATCGTTCACATTGGGAGCGGTATGAATATAAATCAGCACACGGATAAGACTGCTGATGTTTATCTGAAAGTTCTCTACCATAAACATCTTTCCAGATATCTATCTACTAAGCATAATCAGCAATTTTCCCGGTGGGAATTCTCATTGTTTTCCGAAGACAACGTTCTTTTTATGACATAAGTAGCCAAAAGTAAAATAAAAAGCGTTAATAACAAATAATTTAAGACATCGACTGAGGGTGCTTGATGGAATTTCAATATCAAATTTGGATTATTGAGATTTTGTACACTTCCATGTATTTTGTCACTAACGACCCGGAAACCCACAATGCTATTATAATTGTAAAATCAGTGGTAATTCCATAAGAAGTTGGAAAGCGACAATTCGCCACTCTGTAAATGTGGTGTTTACAAAATAAGGATTAAGGCAATTCTCGAAATTTTAACTCAGGTATCAGTGTGGCTCTCAGACGTATAATATCTTACCTCGTAAATAATATTTGTCGTATTTGTATCTTCTATATAAACGTTAGACACTGTTTACTGTCTGTCAGTTCGAGTCCATTCGTGTGCTCGAATGCCTGAAGATGTCGAAAGGCGAAACCCGGGTCGTTAGTGACAAAATACATGGAAGTGTACAAAATCTCAATAATTCAAAGTTAATAACAAAACTCATTAATTTAACATACCTCTGTCATAAACAGATCACTCAAAACTCATAATTGTTTTGTATGTAACGCGATTAAAACCAGTTTTTGCAGCATTTGTGTCTTCGTTATTTTGCTTATAACGGTTTTTATCTCTGCTCTTAAAACCTCATACTAATATACCTTATGAGAAGACCCAGATCGAAGAGAGGCGAACGGCTGGTTATCCAACGCCCTGGAAGGGCTATGATCTCAGACAAACACCATTTCATATTCGGTTCAAAACTTTTTTATTTTTCATCGAAGATGCAGTGGTTTACAAAACAAAAAAATATAATTCCTAACACATAAAATTGATTCTACATTTACATTTACTTAGCAACTGAATTTACTTTAAGTTATAATACAAATGACACGACAAACGATTTTAAATTAAGTCCAATGCAAATCAAAAACAAACAATTCACATCGTCACCTCCGCCGCGACGAGGCCGCAGCTCGCCCGGCTCGACAGATCGTAATCTACTGTCCACACATATAATTCAAAAAAACTGCCTGCATCGTCGGAGCTACCCCTTTCCGTCAAAAATGGACCCGGCGGCTATTGAACGGCTTGGTTACAAGTTTGGGCCGATTCTGCGAATTATTGCCGTTGCCGCTGGGTGATTTCAGTTCTGGACACTTATGAAACTTATACTTAACAAAAACCAGGGTGTGTCACTTATTTATGTTTGTACTAAACTAACTAAAAATGTAAAAATATGTAAGCATTTTTAACAATAACATCCACTAGCTTTTTTCTGCAATTCTAGTTCGAATACTTACATTAACATTTTTTATTGGTTATAGAATATTTGACTAGAAAAGATGAAAACCTTTTAATTCTTTCTAGCCTACTTAGTCTTGGAAATCGGTGCGGAGCATTCAATTTCTTTTGAAAAAGCATCCATTGAATAAGTAACAGATATTAGATAATGCTCCATGATTTGTATTAAGCAATACTATTAATAAATTGTAATCAATAACTCCGAAAAATATTCGATCGTGTGTGAGGGTTCTTAGTATATGATAATTTGGATGTAGTATTACAGATTTATTCTGTGAATTAAATATAATAAGCATAATTGATGTCTTTTAGTGCTTGTTTGTCGCCCATTTTTTTTCAATTGTTCGTCTCTTAATGCTTTATTGGCGCTATGATTGTCTAATAAGCATATTTTTACATTAAATTATGAAGAAATTATTACAGATACATAAATAAAATAGCAACCATCACTGGTTATGACATATTAAATTGACACCGAGAATGTCTAATAGTGTTTTGTTTGAATCGTCTTCTGGTAACTGATTTGAAAATATTTGTCCATTTATTTTATTCGGCTCTCAGCAGTAGCTTAAATGTGGCTCTAGGAAAAAGCCGTACAGAAAAAAGCAGACATGGAAAAAACCCCACACGGAAAAAACCGCATACAGAGTAGAAAAAGAAGTATTCACATTTAAAATACTTTTTATCGTTTCATGAGTTTTTCAGCGTGAAAAGAATTTAAAATCACATTTTTAATTTTAAATAACGTCAAATAATAATTTTCAGAAACTCAGAACGTCCGTTGACGAAAAATTCATTTGTTGCGTTCTATCTTTGTTTTGAAAGTGTAGAGTTGTGGATAAATTGTATTGAGCCATTTATATAGGTTATTATTAGTACGCGGTAAGACACTTATCATCTTAAGTTATAATCGCCCTGGCTAACTACCGGGGGAATTATTTTAGTCTTCAAACCCTTTGCTTCTTCGCTAATCCCAAATTATGGATTGTTGATAACAAACATACCTCTTTCTTATCCTACCACTTCATGACACATTTCGTTCACGGGTACTAATAATAACCTATATAAAATGTCTCAATACAATTTATCCACAACTCAACACTTTCAAACAAAGACAGAACGCAACAAATGAATCTTTTGTTGTCGGACGTTCCGAGTTTCTGAAGATTATTATTTGATGTTATTTAAAATTAAAAATCTGATTTTAACATTTTTTCAAGCTGAAAAACTCATGAAACGATAAGAAGTATTTTAATTGTGAATACTTCTTTTTCTACTCTGTGTGCGGTTTTTTCCAAGGTCGCTATTTTCCGTGTCCGCGTTTTCCTGTACGGCTTTATCCATTCACGGTTAAATGTATTGTTTGAATTCGCATTTGCTTGGTTGAGCTCTGAGTACGGTTGAAAATATCTAGTTCTACATTAAACGTTGACATCTATTTCGTCTTCGTTCCATCCCCAATCTTATTCATATCTAATTTATTTAATTTATTATTGTTTGCGTAAAAGTACCGGCGATTTGTGACGTTTAAAAATATTTTTTTGCCATAAACCACAACCCGTCGAATTAATTTAACGACCGTACTGTGGTGTTATCATGCACACGTACATATCCCAATGTCAGCGGAGCCGATCATCGCAACACGAGCTATGAATATATTACAATCTGCATGTGTTTTTTTTTTTTTTTAATTAATAATTGCTCATTTTTGTTTAGTTTTAACCACCAGTGAAATGATTGACAGAGAGATCTTTTAAATTTTGAAAAAAAAAAATAGCAATACAGCTAGTAATTGCAAACGCTTGAAATGTTTTGAAGTGTTCAAATTATCGTTGAGATTTTTTGAAGTCACTCAAGATCAACTTGAAGAGAAAAGACATCACGAACACCTATACCCAAGATATAATATGTTTAATTGAACAAATCTAAATTTGATATTGAGCTCACCATGACTTTTGAACCATCTGAATGTTAATACTTACTACTTTTGATTACTAGAGTACTTAGTTCTTACTACTAGATTATAGTGATCGACATGCTGCAATACTCAATATTTAAAAAATGATAATTTTATGTTGTAATAATCTTTCTTAAGCCGATACTTTAGCCGAGTGATCAACGTCGTTGGTTTCGGTTACCGATCTCACTGATTCGAATACCAATACGGACAGTTTCATAAATTAATTTTTCAATTGATTTATGAATTCGTGTTTGAGATATGTATGTCTGAGATGCATACAATGCCCTCCCACCCATCCTATCCTAAAGCGGAGTGTAGCGGGAGCGATCAGCTAAATACTAGTCCTGTCCTATAAACTGAGTAACAATTGAAACAAGCTCCATTAGTAATCCATATAATCCACATTGGAAGCGGACATGGAGAAAAATATCTATATATATATTGATAATCTCTCACGATATGAAAATGGGTGTAGAGAACGCGCGGCGTATGATGGCGCATTCGTTGATAAGTCACAGCCGAGAATTGAATTCGGGAATGAATATTGCGTGTCGGTTGTGCATGCATCATACACGATAATAATGCGCCACCTCCCCGAATGCAGCCGACGCCACCGCAGGTCCCTCGCAGCGGCTGTCAACCCTTATGTCGATATTAATAAAAATTGCAAAAAAAATGGTTGTATCTTAGATGTCTATCGAATCGACTCGAATATTTTTTTGCAGTGGACATAAATAAATCTTGTTTAAATAGTTATTTGAAGACTATTTTGTTATTATAATTGAATCAAATATATCAAAAGTGTTTTGGATAATTGATGTAACCCTCAAAAAATACGAAAATGAGTTAGTGATTGGATCTCATTTTAAAGACGACATAACAGGTGATGTAAATTAGAAAAATAAATTGACCACTTTTTGGAAAGGAAACATCATTTTACATTAGTTTTAGGTTTAAAAATTCTGACCCGGCCACTTGGTGTAAGCCACTATTATATCGACACTCCCTGCGTATAATCCCGTATATGTAAACATGAAAATTTACAGTTCATTTCAAAGTTTCATAACGCAACTCACCATATAATGTTTTCGATAAAAACAGTTTATACACTCTCCTAAACAATTTCATTTTTGAGGGTTACATCAATTGGCCAAAACACTGTCGATATAGTAAGTAACCAAGACAAAACTTGTATACATATAAGAAATTAACTTATATTGGAAATATATTTAGAATCCGTCGGCATAGTGAGCAGGCGATAAGTCGAAAATCGGCTGTTTTGAGTTATGAATGCAGTACGACAAATTGTAGAACGGTCTATCGTCTGAAGGAACAAACTCAGCCATATTTCACATATCTTTTACGTAATTTTGAAGAAATCAATATGAATCATGTCAATTTCGTTCACAGTTATTAGTAGCAAAAAAACTGTAATTAATATTACTATAAAAAAGAAGTAGAACGAATTCTTCAATGATAAACGAATCGCCTAAAGTGGTTAGGTATCTCAATAGAAACACTAAAATTTTATGATTTTCTTAAAAGTCGACTATCTTAAAACAAGGTTTTTTGAGTTAACACATTCTGCCATTATACCGATGAATTATGTATATATATATATATATACAAAATTTTCTTTGTATAAAACTATAAAACATCAATTCTTTTCTGATAAAAATTAATTCCCGAAATATCCACAACTATCATTTTATTGAGCTGTTCTTCAAATTGAATTGCGGATAGTTCTACCTTTGATACTATACATTTCAAGTAAAAATATGTATGACTCAAAAATGTCGAAAAAGTAGAAGAAAAATTTTAGGCATGTCGGCTAGGTTAAGTTTTTGTATATATGTCAATCTGTAAATATGTTTGGGGACGTGCAGCCGAGTGGTTGACGATTTGGGCTTACGTCTTATTAATGGTTTGAATTCTCATAAGGACACGTAAACGCATTGATGTTCCTATCGATTTCTCAATTTGTGTCTAAAGTCAAAGATATTTGTGATGATTCCATTTCTTCACACCCACCCCTATACAGTGATCATTTAACTACTAGTCTTTTTTCATCCCTACCATTTTATTCTTAGCTTGCCTGAGAAGACAGGTTTAACGACAGACTCAAATCCAGTTCTCTATAATCAAAATTGGGAGTCGATATACTTCTACATTTTCGTACTACTTAAATATACAAGCATTCCTTGAATAAATCATTATTTTTTTTATTTCTGTGGTCGCATAGTCACCCCTTTCGCACGCGCCGCCGTTTGGTGTGAGAGATAGCCATCTCTCATTGGTCAGGGGTCAGTGGTGACCACTGGCGAGCGATAATCGCGTGACCGGCCAAAATCACGGACGCCCCACTAAATTATCACCTCCGAATCAATCCGTATCGCGTGCGATTTTTTTTTATTTCATATTCTTTTTGTGGTGCCGCTTCATTTCTTTTTTTAACCGTTTTGGCATTCTTATGCCGGCAAGAATTTTATCGCCGTCCGTGGATCGATACTTTTATATATTTATCCGTTGTTATAGTCATCGGCTCTCTTCTACCACTTCCATTTAATTTTTCTGTTAACCATATTAATTTTATTATATATTGGAATATTTAGGTAGTTTCTACCTGTTCATGTGCAGTTCCGGAACAAGGTTTCGTCTGAAAGACAAGATGCATTTAACTTCACAAGCTTCAGGATTGCTTCTTATTTCTTACTCACCAGCCAAGTTATCCTGATTAGACTTACTCTGTCTTTTCCTTTATCGGTGCTCTACGACCTGGCTCAATTTTTAGGCGAGACAAATATTCATTTCTATATTCACACTGCAATGTTTTCAGATAACTGTTCTAAAAGACTTATCTTCTTCTACAAATTTCCCTAACCTTCTTTTGTTTTAATTTTTTTTCACATATCTACTTCTTTGTCTGTAATATGAAAACTTAAATAACAATGATTATCTACCCAAAGTATATGATAAATAAGTGCAACGCAGGTGAACCTTTTTTGTATTCACCATACACTGTATGAAATTTCTTATTTTTCATTAATTTAAACAAAATAGTGTTTGCTAAATAAAGATTGCTAATGTTTAGAATATAACTTGGTTTAAAAAATACAACAAATGACGATATTATTAGATGCGATTGGAAGGAATGGAAAAATCCATTGGTAATGATTAACTCGTCTTTGTGGCTGTCAATTTTGTTTAATGCATCTGATTTATCACCTTTTGAAAGACTTGCACTAGAAGTCAATGTATCGCGTGTGCGTGCTCCGTGCATTAAAGATCTTTTGTTATTTTTATTTAGATTAATGGCCCCACAGGGGGGGCGCACCTTTGTGTCGTCGTTCCCCGCGCTAAAGTTGCCAAAATCAAAATGCCTTTGAATCATTCGCCTTTTACCGCTCTCCTTTGCGCTGTAAAGCTGTAAAATTAGCTACTAAAACTTTTAATTATTTAAATTTGATGTAAATAAAAAAATATTTTCCCCTCTAATTATTCAATTTATTATTATTTTTTATTCTGATATAGTTAACTTTATGAAAGCAAAACATTGGGTTTTCTCGTCTATAATTATTATATTTTTATGAATAACAGCTACTGAAGCTTCATATTAAAGGGTACACAAAGTTATACCCATCGCTTACCGCTGCAGTTGTACAGTTTACTAGGGAGAGTGTTCCTAAAGTCGGCCGTCGTCAGTGGTCGGCCTTTTGAACTTAAAACTTAAATAATAGTGGATACATATAAAAAAACAGATTTTTTAAATTCGTGTAGGTAGTCTTGCCACTTGCCAATCTATATCTGCACTATACTGACCTATATGATGCAACACGCAATTAAAAAAGCACATTTTTACTTCGCAAGTTTCGACAAATTCTTCTTGTATGGGGATCGCTAACAAAATATACTTTATATTGTCATGCTTTGCATCATGTTGTTTTTTATTATTCTGTCTACTATCAGTAAAGTATTCCGCGATATTCATGAAGTTTCATAGTGATGGCCGAACACTGGGAAACGAAAGGTCGACCATTGGATTTTGGGGGCTGACCACTGGGAAAATTGGCATTTTTTTGTAAACTTCTGTTATTTTATGCTCACCATGGGTGTATTTTAACACTAGATTGTTAAGCACATTCAAATATATTCGAAGAGTGTCTCAAGAGTAATTGAAAATGTTTAATCGTTGAAAAAGGAAAAGGAAATTAAATTTCAGAGTTTCACTGTATTGTAGTCAACTTGAAATTTAAATTCCGAAGCCGTTCCGAAGTTGGTTTGAATATCAAATTCGATAAACTCTCTCCACAACTTTGTCGAATCAAACAAAATTTGAGTAAACTCGCAAATAGTGGAATATGATAGAAGTGTTCTGCCAATTCCCTAGAGTATTTACTAAATCATAGTGTGCTACTTGCTACAGGTTTCAATAAAACGCATCGCGTCCATTGAGCGCTTTTTGGCTGTCGAAGCATTTTGCAGCAAAAGTTCGGAAGCGATTTCGGGTCCGTTAACCGATCGCCGAGGCCACATTACAAGGCACGGCGCACTCGTGGATCATGTACAGTCGATGACAAAATCTCAATCTGAACTGAAACCATTGAATCTGTCACAAAATATTCGGATTTTGTTGGAGGAACGGATTTGGTCGGAGATTAGATCAGTGTCGGGTTTATATTGTGAATTTTTTGCAGGATACCTATATCATTAATTTTTGTTACTTTGAATTGAAGTCACAGAAGTTAAATGTTTTGAAATCCTTTTAACCCGACAATATCAAGGTAGTTATTAAATCATTCGCCATTCGGAAATCGTGTTTTTTTACCCACTCGGGATCACTTCATAGCCACAAGTCGCTTCATGTCTGTTATCGTTATATAGACTGAGTCAAAGCAAATTTACTTGTATATGTAAATAAATTATCAAAAAGAAAACTAACGCGTTTCTATTGAACAAAATAATCTAAAATAACAAATTACCGAAGAGAACAGAGAACACAAATATCCCATTCTACAGATCTCAAATCACATGTTAAATTGAAAAAAGATTCATTTAAAAAATACCCACTCGTGGAACGAAACCGTGGTGTAAAAGTATAAGAGGTGTGCTGAATTAAAAATGTCAGTCGCCATTTTTGCATTTGTTGACGTCATTCTGTGCTGATTGAACTAAAAACTACTACGTTTACAAATTTGGTTAGTCAAAGTGATCGATCAAGCTCACCTATAAATACTTCTTACAACATATATCGAAACTGCAAATTTGTATCGCAAAACATTTTTTTTTAAATACGATATTACTGCCAATAATCGCCAATGCGTCAAATATTTGAATCACTTGAAGTAAAATCGATGAGATATTTTTTAAATTACTTGAGATCAACTCGAAGAGAAAAGGTATCACGAACACCCGTTCCCAAAATCTCAAAAGAAAAATTTATATTTACTATTGATCTTGCCGGAAGTTAAATTGGAAACCATCTGATCGATAGTGTTACGACTAGACTATAGAAGCCGATATACTGCATACATCGAAAATGTATACCAATGAGCTAAAATTTGATTGTATTATATTTTAACTACGCAAACAATTGCAATCGCATATAAATTACACGAAACATCTCGTTTGCTATTGATTCGCGGTTTTTTTACGTCCTCTGGATTTCTGCAGATTTGAATCATCCTTAGGGGATTTCACATGACCGTTCCATACGAATCTCTCTGGACACTTTCATGACATCTAGAGTTAGTTTAAGATATCGACTGAGGGTGATTGATGGAATTTTAATATACAATTTGAATTGTTGAAATTTTGTACATTTCCATTAGGGCATCCAATTAACCGGAGATATTTACTAACCGGTTTTCGGTGTTTTTTTGACAAAAAAACCGGCTAACTAATTATTTGCGAAAAACAATCCTATAGAAGTCTTTAAATTTATATTGATGTAATGTTAAATATAAACAATCTTTAAAATTATTACTCAAAGGGAAAATGAAATATTCATAAAATTACTTACTTCTGTAATATTACAAATAATATTCTAGTCAACGATTTCTTCAAAACTTTCTACGGATAATTTCTCACAATTACAATAATAGCTATTGTGTTACATGTGTCTTATTTATTACAAATTGTTTAAGTAAGTTTATGTCTTGATAATTTCGTATAAATTGCTTATCGTATAAAATCATTTCCGTTCATAATTTCGACAACTTTGTGACATTGTAACATTCAACAATGTGTGCATTTTCTCTCTGAAACACGTTGAATTTTTAAAATAGTATAAATAAAATAATTTTAGAAATATTTTTAAAAAACCGGGTGAAATAAACCGGGTTTCAGTTTTTTTCAAAACACCCGGTAAACCGCTTAACCGGATTCGGTTTAAACCGGATTGGAAGCCCTAATTTCCATGTATTTTGTCACTAACGGCCCAGGTTTCGCCTTTTGGCATCTTCAGGCATTCGAGTAAATGAATGGACTCGAACTGACGTCATTCGTGTACTCGTCACTCGAATGCCTGAAGATGCCGACAGGCGAAACCCGGGTCGTTAGTGACATAATACATGGAAATGTACAAAATCTCAACAATTCAAATTTGAAATCTAGAGTAGTCGAGTTGGGTCGAATGATCCCATATAATGTGGCCTCTATGTTACGCTTTGTGTGTCGCCAATCTTACGCAAAAGTTTGACTAGTTTTACCTACCTGCGACTGAGTTTTCAATAAAGTTTCTCGTATCTTTATCTGCGACGAGATCCCAGACGTGTTTCAGCGACTAAAGTTACCGACGCCACTCACGTCACCGTGTAATGTTGCCAACTCATAGGAAAACTAAACAAATAATATAACAGTGTATATCTGATTTATCGTTCTCACACTCATCGTTAGGAGAAATAATTGATGAATTTTCGCCCATTTTCACGACCAGTCATTAAAGAATCACAAAATGTGTCAATAACTTAAAATTGATAATATTTGTTCGATGCTATGATATCAGCAATTTGACGTTGATAATAGAGTTGTTGAATGGCCATTGTTATGAATCGTAATACGCTTAGGGTTGCATATTGAACGCTATATGTAATCTTTTCAATGTCCTATTGTTTCTGTGAAGAATGTACGAAAAAGAAAACAATAATTTTGAAGGCACAATGTTGGCAACACCGTCAGTAGGTCGAGAGTCGAGACGTCTCGCGGGCGGCGCCAAAGAACAGCCGCCCAGGGAAATGTTCTCAGGTAAGTAACTCAGGTGGGCGGATGAAGTGACACTCCGCGAAACACACTGCGCCTCACGCTAATTGCTCGCTAATTTTGCGGATGAGCAGAACGCTAACGAAATACTGCACGCTCGCGGCAAGGTGACGTGTCGTCTTGGATGTGAGATAAGACAGGACAGTGGCTATATTTAGGAAACGTCAGGCCAAGTCGCGAATGTGTCGTCTTCGTTTTTGAGAAACTTTAAGTATTTTTTTGCATAAAGAGTTTGCAAAAAGTTTCAACACCATACAAATACCAATTCATAATCTCGAGATTATTTTGTTGCTTGTTACTAAGGAAGCAAATCGTCGATATGTGTTTAGGTGTTTCGTTAGAGTATTTAATGTTACACACGTTCTCTTATTTATTTAATCGCTTATTTTTCACGTTACGAAGCAATCAATATAAAAAAAATAATTATGACAATTTCATTACGTTTTCGCTGATAGGCCGTACTTTATTTTAGAAAAAACCAAGCAGCGCTGCGTATGTCAAAACGACAAACTCAACGATCAAAATGAGATAATAGTAAGCACATTTATTCGTTATAAAACAATTTTTAACGACATAAAATCAGTTTTAACACCGCGTCTTGCGTGGACAAAGTCAGTGCGCAACGATGTCAGTGTGATTTGAATCGATATATGACGAAAAGAGGCGAAGCGGTAACGCTGTCTTATGTGCGAGCGCGCCACCGCATATCAAATGACCTGATCGCGTCCCAGAAGTGGCGCGCCGCATCCCTTCGTCACCTCTCACGTAGAACACTGCCATTGGTGGGAAACGATTGAAACGAGCTACGCCCCACCGCCTCACGTTCGCGAAGACTTCCTCCACGTAAGACGGCTCTGTAAAGAGTTAACTGTCAGCACTTGGTGGATGGAAAGTTGAAGCTAAAAATGCTCGCGATGTGCAAAACTGGTTCTGATCATTCCATACAGTTAGTACAAAAATTTGATGTATATCTGTAAACATAAAATCAGGCTTAATTTCTATTTGCTTACTCGCCCAAATTCACCGCGAGTTCCGTTAACAAACGTGTTATCTGAATAAAGTGTTCATGATACCAAATCAAAAAGTCATGCAAGATGAATTTCTGTGAAGTTTATGAACAGAAGTTTGATTAGCACTTATAAAGTCATAAATAACTCATTGGTCATTATTCGACTTCTTGATTGGTTTCAGGAATAACTTTTGGCCTGACCAATGAATCAAGCGGCTTCTGAATACCATTTTCCCAAAAGGTATGGCGTTCATAGAATTGTGAC
Source organism: Himalopsyche phryganea (assembly GCA_022494535.1). Classification (NCBI taxonomy): domain Eukaryota; kingdom Metazoa; phylum Arthropoda; class Insecta; order Trichoptera; family Rhyacophilidae; genus Himalopsyche; species Himalopsyche phryganea. The sequence goes on along the minus strand of JAGVSL010000137.1, from coordinate 1,610,474 downwards.
CGTAAAAATTTAATAGTAATGCTGTAACTACTTCGTGGCTTTATTTCCTTGACTGTCTTGATATGCCGAGTCGCCAACACCGCCCACTCTGAAACACGATCACAGGTGGCGCCATCGTCGAACACAATAAATCACACGCGTATCGATTCCTCTCAGGCCATCCGCTATTTTTCCAATATGGACATCATCGATTATTAAAAAATATGGCTGAACTATAAAAACTGCTTTGTTTACTTTATCGTTTCAAATGGTTATTAAATTATATCTTCTATGTAAACGAAAAGCAAGACAACAGCCAGAGATTTTGTTTATTCTTCCGTCATAACTTTGTATTAGTATTTATAATTATTGAACAATTAGTTTTTATTTAAAACACCTCAATGAGAGACCACATTCCCCCAACACCAAGAACATTATTATTAAAACTTTATTATTGCAATTTTTTTATCAGTTTGGTTTTTTTCCGTATTAATTTTGTTCCTTTATGATTGATAGCAGTGAAAAAAAATTTGTCAGTATTAAATGTGTCAAAATTGAGCATTTTTTAAATGAGAAAATAAAATACAAACAACGATTTTTCTTTTAGAAAAAAAATATTGAGTTGGTGTTTATTTTGTGAATATTCATTTTCAATTGATAGAGATAAATTTGTTATTCAACTTAAGATAGTACCTTAATTAACAATGTTTTAATCTTTATTCAATTCCTTCATCCAAGGAAAACGACATTTCTAGCCAATGTTATATGTTTGTTAACCTTTGAATAAAATTCTCATATTATTTATAACTTTTAGTCATACGTACTTAAATTGTTGTCACATTTTTTTTTGTTTGACTACATTTATTCGATTTTATTCAACTTGACGTAAGTAAATAAATGATAGATTTCGATTTGTGCCGCCCATGTATCAACTTATGCTTTTGAAAAATTCTTTTATTAAATGAAATGTATGAACTCTGTATATATATATATATATATATATATGTGCTTACAAACGTACCAAGCTTTCTATAAAGTATATTGTCAGTGCTTGCTTTGTATATTATGTGATGCGGAACGCACCGGTATCTATTATCGCTACCCTTTTTGGTGATGTATTAAAAAAAATATTTACTTAGAATATTCACAATCGTTACCTTAATAGACTCATTATTTAGTAAAATAAGTCTATCCGATTTCTTCGGTGGTGTTTTTGCGTCCCCCAATTTTTCTAATCAATTAATATTTGAGTTCAGATCAGTAATTACTGAGGACTGTGATCTCCATTTTGTTCAAATTTAATGATTTGACGTATTGAGTGAAAAGCCAAATTCGATCAAGACCTACTTTCTCTTATTATTATAGTTTTTTTAATTAAAAAAAAAAATAGATTAGTTAAGACAAATCTTTATTTGTGAAGATGGCGAAGTTTTCTTTATTCCTACTGATTTTTATGATTGTTGATAAAACGTGTAAGATTTCTATGTTACGTATAAATACAGTTTGTTTGGATATGTTTGATGAAATTAAGTTTAAGCGCTATGGTTGTTATAATAATATATGTATAGTTTTTAACATTTTTTTAGAACTATTATTTTTCAAAAAATCTTGAAAATTCACATAAAAAGATATAGTCCAGAAAAGTTATAAAAAACTCTTAAACTTTAAGGATGTATTCAAACAAATAATTCTTTCATATTGGGTATGTATTTCCTTTTATTTTACGAAATTTTTTAAATTGATGTAGTTTTAATTTTTCACAAATTCCTATCTTTCACATTATTTGATAAGAAAACAATACGGAAACTATAAGTAGATATAGGTTAGATTTGGGTGTTATTTAAATGGTGTATGAGTACCGGCACCGGTTTTTTTGCTTACAAACAAAGCACTGGTTTTTATAAAAAAATAGTTTGATAAAATCACATTTTTTTTTGTTATCGAACAGCTTGAAGTAAAAAGTCTTCCATTCATAGTAATATTCCAATACATTTTCTTTTATATCGGTAAACTTTTTATCCGATTCGCCCTTGAAGCAAATTTGTATAGATTATTTTTTCCTTTTAGTATTTTTTTTGGGTTGAGAGCTCATAGAAAATATCCACGCAACATTGACGCCTTATTATGGGAATATCTTTTCTGTGTACAGCCATTTTCTTTTCAATTTTCATATTACGTTTTTCGCTTTCGTAAACGTGTCTTTTTTCTGAATCTCGATATCTAACATTTGACGTGAGATCTCTTTCAAGATCATTTAAGTTATGGCAAAAACTTTTAATTAAAATAACCATTTTTATCACATCAATCCAACCTATACGAAGACATTGTGCTTTCGTAAACATGTTTTGAAACTAAATTTACCACGAATAAAATTTTTTTTTTACAAATAAATTGGATTGAATGTACGTAATGTATCCAATAATGATATATATTGTTTTGCCTGATGTCCGAACCTCTTTAAAACAAACCTCTTACCGTGTGACCAGCTTACTAAAATACTCTCAATTCTTATCCATTAATTATGCTATTTATTAATGATGTATTTGTTACGCACAATAGCATATTAAAAGAATTGCGTCGCCCTATTTGGAAAGACTCGCCATTCGTTTCCAGATATCTCTCCTTCCACAATTCACTCATGCCTTTTGCAATTCCACTGGTTAATTAATCCCTCTAACACTGATTACATAAATGTCATGAAACTTTCTGTCATGAGATTTTAAATGTTTGAAAAAAATATTCCAGTAAAATATTTGACCCGCAAATTGGCGAATATTTTAATATCAATTTCGTCCCATCAAATCGTATTTTAAAGGGTTTGGTTTGAACCAAGTCATTTTTACCTGTTCAAATAAAATCTGGTTTTAATGTTGAAATGTTCTATACCATACATAAGATTATATTAATATTAAATGAATTGACTGGAATGGATCGACGATTTGGCTAATATTTATAACGGGATACAACATCTTACAAATTTTAAAACCAGATTTTATTTCTATTGTTTGACAAAATATTACAATAGTTTCACTATATTAAAATTATATTTAGCACATTTAATCGTTTATAGCCATAAATAATATATTAAAATGTTATAGGGTATATGATATATATACTTTTTTTGCGTTTTTTCAGTGACGTTGAACTCTTTTCATTTTTCTAAATCCCGATTATAGAAAGTTATAATCGTAATGTTTAGAGCTACAGCGCATAGTAATTCAAAACAGTTTTGGCAAAAAATCGAAGCATTAAAAACAAATGGACACCGATTTTTTTATTCAAATATTTTCTGTTCTGTCGATACTTCTTAAATCATGCGTTAGGTACATTGAGATTTATAAATGATGACAGATTTAAGTTTATTTTGTACTTATCACATATTTTTTCAATTCTTTGAAACTGGACATTTAGTAATTAATAAAAGCGATATTCAAATTTATTTGAAGTGTAATAATTCTAGTCAGTGGCGGCCGGTGACAGGAATATTAGGGAGTGCAAAAAAAGATTCACATATTTATGCAAGAAATCCATCCTCCACATATTGGATTTTGAAAGTACTATCAGACATATACGAAAATATAAGTCTGATATTGGCGATATCAACTGTTTCTCTTCACCAGGGTTTCCCAAACCTTTCCTGCGGATTAATTTCGACGGACCACCTTTTTTCTTTTTTTTGGGTAGGTAATATTAATATGAATTTGAGTACGTCTAAATTTGTTGCAGCCCTAGCAGCATATACAACCATTCCAGGTTGTCGCGGATGATAGTTTGGGAAACCTTGTCTGTCTTTAGTCGTGGTATTTCTCAAAATGAATTGATCCTTTTAAATTTTAGAAGTAACACTCACTTTCGACGGAAGTCATCGATATTGTATAAATTATTTGTAATGGCTTAACGGTTTAGCTAAATACTACATGTATTTTTTTATTCGTGAAGAGTTGAAGTATAGACAGGGCTCCAACGACATCGTAAAAATCTTCTCTGCTGTATAAGACGGTTAGTTCAATTTAAGTTTAAATTCCTCGGTGAAATCATATGTTAAGGTTACCGTATTAATGTCTGCAATTGGAATAATTCTGTATTAAGCCGGAAATTTTTCGCATAAGTATTTTTTGGGGAAAGTAATTTGTAGAATTCAATATAGAAGAATATAAAAAATATTAGAGGAAGGTGTATTACGAAACTAAACCAGATACACAGTTGAATATTATGGAATAGGTAAGGCCAGCCAGGTAGAAAACTCGAAACTATTCTATTTTAAATATTCAATAATATCTACACGGTATTATACACGATCATAGTTATAATTTTATAAATTGTATTCATCACTCCAAAAGTTATAATGGTAGGTAAATATTATTCTTATTGAAGAGCGTATAGTTAAAGAATCATATTGAAATTAAATGAGCTTACTACGCTTGTTCCACTGCTCTTTTCATTCATACAAATGACTGTTACAGGCTTGTAAACGCAAACGTCAAGTCGCTTTCGGGTACGTTCGGGAATTTCCGCCAGGGAGATCAATGCTCAAAAACAGTCCATACAAAATCCCCCCTTCGCGTAGTTCATACTGTTGCAACGTCACAAATATGTCAAAATACATGGAACATTTCAGACGTCTAAGGAGTGCAAAAGAATTTATGCTCCTACCGCGTCATCGACCGACTTTCATGCGTATTCTGAATCGACGCAGAATACGTTTGCTAGTCGTGTTTATTGATCATCGTTTCCTCCAATATTTTCCTATGGGAAACACGAGGAAAATTTAAAATTAGTGAATTGGTATAATTATTATATTTGAATATCGTTTATTAATGGAATATTTTGATGGGACTTATTGGAGTGCAGTGCACCCTTTGCTCCTTTACAAGAGCCGTCCCTGATTCTAGTACATTGTTCGTGTTTAAAAATAACATTCCTATACATCGGTTACCATATGAAATATCGCTGGCTCTCTTATGCTTAACCTTCAAATTAACCACGGATCGCCTCTGAGAGGACACCTCGGCAATTACATACCCATAAACCCGAGAAATACGAGAGGCGTTCATATACGAACACACTCGGACATGGTTATAATGTTGTATTTTAATTTCAATTATTATTTACCGGATGACAGCCGTGTGAACGTCGCTGCAACCCGGTGTTGCATACCACTGACATACTGACGATTGGTCACACTTATTGAACGGAGAAATCTATTTACCCGGATTAAAATTAAGCCCTTCAGAAGCCTAATTGATCAGCTTCTAAAATATTGCTATATAAAGAGTTATGTCAATTAAATCGTCAAGTTTTGTTTATTGGTAGCCAAAGAATCGAATAAATTTTACCGTAAAAAATAATGTCAATGTAAAAATATGGTTTTTTTTTGAGATATGAATTCAATTGATGTGTCAATTTTTGATTCTGAATTAAGGAGAGTAATTAGACGTTAGTATATTCATATTGGTCATAGCATGTCTACAGAAAGACGACACACCACGCAGGATGTCTTGCGAACAGTCAATTAACCAAGAAAACGTAACTTTGTGTTTCGGTAAGTTTTCATGTGATTAGGGTGCAAAACGACTGACGTATTTAGGTTGACGTAATTTTATTTTGACTCTGCACATAGAAATACAGAGATTATCTTATAATAAAGTTAGAATGTTTTGAAAATTGTCAGATACCAACTGTAGTAAAAGAGTGCACGCGATACGTGGTGTGTAGTTGATACAAATGATTAATTAATCAATTTAATACAAAAAAAACGGAGAAATTAAAATATTCATAGACATCTCCTAAATAAATAATCGACTGTGTTTTGGCCAATTGATGTAACCCTCAAAAAATACGAAAATGATCATGTCATTTTAAAAACGACAGAGCAGGTCTCGGCCACTTGATGTAAGCCACTATTATATCGACACTCCCTACGTATAATCCCGTAGCTGCAAACATGAGAATTTACAGGAGTGCATTTCAAAGATTCATAACGCAACTCACCATATAATGTTTTCGATAAATACAATTTTTACACTTTTCTGAACAATTTAAATTTTGAAAGGTACATCAATTGACCAAAACACCGTCGATATTAAAGGTGATTTCAGCAAGTGGTCATCATTGAAATTAAATAGTTGAAAACATTAAAAAATATGGACCGAAGACCACTATTGGCAGAACCATGTAGTACCTCGATAATTGTAAGCACGGTTGATTCGAATAGTGACTTTATTCTCGGATTTTTGACAAAATATTCGTTACACGATGAATGCTCATTATTGTTTTATTGATTACGTAAATTTATTAACCCAATGAATACGCTGGACATGTTTACATGTCCTAGACTTTATCTCGTATTTTCGGCCAAACTAGAGGGAAAGCTTGTGGATATATGCTTTAAAAAATAGTTAGAACCTTTAGGTAAAGAAATTAGGCAACAGATCATGAAAATGTCAAGCAGAACATATTTTTGAAAAGAGCTCTCGTTATTCAGTCTTTCGAATTTCAGCTTTGAACTGTCCATACGCAGCATTAATCATAAGTCCTATGCATTACACATACTTATGCGGCTATGCGCTTGCTTGCGTGCGTGTTGGCGGTGTATATGAAGACTGGCCACAGTCATTTTTCTTGCAAAGTCGTAGATAAAATATATTTCAGCTTCTTCATTTCATTCGATTTATCGCAGCGAGAATGCGACGAGTTTAGTTAATTTCTTGATGTATTTGGGATAACTAATATATATTTCACATACTTCTCCATTTGTTACTCTTGAAATTGATCTATTTTTCGTCCTATTAAGCGTTTTAACAGATAAATTGACGTTCGTGTGAAAACCGCTCGCGCTGTAAGGGTTAAGGAAGAATACCTACATCTTGAACCCAGTATTTATTACATTTATATAGATATTAAAATTATTAAAATAAATGTGTACTAGTTACACATCATAGACTAGGATGGTCTAATGGTGCAGTTTATTAAGCTTATAAATTTTAATATGTATTACAAAAATTATTTCCAGATCACAAAGTTGGCACATTTATTCAGCACACGGTTAGTTACTTCCGTCACTCAACGACAGTAAACTTGATATTTTTTTATAGACCATATTATTGAGTATAATCGAAATCAATTAGCACGATGAAAATTGCCAAATAGCCCAATGAATCATTCTGGAAATGAATTACCGAAACACTGAAAATAATTACACAAAACCTGCTTGGAATGAATACGCTCTACTCTAAAATTACATTGAAAAATTCCGAGTTGTATCTCATATCCATTGTTGAATTACCCTATAATCATAGCCGATAAATGCTCCGAAGAGTGGTGTAATTGAAAATTAATCGATCCTCGAGATTAACCGTTTAATCGATCGTTTTCAATTAATCTCGACTTAACTACGCCGTTTCCTTATATTGCAGATATAACCAGTGCCGGTGCATAGCAGATTACTTACTATTCAAAGGGGTGATGATGATGTTCTTATATCCTTTACGTTTACGGTGATGCGAGGCTAGGCCACTTATCCTTTTCGTCTGTAGAGAACTGTTGTTGTAGTGAGGTCTCGCGTATGGTTGAAAATGATGGTGGTGGATGATGTGAGAAAACCCGGATCGATGAGAGGCAAGCGGCTGGTTATCCGGAGTCCTGGAAGGGCTGATCTCAGACAAACACCATTTCAAATCCGGTTCAAAACTTATTTATTTTTCCATCAAAGATGCAGTGGTTTACATTACACAAATATATAAATCCTAACACATAAAATTGATTCTACATTTACATTTACTTAGCAACTGAATTTACTTTAAGTTATAATACAAATGGCACGACAAACGATTTTAAATTAAGTCGAACGCAAATCAAAACACAAACAACTCGCATCGTTACCTCCGCCGCAACTCGCCCGTCTCGGCGGATCGTAATCGACTGTCCACAAATAATTAAAAAAAACTCTCTGCAAAGTCGGAGCTACCCCTTTCCGTAAAAATAAACTCGTCCAGCGGACGTAGCCGGCGGCTATTGAACGCCTGGCAACAAGAAAGAGCCTATTCTGCGAAATATTGCTGTTGCCGCTGGGTGATTTCAGTTCTGGACATTAATGACACTTATACTGTCATTAATGTCCAGAACTGAACCAGGGTGTGTCAGATGATGTTGGTGGATAGGGAGATATTTGTACAATTTTATGTTTTACACATCTATGCAGCTTGTGTTGTTCAGTATCTATTTCATTTTTCCAAGAAGAAGAAATCGCGCCTGAAAGTAGGGCTTCTGAAATCTCAACATTGTTCAAGTTTCGAGATTCGTGACAAAATATTCCCGAAAGGTGACAATAGTTTCTGTTCGATTGAATTTAATTTTATATTTTTTTAATCACATCCGTTCTCAAAGTAGAATATATGGACTCCTAATAGAGCTTATCTCAGTACACATTTTTCTACGAAAACTGCTCGTTACTTATTTGCTTAATCTCTCTTCTTTCGAAAAGAGTAAGCATAGGTATAAGGTAAGACTGGTTAGTTAACAACTACCGCTTCTTCCGGTTTTTAAGATCGGATGGCTGAGAGGGAATTTTACATATCACATAAATATTCATGCTTTCGACGAAAACTCCATAAATCGATTGAAAAGTCAATTTATGAAACTGTCCCTATGATTCTCAGAATTAAAGATTTGCAAACCTTATAGCTAAAAAAGCGCACATCATGAACTGTTTATTTCATAAAATACTTACGCTGCTTTATGTAATTTATGTTTTGGCATTACATAACAATTTTTCTCCTCTCATTCCACGAAATTCGGTCAGCCACTGCTCACATTGTAATAAGGATCCCACCGCCGCCTCTCGATAATAATTACCACGTCCTTTGACACTATATCATTTTCTTCACTAGGGAGGTTGGCCTTCGTAGAAGTGAGGGCTGTTGGCTGGTTATTAGGATCGATTAAGAGTCTTTAATGACAGGGTTTGATTACCGCTAAGAACCTCACAATAGGCATTAACATCCCTTACAAAAAATGTTGGTTGAAAAAATCTTATTTTGTATGCATGTTATTAAAGAAATTCTTTTATCTAATTAAGTGTGGCATACTTTATTCAATTTTAAATACTAAAGGGATTAAGTTAATTATCCGAGATTATACAGGCGGCCCTCGACTTTCGCACGTAATTGATTCATGAAAATGTTTGTGAATGCTTAAAGTCGAGGAATGTAAAATAAAGACACCAAAAAGTTAAATAAAAAAAAAAATAACATGTAAACTGGAAAAACACAACGAATACTTCCTGACGCAAGACTGATTTTTTTACGTATTTGAGAAGGTGCCGGGGAGCGGAGGAGAGAGAAGCGACTGCATGAAAGCGCACAGTTTTTCCATTATCGATAATAATCTATATTTTAAGAAATATGTGAAATAGCGTACATTAAAATGTACTTTTTTTAAAAATCTGATACGAGGCACGAGAGTTGGCCATCGCATTACCCGGTTGCATAGTCAAGGCTTAGAATCATTGATGGACAATTTTTCCAATTACATATTTGTATCCAAAATCAAGGGTGATAGTGGTATTTTCATCGCTTCTCATCCACGCTATCCGATTTGAAAACCCGGCGTAGAGAAAGCAATTAACTTGTTACTATTCTTTTCCCTAGGTCAATTATTCCATCTTAAATCTCTCTGTAAAGACAGATAAAGTTACTGTCGTAGTTTTCATTTGATACCTTCTGTTAGAATATAATATAATGAGTCAATATTCTCCGCATTGAAAGCAAAGTTTAAAAAATTGGTTAACGAAAATATTATACCTGTTCATTGAATTAATTAATACTTTCGGTTTCGGTTCACAATGTCGAATAGTCCATGTTTTTATTTTTGCGGTATAGTATCGGTTTAAAACTGTGCCCAATCATCTAATTAATTGCGCAAGTTGGTTGCAGATTTCCAATTCAGGCGGCCATTAAATACATTACCAGACCAGAATTGCGTTACTTGTTTTAATGAATTCTGGCAGCCTAAGCTTTATTATTTAAAGAAGTAGGAATCAGTAGCAAATATCCCTTTTTTTGTTTTCTAGCGTTTTTATTTATTTATTAATTCGTAATTAATTAACCGTTTTACAAAACTCCATAATTAGTAACCGCTTTGCTTTAATTGATCGAAATTTGTTATGTATATTCAAACAAAAAGAAAACTCCTAATTGGTCGACCTTAATTATCAGCCAAAGGGTAGACCTCCCAATATTACGATCATGCTGATATAAAACGAAAGATGTAGGCGTGGATAAAATGAGAGAACTGAATCATCAGTTGATAATGATCGTGATGAGCGAAACCGAATTGTGTTTTGTTTTTAAAATATAATACCTTTCCACCAATAATTGGCGGTAAACACCCTAAAAGTTACTGATTGCATGTGTTTTCTGTTTTATTTTTGGAACGCAAATCATCATTTCGTGTGAATTTTGAAAACTTGTATAACACGGATTTATATTGCACGACGTTTTCGTGGAGCCATATAACCATGTTATACGAAAGTCAAATGTATAAGATATTGTTTGAATAAAATTTATATTTCTGTCCGGTTCCGCAATACGTAATCAAATTTATAGTTAGAAAATATCATCAGACTTTGTAATACCAAAGTATCGTTGATCTTTTCTTCGATATCGTATTTCAAGTGATGGACTTCTTTCTCCACCCGTCGTCACAGTTAATCATTACAAACTAACTTATACTGAAATCGGAAATGACAACTGATATTTTCAGAGGGACGGCGTGCGAGAAAATGAAAAATAAGAAAGACCCTTTGACCTGTTGCGCGCCATGCCTCTGCGCCGCCGTTTATTACACGAGAACGAATAACTCAGATCGTTTTACGTGGACTTTATCCATTTTTCCCGCGGACCATACTACGTAGGTATTGATATGGGATCGCTGATATTTTTTTACATTAACAGTATTAAAACAGAACAAATTAGGAAATCGCTCGTGCTAAATATACTTAATAGGTTCTGTATGTATACAGTAAAATCTTCATTTATAACGCTCAAAACTTCCGTTCAATTATGGAGATTATTAAAACATTATTAGTTATACTAATTTGAATCTAAAACTCGACGCCCGTAAACAATACTTTGCATGAATTGTATGTTAAGCACACCGATGCAACAGTTTCAGCACGTGCTGACCAATGATTTGACATATACTAAGCCACAACCAGCCGTGTGAATTTTATTTGGCTAGCCGTGTTAACACACCGTCTTAACTCTTCGACAAGAATTGACTTGAAGTTTCGTTTAATGGCGACATGATAAAATAATAGGTCTTACAAGAGTTACAGTCGGGAGTGTATCTATGTATGTGGGAAATATTTAACCGGTACGAACATTTGAAATGGTTAGCTGAAAAATTGCCATTCCTTTAGTATTATAACTAGTGCTGTTTTGAAATCGAAAGTAAAACCCGGAAATTTGGGAATTAACTGTTAAATAAGAAATTTTTTTTCAACATATTGAGTCTAGTTGCAAGTATACATATATGCGTCTCACCAAAATTAACTGCATTCATAAAAACAGGAACGTTTCCGTAAATATTTTGTGTTGGCTTCAAGTGTACATATTTAGATGTCACAGGCGTTCCGATATTGAATAAAGCTCTTTACTCCCACCTATATCATCGAACTAATAAGTCACCGTAACTTAAAATTTGTGGATACAATGTTGGCATACGTAAAAAATTTACGCTTACCAAATGTTAAATATGAAATACAGTTATCATTGATATTACAATTGTTTTTTCCCAATTTACCCATGCGAGTTTATTCCCAACCTCGCATCACTAATTATGACAATATATTATTATTATGTGGAATATTTTGCTTAATAAATGTTTCTAAATAAATTTATAAGCGTTTTATTCTGAACTCATGAATTATTTAAAAAAAAATGCGCGCTTCCTGTTCGTTGTTTGTTATAAAAAATAATGTGGAATTAGTACAAAAAAGTTGTGTTTTATTTTCATTAATATGTGTATAATAATGAAACTTAAAAAATACTTGTTAAAGCAGCTAATTGCTAACATGCGAGATATTTTTAAACACCTTAAAAATTATTCGAGATTAACTCGGGTGGAAAATGCATTACAAACACCTATATATGTACTACATTTTTAATCGAATATAATCGACATTTTGTCTAAACTACTCTTGAGTCTACTGATCGCAAAGCTCTCATCGCTAGTTTACAGATGAACGACTTGAACGACTTTAGATACAATAGTGTTCGTACAGACGAAGAGAAAACAACATATTTTGACAAAACTATAAATTTTTCGCGTTCAGTTTGCACCAAACGAAGTTTGTTTCAAATCATGTAAGACCATTGCAAGTATGTAACCGTTTGCATCTCTCGGGTCAAAATTAACAGGGCGAAGGCTTTAATTAGAAATTTCGCGGTTCGAAAGTGAACATGACAGTCGAGTGTTTCGGATTTACGAGAGCCCACCTCCTTCAGCTGCTCGAGAAACCCGTAAAAATCTTTGAAAATACTCCCGGGCATGTTTTTTGTTATCCACTATTCAAGATTTAATGTCTCAATGTTTTTCGAATGAATGTGTCGTAAAATTGATGATCTTTTCTTGACTACTAAATGATATAGTCTGGCGAATGCAGTGTTGCCAGCATCCCTGTTTGTCTTAAAAATGATATTTTAAATTATTATTGTTAATTAAATTGGAAATAATACGCAGAGAGTGTGTGTGTGTGAGTGTAACTGTGGAGTGAATTTTTAACACAAAGCACATACAGACACAAACACTCTCTGCATTCTATGTTAGTGTATTCAGCGAATTCTGACAGGTGGCACTGAATATAATATCTAGTAATATGCATTTGTCATGATTTATCCGTACCGCACACCACTGTGGAGAGAGAGAAAAAAAACGGCACTGTCACCTAGTGTATTTTGGTATTATTCAAATGTATAGTTTTGTCAGGGATGGGTACATTATCATTTGACTTGTTTTTTTAGCATGTGCCATTGGCGGTCAGCATCTTATTTAATTATTAGTAAGTACTTCCACATACTTAATATGTGGAAGTAGTACAAATGAATTGTGTTTTATTTTTTAAAATATAATGTCTTTCCACCAAGAATTGACAGTTAACACCTTAAAAGTGAGTAAGTAACTAGTTATCAAAGTGGTCAGTTAAATATCAGCGGTCAGTAATAATTGTATTTAATTATATCTTTTCAGTGTCTTATTCGGATTAAGTTACTACTTAATTTAAATACTGGTCGTTTTACGTAGCTGACCAAATATATGTTGATCGCATATACTTACCCAGTATTTTGATATAAGTGTGACAACTTATGAAGCTCACTGAACATCAAAATGAATAAGATACTGACCAAAATAAAACAGCGCAAAAGTTGAAGTTGACGAATCCATTCTGGTTAAAATACGTAAAAAACAAACATAGTTAATACTAAAAGGGAGATTTCTTGGCAACACTGCCGTGTTCCTCTTACAGATTTTTATTGACTTTTCAAACGATTGAAATGTATTTAAAATTGAGCAGCGGCCGTAACTTTTTGTGGGAGCGTTGTTGCGTCAATCGGGCGGCCTGGCCTCCTCTTTTACGGACCTCTCAATGGTATCTGGCGCTTCTATTGCCGATAAAATCACTGGTCTAAATACCCACTACTAGTCTATGATTCTGCTACCCTGCTACATGGCTACAACAAAGGGATCTGATAAGATATATTTATTTACTGTCCGACGTGAAACAATCGTTTTGTGGACTATGTGACAATGATAAAATTAATTCGTATCATGGGATATTTACCATACTTATAAATGATATCAATAGGAAAAGGTTTTCAAACTTCCCAAATCAATTATATCGTACTCGCATTCGTCGTTTTCCCATTTTTTTTATTATTTTTATCAGTGGATTTGAAACATTCCTACATTCATTGTGTTTTTTTGTTAAAAAATGATGAATTAGAGTTACACTGTATACACCAGGGGTGGCCAAAGCGTAGACCGCAGTCGACTGGTCGATATGTACACATCTCTGACGCCCGTCCCACACAGCTGTTGAGACAAGCCGTGCGACAGAGACAACGGTCTACAATCTCGAAGTTAAGCCGATTATCGACGACATTCTCTCTCTAAAACCCGACGGGAAAACAATAGTTGACTTGTAATTTCACTCACGTAGCGACAGTGGCGCGGAGCGGAGGTGTTTATAGGGGGAGGATAATAACTTGATGATATTGAATATGTATTATTATTATCTATGTTTATTTTAAATTTAAATTTACTTTTGGTATAATTTAAGACATCGACTGAGGGTGATTGATGGAATTTCAATATCAAATTTGGATTATTGAGATTTTGTACACTTCCATGTATTTTGTCACTAACGACCCGGGTTTCGCCTTTCGGCATCGTCAGGCATTCGAGCGCACGAATGGACTCAAACTCAAATGACTCAAATGACAAAATACATGGAAGTGTACAAAATCTCAAAAATCAAAAAAAAAAACTTACTTTTGGCTTTAAATTACTATTTTTCTTATGATCACCTAACACATACGATATTGGTAGACCACCGCCTATAATTTAAAAAATAGTCGATCGTGGTGGTCAAAAGTTTGGCCACCCCTGGTATACACTATAGATATAGAGCAAGTTACGGTAAAAAGGATAACATTTTCTGGCGAAATTATCACTTACACGAAGAAATTGAATCAAACATTTTTTAAACCATGTCCCCTCCCAATGTGGAGCATACGGCCTCCTAATGGAAGTATCTGGAACGGAAGTAACAGAAGTTTTTCTACGAGACTGCGTGTTACACAATTGCTCAACCCTGCTTTTTCGAAGTGAGCAGAGACAGAAGGATACGGCTAGGACTGGACTAGTGCTTAGCTTATCACTCTCGCTACCCTCCGTTTTTAGGATCGGATGGGTGAAAAGGAATTCTAGACGTCACAAACATACGAAAATAAATCTATAAATCGATTGAAAAATCAATTTATAAAACTGTCCGTACAGGGATTTGAATTCGAGACATCCGTAACCGAAGCCAACGAAGTTGACCACTGCATCACAGACCCGTAGTCTTAATATTTCCCGGAGGTTTATGTTTTCAATATCGAACATTTTTCACATAAAATATGTGAAATCAATGGACGTATACCGTAGTTCAAACAGCTGTCATCAAGCGTTGGCATCGTCAGAAATGAACCAATGAAGAATAAGTGCCGAGAACGAATTTGTTTCATATTCTTTTGATATTAAATAAATAAGTATTCTCTACTCTCTCAGTATTCTTTGTCTGCTTACCTAGCCGATCGCTGCCACAATGACTGTATACGATTCCAGAGTAAGAAAATTGAACTGAGCCTGTAGTGCATTTACAAAGTACAGCGTGGACCTTTGATTGTAATAAACAAATTGAATTTTGTTTTAATTTATTCCCCCACACACATTTATTCCTCCAGCCAGATTTATGGCTTTATTGCGACGCACGACTTCGGCCCACATAATCGAATTATTTATAGCCGTTTGATATAATTTTATAATAATATAAATTACAAGTTAATTCCCGTGGTAGATTGGTCTGGGGTTAATAGAATAGCAAGAGATACGTAATTTGCGTGTATTACCGCATCGACGCTTGAATGTATGAAATAGAAAAAGGATGGTCAAAATTTGCGGTTACGGTGAGACTTTATTTAAAAACCGAAATATATCTATTAGTTCGGATATCATATGAAGTTTATAAAAGGTGGCACTTAAATTTATGTACGTGTCGTATTTTATTTAAAAAAAACCTGTCTATCGCGTTTGGGTAATGACGGTTTTTTCGTTTTTTTGCACTAACATTTTTTGTAAAAAAAACATTTTGCTATAGCAAACTTTTATCTTGTATTGTCATTATTTTTCCTTTCAATTCTGCTCCAAAATATTGAAAAATTCTTTCAATAATATCCCTCAAAATTGAAATTGTTCAGGAGAGAGTAAAAACTGTTTTTATCGAAAACATTATATGGTGAGTTGCGTTATGAATCATTGAAATGCACTCCTGTGAATTCTAATGTTTGTAGATACGGGATTATACTAAGGGAGTGTTGATATAATAGTGGCACATCAAATGGGAGGGGTCAGAATTTTAAAACTTAAAACCAATGTAAAATAATGTTTCCCTTCCTAAAAGTGGTTAATTTATTTTTCTAATTTACATCATTCGGCCGAGACCTGCTCTGTCGTCTTTAAAATGAGATCGAATCATTAATTCATTTTCGTATTTTTTGAGGATTACAACAATTGGCCAAAACACCGTCGATATGGTACTGAGATCTATTTTAAATGTAATGGGTACTCTTATACATACGCATGATTGTTACTGCTGTCAAAATTAAACGACAACTCGTTAGGTATGTAAGTAATAATATATGAGCGATGCAGCATCCGCTGTAATTTTGATTGCAGTATTATTTTAACAAAATTGAGTTGATTGCTTATATTCAAGGCAATACCATAAACAAAAGCAACCTACTTATTTTTTTTTTGTGATAACAGCAAAGCGATCAGTCAAAGACTTTTGCTGTTAACTGTCCCCATACATATTCTACCCATTTTTTTATAAAAAACGCAATTGCGATCAATAAAAAAACCCCTCCCTTGAGGTTTTTTGACCGACGGAGAGTTGTACGCGACTAATCTTTTAACTACTCGCCATTATTGCCATTCCAGTATACGAGTGGGAACACCGTTTGACTTTTGTTCTACACGAACTCCTGAAATTGACACTTTCAATCATTGCTTTATGCATTTTTATCTAAAGGCTTGGAATCGATTCTGATAACATAGCGTATGGAATGCGACCAGCTATGTAAAAATCTTTCACTCCCTATCTGAAAAAAAAAGAATTTACTCATTCATTACTCACTTTGAAATTCTCCATCACAAATGCATAATACGCTCTATATTGGAAGAGGCCATGACTCGTTATGTGTATGCAGACGCTGTTTCAGGACCGCCTTCCATAACGCGATAACGAACAAGAAAAGAAACGAATTTACTCCTCATATTCTTGGCCCGATGCAGAGTTGCACGGGACCGATCTTTTAACCACGCATCATTGAGCTTAAGAAAAAAAAAAAATGTGGCTTGGTCAGCCACTTAGTTTAAGCGATATTTGATACATGATTTGGCATAATATATAGTGACCTAAACCATAATAAAACATTTTTTCTCAAAACTTGTTCTTCAAGTCGGTCGTATGAGTCCCCAGTTGCACGGGCCGTTCGGCTGATAAATTCACTGTTTCTCACTTATTTCAAAATCATAACATTTATTTAAAGTGTTTGCCCTAGCGATCATGTGGGTCCTGATTCAATTCCCTGCAAGGTCAATATCAAATTTAGATTTTTTCAGTTTAAATTTGTAATCTTGGACATGAAAATTCTCATCGAGTTTACTTCCTATGATATTCTAATTTTCGAAATATTTGGCGCATTGGCTGTCAGCTGTAATACCAGATATTTTTTTTTTTAAATAATTAAAACTAGCATACTAATTGTCTATACTATTTTCAAAAACACATATTATAATGTTGTGAAGTTGGAATAAGTGAGTTACCATAATATTGTATATCTCTTCCAAGCAGTATATATAGCTAAGCTGTAATAAGTTTAAGTGTCATTCTAACGATGGCATTAAGCCGAAATAGCTATCAACTAACTAATAAAATTTTGTAGTACTAAACACTTTGATATTTTATCCTTTTTTTGTGATTATTCCACACATTTATTGTAGATAGTAAACACAAAAAACAATATGTTTTTTTGAAAAATAACAATATGGCAAGAATGTAGTGCTTAGCAAAATATCGAAAATCTTTTACTGCAGGTGCTTGACGGCCCTCCTCTGAAGCACATATCGGAAAGTAAGCAGAAGGTTTTAAGTTGGATCATTGTGAAATCTAGCGATGATCGATGGGCACTTTCGGCGGGAGAGATGCGGGTCCATTCTCCGCAGTTCGAGTCCCGTTGCATCACTTTTGAGTGCATGCCGAGATAGAAAAAAAAACTGTGGGAACGCCGATGCATTGTCCTTTTTGCAGACACAAAATCGATAATTTGTGGCGTAAAAAAATATATTCAGGTGCATGCTTTTCGTACTATGATGGTGTTTTGGCCAATTGATATAACCCTCAAAAATACGAAAATTAGTTAATGATTGGATCTCATTTTAAGCATTATAAGATTTCTATCTATTGATTGAATTGGCATTTACTTGGTAGAACTCCATTATAATAGAATAAAATAACAAAGTATTTAGTTCTACAACATTTTTATCAGATAGTTGATAGCTACTTCGGCTTTACGCCATCGTCAGAACTATACCTAAACTTATTTTAGCTTAGCTATATATACTGTTTAGAAGACATAGACAATATCATGTCATCTCACGTATTTAAACATCATAATTTTTATTTTAAAATTAAATCATTCAAGTTACCACTAATTGTGTTTTTAAAAAAGGAGCTTACGCGGTGTTATTAATTAGTCATTCAAAAAATGTATTGAAATTTTACTGATTATGCGTAATTACATGGGCTTCTTATAATGGTTTAAGTAAGGCTGATGGGTTAATATTTGTTTGGTCATTAAGGAGAGTATTGTCATGATTGTATCTATTAATTTCGAGTTGTTCCAAAAGATTAAGCCTAAGGCTTTTTTCACACAAATGTAAGCATATCGGAGCTGATTTAGCGGTTATGTTGTGGGGTTCTTCCAAGAGGTGGTTAGCAAATTGAGAATCTGTTTTATTATTTTTAAATGATCTTACATGTTCATGTCTTTCTATCTCTAATATTTTCGTAAAAGGAAGAATAAGTGATTGCGTCCATGCGTTTGATCCTAGGAGTGCATATGGTGAAACAATCACATGAACACGATTTACTCTTGCAATAGTTCTCATAAAGTTTCTTGCCGTTCTATTGTATGCAGTGTTATTTTGTTTCTCAGACTAGAGGTGTCCAACACCCGCCCACTCAGTTCAGATACGATATCTGTTTTAATAGATCTAGATATCGAGTATTGTATCTTCTACTTTCCCACGAGACACTCAATACGATAGCCTATAATGATAATAAATAATGTATAAACAGTGTAACAATACGTTGCATGCTACATGTATTAATTAATCACAGTAAAGAAATATTTTATATAACCTATAAAATATCGTAAAACACTTTGTCTTTTATATTAGAGATTTTGATCATACTGTTAAATCCCGGAATTACTTCTCTCTAAATAAAGTTTTCAGTCATTTATGTGTGAATTATAATTTGAAAGTAGTTCGTTATGGGTAGTTCGACCTGGTTGCTGCACAACCTTCAAGAAAACCGGATGGAATTATTCATCACAATTATGACAAATTGCAAATGGCCAACACGTTAAAATATGCAGTTGTCAATTCTATTTTCGATCACTTCTATCTGATACTTGAATTCAATCAATTATTAATGTGCTACATGTAATGTCGCGAGTTTCGGTTTATGTGTTACGTTCATATACTGGCAAACAAGGACGAAACTGTTAACGATATTTAAATCATTGCAACGTTAAAAATGAGGCTGCCAGTAACAATTTTTCTTATTTTTCTTTCATTTTATTTTGCCCAATTCTAAAAGCATTATTTCGTGTACTAAAGGAATTATAACCCGGAAAAGAAAGTCAAATACATGAACGTCTAGGTTATTAGGTATTCTAAATTATCTTTGTTCCTGATTCTTTACCATTCAAGAATTCAAACCATACGTGGGCAACGCCTTTGAACACTTGTTCAAATGTATTGTTCCAAAGATCACAGTAATCAAATTTGAATATCGTTCGATAAAAAAATCTTCCTTTTGGATTCGGTTTGGTGAAAGTCAATTTTGCTCACCGCTTACAATATAATATGAAATATTAATTATTTTTTTTGTTTCGGTTTTTGACTTGTTTCTTTTTATATTACTACCGTTTATTTATTAATTATAGCTTGAAAGATAAAATTTGAAACCTTTTTTTATAAATAAAGAATGCATCGATTACGCAAACTTCCACCGTCGTAATAATTATTATAAGTTACGTTAAAAGTCGAAAGAATTTGTTTTAGATTCGTTTTTTTGTTCCTAAATTCAATCAATCTATAATGGGCAGTTTGGTCGTGTGTGGTCGTATCCGCTTACTTCAAAATAAAGCACTACCATTTTTGATGAAAGGTTTATTATTTATTGTCTAATTAAAATTGCCGCGCAACACACCCGGTAGCTGATGGTGAAGTTATAAACAGATTCATAAAGTTGTACTCGTAAAATTTAAGCTACACAAAACTGTTTGGTTATTTTTTGTGTACAGTAGAACCTCGGTTATCCGGACTAATTGGAGATTAAAGTAGTACGGATAGTGAGAAATCCGGATAGTTGAAAAAATATGTTTAAGTGACAGGGAATGAAAAGTGCATACATGTAGTTTTAGTTTAAACTTATGTTTTAGGAAGAAATTCAATTATTGATTTTTGCTTTAAGGTAACTGTTCTTTTCGAAGTTGCCAAATCTAGAATACTCATGAATTGTATCAAGTTACATTCTTCCTGACACTAAAACAATGTCATGTCGACGTCTAAGCATTGATAAGCTTCAGAATGCGTAGGACAGCAGTTTCCGACGTTTATGCCACAACGCCTCCCCTAAAAAAAATTGTTTTCGGCGCTTCCCCACCTTTAATTTTTTAATCGATATCATAATATAAAAGCGTTTTAAATAATGAAAACTGATAAATATAGTTAACAGAATAATAACAAGATTTTGTGGCGTAGCTAGGGGTTATGCCTTTTCCCACCATTTTTCCTCCAAAAATGATTTAATATTTACAATTGTGTTAAATGAAGGCTATCATTAAAATTACTTACTATTAATTATAAACCATCACGCAAGAGAATATTGCGCCGCAGGCGCAAAATTTTTACGTATACATATTATTTCTGAAAAAATATGTACTACATTTTTACAATTTGTTATTTACAAATGTTATATTTAATATTAATATTGTTGAGTTCGTAGGGTTGTTCTTGATATATGTCTCATCTAATCTTGAATATAAAAAATACAAAATTATTGATGTACAATCCATTAATATATTGTACATTAAAATTGTAAATTAATTTAGGACGAGATATTCAGCAGATTTTACTAACACAAGATTAACTATTCGCAAAAAAAGACATCAAAAAATTAAAACAAAATTTTTCCTTGATTTACTCTTAGCAAAATCGTCACCAACATTATCTAAATCTATATTATCTGCTAGTTGGTGTTCTATTGAAAGAATTGCAAGATTTTTAATCTCAAATTGTTCACTGTCGATGTTAAATAGTTTTTTTTATTAGTTTTAACCACAAAATGATAATTCAGCATCTTGTGACTGTTCACAACAATTTCTCCTTTCTGCCTCGACATTGAGGCTTCATGATTATCCTGAGATTATTTTTATTTGTTTATAACCTAAGGAATTTTCTGTTCAAAAATTTTGTCTCCATGAGTATATTTTGTCAATGAGTAAAATAAACGTTCGTTCACTGAATATTTGCTGTTATGTTACGATATGAAGTTTTATTTATTTGTGGATATTATGATATAAAAAATAATTTTTAATTACAACATTTTGGCGCCTCCCTGGTTGGAAACCACTGGCGTAGGACAAAAATTATTTCCCTCGTGAATCTCCTCTTTGTCTTCTTGATCTTGCTCATCATTCATTTAATTTTTTGTAAAAGTATTATTTCGGGAATAAAAGACAGCATGGTCTGAAAAAGAAAGATACATAAATATATATATATATATATATATGTAGAATATTTGTAATTAATTGTGATTTACATTTGTTTTCAATATTTGTCAGCTTTTCAAATATATTTCCTCTGCATCCCGAAACGAGTAGTGTTTTCCAAGATTTTGTCGAAACTTGCTCACAAGAATGCTTTGCCATTTTATAAATATAATATATGGTCACAATATAAAAGCAATGAGCTTATAATTTTCTATTTTTCAAATGTATTTTATAAAAACAAATTCAATTCAATTTAATAATCACATAATTATTAGAAACGATTTAATTTATTCTATAATATTTCTAAAAAATATTTTTCTTTTTGTTTCAGAACTACGACACCAGTGATGATCAAAAGTAAGTGTTTTTTTTTATAATAATTAATTTTAGTACAGATGAATTTTTATTGAGTCCAACACCACAAATATGTTATGCGTTTGTGAGAAAAGGGTTTTTTTTTATTTACGGTAAAATAGAATCCTGTAGCTGAGTGGTCGACGCAACACGGGCTTGAATGTCGGAACTTTCATAAATTGATTTTCCAATCGATTTATATGCAAATGCATCTGTGATTTCATTTAAATGGTACTTGATAGGTGATAGATTAGATGACTGACTTGCAACCAGTTATAACGCTACAGTATTAGTCCAATGCTCCACATAGGGATAGGACATGACTGAACAATCTATTTATATTAATTTTGGTGGCTCAGCCGCAGTTTATTTGAATGGCAATTATCACCCGGGTCCGTAACGTCGTTGGCTTCGGTAAAGGTGTTCACCGATCCTTGCAATGTCTAAAAAGTCTCTCCCAACCACCGATCCCGATCACCAATTTGATCCTAAAAACCGAGCGCAGAGATAGAGAAATGGCTATTAGCTTATCAAAAGTCTTATTCTAGCCCTATCCTTATATCGCCACTCTATTCGAAAAAGAGAGTTTGAGCAGTTGAGTAACAAGCAGTTCTCGCAGAAAAAACTTATGTTAAGATATCTCCATTGGAAGTCCACATGCTCCACATTGACAGTGGAAATGGTTAAAAAATATTAGGACCATTCCCAGATTATATTCATCCACCTCTCTCCCAGAAAAATAGCCTATTTATGGATTTCTGTGTTCCCAAAAACAAACATCGCGGTGAATATTTTATATTATTATTTTATATAATATGTATTATTATTTTACAGGTGGCAAGTTGACGACCTTTTGCGGAAAATTCCCAGACTAGGAATCGTTATCGATTTGACTTTTTCAACTAAGTATTATGACCCAGAAGTGAGTAAAGACCTTTATTTATACATAATTCTAGATGAATGAAATCATTAATTTTTTTGAACACTTATTGTGTAATTTTTTACGTATCTCACAATGCTTTAATCACTAATGGTAGGGTTTGCGATGTTTGTTTTATTTTTATAAAATATGTTCATATCTTGCATTATAATAGTGCCAGAGAAAAAGCACCTGACTCATCTGATCACATTTAAAAAAAAAACGGTGAAATCGATTGTAGAAATATCTCTCTTTTTATTTATTAAGAACAACTAAAAATACAGTTGCGAAGCGATCTTGTTTTCCCAAAACTTAATTCATCCCGACTTCTTGTATTTACATAATTTTTAAAAATACTTTAAATATCTCTTCTGCTAAACGACAAATTAAGACTCGCGATTGTATTTCACTAAGTCTACGATATTTTCAGTACGAATGTTATCTTTTTATTGCAATAAATGCTCTAGTTAATTTTTTAGATGATATCTAGCATTCATTATTTTAAGAATCGACAATTAACGGTATGCATCAAATACGACATGTAGGGGAAGAAATACAGTAAATACAATACATATAATAATAAATAAATAACTTGAATATAATAACGCAATTGATTTTCACAAACAAGTATTTTTCGTAGAAAACATCGCGTATTATTTGGATCAATACGTTAATTTTTGAAATGCTTTTTATACCATTAATTTTAAGATATGTAGTTAGTAATTATTTTTCGTTGTACCTTATACAACTAAAAAAGATAAATGATTCATAAGTTTCAATACACTAGTTACGTCACTAACTACAAACCCTTACCTATATTAATTGTTCACAATGGAAATGATAGTTGCCTTTATTTAACCTTAAAAATCCCCTTTTTCATTAACTTACATGTAATTGAACATTGTTTTGTATCTGTAACTTAAATTTTTTGATGTTGACAGGACATACAGAGTAAGGGAATTGTACATCGGAAAATCTTATGCGAGGGGCACAGAATACCTAATCCCAGTGTTATCAGACAGTAAGTAATAATAATTAATAATGTCTTTTTTTATTCTTAGTAGAATTATTTAATTTTTATGAGTTAAACAACTTTTGTTAGTGCGGATAATTTCAATGATTATTTGATTAAAAATATTTTGCCCACTGAAGCTCAGCGTTCGAGTGGTGGTTGCTTCACGTGTGGAAAGTTTCATAAATAGATTTTTCGATATATTTATGGATTTGTGTCCGAAGGCCATTTATGTATCTGTGATGTCTAAAATTCCATCCGATCCTTAAAACTTGGTGTAACGAGAGCGATTAGTTAACGGCTAGTCATGTCGTAGCCCCATAATTTTATCCGTGCTCTCTTCGAAAAAAAAGTGAGGTTGAGCATTCGATTAACAAGCAGTTCAAGTTGAAAACTTCTGATGAGATAAGCTCCATTAGAGTCATCGATGACTCAGTTCCGTAGGACGATAAGTCAAAAATTTGATGTCTTGAGTTAAGTTAGCCATTCTGCTCTTCTACAGTTCCACAAAAGCATAGCTTGTAAAATGACAGGTTTTCTCTCAAAAGATTTGCATATGGAAATAAGTAAAATCAAATAATTTCTCAGTTCTATATACATACATATCGAAATATCGTATTGTGGAAATATATTTTTGTGAATCGTGGTGTTCCATAGAGAAACAACCTTTAATCCTAAAACTGTAAACTATTGACCACCTATTTGAATAACAAAGTAGTACAAATAATAAGCAATCACTTTTTACGAGAGAGCTTAGATGAGTCAAAACTTTGATCGACCATATCTAAAAATTACCAATTTCTAATTGTATCACTACGGAACTAGGCCATCGATATGCTCAACACTGGGAGCGGACATGATTAAAAATAGTAATTTTAATACACTGAAATTATGTACAGTCGTTATTAATTCTTCATAAAATATGTTTACACCAGTTTCATAATTTCCATTATGTTAGATAGTTTTCATATAGACTTAGCTGAATAACACATTTTTGTTTTTTCTCATACTTCAGTATAGAACAGATGAACATAGAAAATAAGAGTACATAAATATATGGGGCATACTTATGATAAATTAAAAATTATTGTAATGCATGCGTGATCTTTATTTGGTTATTCTATGTTATGAAATGGTTTTGGTGTATGATTATATTGAACGTTATCATAAATAGATATCTGGAAAGAAATTTGGAAGACGATATTCGAATTTCTTTTCAGCCTGAAGCATATTAGACTTACGAGAGATATCGAATTGAAATTTAACCCAGATTAAGTTTCTACCGCCGCATTATATCGATAGATAGTTTGTTTCAATTATCCAATTGTTGACTTGGAACATTTACCCAAGAATTATTGTATCAGCCAGGTGTCACGAACTTTGAAATTAATTCTTTGAAAATGTTATTCACTGAAGATTGTCATTGTGTTATGGAAAAGACCTATGATATCAATCACAAATTTGAGTGTTTTAAAAAAAAATGCTTTACCAGAAAGTATTTTATGTCGAACAGATCAATCAAGTGAAGACGAAGATTTTCAGTGACACTTCGCCCCGATTATGATTCTTCTAGTAAAAATGATTGTGAATATCATATTTGCTCATCGAAGAAGAAATGTATACTTAATCAGTTCATCATACATGAAAAATAAAAAAAAATCAAATACAAATTCGATATTCGTAAAATTTTAGTAAACCTAATTTTAAAGTGCAATAATTTTTTTCTATGGATTTGACGGTAACTCTGTGCAAGTTCATTTTTAATATGAAATTAAATTTGTTTTATATTTAAAATAAGCGAGCCCTTTTTTATATGCAAGGGCATAATCTGATCTCTGTGAATGCTTTACATTTAATTATTTCTTTACTAGTAACAGCCCCCGTCATAGACGTCAATAACGGTATTGCAATTAAAATACTGAATGTCTAAAGTACATCAGAACTGTGTGTGCATTGCTTAACATTTTATTTTATATACACACCACGAACGCTTAGGTCATGAGAACATTTCATACCTACATGTCATATGTGATAATAATAAAACGTCTGCAGAGCGGTATTGGCTATTATATATACATTCGTACATTTGAGTTACCCCTAACCTCTTATTTTCTTCTAGTTTTCTCAGCAATCGGTTGATCAAACTTAGTAATTTTAAATTTTGACAAGCTAAAACTGTAAGGCCAGTTTTTCCAACTTTTACGAGTCAAGACTTTTTGTTTTACATCATAGGGCATCATTTGATCTCCATCATGACTGTTTTCAAAGTCCAAGTCATTCTATCGAGTCCCATCTTCAATGCAAACCCTCCCCTTCTATGTTGCGTACTAAGCTTCGAATTTTCACCACTGAACTCTAGTTTTTTCCATTTTTCCACGATCATGTCTTTCTTCGTTCTGAATCATTAATTTTTAGAATATAATTTGTTTTTTATCCTCTAAATTTTATCCGTCGTAAAACAGCTCGAGAGTCGCACGTTATCGATCCGTGACATACATCTTTCCGCTTATCGATATTATCAATGGCTCCGCTGACATCGGCACGTGTATACTTCGCTACGTACATATTTTTATCTCCTCGTTGCGATACCTGTTATTTCCTCTGTTTTGTTTACATTTCGGTTACGAAATTATATGTTTGTGATTGTTCAGACACATTTTTGTGTTTGTACACGGGCAATACTCACTTGGCCGCTGGGCGACGTGCCGTACGCACAAGAGTGTGCCCGATGGAATATAGATAATTATTTTTATATGTATTTATTTCACTCGTGAAAGAAGTAGGTACATATCTAGCTTTGGGCATGCGCATACTTCATCAGTGAAACGGAATGATTGGAATCTTTCTTTACATAGTTTATGGTATTGTTGAATAGTTAATATGCGGCACTGAGAACTATTTACAATTTTTGACCATGGTTACTCTCACATGAACTTTATGACTAAATGTCACTCTAGGAGGACATGGTAATTTAAGCTTCATCTTGTTCAATTAAAGTTTATTGATATTTAAATCCAGAACATAGCTTTATGATAATTAAACCAAATTATTTCGTCCCGAATATAAATCAAAAGAAAAATGCGACCCACCACTGTTTTTTTTAAGCTGAGGTCGCTTTTTTTTCTAGACTGCTATTAAGCTTTCTTTTATCATCCTTTAACACAGAATACATTACGGTAAAGGCAAAATTTTTTCGTTTGTAACTATAACCGTTACCAATGTGGAGCATATGGATTCCTGATGGAGGTTATCTCAATAGAAGTTGTTCTACGAGAACTGCTTGCTACGTAGTCTCTCAACCTCTCTTTTTACACCCTGTTTTTAGGATCGGAGGGGTGCGAGAGGATTTAGCCATCACAGAAATCCATGCCTTCGAACACAAATCCATAAACAAATTTACAAAAATTTCTACACTGAGATTCGAGCCAACGACGTAGATCATTCGACTACAGACCCAGCATTCTTACTGTATCTGAAAAAAGTTGATTTGGCTGGTTTTAAACTAGTTTTCCACCTTCTTTTGAATTGCTACTTCAACAGTTCTTATATACTGCTTATGCTTTCATTAGAGACTGGACATCTTTAAAAAATAAAATCACTTTTAAGGTGTTAACTGTCAATTCTTGGTGGAAAGACATTATATTTAAAAAAATAAAACACAATTCATTTGTACTACTTCCACATATTTATAATGATCAGGACCGGTTTCGCTCATCACGAGCATATGTGAGCATACGAGCACTGATAATGCTCGACTAAACTGACATCAGTTGATAATGCTCGTGATGAGCGAAACCGGTCCTGATCATTATAAATATGTGGAAGTAGTACAAATGAATTGTGTTTTATTTAAAAAAAAAAAAAAATATTTGATAAAACTTACTTCACGGTTGAATCCTTATTCATCCGTTTTCTTTTCATTTACAAATTTATTTTCGGGACATGAAAGCCACCATGAAAAGTTATGTAGATAGTGTACGTTATTCGATAAAAAAATAAAACTATGCCCATTCCCTTAACCCTCTTTTACCCTTCCTGACACTGTCAAGAATTATACCAAATAGTACCCTTCGATAATAAATTTGAAACATCACGAGCTACCTTCGATAAGCGTCCGTACCAACATAACTTATGAACTTCATCATTATTAAATACTGGCAGAGGTGGACCACCTGTACTGTGGGCCAGTTGTCTGACATGAGGCCCTTAGCACTTGAGAAGTATCTGTCAAGAGTATCTCGAGTCAATTTTTAAGTTTTGGAACATGTGTTTTTGTTTCATTCGTTTTGAATTTTAGTATGATTTAAACTGACGTTCAAATGACACAATGATTGCCTGCAATATTTTAGTATTAAGGTAAATATTTTTTATAACTCGTTTTTACTTAGAATAACAATAACGTTTGGCAGAGAAATCAAAGTCGTCGAAATTCGCTGGGTCATTCAGTAAATTAATTCAAAATGGTGCTAGGTAACATTAAATCAAATGCAGAAAGTAGAATCAATGTCGCTCTCATTCACAAACGTAGATTTGTATTTTTGCAAGTTTACCTGATGATATTTATATGAGTTTGTATCTAAAGACCTTGAGTGTATGTGTTTACTTGACACTTTTTACCAAATCCACTCTTTCCAAAAGTGACATACACATAGGGTTGTTGTATATGATGTGAAGAGTGGTAAAATTATTTAGCAATGCATCGACTTGCTTCCTTTAAGATTTTTAACAAAATGTTTGATTTACAAAAAAATGTATTTTATAGCTACATATGAAATTTCAGAAAGTGCTGCAGCCAAATCATATTCAAAGGTATAATAAGTAGGTATAATATATATTTTTCTATGAGCCCTTTCGAAACACCATATTTGATTGGTTGAAATTATCACAGGCACTTCTGCGTCTAATTTTTATTTCAAATATTAAAAGCATTTTTAATTATGACACTGTTTTTGTTTGACGCAATATTTTGTGCAGTGAATTCTTTCTCATAATATTACGATACATGTGTGCTCAACTTAGCCCATTGTTGTTAAATTTTAATATTATGGTATTTTGATCGTCTAATTTGCATAAATCGTTTAGCAAAGCTGGGTTTTAATTACTTTGGAAGGATTTTGGTTGTTGAGCATGCGTTTTTTTGCGTGGGATTCAATTTTAGCATCGATAATGATATTATATTTACATGGGTAATATTGTTTACTGCTTTTGCATGATATATGAAAAACGTTATTTAATTATATTTTGTTGCAATTATATTTTCTGGCTTTGCAGAATATTATTTATTTTTAATATCACATCATTTAAGATAATTTTTATGATAATTATTTCATTCTCAAGATCAAGTCAATTTGAGAGAAAATACACATATGGCCAATCTATTCAGTCAAATATTATGTGAACTTGAAAGGTATTGAACCCACGACCTTTCGGTTGTTAAGCACAGTAGTATCAGTATCGAAAATCTAAATATCTTTTATATTACTGTGCATGTTCTGTCATTATAATACACATCTAAGCTCAAGAAAGAGAACGGGAAAACAATATTTTAAGATTTCGTTTGTAAATAATCAATCTCTTTATACTATTCTAATGTTATTGTCTATGATAACATTGCCCATATGTGTTGTAACATATCTCAGGGTATATCGACAGTTTTGTTGTTGTCAGATAACATAACAGTGCTTAACATTTTGCCTGTGATAAAAAAATGCTCGCGATCCGATGTTGTGTATTTGATAAAAATAATTGATTGATCAATTTTATAAAAAATCCGAGTAATTGGATCGGAGTAACGATTGGATCTCCAAATGATGTGAATTAAAAAAATAAATTGACCACTTTTTGTTTAGAAAACTCTGACCCGGCCATTTGATGTAAGCCACTATTATATCAACACTCCCTACGTATAATCGCGTATCTGCGCACATGAGAATTTACAGGAGTGCATTTCAAAGATTCATAACGTAACTCACCATTTAATTTTTTCGATAAAAACAGTTTTTACTCTCTCCTGCACAATTTCAATTTGACGGTTACATCAATTGGTCAAAATTGGTCAAGGGTTCGTAATCACTGACATAGGCAGTTAAGATTAGAGTTTAAATTAAGTATACTCATGTAATAAATTTGTCAATTTCTCTAAGAACGTGTGTTTTTTTTTATTATGTTCAAATATTTGAACTATGCTTTTTCTATACATTGTTTCCTTTTTTTCCAAGAAACGTAACGTATTCAACTAATTGAGTATTAAATTATGCCCACGTTACACAACATGCATTATTGTCCCACGCGTACCAATAAAAGCGTCCAATTTCTAGCATTAATCCCAACGAGAGAATAAAAAAAAAATCGGGTAAATCTCCGAATTCTCTTGGTCGGGCTGTTCAAAATTGGCGCTATAAAAGAATATAATCCGTAAATTATGATGCTGTCGGACAAGCTTTATCGTCGGTTCAACATTCAAATAATTGATTAAATATTTCATTTACATAGTTCGCTTTTCGTCCGAAGTATTAACCGCAAAATAATATATTATTTTAATAACAGAATGTTATCTATGGTTTCTTCTGTAAAGCTGTTATATTACATCGGATCGCTCAATCCAAATACATCCATCTCTATTACATCATAGCACCTTTGTAGTAGGTATTAAATACTGTGGTTTTGTGATCCTTCCGAGGATTTTTGATGAAATCGGTTTATATTTTTGTATTTTTCATATTTGAGGGGTGCATTAAGCCGTATCCAAGAAACTTCAATTATATAAATAATTTAAGACATCGACTGAGGGTGCTTGATGGAATTTCAATATCAAATTTGAATTGTTGAGATTTTGTAAATTTTCATGTATCTTGTCACTAACGAGCCGGATTTCGCCTTTCGGCATCTTCAGGCATTCGAGCACACGAATGGACGCGAATTGACACCCAGTAAATAGTGTCTAACGTCTATATACAAGATACAAATATTCGGTAATCGCTACTATGTTAATGCGTTTGTTTTCCCAACAAAGATTAAGGCTATTCTCGGAATTTTTAACTCGAGTATCAGTGTCGCTCCTGACTTATAATATTTTATCTAATAAATAATACTTTGTTGTATTTGTATATAAACGTTAGACACTGTTGACTGTCAATTCGAGTCGAAAGGTGAAACCTGGATCGTTAGTGACAAAATACATGGAAATGTACAAAGTCTCAACAATTCAAATTTCATGTAAATAATTAAAAATGTATCGTTAAATACCATCTCGTTACCTTAATTTGAAAAGGTTCGAACTGTCATTTTGTCCTAAAATGACGTTTTGGCCGGAAAATGTTGTATTAGCCACAATCTACCATATATGTTAATATCATGAACTTCAAGCAAAAAGTTCAGTTGTAACAGATCTGTACATCAGAATGTTGTGATCACAGGAAGAAGCTGAAAAGTACATGAAAATTAAGAAAAGAGTATGGTCTACCTGAAGTAGTTCAATGATCAATATTGGGTAACTTCGATTATTACTGATGACTTCTGAGAATAAATCGATTTGGTTTCTTTTGTGGAGAAGCCACTTGCATACTTCATTTTAATTTATATTTTAATGCAGTTTGGATGTGCATTAATATCGCATATATTTGCACTCATGAGTGTATAGGGGTTGCTATACCGATATTTCTGTATAAATTACTGGTATTGCAAATATACCGGTAAGAAGTCTGATATCTTCACAGATGTTTTATATGAGACCTGCTGGTTACTCAGTTGCTCAACCTTTCTTTTTTGGAAGAGATTAGGGATAAAAGGATAGGGTTAGAACAGTACTAGCGCTTAACTAATCACTCTCGCTACTGCACGTTTTTGAGGATCGGATGGGTGGGAGGAAGTTTTAGACATCACAAACCCTCAGACTACGAACAGAAATACATAAATCGATTGAAGATCAATATATGAAACTGTCCGCACCGGGAATCGAATCCGAGACATCCTTAACCGTAGCCAACGACGTTACCAACTGCGACACGGAGCCGAGATAAATACCTTAAATTTCCATAAATACGTAAAATTTTATAATGCTTTGAATTATTATATAATATGACATTAAAACGGCCAGTTCAACAATGCTGGAATCTGTCAATCTAGATTGGATCTTCGTGCAGATATGTCCTGCTGCAGAAAAAGCCCTCTTAGATCAGTGCATTTTAGGCGAATAGTTATTAATTTATTGTACCTTAATATATTCTAAAACCGTTATTTTGTATTATCGAAACCGGTATTAAAAAAACAATCATAATACCGCAATCCCGGTTACGGTGTTATCAGTATCGCAGTCCCTGCACATGTAAAGTGTGTGGTAATTAAAATTCAAATGAAATGCACGGGATAATGTTAAACATCTCGATACTCGACTTTGTAATGTTTTAACGCCGAGCGTGGGACAGCATTGGAAGAAACTACAGAACTTGTCCCTTTTTGTATAAGAATGATGCGCATTTGAATGTACCGAGTAAATTGGTAGCGAGACTTAGAATTACCATTTAAATCAAATTAATAGGTAAATATATTAATGTATGATTGCCTACCATGGGCGGGTTGCTTAACACATTGCATGACTGATACATGTGACTGTAATGATAATTGTATAGCTTTACTTCATTATGTATTCGAGGTTTCGATGGGTCGTCATAGGATTATAAATGATTTATTTTAAGTAGAGTTCATTCATTGATTTTTTTTCCTAAACCATTATAAGACACTAATGTAATTAAGCATAATCAGTAAAATTTTTATGCATTTGTTTTAACCGTTGATTAATAATACCACATAAGCTCCTTTTCCAAAAACACAATTAGTAAATACATTAAATAATTTAATTTAAAATAAATGTTATGATGTTTAAATACGTGAGATGACATAATATTGTCTATATCTTTTAAACAGAGTATATAGATAAGCTAAATCAACTACCAAATAAGATTTTATAGAATTATCCTATTAGAGTTCACTTTTTACTTTCGTTTACTTTTTCTAATATTATAATGAGAATTTTGAATATGTGATATTCCTCCTGCGTGAAGCTTTTGTTGAGATTCCAAGTTTAATATGAAATATGTGCTTGATCTTAACTCTGGTGTTTTTATATGGCGTAGTACAAGGATGGGGAACCTTTTAATGTCGGAAGGGCGAATTCATTTATCAGTAATCTAAAAGGACGGCACTTAAAAATTATCAATTAGATTAGTAATATTACATTATTTTGTAAATAAATGAAAACAAAAAAATCAATAAAATCACCGCACTTGAGGATCTAAAATGCCGCAGATTCCCCAACTCTGGTGTAGAACCATGGAGGTTTTTAAGACAAGGAAGAAAAATAGGAAGACGTTATAAGTAACGAAATATCATTGATGCCTTTAAGATGTAGTCTTGGAAACGACTGCTGAGGATATCGTGCACAGAAGCCAATGTTTCGATTTATGAAGAGATGAACATTAGGACAAGACCAATCTCATTGCCAGTATGCCAAGTAAAATAGGCAGAGGATATGCGTCAATGAGATGAAGCGAACACAGGATGAAAACTTTTGAAAGTGACTGTTATTCGTCTGACTGGCAGACGATGGTTAGAAATGAACACACTCTAACCCTAGCTCTGCCATGTTTCAGAATGGACACTCAGAAATTTGGAAATGTGGCGAAGAAGAATAATATACATTTTAGAAGTTGTCTTTAGTACCGGTATCGTGTCTTTTATGTGTTATTTCGTTAATCGTCCCGTTACTCTTAATAGTTACTGAGGAGAAATCGTTTTAATCTAGATTTCGTTCTTTAATACAATATCAGTAGTTAGTTGTTGTTCGTTAATAACTGGTTTACATCACTAGACCACCTTGCGTATTGTTTACGAGGACTTTGTATGTAAAATATATGCCTTAGTAAGTACTCTCTTCAATAGATCGTTGCATATAATTCACTATTGAGTAATCAACGATCGATACATTAAAAAAATGTATGACGGCGTGTATATAGTATTTTATTACACGAAATAATCGTTTAGCTTTGATAATTATTTTAATTTCTATTTATCAACTTCACTTTCTTTATTGATCAAATTTACTTGTTAGTGTTGATTATAACTATGGTGGAAATATATTTAATCGATACCAGTTGAAGAAACTTAAAGCAAGGTGGTAATGGTGAATGAAAATAGATGGAGAAGTTGTTTGAACGATTACCGGTCAAAAGTCAACATCTTTTTCTGATAGGGTGGTATAGTACCTATATAGGAATAGCATATTACAATGACTGTTAGTTAGATAATCGTTGTCTGCCTTCTTATGGTCGTATAGGGGGAGTGAAGGGATTAATTAAGGATCTACGCCTTCTGATAAAAATTAATAAATCAATTTAAAAGGTAATCAATCGACGGTATTTTGGCCAATTGATATAATCCTCAAAATTGAAATTGTTCAGGAGAGAGTAAAAACTGTTTTTATCGAAAACATTATATGGTGAGCTGCGTTGTGAATCTTTGAAATGCACTCCTATTAATTCTCATGTTTGATGATACGGGATTATACGTAGGGAGTATCGATATAATAGTGGTTTACATCAAGTGCCCGAGACCTGCTCTGTCGTTTTTTAAAAGAAGTCAATCATTAATTCATTTTCGTATTTTTTGAGGGTTACACCTGTTGGCCAAAACACAGTCGAATTATGAAAGTGTCTTCAAGAATTCGGACCCTTGACACGCACTCGAGCAGGGTGAAATTCCAAAAACGTTGAACTCTCGCCTACGGAACCGATAGTTGAAATAAATACAACACTCTTGATCCTCTGTACTGTTTGATTGCGGTGTCCACGGGTTCGAATCTACTTGCGGACAATTTTTGTTCAAATGCATTTATATCTGTGATGCTTAAATTCCCTTCCACCCATCCGATTCTACAAAAGAAGCGATTAGCTATTTACTAGTTATCCCCTATCCCCATTCTTATATCTTTACCATCTGTGTGAAATTGTGGTTGAGCGAATGAATATCAACTATTTCTCGTAAAAAAACACTTATGATACAATGCTCCATTATGAGTCTATATGATCGAAATTGAGAGTAGTTGAGGTTGAAAGAAGGCTTTGTTTAAGAGCGCCACTGGTTGTTATTACACCCCCAATCATGATAGAAGTATTATTCCGTTAAATATGTATTGGATAACAGTAAACGATATTAAATTTACATGTTACAAAATCCCAGTTGCTGTCGAAGTTGGTCAGCCTAGTGGTAATAATATAGATATTAAATAAGTAAACGGAGAGCTCGGAGGTCCTTCGAAAATGAATCGATAAATTGACCTCTTAATACTTTACGTGCTCGCGCCGCATTTTCAACATAATGAAAGACCACTCGGCATGATTACAACGATTATCCAAGATGCCGAAATGATAATGGTAATATTCAGCCCTCATTATTTCATCCTCCTGGCCACACTTGTGCAAGGATGTTGTTTAGGTTCACACGAGGGATGCTACGTTAACTTTGACTTAAACCAAGTTTGTGGTATTTTGGACGGAAGAGAATCCGTCAAAAATCGGACTTCTTTATGGTATATATAAGATGAATGTGTTTGCGATGCGAAATCTTTTTTTAATGTCAGAGTGGTAAAATCGGATTTCAAAAAAATGTATCTTGTTCATTTTTATATTATATTAGATATATATATATATTCCCATGTCCGCTCCCAACATGAAGCATATGGCCTCCTAATGGAGGTATCTCAACGGACTTTTTCCTATGAGAACAGCTTGTTAAATAGTAGGGATAGAAAAATATGGCTAGGACAGAACTAGTGGTTAGGTAATGGCTGTCGCTACGCCCCATTTTTGAGAATCGGATGGGTGGGAGGGAGTTTTAGATATCACAAACACTCAGACTACGAACATAACTCCATAAATCGACTGAAAGATCAATTTATGAAACTTTCCGCACTGGGAATCGAACCCGAGACATCCGTAACCGTGGCCAACGACGCTACCAACTGCGCCACCGAACAGTTTTTTTCGGTATATATATATAGCCACTTATAATTAAAATTATCTATTATAAAGATTCTGTATGTATAAATTGAATGGTTTAACATAATTAAATATATATTTTTTGCATATTTAAAAAAATCAACAAATTTATACCGTTTTTTGAGTAATCATAGACACAAATTGTTTCTTTTAAGGTGTAGAACCAGCATTCCAATGGTTACTCCACGATATTGCTTCGTATATCGACATATTATTCCGCGTGAATACGAGTGAGTTCAGACAATTACGGTTTATAAGTTTTTAAAATACATATTGGATGATAAAGTTGGGAAACTCCCTTGCTGAACGAAACTCTTTCGCTCCTTTTTACATATAAATCGCGAAATTTATACGATACGTTGTATTTTGACCATATGAAAAATTTTATTGATATTATTTGTTTCAACACCAACCCATAATAATTTTCAATTAAGTTATCAAGAAACAAAACATGTTCATACGTTGCTTTTTTGTATATCACCAAAAATTACACTGTCGATTTATATTGCTGAAATAAAATATGAAAAATTATAAAAATAATTGCTCCATTTTTTACTAACGAATAATAATGTATTGTACAGTGATTAAACATGCACGGAAATACGAGTAAACTATTAATATGTAACGAACTTGATCTGTGTCGCTCCACACCTGTGGTAATGTAACAAAAACATATTTTGCCCACATAATGCAATAATATAATACAATGAAGAAGTTATGGTGGGTTAATTCTTGGTATCTCGGTTAAATTTAATATCATTTAATTTTCAGGTAAATACTCTCCGCGCAACAATAGGATTGTAAATCATATTTTTCATTCGGTCTTGCCTGCTGCTCGGTTGGAATTTTTAGCGGCAGTAGAATATAGCCTTCGACGGATTTGTAAATCATCTTTTAGTAAAGATTACAAAAAAAAAAGAAAAGCCAGATCGGTTCCTGCTAGGTTATTGATGTGATTTTTATGCAAATAATCAATTTAGAACGAATTAATTGCCAAGTGAAATACTTATGTTTTTTATATTGCTTTTTATATATAACAAATACGCTACCATTGTGGAGCATATAGAATTTTAATGGAGAATCTCAACAGACGTTCTATTACGAAAACTGAGTGTTGTTCAGTTGCTCAAACCGTCTTTTCGGATACGGTACGGATAAAAATGTCTCTACACTGACTGTGTTACTACGCTACGCCCCATATTTTGAATTAGTACGCGCCTGTAGTTTGGAAACCGCTGCTTTGCTCTCTTTTTTCTTTTTTAGATTAGAAAGAAGTGATATAGTCATTGAAACAATCTGAAAGATATTGTCAGAAATTGGTATCAGAATCATATACTAAATAGTATTCTAATGATATCTAGAAATAATCAAACATTTAAGTCTTTTATAAATCGACTTTTTGTAATAGCTGTGTTTCCTTTTTTTGTAAATAGTGGAACAGTGTTTATATCTTACCTCTCTATGCACGTCCAGTAGAATGGAATAAAACCCACCCCCATCCTTTATTTAATGTAAGGATTAGAATCATTGTTTACCTTAGAAATATATAACTTTGCGATATGGTTAGTCTGAAGATGCTTCTTAAACAGGCGAAACGCGGCACGTTAGTGATAAACCAAGTGTAATAACTAAGTTATCAATTTTAATTTTATATTAACTGTGTTTCCATTTAAACTAAAATCAATTTCACCACTAGATAAATTGATCTTTACAAAACTGAATAATTTATTCATTTATTATTTTGTTGATTATTTATTCGCCATAATACTTCACACAGGTATCGGTATAGTAAGTGAAAAATGTTAAAATATCTTTTTTATCAAATGCCTAAGATCGGCGAATGAATTATTATGTAAATACTTTTCGTCGGGGGGCGCCGCGAAACTGATGGATGACGGCCTCCCTTACGGCTCCACACGTCAGAACCACAACGCTCTTTTTCATTGTTTTTTTTTATATATTTAATGCAAAGTATTTTATCATTAATGTTGATTCATTCCAGTATGTTGAGCGATTCACTAAAACTGAGCGATCAATTTCGCACAGCAGTTGTCACTGTCGCGGATTTAATTTGATCAGATTGTTGATTTATACAAACTATAGCTATATTGCCTATACTGTTTTTTTTCTTGATTTGACTATTTGCATATCGCTTGAATATCCTATATATATATATATATATATATATATATATATATATATATATATATATATATTATAAACGTAGTTCATTTTATTTCCTAACACCTTACCAGCTTGGAGCTAATGGCTTCCTAATGGAGGTACCTCAACAGAAGTTTTCTGTGAAAACTGCTTGTTACTCAGTTGCTCAACTTTTCTTTTTTCGAAAAGAGTTGGGATAGAAGGATATGGCTAGCACAGGACTGGTGGTTAGATAATCGCTCTCGTTACACCCCGTTTTTGAAGACCGTATATGTGGGAGGTAGGTTTAGACAACACAAATATTCATGACGAACAGAAATCGATTGAAAGATCAATTTATGAAACTGTCTGCACCGGGAGTAGTACCCGAGACATCCGTAACCGTAGCCGAAAGTTGAGATAATTTTTCATAATCAGGTTAACCTCAGTTATACACGTTGGTAGCCCCACCTCCAACGTGTATGCATCTGCTTTTTCACGATCGCCTTCCATAACGTAATAACGACAAAAAAGAAACGAATTTACTACTCATGTTTTTGGCCATTTAACCATGCACAATAGGTGCTGAAGAAAATTCTGTGTATCCATATACTGAAAATCCGCCGTTCTGTTTGATCTACTCGTCGTTGAATCTAAAGAGGAATCTTGAATATTCCGATCGCCATATGATGTTGCAAATTTATCGAATGCCTCAAAGTTGGTCTTGGTTAAGATTAAATCAGCGTGCCCTATTGGGCCCATATGAGGACGGACCACGGTAAGCGGCTCTGCTCGTTCAGCATTAATCTCGATGCAGTTCCACAAAACGTGATTAGCGTCATGATGGTTGGGTCCACAAGTTCAAGCCGACTTTACAACCAACTTTCCCAGCACAACTAGCTAACCGTTGAACTTGCTATGGTCGCCGTTAGCCTTACTAAAATTACTCGAATTGGCTATGACATAAAATGTTATATCTAGCTCGATGTACCTCTTAAGTTTTTAATACATTACGTTTAATTAACTTTGGCGAAAAATACGTATGCAAG
Source organism: Himalopsyche phryganea (assembly GCA_022494535.1). Lineage (NCBI taxonomy): Eukaryota > Metazoa > Arthropoda > Insecta > Trichoptera > Rhyacophilidae > Himalopsyche > Himalopsyche phryganea. The sequence goes on along the minus strand of JAGVSL010000137.1, from coordinate 1,571,082 downwards.
TCTAGGACTGGCTATGCGCTAATCTGACTATGCATGTAAATATGTACCTGGAATTACGGATTACGCATATGACAGAAGAGTGAATGTTATATTTAACAATGCCACAGATCAGCCATTTCCATGCCCCAGTTCTTTGATGATTAAAAAGTGATAAATCCCAAAGAATTTACTAATTTAAATGTCATAAATTTGGCTAATATTTGTGAAGACGTTGTCTTTGTGTTATCTTCTTTACGACCTATGCCATCCATCATAAAATTTAGATTTTTTTAATATGTCGGTTTTTCTTTGATTCACCACCTTATACTAACAGTGCATTAAAGGTGTCACAATCATATTTGCATAATTCATTTTTAGGTCACAATATCACGGAATTTGCCAATATGCTGGCGACCATTTCTCCTAAATATGCTTTATTTATAAATCAATTCAATCTATACGCTAACATTTTAAGCGTACATGCTCGAAATAAATAATCAGTCGTTTGAAAGTCTATCGACTCGAATTTAATTCCTTTCTGACTACAACATCGACGTTAAAGAAACTAAACAAGGCATCGATCAAAGAGTAGTGCACGTTTTCATGCGTGTGTGACTGTGTTGCTATCTTTAGTGAATCATTAGACTGAATATCCAAGCTGTTAAACTGACAATATTGTGTGTGTTATGCTATTAAAAATATTAAATTAAAACAAATATTAATAAATTGAAAAGTTGAGTGATTTTTGACGTCCCCAACCAGGGACGTAGCGAAAGCAGGGTCTAGGGGTTTGAACCCCACTTGAATTGAGGTTAAATTTGTAAATATTTGTTATGTATTATTACATTGTTTTTTTTTTTAAATTGCATTTTTTTCTTACGAACTCCGACTACCTAGTAAAAGTATTAAAATTATTTTGAGTGTAGTATCACTCTGGTTAATATCATGTCTACTTAATTCAATAAAGATTTACAATAAATTATTTTCACGATATGCTTTTCTGACATATTCCGGAATGGCATATTATACACCTCGAATGCCGACATAATACAATTAGGGGGAAGAATGGACGCCTAGGGGGCGAACGCGGACAGATTGTTTCGTTACGTTTTCGTCTTGTTAACGTCACATTTTTTGATATTCATCATCATTCATAATAATAATAAAATTCATTCGTTCCAAACTCTTCCCAAAGGTGTGGAGTGAGATAGTCGCTGTATTAACCCTGATATATTATTTAATTGGTCCATATATTAAAATATTCCTTTTTATACGCAACTTCTGTTATGTAACTATTATGGGTGTATAAAATTGGAAAATACGAGCTTGTGCTTCGATTGTAGTGTTCACAGGTTCGAATTCTAGTATGGACAGTTTTATATACTGATTTTTAAATTGAAGTCATAGATGCCTGTGATGTATAAATTCGTTCAAAACGGGACATAGTGAGAGCGATTAGCTAACCACTTGTCATACTGTAACCGTATCCATAAATCCTTATTCTCACTGAAAAAAAAAATTTGAGCGCCAGAGTAATAAACAGTTCTCGCAGAATAATTTCTGTTGAGATAAGGGAGTACATAAACGTAGAAAATTATCAACTTTGCGATTGCCGAATACACCTCTTAATATATGACATAATAAAAAGACCATTTTATACTAAATACAATTGACTGGTTTTCAATATTAAATTACATTTGATGTATGCATTAACTTAAAATAGTGTATATACATAATATTTTGTAATGTATAAATTTATTTTATTTGGTTATTACGGGTTAAAATTCTCCCTAGTTTGCAATGCAATTTTTAATGTTAAGTGATTTTAATTGAGTTTATTCACACGCATGTCTGACCTTCGTTATGATTTACTTATCTTTTTATTTTGCATATTAAAAAATATTAAATTAATTCTGCGCCGTGAAATATTTCCCTTCACGCACTTTTTTTGGTATGCCTATCGAGAATTTTATATCGCTGCATGTGATTTTTTTCTTTTTTTGTGGATTCAGCGGGTGCTTTGTAACAATTAATTTAAATATTTAAAATAGGAGGTATTCAAAATCAAATACCGATAAGTCCACATTTTATCAATTTTCAACAAAAAATAGTACATATACCATATCACACAATTTAATGATAAATAACTAATAAACCGACTAAAGCATCTGAAACAAATGTTGCAACTCTTAATGACACGCAGAAAACGATAAATTAACAAGAGTTACAAGCAAATACCGATATGTCCAATTTTATTTCGCTTATATTTATTGTTAGAATGGCTGTTTGAAATACGATGGAAAAATAAACTATCGTTAAAGTTAATAATTAAGACGTAAAACACAAAAAACTTATTTACTACTAACATTGCAAAGTGGACATATCGGCATTGTTTTTAGATGCTCTTATCTCGAATTGCAGCAAATTTACAATGTGTCAGACGATTTTTGTATTTTAAATCGCTTTGCAAATTATGCTATAGAATTAGTATTTTTACACTGCTAGCAAAATCAAAAATTTACAGTAATAGGGATGTGTTGGTTACAGTCTATGAAACTATTGAAGAAATCTAGTAAGAAACGATTTAGCCAGTGTTTATTTTGCCATTAAAGTTGGAAGGAAAATACGTATTTTTCATTGTGACCCTTGATTGAGCAACGCTGATCTAAGCGACCATACTGTTTACAAAGAAACAATGGATTAACAGTTCTACCTAAACCGTTCATACAACACACCAGTACCATATTTCAATATGATATATTTTTGTTTTATGTTTAAAAAATCTATTTTATATCTGAATTCCACAAATGAGTAATGACCGTCGGACACAGCGTGTTGCTGTCGATGTATTTTAAATGTGAATTTGTAAACTTGTGGTTTTTATCATTCGATAAACCTAAAAAAATAAAAACATCAATAGCTTGCTTCTCTTGGGGCGGTGGTCGAACATCGTGTGTGCCCGAACCAGGATTATTTGTTAGTATTTTTATTTAATACGTTGCACATTAGTTTTACGTTTGGCCTTCTAGAGTATCTGTCTCCATCCAGACTTCTCCAAACGGACTTATTCTCGTTTCCGTCTGAGGCATCAATAAAATTGCCTAGAGGGTCTAATACTCAACACCATAATAAAACACGGGTCGTTAAAATCTCAACAATTCAAATTTATTTTGAAATTCCATCAAGCACCCTCAGTCGATATCTTAAATTATAAAAAAAAACACACATTGTCTGTGATTTAGATTACTCAAACTTTTAAAATCGTTTACGTGCATTTTTATGGTCATAGAATTTATTGCAATTTAATTTAAAGAACTTAGCTATAAAAAGGTAAAAAATATTTTTCATTTAACATATTGTTGATTAAATGTATACCATAACGCCATAGTTATAAAAACTATTTAATTAAATCAAACAAAAGTATTATCAAATCGTGTATATAATATGGTGTTTTAATGGTGGTAGTTTACCCGAAATAGTTTTCAACTTAAATTTGCCAATCAATAATTCTCGAGGAATTTAATACATTGCTATTTTTTTTACCACATAATAATTTTTTTTAATTTAGCGAATTGGTAACGAATGTCGATTAAAAAGGTTGTCGTTTCCTGGAGCGCGGATTGCAGTTTGGTTAGTAAAGGTGTGCCCGCATCAATTTCTACCCTTAAAAGACTACAAGGGTAGTGAACGGACCGCGAGATACCAAATAATTTCTTTTTGATTTATGTACGTCAAAGATTTTTTTTCATATGAATTCTATCAGAAGCGCTCATGGGCGTGCACCTTCTTATTTGTTTTATTGTATTTTATGTTTACTAAACGGTCAGTATATTAATTATACATTTTAATATTCACAGCTGCTTATTAAGGAATTTAATTTTTACAAAAATAGGTTATTATTATTTATAAGTATTCATTACGTTTTATTGTGTGGTATTTTTATCATATCGTGCATGTAATAAATAATAATTTATATAAATATTTTCTGATATACTTAATTTTCAATATATTGTATCGAAAATTAACGATCGATTTTATTATCCATGTTCGCTTCAACATTGTAATTTTTAACGACTAGTTTTGTGTATTAGCAACAAAATTATATTAATCTTCCTTAAGTTATGCATTCATAATGTATATTTTGTTAAACCTATAGTTTATTATGTAATAATTATAACTTTCTTATGCTCTGGCTGGCGTTAGTAGAAAGGCAGACACACATGCATATCAATACCATGAATTAGTGTTGGCTATTTTTTCTTATATTCGCAAATAATTGATAGCACGTCCTCGTAATGTTTCTATGTCAATAGTTCTTTTTCAACGAATGTAGGATAGCAAGGTGGCGTTGTACTGTTCGTTAAATAAACGATTGACATCTCAATTTAAATTTACAAGGGGTTTTATGGATAGAAATTGGTAATACTAATTCATTACCAACGCCATTATAAAATGCATTCACACTTTATTGGCACACATTTATATTTAACAACTTGCAAATTAACTATTGATTCCTTCACCTTCAATGTAGCTAAGTTTTTGTTTTCTATGCATAACGCTTAGGTATTCTGAAATATTTTCGAGAATTTATTTGTCATACTTATTTCAATTCTTTTATTACAACTTTGAATCGATCGATTGAATATATTTGTACGTAATTCAGCATTAGACTGTCATTTATTTCAATGCCATCTCTTAGCAATGACATTAATCCCATTCATATATTAAAATAGAAATGTAATAAAAAAGAAAAATATCCCGTAATCCTTATCTATGTTTATTTTTATTCGTTTAATCTGTTTGAGTAGGCGATTAACATGTATGCGTTGCATTCTACTTTCGGGGACGAGCGCATCGTCCCAGCTCTTTGATTGATATTTTTTTTATTTCATTTCAAATACTATACATTGCAACCCATTGTGACATACTCGGAATCGTATATATTCAGACATATTGTTCGAACTTATATCTATAAAATGATGAAATTGTGATTCAAAGAAAATATTATTGAATATACAATTTAATAAAAAAAAACGAAAAAAGAAATTAAATATAAATAATATTACCAACATCTTTTCTCCCTGGTTGGTGTTTATGCAATAGCCTTTTTAAAATAGTAATTTTAATTTGACAGTCTAAATTATCGACACTGCAAGAATTTGTCATCATAAGATGCGCAATTTATCAACTATATAATTGTTTTATTTATTCAAAAAAAAAAAAAAAAAACGTTTTGTGATATCAACCTTTATTTGAAAGTGACAAAGTAACGAAGCGTATTTTTAGAATTATTTTTAGTTTATTTTTTGTCCTGAACAAAATTGCACAAGGGGAGTTAGTTAGCCGATTTGCACATACAGCGGTAGATATGTAACTGTATCAAATTCAAAATTTTTCTGTTCATCTCACAAAAATATTTTTTCCCGTATTGAAGGTTTACTGGCGAATCTCTTTATTTCTTAGAATTTTCAACGTTGTATTCACCACCACCCGTTACGGATTTAGAGCTCCTTACACTGGGAGTCCTACTTGACACGATGGCGTCATGCGCTTTGCGTTCAAATTATTGCTATATTTCAGTAGCAATTACCTCCGGGACGAAGACTGGATTCTCATGCATTGCCGCAAAAATTACATGATGTTATTGGAAAGGTTCCCATGAGATGAGATAGTTTGTTTCATGCCATTTTATCTTTTAGCTATATTTTTGAATACCAGATGAGAGAGTAAGAAAGAAACGTCTGTCTCGCCGCTCGCTCGAGGGTAGGTTGGAGTGCGGGGTGTCAACACACTGACGCTCGCTTCCGGCGAGCGACAAAGGATGCTTCAACGGTTCCTTTGTCTCCCATTAAAACCCGGTCGTATTCAGTATACTCTTTCTCGTTTATTGCAGTTAGTTTATATAATTTCCTTGAAGACAGACACAAACAGATTTACACATTTTTAATTTAAAACTCTGTAAGTGGTTTTACTAGCAAGCGGTGGACTAAGTCGCCGCTTGTCCGGCCGACGACTCCCTCTGGGAAAGGTCGAGAGGCGACTGAAGGCCTTGCAGGATTGCAAGCCCTTTGCCCACTTCTAACTGTAAACCAACAACAGCAACTAAACAAATATGACACTACTCTTAAACGCCTCAGGAGGGGTATTACATTTTAAATTTGCATTAATAGAAAGAGTCTGCAGGTTTCTTTTGAAGACCCTGTCCGCCCCATAAGTACGGGGCGGTGTCACAAAATGCTTAATGGATTTTCTAAGTAAAAAATCTTGAAAATGTTGGTTTTTGGATTACGTCTCTATTGTCACAAAATCCTCATTACATTGTATAATATCTGTTTACATTACATATCTCTAAATTTAAACGCTATGTTGGTTCCAGTTAAATTCCGTGTAGTTCACAATTATATATAGGCTTAGAAACTATTAGTTTTTTTTTTTTTTACATCGCACTCAGTAAAAAAATCGTCGTAAATTTGTAATTGTTATTTTTGAATTACGGGTATGGTTAGCTTCGTAATCTGCTTTATTTTTTTAACACAACCATTATGTTTTATGTTGAACCCTTAAAAGACTTTTGTATTTACAGTACATTTTGAAAACTTTAAATTTGGTCTTTTTCAAATGGGGGTGCGATATTTATTACGTAATACAACGTGCAATATGCGCCTAAATCGAGGTAGTGCGTTATAGAATATCGCACGTTTATTTTTTTTTACTCAGTTATTGAAATTGACATCGAAAACTCAACCGTGTTACTCATCGGTGTACCTTATTCCTTGTATTCGTCTTTACCGGTCGGTTGTGCCGACAAATTTCGCGGATGCCCCATCATCTTCCGACGCGAGCCGATTTATTGCGGCGGTGCTTTGCCGTAAATCACCCGGGCCCCGCTCGTTTCGTCAGCACTCCGAACATGTCGAACAGATGGCGCCGGCACCGAGACGATTTCACATTTCGCCGCCCGAAACGAGCCGATGCCCATGCGAACGCCCCGGGTGAGAATCCCCAACGTGAGTAATGTATGCATTTCATTACTGGGATATACCGCAATTACGCAGGCTATCTTTTAATATCATCGGCGCTCTTTTTCAACTCGTCATCTGCCAGAGATATGCGAACGGTTTACTTAATTGGCGGTCCGAGTATGAAAGTGTTATTGATCCTGATTGAGATCATAAATAAAATGTATACGAGGTCTCCTTCATCATCAGCCTCTAGCAGTATTCTTCAAACCATTACGAATACAATATCTATATGTTATGAATACAATTTAATCAATTTGTGAAAAACTGTTCCGTTACAATAATGACTGTCAGGTGAATTTATTATCGACTTTTATTTAACTTCATTTAAAAAAATTGACTCTTAATGGAGAATATTTACAGGAATTGAGTAAACGATAACTGGTTGCTAGCAATTTTATATCTACAGCAGTTCTCCAAAAGCTTTTTTTTCCGACGGCACACCAAAGTTTTCTCAGATTTTCGCTGTTGTATAAAAAAGGCTTACTCAAATATATTGCATTAAGCTATGTTTGTCATTCGACAAATATGAATTGTAAAGGACTTGCGTGGGTAGAGTATTGCATATAAGAGACAAAATGTTTTTTTTTGCAATAAAGCAATGCGCTTCGGAATATCTAGCATTGTCTCACGGCACACTAGTGTGACGCGGCACAGCGGTTGCGTAACACTGCTCTAGATTAGCATAACACAAACACTGGACATAATTGTATAACAGTTGCATATTCAAACATTGAATGGTTTGACTACTCGGCTTTTTGGTATCTTATCGTCCTAGAGAAAATATTGGTAAGTTTCTCTCCGGAGAAAATAATATAAGAAGGCTGTGCTTAGGAAATGACTACTTGTGAGCTAATCGCTCTTGTTATCCCTTTTTTAGAGATCAGATGAGAGGTGGGTGGAATACAAATCCAAAAATCGATTGAGGTATCAAAGTATTAAGAAGAGACTCTAAAAATATCCAGCTCCCGTCAAAACCTTCTTTTGAAATACACCATCTTAAGTTTATTATCTGCTTGTTTGCAGAAGACAGTCTTAAAAAGAAAATCTTAATCGACTATTAAAGACACGGTTATTAATTTTCTATGTTAAATGTCATAACATATATTTTTTTTAAATGTAGAGTGCACTCTGTTTTGATCACTGGTATCAGAAATAACTTTGTGACAATTCGGATTTACTGATACAACGTTGTAGATTCCTGGTTTAAGAAACAGGCGAAATTTCCAGGTCCAGTTTGAAGGTGTTTCGAAAATGATAAAAAGATATACTCTGTGTTTAATATATAATATTATACCGCGCTTCCGGCTTTTTTTTATTATAGCAACGTTAGTGCTAGATTTTTTCACGTCGATATCAATTTTCGTCAGAAACCAGCGGCTAATATTAAAAGATAACACAACAGCCCACAACACTTATTGAAATTGACCCATGTTTTATATATTAAGCCAAAGAGCCTGGGGTCAGATACAGAAGCTCTATCATATAAACAATCTTATGTTTTGCTCTGCTAACTTTCACGAGAGCATCGCGTGTGTTATTAATATTTATTGAACATCTTAGTGAAACGAGGAATTTCATTTTATACGTATGAATTATTCAAAAAATGTAACATATCGCATTACATTTTTAATAATGGTTTCGTAGTGGCAAACGATCTTAAGCCGCTCGTACGCGAGCATCTTTTTACAGCAATGTTTCTGTAAAATGGTCGTCCGATTTTTTTAAATATCATTTTATTATAATTGTAATCTTCTAAAAATCTTGTGTAAGTTTCAAATTCATCTTAAAATATACGTAATTTTAAGTAATTTTTAACGTTTCTGACGCGAATTGCGGGAAATAAAAACAAACTGCTATTAAATGTGCTTTAAATGAAACGAGACTGTAGAAATTGCCTTTAAATTGAGCGGGAAAACGTGAATTCCGTTCACGGTAAATCAGAGCTTCACACACTACGGAAAAAGTGACAGCTGTCAGCAAATATAAGCAACGAATGTCGTGCATTGTTGTTTTAGTTCACTTCACGTATCCAAACAAAATCATCGGTTGCCCTTCAATGATGTCGAGCCATTCTCAGACACACATTGCGGAAATGTTGCCGCATCATAGATTCAGCAATCTTGCCGGGCATGTGCAATTGTTGATGCTCGTTTACAAGCGGCTTTAGTTAATAGTCCAGCACAAACGAACGGTTTCTTGTCGATTGGTTACATTTCAAACATGACTAATAAACTAAAATTTGTATTTATAAATCGGAGTGATTATTTTTTTAATTTAAATTAACATCAATTAATCTGTCACTAACTAAGGTAACTAAGAAACTAAGGTAATTTAATAGAGATACATGATTAAGTTTTTAGTTATTGCTCGGTTGGTCTGCACGGTTTCGGCGTCCCGGATGGAAATAATTATGCATCGAATTTTCAATTGGCTTATGGATTTACATCCTGAGGAACGGATTGTAAGTGTAGAGTGAGCGATTAACCAACTACTAGTGCTTTCCTAGCCCCATAATTCTAGCCGGTGTAGAGGTTGACTAACATACAACTCTTTTTAAAACACTTTTTCTTGAGTTGAGTCATCGGAAGTCGTTAAACTTCACATTGAGAGGGGTACATGCAATATAAAAATATATACTTATGAGAAGTAAAGTTACGCCATTATTTTGAGAATATTGCTGGTGAATTCAGCCGCAGTTAATTTGCTCCGTATTCTCTATTCGAATCAATATTCATCTGTGATATATTCATATAGGTATAAGTTTTATTAATAATTATTAAAATGTTGAATCCTAGGAATATGTAGTAATAAACTACAACGTGCGAACTGCATGGCTTTTTCATATGAAGTTCGAGTTGAACGACTTCATGGAAATAAAGTTCTTATACTATATTATTACCATCGTTACTTGGCCGCCGCTGAATTTTGAACTAGAATAAATTTCCCCAATTGCCATTTTATGCAAAATAAATTGCTTGTCTAATTTTAATATCAGTTTTGGAATTTATTAAAATTTCACTTCTGGTTGAGTATGGCAACATTCCTAACGTGACAGTGGCACCCTCACCAGCGGCCAAGTTAAATTGGTACATCTATAGATGTAAATGAAAAAAATATTCATAGTTCATTAATTCGTAGACTCGGAGTGTAAGTCTAAAAGTCTTATTATAAACACGTGGATTCGCCGTGTTGTACTAACGCATAGAATCTGGTAAAAACAGGAATTTGTAATTGCAAAACGGCTATCGAATCAAAACAAAAAATCATTTCATACTAATTCGCTGAAAATGATCTAGTATCGTAAAATAACAAACGTACCGCGTTGTTATAAGCATTTCACAAAAGGTTTAGAACGGCTGTTCTATCAGCTCGTGAGTCATGGACTGCATTATCTTCGTGCCATGGCAGATAATAATGTCTCCAGCATCTCGTACTGGCCGAACAATCCGCGAAATGAAGCGGCACTCTCCCAATTCACACGGTCCGTCGTGATTGATGCAGATTCGTCTACCAGCGTGGGTGCAGGGTACTTGTATTTCTGCGTGGCAATCACCTGCTGCCATTTCTGATTGCCTGATACTTTAAAATTGTATGAATTATTTGTGATTGCCTCGTTTGTATTGGATTTGTGAGATAATGGGATTTCAGAGAATTGTTTCTTACATTCTGAACGGTATTGATTTTTATTTTATTTCATTTCACAGTTGTGTTAATTACCTGTTGTCATTTCTGATTACCTGATACTTTATCGTGATCAAATTTGCGTGCGGCACACTCTTTTTGCGTTTAGGTTGCAATACGAATTTCACTGTGATAGGCCGACCTGCTGCCTGGCACCATTTCTGATTGCCTGATACTATTTATTTTGCGAAAACTACGGTTTTAAATTAAATAACGTATACACGAATTTTTAAATATTTAAATATTTATTAACCTCGTGCCTGTTAACCATTTTCAAATAAATAATAAGATGTAATTGTAACAAGAATGAAAGGTGTTTTGATTAAAATTTAAAACAGAATTACATATTTTTCAAGTTTTACCAAAAAGTCCCAAATGGAAAATTCGAAAAGAAATTCCCGAAGCGCACATCTTGACAAATATTTTTGTAGATAAATAGTAAAACTGGAAATAAAAATGAAAGGTATCACGTTCAAAGATGTAGTGAAGGTTTGACAATTTTAATACTGGATGAAATTTTTTTTTTATTTAAATTTAACGCTACATAGTTAAAAGAAAGATACTAGTGGCGAATTAATTAATTGATTATATCTTTGTTGTCAACAATGTCAAGCAACGAAACGGTAGAAAATTAGGTATGGTCAAGGTTTAGATATATAATTTAAGACATCGACTGAGGGTGCTTGATGGAATTTCAATATCAAATTTGGATTATTGAGATTTTGTACACTTCCATGACATGGAAGTGTACAAAATCTCAATAATCCAAATTTGGTTTAGATATATATTAACCTCTATCTAATCATGAATCAAACTTTTGACCTATATGGCACACACTAGTAGACAATTCCAGGCCCTTTGAGTCTTTCGTAATTGACCTTTCTTCCCATACTCGTAAGTCTGGAAATATCAATAATTATTGTGGCTGATAAATACATAAATGCAATACGCTTTGCGAGATACTCCTGCGGGTCACGTATTCAACAATTCGTGTCCATATGGACGTAAATCATTTCGCTCCTTATCGCCATGTCCATACGTATGAACTGACGTTATGTCGGACAGGACTTTTCCCAGCTCGTGGGGAATAATTTTGTAATTTTTTTATCGGCACATCATCAACATTGAGCCACGTGACATTGCGAGAGACGTCGCCGGCCCAAATGGCAGGGAATCTCGCGTTTTCCAACAATCATAAATTATATTTTAAACACTTTCCTATTGATAGAATTTCATTAACCCAATGACTAATATGTAGTCATTATACTAGTTAGTAGTAGTTTATCAAACTTCTTTATTTTTGTAATAATTGTTTTTTATTAAGAAAGTTATGACTGATTGTGTGTGGTTCAGCATATAAACGGTTATTTCCTAACTATATTTTCCTTCAGATGCGGCCTCTAAGTTTCCTGTCTGATTTATTCACTTTAGTGGGTACAATAGTAATTTAAATATATCGTCGTTGTTCTGGAAGAAGACACTCTCTGAAAAATACTAGTTTTGAGTAATTGGTCTTCGAAGTTTGTCAAATGTTTGAATTGCCATACCATTTTGTTTGTTTTTGTACAAAACTGTTTTTAAGTAAAAGCATAGTTTAAAAAATAAGTGTTTTATTCCATACGATACACTTTGAAATAAGGAAAATTTTGGCATAACTAACTCAATAAGATATTTTTTAGATTTAGTGTTTTCTTCCAGAACAACGACGATAAGTATTCCGCATGTATTCTTACTACGTATTGTTTGCAATATAAAGCATCTGCTGAAGGCTTCGTATGAAAACATTGTATAAAAACCCCTTACAAATACTGTCTGGGATTATTTAATAACCGTAAGTGTTCAATCATTAACACTAGTTGTTTGTTAAAAAAATCCCTTACTTACTTTCTGAAAAACTCATTAATCGAATCTTTTCAATTGTTATAATAATTATTTTTCCGGAAAAATCCCCTTACGAATACTGACGGTAAGGTTCATTAATTTTACCATTGCTCGTAATTAAAATAGTTTTTTTTATCATGTTGGTGTTTCGTGTGCAAACCCTATCTTCACGTAGACTTGCGTGGGCGTTGGTCTGCTTCGACCAAATGCGGACATCGTTTGACCTCCGACCCTGCAAAAAACCGCGACGAAGTCTTGTGTTTTCAAAACCTCATTTAGTTCCTCCGAGTTGATGTACGACTCAAATTTATACAGGGTGGCTAAAACATGATGTGCGATATATAAAGAATGGTCATCCAATCAATTCTAATTTATATCATTTACTCTATTATACGTTTATATCGCGGTGTTTTGGCTAATTGATGTAAGCCTAAAAATTGAAATTGTTCAGAAGAGAGTAAAAACTGTTTTTATCGAACACATTATATGGTGAGTTGCGTTATTAATCATTAAAATGCACTCTCAACTTAAGTTATTTTTTTAACTCGTTCAAATATGTATTTTTATGTTTCAATTTTAATTGTATTGCACTTTTTTATTATTGATTTTTAAGAGGTCCTTAACATTTTAATTGTAGACTTTTCAATTTCGTTTATATATAATTAGTTTAATTATATACCTGTAAACTCTTGTCATAGATCTTGAACCAATTGTTTTTATCCTTGCAATTATGACCATTCAATTTTATATAAATAGCCGTGTTATGATTTTTTTTATCTCTTGATAATGCTCGCGATGAGTGAAACCGGTCCTTGATCATTATAAACACTTAGAAGTAGTACAAAACAATTTTTATTTTATTTTTAAAATATAATCCCTTTCCACCAAGAATTGACAGTTAACACCTTAAAAGTGGTATATTGTACTCATTTATATTTAATTATTATATTATATTGTGCTTGTGTTGTCTTTAACACGAATAAGTAGGTTTTCATCGTTTCGGTTTGCGTTCCTGTTCAAGTATAAAAACTAATATCTGTTCAGTTCCGGTTTTCGTTCCGAAAAAATAACGGTTTTTTCCTGTTCAGCTCCGAGTAATCAATTTTTAAATGTTTTTATTTCTATTAAAATTTTATTTTCTACCGTAATTTAGAAAATTTTATTGTAGTTCACCTGCATATATTTTTGATGGTTATTCTGCACCGCAAGGCTATATCCATAAATATTTAAAAAAATAATAAATTATGAGGATTATGTTGAGATGCGTCACACGATCGTGAGTGATTTCTTTGCGAAACGAAAAAAACCGATTTTTCCCCGGTTTTTGGTTTTCTGTTCAGTTCCAGTTGGAAGCCCTGATTTAATATCAACATTTTGCGAATAAACTTAATTTTAAAACTATTGAACATCTATCCTGTCTGCCATTGCATCCGGAAAAGTTTTTCATTTCTTATAATTGGTGGAAGGCTATCCATCCTATTCATTCAAGTCATAGACATAAATGCTTCTGTCTACCACTTTCTGACATTATATTCTATGATGTCCTGCGAGGAAACTATCGATAGTTACATTTTTTTCCCCCTACTATTTCTTACTATCTTCTGAAGAGTTGAGAGAATAACAGACACTCGTACAATTAGCAACAGTTTATTTGATGAGCCCCTCAAGTGCACAATTATTTATTCTGCAAATATTACTTCCAAACGTCTGACAAAAATGTGCATTGTTTGGTTGTCAAACTGTGTTACCCGGTGTCCCGACATTCGGCATGTCGATGTTCACAATTGCCCACATATATATTTATTTATATTGCCAGATTCGCGGGCGGGCCATAATAAAAATATTTTATTTGATTTTTACGTCCAAACAAACCTCCGAGCATTTATGCTCTTAGCACGACCTTAAGGATTTCTCGGAAATGACTGTCTGCCTTTCTCCTGTTCTCCTGGTACCATATTTTGCAATCTATGCTCATTGTCTCCAGGATATCATCAGCATCAGTGACAGTCAATCCACTCATTGTCAAAGATAGTTTTTTATTGTATAGATTTCAGTCATATTGAAGTTTGTTATTTAAATAGTGAAATCTCGGCACGCATAGTTTTGCTATTATTTTAACAGTATTACTATTATACACTAGGTGGTAGTGCCATCTATAAACAATCACTCAACACTCACGCTGAAACACACGCACACTCTGTCTGAGCATCGTGCATTAGTAGATGCACCAAGATAAATATAAACATTTATTGCAATTTTAAACTTGATTTACATATATGTATTTATAAAATATTTAAATTATTGTCAATTTAAAACAGATTTGGCATATTAACATTTGATGCAAATGGGAGAAATCGGATAAAAATGTTTGGACTTTCTTGTATACGAAGTTATTACCTATAGTGTGTATGTAAGAAGTCGATATTAACTGTTTTTAACTGCATAGTTATACATATTTTGAGTTATTTCACAGAGCAGTGTCATTACTGGATACCATAATTTTAATCGACGGGTTTGCTGATTAAATATTACATCTTGATGACCGCTGTTGAAATACTTTATTAATTCATTGTGTAATGTAGGTAACTAATGTTTGTTTTTATTTTTTACAGATTCTATGATATCATTGATCAGTTTTTGGCGCAGAACAGCAACAATGGTAATACATACTTTTACATTTATATATTTTTACTATGATATACAGAAAATAAGACAAAATCCAGTTTTTCTTTTACTGTTAGTTATTAATATGTTTTATTATTTCTAAAAAAGTGTATTTTTATTGTTATTTTATAAAAAAATCGTAGAGTTTGTTTTGTGTTATATTTATAAATATAATTATTATATATAATATTCCAAATTATGGAACCGTCGCGCATGCTTTTCAATGGTATCTCATTGAGCTTATGATAATTTTCTTTTTTTTTTAAATTTAAATGATAGCTAATTATTTTGCCACATATTTTGAGTCGAAAAACACAGTTTTAGTTTCAAAAACAGTTGATGCAAAAATTGTTACGAAATTTATTTATGTTAGTATAGTATTTTATTATGTGTGATGATTACATTTTGAATTGCTCTGCATACGTCCAACAACAATGCGACTTCAAAATAGTTTGCGTTGTTATGACAAAATTACAGATGTCACATTTAGTAACTTTAGAGCATGTGCACTATAATACTGGCAAAGGCAATAAAAATGATTAGCCACAGGCCACAGCGTACGAAAAGATGTCCCTTAATCCCTTAGGGAGAAGTACCGTGTATATAGTAAATATAAAAATAATAATTCTGTGATGTCGGTAGTACCAGTCCTGCTTTTAAGTCGTACAAGAGAATGTGACTAACTGCTTTTTTCACGAAAATGGGTCAAGTAACTATTTGACATCTTATGAAGATAATACGTGTCAGCGAAAAATATCTAACAAAATAAACATGTTAAAAAACTAAATCATAAACGTAAAGCAATATATCGTTTATATAGTGGCAGAAGGCGTTAAGTCGAAAAAGCCTTTTTTTGAGATAGTCGACATTTAAGAGAATTAGGAAATTTATGTCTTTCTTTTTAATATTATTTATTTAACTAACCACTTCATGAGATTCGTTAATTATTCACGAATTCGATTAAATTATTAGTAATTATTTTTTATATTAATATTAAACATGGTTTTTTTTTAATATAGATTTCTTCAAATTACGTACAAAACATATGGAGTATGGCTGAGCTTGTTTCTTCAGACTAAAGACCGTCCCGAAATCTATCGTACCGCATTAATAACTCAAAACAGCCGATTTTCGACTTATCGCCTTCTGTACAAGTTTTTTTTAGAATGATTAAAACTGTTCAACCCGTTCTCCTGCACATTTCGATATTTTACACTCGGTCACTTCTGCATGATGGCGATATTTTATTACGTTAATTTCTATTATGTAAGGATGTCTTAAAAAGCAGTTACAAACGCCATTTAAAAATAAAATTATACTATTTTTCTTTGGTCTTGTACAAGATGTTTTAAAATACTTTTTCGATTCAAAAGAGGCGTACCAATACGCCTAATTGTTAGTATATCTACATACACGTAGGTAATTGAAGATCATGTCGGTGCAATTTGGTTAATTTAAATACCTTTCATTTTAGATTTTAGATAAGGATTTCTTTTATGAGTTATCTACTTTTCTGTGTAAGGTATTTTGATGGTTGTAGTTATTTATTACGAAGTAATACCAATTAAAGCAATACTTGCCTGGGCATATAGCTCTATACACGTATACGTTCATCCTTGGTGTCATTTAATTCCCAATTCATTGGTTCAGAAATTATCTTTCTTCTTTATGTGCCTTCTCTGGTCTCTCCAGGGCTGCCAACTTTTCCAGATCACAGCTTAGTACAGTCACCATTTGAACATTAAAAATAGTTAAGTAATAAATGATAAAATTTAGTCTCACTCTTTTAATGGGTGGCCCTGACTTTGGCAATATGGTGGAAATTTAATTGTATGTCGTATTATATTCTTAATGAAAGACTAGCCGTCAGTTGCTGCTCACTACAGGATCACTCGACATTAATATTAAATGTCTATTAGCCATAGTCATATAACAGTGCACATGCCCTTGAATTACTTCATGTGACATTTATGTGATCATAGCAACGCAAACTATTCTGAAGTCGTACTGGTGTTGGTCGGCGGCATAACAACCAAAAATAAACAATAATAAAAATAACAAATTATCATACTAAAATCATCTGCGTGATGTTACATATCCCTCGAAATACCCCTTACGATTTTCTTTTATATCAAATGAGCATAGTTCGCTTGTGCACAATATACGTTACGTTAATGATTTCATCGTATCTGTCGTAGAGAATATTATTAATTTTACTTACTATGTACTATGAGTGTTGAAATGTATTGACAATTGTATGAACATTTTATTGCGTAGAAAATTCATCACAGAAACTTACTAAAATACTATCTTTTTACACTACTCAACAATA
This sequence comes from Himalopsyche phryganea, assembly GCA_022494535.1. Lineage (NCBI taxonomy): Eukaryota > Metazoa > Arthropoda > Insecta > Trichoptera > Rhyacophilidae > Himalopsyche > Himalopsyche phryganea. Next base: position 1,553,523 of record JAGVSL010000137.1, on the reverse strand, counting down.
TTTTCCCCGTATTTAAGTTATCAATTATTGTAATGTTGCCGAGATTATTTAATCACTCATCTGCATTTAAATTATGCATGCTTTATTTTTCAGGAAAATTAATAGGAGTCCATTGTACCCATGGCTTGAACAGAACCGGTTTCCTTGTATGCCGATATATGATTGACAGGATGCAGTTTTCTCCGGAAAACACGATCAATTGTAAGTCACGTTTCTTTTCTAAATTGTTAAATTAATTTATTGATGTTTTGTGAATTATTTTTTAAACTCTTTTTATTTCTTATGATACTGAAGTCAGTAATTATTAACATTAATGATATGCAATGTACTTTTGGAAAAGGGAAACCTTGTTGCGATTTATGCAAGTAAATGTTGAGAATCATAACAATACAATGAAAAGCTTGCACTTGTATGTTTGAGAACGAAGAGTAGCGCAGTTTTTATCATGTTGATTGAAAAATCAATATATGAAACTGTCCGTCCTGGGCTTCGAATCCGTGACCAAAGCCAACGACGTTGGTTACGATACAATAAGTGACAGACCGTTAATAATTATGGTATTGATTTTATTTTTATAATTCAATTTTAATTTACAGTGTTCGAAAGAGCCCGCGGTCACAAAATGGAGAGAAAAAATTACATTGACGCCATTCGTGGAAATACGGAAATGAATACGCGAGTGAATACGCGAGTGAATACGCGAGTGAATACGCGAGTGAATACGCGAGTGAATACGCGAGTGAATACGCGAGTGGATACGCGAGTGAATACGAGAGTACAAACGGGTATGAATATGAGAATGAAGACGAACCCAAATCAACAAAATGTTTCAAAATACTCCTATTCCCGCCAATCTCCGTATGCTCCACCTGCAGAACGTTACAGTTACTATGACCAACGTTATAAAGATTACGACGATGAACGCCCCACCAGGTATCCCAGCGGAAGCGGGAGAGGATTTAGTACGCAACCCCCAATACCAGGATGCGAGACGGAAAATAGATCATATCACCGGGAGACGACGAGCTATCACTATAATAGGGGGCCTCAGCAGAAGTCCGACTATCTCGGCCCTCCGCGCTATAATTTTGGACCGCCCACTAGCAGGTTTTATCACAATGATGGTCAAAATTAGCGATTTATTGTTTGTAATATGTAGAAATAATCCAACGGATCACTTAAAAAAAATCACAATTGTAAGATATTGAAATTGTTGAATTAAAAAAATGTTACATAACCAATTATCATAATAGGTTAAACAAATCTGCATTGTTTTCTGCGTAAGTATATGTCTAAATTTTATTTAAATTGATATTAACTATTGTAGAGTCGTAATTGTTTTTAAACTTTATTTCTGCGATGATTTTATCAATATTTTAAATAAAAACTAGCTTCAGTGGATTCGACCCCAAGTGTAGTAATTTATTGGCAGTAGAAAAAATATTGTACTGAAATGTATCAATACCGTATTTTATTACCCAAAACAGTTTTCTTGCACGGTTTATCTGCAAACCGGATGATCCACAAACGGATAACCGGAAGAGCTAAAGATGGCCAAAAAAGCTTTCAAAGGTAAGGAGGTAGTAAACTGATTGACGAAACTAAAAAAAGTAAATGATTTTCCGGACATTATCCATTTTAATGTTTTTCCCAGTATAATGAGCATATTAATAATTTTAGTTTCAATGTACAGTAGAAGTAAAAATACGTTTAAATTAACGTATGTATAAATGCGTTTTTTTATTAATAATTATAAATTAGAAAGTTATTATAACAGATGATTGATATTTTGTTATCTTACTTTGAAAAGGTTCTAACTGCAATTGACTATATTTTGAGATACGAGCGTTTGAAGTTTTACTGATCATGTTTTGTATTTTGGAGAAAAAAATCTAATTTTAATTAGTTAGCATATATTTATATATATAAAAATATTACTTTTTTTTCAAATAATTTATTTTAACTAAAGCCTTTATATAAGAAAATAATGAGTATCTAAAGCTTTAATTAGAATTGACAACAATAGTTTGTTTGAAAAGATTTTATTAAGTATTTCAATTTTATCAAACAAAATGTTCTGATTTTTGAGATATTTATTAATAGTATATATTATTATGACTTGCTGAACCATATAAGCTAACAATAATATTATAATACAACAGAATAATAATACATATATACTTTGAACGTTTGAAAGAACTCAGCTAATTTTCGTCAATGACCACATCGATAGAACAATAGAAGTAAAGGGTAAAACACACACCAACCATCGAGCGAAGAATGTTCGACATAACGTGAAAACCTTTTCAAAACAATTGTCATGCATATGTTTTTTCTGTGAAATGATAATAAGCAGTTATATCGATTCATAGACCCGTATAAAACAAATTTATGAAAACAATGTGTGGATAGAACTTCGGAATACTGCTAACTCCTTAATTGAACAATATATGACTCTGAAATCAACGTAAATGGTAGAATGTGGCTAATACAAAATTTTCTAATCAAATGGATATTTTAAGCCAAAATGTCAGTTAGAACCTTTTCAAAGTAAGTAACGATTTGCATCGTAAACAGTTTAAAGTGAATTGCCGTAAATAAACTATAAAGTGTTCAATTTTAAATTATGTGTTGACCATGAATTAACATTATTAAAATGCTGAATCCATGCACAAAATATTGTCGTGTTGTTTTGAGGGAAGTTTTGTAATGAAGTACAGGGTTGCCTAAAAACAAACAAATCACAGAATTAAAATGTATGATTATTCTATTATACGTAATTGACATTTTCTTATAGAAATATTTTACAGTATTTAAAATTTATTGTTTCCCTTCTCCAGGATAGTCGTGAGTATTATATTTTTTTAACCTTCACATTCGAGATTCCATAAAATAGAAAATACTTTTAATATGACAAATAATTTCAAGTTGATGTCTATATTTATTGTTTTTTTTTTAAATCTGGTATGTTTGTTTTTTATGTAATAAAATTTTCAACCTTGAAATAGTTTTTTTTTAATTTTAATAACTTTTAAGGAAAATGGGAACACATGAAGTAAAGGAGTATTTATTAAACACGTAGGTTTTGATCTTTTCTATCTAAGTCGTTATCAATGTTCCCTTTGAGAAAAAAAGAGTTTTACATCGCGCAAACCCGAAAGGTTGAGTACTTCTTGCTACTGACAAAACTTTTTTATGATGAGAAAAAAAAAATGATTCTAATCGGATACAGAATGACTCGTTTGTTTTCTCAAATCTACTATTGACGGAACAGTGCTTGATGGAGAAACAAACGCTTAAATTCTTTCTGTATTCTCCGCGAGTCATTTTTTTCTCAATTTTACAATATTCTGTCAGTGGCATGTGGTGTGTTCAGATTTTTTTGCTGCAGATATAGCAGTTTAAGATAGGGGAAGCGAGTGATTCATGCCAAGTCTCCACGTAAGGATGCTTGGATGCATTTGTTATTTAACACAAATTGATTTTTACTAAAAAGTAATGTGTGAAGATTAGTTTTGTTATTTTAACTAAGAGACTTACTCAGTATTGGAGTTGGTATTCACTTTTGTTCGTTATTCTTGTTCTAACTTATGATTTATTGTGTTTCTTGAAATAAATTGATTTTGAAATGATGATTTTTCTTGAAAATAAGCGTAAGTATTTTTCCCATCAAATAAATAGTGATAGAGGGCTGGATCTGTCCCGCGGGCTATTCATCTATATTGTATACATCAGGGGTCTCCAAACTTTTTAGCCTTAGGGCCAAACTGACTCCTCCACTAAGTCTCAAGGGCCAAGACCTAGCTAGCTTATCATACCAACATACTGTAGTTTGAATTACGCGCAAATTTTCATTTAGGGACTAGCCGGTGAGTGAGATATCTATAGCGAAGGGCGTGGGAGTGGATTACCGTTGGCCGGATTGGTGGTTCTTGAGGGCCGTAGCTTGGAGACTCCTGATATATGTATCGTTATTTACGAGTTTTATTGAAAAAAATCGGCCGTCCCTGGGAGTAGAAAAAATATTTGAAAACTAAAAAAATTATCCGTCACTTATGGGTTAAGCAGACAATCCACATTTGTCAGACGCAGATAATAAAATGTTAAGCGACATTCAGATGTAGCCAACAATGCGAGAAAACGTTCCGCTTGTCATGAGAATCCACTTCATTAGGGTGCCCCCGCTTTTCGTCACGTCGTCGGCATGGGACAGCTAGCCCTATCTTTATTGCGTCTAGATGTTTTATCTTGTTGAGGAATCGCTCCTCTTTGCCTTACGTAAATAAAACAATAGTCAACGATATGCCAAAGTGTTACACAGTGCTGCATCGCTTAATCTACCATGGTGTTTTTTTTTATCTATGTCGTAATATTGATATATTTTGGCTCTGTATAAATTCTGCATCCTTTCTACAATACAGAACATATTTATCCTGGTTTATCTGTTTGTTTATTAAGACACATCACAACACTGCGTAAGCGTACGATGCGCAAACAAATCGCATTTGATTTCCACCCTACATATTCATAATAATTTATTGATTTGTGGATTCAAATTCAATCTAAAGATAGGGTATAAACAGCATGACTACTTTAAATTGGATAGAGACAGGGCTTTTTTTAGGAAAAAAAAGTGCCGCAACTCACTTCTTCAACCTTTTTGCTAAAGAAAATTTTATACAAATATCATTTAAATATAGTTTAAGACAGCTACTCCTATGCCCCGAAGCACACAAAAAAATATTTTTTTTTGTTTAGGAAATGTAAAGTTAATTTCGATGACCAATTATATGTAAGCAGGAAAATTGTTTCGTCTAATTTCTCACATTAAAACTACCATGAAAAAAGGTGCCGGAACGCCGTTGAACCGCGTTACATGGCAAAAAAGCCCTGGATAGAGATAAGCAAAAGGGAACCAACTGACGTTTTTAAATTAATATTTTTGATCAATATCTATTAATTTTTGATTAATATCTTACAATCTATAAATGTTTTCTATATTTTTAAGTATTAATAGAGCTGTATTAATAGTAGCCATAATATTAAATAGTTTTCACATTCACAAAACCAACCAAAAGCATTTAAAACATGTGCAAACTTTGAGGCTTAATATCTCCATTTGGAAAATTTGCAGTTGGTTCCCTTATGTTTGTCTTTATCCAATTGAACGACTGAATTATAACCAGTTTTTTTAAATGTTAAGATATTTTACTATAAGACCATATGCTCGACATTGGGCAGCGGGCATGGTTTATTATATTTAAAATATAATGGCAAGCATATGAAATTAAAAGATAAATGGCAGTAGTGAAATAAACCAACTTGTTAATCTTAATGAAGTTCTGTAATATTTTTTACAACGAAATTTCGTTCGAAGCTGATTTTGTCAATTGTCTGAAAATTTGCAAATCTTTTACGGAGAAAAATGTTTCCGGCGGTGTCAATAAAAAGAGTGTAAAATTTATTTGGCGATGTTACGTTTCAACATACAATCTCAATCAGTCACACTGAGCACTAAACGCTGCCCTTAGAGAAACATAAATCAGTAGCAATCCTGATAAACAAAAAACGACAGATAATCATTTCGCACCGTACGGCAAAAAAGGGACCTAGTAATAAGAACTGAGGGAGCGCTGCTCGGAATCAGTATTACAATAAATTTAATACAATATATCGTCTAGGTTCTGGAAGAAGACACTAACTGAAAAATACCAGTTTTGAGTAATTGGGCTTTGAAGTTTGTCAAATGCTTGAAACGCCATACTTTTTTCATTTTGTTTGTTTGTACAAAACCGTTTATAAGTGAAAGAATAATTTATAAAAATAAATCTGTTCTGTCATACAGTAGAGTTTGAAATAAGGAACATTTTGGTATAACTTACTCAATATTGCCGTTGTTCTGGAAGAAAATACTAAAGCGAAAAAATGACATATTGAGTTTGTTATACCAAAATGTTCCTTATTTCAAACTCTGTCGTATGTAGTAACTAATTTATTTTTATAAATTACACTTTTACTTAAAAACAGTTTTGTACAAACATACAAAATGAAAAAGGTATAACATTTCAAACATTTAACAAACTTCAAAGTCAAAGTACTCAAAACTAGTATTTTTCAGTTAGTGTTTTCTTCCAGAACAGCGACGATATTATGTATGTAGCAGTTTTCAGTTGGTAAATTTATTATTTGAAGACCTACAGGTGGTTTGAGTATTATATTATTATTAGTATTGCAGTATTGCAATAACTCATATTATTTAATTCAAGGGCAGGGGAGGCGAACCTTTGCTTGTCTTGCTATGTTTATTTATCACTTCTCTAGGCTATTTGTGTAATTCTTAAAATGTCTTGAAAAGTAATTAATTTTGATATCAATTATAGGTATTATATTATGTATTCCTTGCAGTGATTTTCGGCTGTGGCACAAAGAAAATAGAGTCGAATTTACCACCTTGTTTGCTAACGCTGCATAGGCCCATGATCAGAGATCAGAGAAGATTATGAACGTAACAAAACAAGAACAACGCAATTAAATTGAGTCTGCATCCAGAAACTGAAGTCAGTCAGTAGGTGTTGAAACTTTCTTGGAATGCAGGTTATTGATGTGACAGGTGTCGCCATGGTGACAACAAAGAGAAAACCTTTTCGTTTTTTTTTGTATCAACCGATTTTATTGCTATTGTTCTATGTTACACAATACTTATTTCAATGCACTATTCTGTGGAGTATTAATAATATTAACATGTTAAGTTTAAACAGGCCGTAATTTTGTGAATCCAATTAATTTATTGATTTCGCGACAACATATTTAGGTAATTTACAAAATTTACAGCCAAAAATTACCAAGTATTACGGCGGAATGAATAGAACATACTACATAAAATAGCATAGTATAGGGGGTTCCAACCAGCGGAGAATATACCCCCCCCCCATTGGTGAACTTTACGATTCCAGGGGGGGAATCGTTACCGTTTATTAAAAATGTCAATGATACATATAATATATCGACTGTGGAAAGGAAAAAGGACGTAACACACACACAAAAAATATTCTGAATAGCCCAAACAATACGTGAATTAAATTGCATACATTGTGATTATTGAAAAAACAATATTTTGAAAAAACGGAGGGATAAGTCCTTTTGCCTTTCTAAAGGCGATATATTATATATAAATATAGTGTATTAGGACGTTTTGTGTGAGTTATACACAATATTTTTTGTGTGGGTTACGTCCTTTTTCCTTTCCACAGTCAATATGCATATTTGGAAAGCACCTTTTGAGTTAGAGTTAAACTATCTTAGGAAGAGGGAATTATAATCTGAACATTGATGATAGGGGGAATGGAGAAAAGAATGTTGGGAACCCCTGGCTTAGGTATTTTATGATAAGTCCGCTCACAATGTAGTGTGTATTATGTACTACTTATGGAGCACCTTGATTTAAATTATTAATGAGAACTGGTTGTATGTCAGTTTATCATCCTCTCATTATGGAAATGATCATTCCGAGGCTTTTGCCAAGTGTTCAACGTCGTTGTCTTCGGTTACGGTTTTTTCCAATCGATTTGTGGATTTGTATTCGAAGGCGTGGGTGTCTGTGATGTTTAAAATTCCTTCTCACTCATTCGGTTCTACGAAACGGGGAGAAACTGAGCGATTAGTTAACAACTGTCCTGCTCTAGCACTATGCTTATATGCTTACTATTTTCGAGTATCAAACAGTTCTGTAGAAAAAGATCAGTTGAGATAAGCTTTATTAGAAGTCCATATTTTCTACATTGGGAGCAGATCTAGTAAACAATTAAATAGTATGGGGTTAGAAGGAGACTAGGAGTAAGTTAATCGCCCTCTCTATGGTTCGTTTTTCAGGATCGAAGTAGGAGGAATGAATATTTCAGAGACAGACATGCTTTTGGATACATGTATGTGTGAATGTTTCCTGTTCTGGATTTCCATGACCCATCAACCAAGTGGACAAACACTATAAGCATCCATTGACTACTCAGTTACAGGATTGGCAATACTAGACTAGGGAATAAAAGAAATACAGTAACAAACTACTTAAATCTAAAATAATTTATTACCTAAGTATCACTCGTTGAACATGTTTGTCATCGATATGCAATGTTTTTATGATTCCACTCATTGAGTCCGTAAACTTCTCTTAAAGACAGTGATGTGCTACTATGGGTTCGCACCACCTCTGCCGAGCCATTTGCTAAATTAATTTTGGTTCCGAGAGCTGGTTCTTAAAATACGTATTTTTTAGATAATCGAATTTTAGCACCATCACAATACTTGATCCAATATGGATAAAGCAAAAATCTGCAGCCTAAGTGAAATTATGAAGTTCAAAATAAATGTAAACGATCGATAATATTTTGAGAGATAATCGCGATGAACTTCCTGAAACGGTCAGAAAAGCTAAACATATTATTAATACAATTGCAATAAGTTCTGCAGAGGAGGAACGAGGATTTTCGTTAATAATACTATTTGTTCAGAAAAAAAGGAAATTTAAGTATTCGACATATATCAGACTTAATGATCATTAATTTGATAGGTTTACCCCAGACTTCATGGGATTCTGTACCCTTCGTTAAACCATGGCTCAAAACTCACCGTCACACAGCAGATGATTGATGAATAAGACTCGTCACGGTTAAAGTTTCGAATAAATATCAAAACACGTTTGGGAATGAATTTATGTAATGTAAATAAATAATTTTGTAATGCATGATAACTTTTTTTTTAATTTAAAATTTTTCCTTTTTAATTTAAAAAAAATGGGCGCTGATGTTTACCATGGTGCAAACCGGCTGATAGAATTTTAGCAGCACATCACTGCTTAGAGACCAAGAATTCAGTAGATTATGACTGCAACAAAAATCTAATATTGGCCGGAAGTCATTGGAAAACTGGGGGAGAATTTAATAATTGAGGAAAATTGGGAGGAAATCTATCAGGAAATAGACATTTGGTCTTCAATTATAAAGTTAGTGGTCGAGAATTGTGTTGATTATTATTATCAGCACGCTCAAAATTTAGTTTTAAAATTAAAATGAATAACATTTTATCAGATCTGATCTTGAATTAGTTAGTATGTATAAATATATATATAAAATAAGCCCTGTATTTTTTTGCCATATCCACTCCAAACGGTGAGCGTGTTTCAATTGAAAGTAAAATATTTACCAAAAACAGGTTGATAGTAAGTCGCTTAACTTCACTTTTCATTGAGTGCAAGGATAAAAACATGAAAACGGAGAATAATTATTGTAAACTTATAATTCTTAACTAATCCTTATTTCAATATCGGATAGTTTTTGAAGGAATTTTATAGTGCAGTGCTCCGCAACCGGTGTGCCGCGAGTCGATTTTAAGTGTGCCGCGGCGCAATACGTCGAAAATGAAAAAATCGAGAATTTGTAATATTAGAAAAAAAGCAAAGCCATTTTGTTGCTAAGTGGTATCTAAAACATGCTAAAACTCCATCAACTCTTTCAAATAATTTTCATTTCATGGCCAAACACGCCTACATGGCTGAACTCTTCGATCATCTGAATGAATTCAACAAAAAAAAATTGAAGATTTATTGACAAGTAATATGACACATACAATCGAAAAATTATGTACAGAGAAATAAGCTATGTTAAAATACGTTAAGCTATGTTATAATACATATTAAAACTGAGATAACTGAAATGAGGAAAAGCTCAGATTACATACAGTTTTTTTATCTACGTATATAGCATATACCGTTTTGTTAATTTTATTAAAAAAAACATTTTCATAATTTGTAATTTTCAAAAAGTACCTTACCTGTTTCGAAAATTACTTAATCACTTCAATGGTTAAAAACTACTTAGCCAGAGGTGAAAGAGCTTAGTTGGTTAATATTAAAATAAATTCATCAATCAAATAGACATGTAAATTTTGTTTTTTTTCATATTTTTGCTTACGGTGTGCCGCGAAAACGGTTGCGAAGCGCTGGTATAGTGTATGGAGGATTGGAAAACTTTTATTCGGGGATTCGAAACATTTACTGCAAAAACGCGTAAGATGAAAGGCTTGAATTAGTCGTGGGGAACCTGCTGTCTTTTAGATCTTCCGGTGTAACGTTTTGATTTAATCCAATTTTTTTATTTAATTGTTTTTAATCACAAAAAAAGATACGTAAATTCTTTACTAAGTATATTTAATTGATTTTTTTTGAATACAATATTACAAGAATAGAAATACATGATTGCAGCCTTCCAAGAAATAAAGGTTCCCCACGCCTACCCTTTAATGTTTTGCAGTTGGCTACCGGCCCGTAATATTTTGTTAATTCGTGTTTCTGTTGCACAAGCAATGTATAAATTGAAGTCAGTCAACAGGGTTTTTTTATTAGAATTTATGATTTGTTACAAATTAATAAAACAATTGGAAAATGTTTATGATGACTATTTTGAAATTCGAAGAATAGATCAAATTTTGCGATCGACAAAACGATGTACCTATGCAAAACTGTGTTTTCTTAAAATGATTTATTTTAATTTAAAACTAGATTGTTTTGATTTGGAAGTTGAAGATCAACACACAATTCTTTTTGTGTGTTGATCTTCAACTGTGTTTGAAATGAATAGTTAAAAAAATATCGTCATGTTGTTGTACTATAATACTGTCCATATATTTCCTGTACAATACAATCTTAAGTATTTTTCGATAATTTACGAACCGGAACTGACATTTTGATTATTTATGCGCCGGAATGCTATTCTCAGCGAATTTCACGAACTGGTACGTCGCACCGGTGCACTCCGGTCCAATTCAAGTCCAGGTAAAATCACTTTGAATAAGCTTCAAGCCAAATCGACATAGACATGCAGCGCTTAAACTCGTGTCATTATGTTACCAAAATTGATTTAATTTCAAATAAATCTTTTTAATCTTGCTTATTGATGGTTTCTCTTTTTTATTTTCCTGTTTTTTTCTGTTAAACAAGTAATAACGGATAAAATTATGTGAACAATTTCATTTCAAATAAATTTTGGTTGAAAATCGTGAAAGGTTGTTTTTATGTCATATCCAGTAGTTACTTCATAAAATTTTATTCACTTGAAACTGAGGTGACCAAACTTTAACTAATGGCAGACTTAAATATATAATTCTTACACAATAACAAACGTCGAGCCATTCTTAATTTCTTGGTTCCGACCGTTTTCCACAATTCTGGCGATGTGTAGAGTTAGATATTCATAAGAAGTTTAGTGTGGGTTGTAAAAATTGCATGTACACGCAAACTTCTCGCAAGTTAAAATAAACTGCAAATTTAATATCACACTTACAACAATACCCAACAAGAGTTGAACACTGTTGGTTTACTTAACACACAACCTGCATTCGTAGGAGTAATTAATTGTTTTACCCATTTGAAACCTTCAGCTAACTGAAACTTCAACTACAATATATGCTGATAAGCGAAAAACCCATCAGAAATAAATTAACCGAGACACTGAGAGCCCATTTGGCAGGCTCCACATAGTTTGAGTAGGTTAAAATGGATAGGAAGCATGACAATTTTGCTATCCCAAAGGTTATGTCGCATCTAGTAACACAACCAGTGGAATAACAAAGTTATCAATTTTAATTTTAAATTGATTACTAATTTCCACAAAGTTATACATCGAAAACACATTAAATAAAATATATTACATTTCAATAAAATTAAATGTATTGCAGAATAAGTAAATTAATATGTTATTGTTTATGTCTGCTATATAACATAATGCCGGGTTTGTGGTGGAGTGGTCGACGTCGCTTGCTTCGGTTACGGATGTCTCGGGTCCAAATCCCGGTACGGACAGTTCCATAAATTAATTTTTTAATCGATTTATGGATTTCTGTTTGCGGGAATGGATGTTAGTGATGTCTAGCATTCCCTCCCTCCCATCCGATCCTAAAAACGGGGCGTAGCGAGAGCGATCAGCTAACCATTAATCCTGTCCTAGCCCTATCCTTCTATCTCTAATCTCTTCGAAAAATAGAGGATGTGCGACTGAATAATAAGCAGTGCTTGTAGAAAAACTTATGTTGAGATACCTCCATCAGAAGGTGAGAGCAAAAAAGAAAGACATGGTAAAAAAAAGATATGATAATTCTTCTAGAACTAAATAATATGTTTGTTAACATAATTGTATGGAGTGCAGTAATATTATGTATCCCGTTAACACAAAGCCATTGCAACTGGCGTCTCACAATTTATGTTTTTAATTTTGGTTAATATGAAACTGTCGTCACAGCATTATGTTAGTGTCGTCGCAGTTAGTGCGTTAAAAATATGGTGGCTCTCTAATCAGTAATCAATTTATGAACGAGTTTATATGAGGTGTAACTAAAACGCAGTAAACTGTCAACGTAGCGCTGCATTATCTCGTTAAGTTCTTATCACATCGTACTATTTCCTAAATCGTATAGAAATTCATCAAAGGTTTTGTAACAAGTTAAGTGCCTACCCAATATAAGATACGTTATCTCAACCAGTTGTTCTCAAACCAAGCGCATTCCATTACAACAGGTATTCAAATCGTTCACTTTTTGTAAAAATATCAGACAATATTTACCGAATAAAAGCTTGTGAGGCCTCCCATAAAGTAAACTCCATAGCAGCTGCTACGTCTTCCCATCACTGTATAGTCCTGTTTCTTTAAATAATTATATATATATTTCGATGGTGTTTTGGCCAATTGATCGAACCCTCAAAATTGAAATTGTTCAGGAAAGATTAAAAAATGTTTTTATCGAAAACATTATTTGGTGAGTTACTTCATGAATCTTTGGAATGCACTTCTGTAAATTCTCATATTTTCAGGTACGGGATTATACGTAAGGAGTGTTGATATAATAGTGGCTTACATCAAGTGTCTGGGTCAGAATTTTAAAATCTAAAACCAATGTAAAATGATGTTTTACTTCCAAAAAGTGGTCAATTTATTTTCCTAATTTACATCATTTGGCCGAAACCTGCTCTGTTGTCTTTAAAATGAGATCCAATCATTAACTCATTTTCGTATTTTTGAGGGTTAAATCAATTGGCCAAAACACCGTTGTTATATACAATATTTATCCTATCGATAATTTATCTATACGCCCAACAAAAAATAATACTTATAGCTTGGTACCAATAGTTTTAAATATTAAATCATCTTCCTAAAGGGCTATTTTTTCTCATTAAACCAACAGTCATTTTCAGGTAATTGTTTTTCAATATGATTTTTTAGTTTGTGTAAATTCTAACTGACACGAGATTTCTGGGTGGTAATTTCGTCTTGAATAATCATTTGCAAACGATGAAAACAGCATGTTGTTGGGAGAAAACACTTCCCATGAAAACAGTATATAATTATTGTAATATGATATAACATCAAAGTGTTTAGTTCTATTTACACAATTTTGTAGAACAAAATACTTTGATATTGTATTCTATTATAATAGAGTTGTACCAAGTAAATGTTAACTCAATCAATAGGTAATAATTATCTATTACTTGATTTAGACGATAATTATTATCATCATGGAATAAGAAAACAATGTTTATTATTATCGGAAATTGTTCGTAAGTTTACTTTAAACTCGATGAGTTTACGGGGACTTACTCGCCCAGTCTCTAGCATGATTGATAAATTCGAGTACGTAACCTCTCGTGTAGGGGGACATACGTGCTGTAATAATTAAAAAAAAACTCTTAGGGCGTTCCTTGATAGATAGATTAGCCTTTCAATTCCGTACTCAGCCGCTTCCGCTGTTGAAGACGTTTCTAGAAAGAAGGGAAGGTGTTATTTTTTTTATTTATTATAATAATTTCCAATATAGCGACCCACCATTGCAGATACACTGACCAAAAGGCCATGTACTGATAGTGAGTTTCTACACATGTCCGGGACACATTTTTGTGTACTCTCTCATTATATATGACATTAAAATAATGTTTTATTGCTCGGTCAATAATTTTATATAATTAACGATACGCTAGAAACACACTCACGCCATGATTGAATGTGAAAATGTATTCATTGGTTGACATCCACATTCCTCTGGGAAATAATCAAACACACAACCAATGGTATTTGGGAGATTGATTGAGTATATGTAAATTAAAAATCAGACAATTCTGCTTTGTCCGCTTTCAATGTGGAGCATATGAAACATCAAATTTGGATTATTGAGATTTTGTACACTTCCATGTATTTTGTCACTAACGACCCGGGTTTCGCCTTTCGGCATCTTCAGGCATTCGAGCACACGAATGGACTCGAACTGACCCGGGTCGTTAGTGACAAAATACATGGAAGTGTACAAAATCTCAATAATCCAAATTTGATATTGAAATTCCATCAAGCACCCTCAGTCGATGTCTTAAATTATATGAAACATCATAAAAGAAATTACTTTATGTGAACTGACTAATAATTCAGGCGCTCACTATATGGATGTAAGGATGGGAGATATATCTATGGTATGTAAACATATACAGCTATATTTTTGCACACCCCCACATATTATAAATCGATTAGAAAATCATCATATAAAAGTATCCATGAGTTGATTTGAAGCCCTTTCCCGTAACTGAATATGACGAACGTCCAACACTCGGCTACAGGATCTGAAACTACTATAGACTTCTCTTGGTTAAGAAGTCAGGTTTATTAATATCTCCTTTTCAATCCAAACTATTGGAAAAGAAATCATATTATCACTTTAGATATTATTGGATCTGTTCTTTCATGTATAAACTTCTTTCAAAAATTATTATGTGGTATTATTTATGATATAATCAACAAAAACTCTGATTCGATCATAATAGTATAGTATATTGCTGTGAGATCTTCGTCAAATACATAATTCGTCGGTGTGTCGGTCAATAGGTGTAACCCTTAAAATTGAAATTGTTCAGGAGAGAGTAAAAACTGTTTTTATCGAAAATATTATATGGCGAGTTGCGTTATGAATCTTTGAAATGCATTCCTATAAATTCTCATGTTTACAGATACGGGATTGTACTTAGGGAGTGTAGATATAATAGTGGCTTACATCATATGGCCGGGTCAGAATTTTAAAATCTAAAACCAATGTAAACTGATATTTCACTTCCAAAAAGTGGTCAATTTATTTTTTTAATTTACAGCATTTGGCCAAGACCTTCTCTGTCAATTTTAAAATGAGATCTAATCATTAACTCGTATTTTTTGAGGGTTTCATCAATTGACCAAAACACCATCGATATGATGATGTACTGCGTCAATTTTTAATGAAGTACGACAAGATCCTGTTAAATGTTTCACAGCTCTAGATTGGGTCATTTAAGGATTTTAAGGCAAGATTTATTACTGGAATCAAAAGTGTGTGTTGCCTGGAAGATCTGAGAATCTGGTTATATTTATCACGTCGAGTTTGAAATTGCCCAGCCGCCCGACATTACAATGTAAACGCGTGGAAGCGCCACCTCGACTCTCGAGAGGAGAACGGTAATCTTCCTCGACAATTATTTGAGTGGGCGGTTTTCGTCTTGCTTCCCGCCCTTTAGGCCCACCAAATAAAAGTGCACCGGGCCAAGCCGGTTTTTTCGTTTATTTAATCATTAAGCTACCAAGAGACTACATTTGACTATCATGCCAAACATATCTTAGAAGAAATTTTTACAAGAGAGTAATAACGTAATTTAAAAACGTTATTATTTGAAAGTCAAGAAGACTTTACGCTGAAGCTATGTATGCTGTTAAATTGGAGTTTTGTTAATTAATATCATCATTCATGGTTGTTATTCAATCCCACAAATTCAATTTCCCTGTATAATAAGGATATGAGGTGTGGGTAAATTTTGACCAGAAAATTGCTTTCAACTTTCTCATCAAATAGCACCTATTTGGATACAAATCAAAATGTAATTTGAAATTAGACAAAATATTGCTTCTGTTATGAGTGATATATTAATCTGGACCTTGGTATAAGAAATACCTATTTAGATATGACATCTTTTCAACATTAGTCAATATAGGAACGTAGTTCTTAAAGTAAATTAATATTCAATAATTATCCGGCCCCGTCTCGAGTTCAAATCGAAACAGTTTCATAAATTGATTTTTCAGTCGATTTATAGATTTCTATTTGCAGGCATGAATGTTTTTGATGCATAAAATTCTCTCGCACCCACCTGATCCTAAAAACAGGATGTAACGAGAGCGATTAGCTAACCACTACTCCTGTCCTAGCCCTATTATTCTATTGATACTCTCTTCGAAAAAGAGTGGTTGAGCAACTGAGTAACAAGAAGTCAGAAAAAAAACTTCCATTAGGAGACCATTTCCTTAACGTTGGAAGTGGACATAGTAATTTTTTTTAAATGGTATCATCAATATTTATTGGTTGACATAGGCACTTCTAGTACTAAAGGGTTGAAAATTTTTATATAGGTATTTACTTCCTTTTCATCATTTAAGTCACTATGAGCAAATTTTGATAAAGGCACTTCTTATACCAACGTTCAGAAATAAACACTGTGTACGTACTACATATTCAAGTCAATAGAATTACTTACAAAATTATATTTTTTTATGCAGTTTGTACGAAAATATTTATTTTCAGTATTTTACCGAGTCACTTTTGTTTTTACACGCCTCAGTACAACTTTACGCAAACTATTGTCAGACATATCTTATGAAATTGATTTAAGCTGTTAAATACGATTTCTTTTTAAAAAATAGACTATAGAAAAACACAATTTTTTTGTACTACGTCCACATGTTTACAATGATCAGGACCGGTTTCGCTCATCACGAGCATTATCAACTGATAAAAACACAAACATAACAGTGTTATTTATGTAAAATTGTATGTTAAACATTAAGATATATAAAACGATTGGTTTGTGAACATATTT
Source organism: Himalopsyche phryganea (assembly GCA_022494535.1). NCBI lineage: Eukaryota > Metazoa > Arthropoda > Insecta > Trichoptera > Rhyacophilidae > Himalopsyche > Himalopsyche phryganea. The sequence goes on along the minus strand of JAGVSL010000137.1, from coordinate 1,536,605 downwards.
TATTTGGTTTATGTATAATTTATTTGATTATCAGTAAATTCTTGTTTTAGTTCATGAACCAACTGTTTTATATACCTTAATTTTTAACACTCAATTTTATGTAAATAGCCCTGTTATGTTTGTATTTTTATCAGTTGATAATGCTCGTGATGAGAGAAACCGGTCCTGATTATCATAAAAATATGAAAGTAGTACAAACAAATTGTTTTATTTTTTAAAATATAATGCCTTTCCACCAAGAATTGACAGTTAATAACTTAAAAGTGATTACTATAAAATGTTAAGTCTACTTTTATAATACACCTCTGTGCGTTTCTTCAACAATATTATTATTCATAAATCATATGACAGTTTCAAACAGGTTAATACACCGAATATGATAACTAGAGAGATGAGTATGTGTTAATATCTTGGTTCTTGGATCTTCTCTTTCCACCTGTGACTTGAGAAGTAAAGGACATTCCAATGTTTGTCAACTACTGTTTTTTATCTGTAGTTATGACTAATTTAGATTCAAATCAATTATTAAACAAACTAAGTCAAAATAACAAGTTCAAATTCGTGTTTTGAATTATCCATACCGAAATATTTCTATTTTCAAGTTGTATTGTCTTGCAAAAGAAACATTTAAAACACACGTCACATCTTGCAAATATTAAGTTGTTTTAACGAAAACTGTTTATAAGACCACTAAAATACAGTCGCTGGAGCTTTCTCCTCAGATAGTGAATAGAGTAATCACTTAGTTAATCGTGTTTGTACCCACTTATTCAGAATCGAATAAAGCAGGAGCTTCCGATCCAACTGTTGTCGCGGATGCAGTCGACATTGAAGAAAATATTTGCCGATCAAAGCCGGATATCCAAATACATTCAGAAAAAAATAAATATATTCTATTACTCACTTTTAGGGTGTTAGCTGTCACTTTTTGGTGGAAATACAAAAGATAAAAACAAATTGTTTGTACTACTGCCACATGTTCATAATGATCAGGACCGGTTTCACTCATCACGTGGATTATCATCAGTTGATAATGCTCGTGATGAGTGAAACCGGTCTTGATAATTATAAACATGTGTAAGTAGTATAAACAAATTGTGTTTTATTTTTAAAATATTATAATACTATCTAAGTATCATAGATCCTTGCATCATTCAAACATGTGCCTGTGAACGCATATACAAAATATACTTTTTAGATTCAGTTATGTTTTTTAGTAAGCTAATATTTTGTTGTGGGTGTAAGTTTGAGAAGCCCTGGAATAGAGGGTGGGTGTCGAGGGTTCAAATAAATTACAGAAAACCATGCCGTTTAGTTAAAAATCGATCAAACTATCAATGTGTGAATGTTTCTATACGAGGTTTCGAGCCCTTTTTCACGCTACCGATTAGATGAAAGGACAATAGATTGATCGTTCGGCTACGAGACCGGCAACATTTAACGATCATTTTATTGTTGATAATATGCTAAGGAATGAAAAGATATCAACTCAGGAAGCTTTCCCATTATCCATGTCATATTTTTCATTTTGTGCAATATTTGACCAAAATGTCATGCAACCTAGCCTTAAGAAGTTTTTCTCAGACATTCCTGGAGAAATTTAAGACTTGATTAACATAGGAAGGCCTATTGTGTAATGGATGTAACAACGTGTAGTAAATGGAGGAATTAAAAGTCTTTTCAGGATTTTGTCACGTTTGATTTGAATTTCCATAATTTATTCGAAAATATAAAAATATGTCTGTGAATAACGACAGTTCAAAAACAGCTTTACAGTACGTAGTTTCTCATTGATTTTCAATTTCAGTTATGCAATAGTCTGTGAAAATTAATATCCGAATATCTCCGAGCAATGTAAATGCAGTTTACGGGTAATTACATTATACCCACGTGCACTGAATTTCTCAGTAAATGCCTCTCGTGAGATAACATTGTTTAATTTACAAGAGAGCGTAGCGCCTAGAGGTGTAAATGTTTTATGCTCACAATTAAGAAATAAATCGATCGCACTCTGGTATCGAATGGAATGAAAGACCGCACAGTACTTTGAAATATTATTGCCTGTGTTATTTATAATGCATTTTATTCGTTCAGCTTTCTAATTGATTAATATGTCGTTAATAGTGGTCGTGAGTGTATCAACTGACCGTAGAAAAAGCTCACAGATTATTATATCGTCACCGTTGTAGGAAAACATGGCGTTATTGAAGTTGTGCTGTGATCTGTGTATACAGAATTGTTTAGTTTTCAATATGTCTTCGTGGAACATATCTGCTCCCGATATGGAGTATATGATGACTGTTACCTGGCAATCACTTTGTTTTCTACCCTGAAGTACTCAATGGGCGCAGGAATACCACCGGACGGAAAACGCTCTCCGGAGGCATCTGCAGTACGTGAACCAGCCAGTTTGACAGTCTCTCTAAGACTGTTGACGTAATAGGGCGCTGCCTTGTTACCTAATCCCCAATGCCTGAAAAATAATACATTTTTAATGAAACAAATAATTGACTGATTAAATTGGTATTTATTAGGAAGAACTTCAAATGTAAAGGTGAAAACAGCAAAGTATTTTCATTACCAAGAATTGCTAGATATTTAAGTTAACGCCATCTTCAAAACGCGAAGCCAAAATAGCAACTCATATCTGTAGATGTACCAATTTAGCTTGGCCGCTAGTGAGGGTGCCACCGTCGCGTTAGGAATGTTGCCATACTCAACCAGAACTGAAAATTCAATAAATTCCGATACTGATATTTTAACGACGGTTATTAAAAGTAAACAAGATATTTATTTTTCATAAAATTGCAATTGTAGAAATTTATTCTATACTGACAATTCTAGTTCAAAATTCGGCGGCGGCCAAGGAATGTTGGATTATATAATTCTGGTGGAGCTAAATACTTTCCCCTTTTTTACCTTATTATTCAACATATAACTTTAACTTTGAATTTTTAACTGGATTCACATGTATTCATGGCTCAAGAATTACTATGTTTAAGATATTTGAACAAAACTATTTTCCTTTTGCATTACAGTCGGGGTGAACTTTTGCCATCTCAATCAACCCTCTTCATTTTGCGCGACTCATTTCCTTCCTACGCCAATCACAGCTCCACAACTCTCTCTTGGGTCCTGTGACATCCCATTCGTCCTGTGAATTCGCTGTCTTGAGTAAAAAATGTGAAGTGTTTTGACAGTTTTAAGTTTGCAGTAAAAAATGCATGATATATATTGTAATACTAAAGTGCGAAGCTCGTATTTCTCAAAATATCTTTCAATTACGAAATAATGTATGAGTCTTACTGACGTTATTTTTTTGATATTTACTGTGGCGTAATAATTTTCAATTGATACGACGAATAACAAAACGCATTATCGCTAAGTAAGCGGAAAATGTTATTAAAAATTCTTAGTATTACATTAATAAGTTATTGATTAGATAAAATTCCAAAGTATCTATCTTTTATTGATCCGGAAATAAGCAGGTATTGACAAGTCTATACATGAATGGTTGGAACATGCCGTGTGTACTTAAAGCAGAGGTTGCCAAATATCAGTTTTGGGGTGTACATAGCATTACTAGATAAAGAACTGTGAATGGAGGACATTATGGTAGATTTGGAATGGAAACCAGTTAACGAAATCAATACTATTACTATAACATAGTTATTAAACGATAAGTATTATAAAATCGACGTAACTAATGTTGGTATTTATCACAAAGTATGGAGCAATATCAGGCATATCTTACAATATTGTTTGTGATATTTATTATTATTAAAAGAGAGAGATACAATGGATTTTCAAACGTTCTCAGAGATCACTTTTAAGGTGTTGACTGTCAATTCTTGGTGGAAAGACATTATATTTTAAAAAATAAAACACAATTCATTTGTACTACTTCCACATATTTATAATGATCAGGACCGGTTTCGCTCATCGCGATCATTATCAACGGATGAACTGTTCTCAGAGATACCAAAAGAAAAGTCGATTTCCGAGGTGGAAACGTGTAGTACATAAAAACATAAATTTCAAAGATACATTTATTAGCCAATTTAAAATTGATTACATAGGTGAACCGTTTCTAGATAGAGGAAAATATTCTTAGCTGGAATTAGAGCACATGTCCTCCTTTTGCACAGCTCTTAAATAATATTGAATGAGGAATAAAGCTGGCATCATATGATATAATTGCATCTTTACATGTAACATATGAAAGATAAATTGAGTAGCCAAATAAACTATGAGAACTGGAAGTCATTTACAAAACACACCAGAACTTTTCGATAAACCCAAGATCATTGATCACATTAGGTTAATAATGTTCGTTCATTGTCTAATATTTTATTTTAACAATGCCAACAATGGTGAGAAAAATGTTTATTTTAGTTTTACCCAGCAAGCCTTCTACGTTTAGAAACCAATATCGATGACGTGTAATTCACCTGCTTGAATAAATTGTATTTATCATATGATTTAAAATATATGTATGGTTCTCGAATTTATAATCGTTGTGCTCATATTTAGCTATGTCAGACTAAACTCTGGTGAGCTCTGGCTTAGAATATTCACGTTACATTCTGAAGTGGTTAACAACGAGGAGAAAATTGAATAACACAATGGACTTTCCTTATTTACATCCGTATGATTTCCAGAACAGACAATTACTAATATATAGTATTAGTTATCGATATTTTCCTCCTATTATCAGATCTGTTGTCATATTTGCGTTATTTACCATTTTTATAACTACGTTTTATTATATACAATGCTGTACTCGTCAGTTCTGCCGAGGGTATACCATATCGTAATGTTGGTGTGATCATATTATTAATACGTATATAATTAAGAATCTTCGGATAACCGTATAGATATTAACTGTAATATGGATAAGAGAAAAGAAAACCATAAATAAAATGGCATGTAAAATTCAAATGGACATGTACCTTCTATGGGCAATATAAGATAAATATATTCGCGTTCATTACGATTTATCTATGGCTGTGAGCAGGACCTATCAGAGAGAGGTTGTTAGCCAGACCCTCAAGCTATCACGGGCCTCAATTATTATTTAATTTATAAGTACATTAAAATTTAAAAAATATGTATTAGAGAGCATCCAATAAATCGAGCATTTCCATAAGTTTTAATTTCAAATAGCGAAATTTGATCGTGGACTAACCAGCGATTAAATATATGGCAACGATGAATATAAATTAATTACCATATAGCTCGTGAATTAGAGTACTCTATAATAATAAATGAATTTTCTATTGCCTAAATATGGAAAGCTCGTGTAAAAAGATAATTGAATACATATTAAAAACTACATATATTTGAGTCGTATAGTAACAAGAGTAGAACTATCTATTTTTCGAAGTTTCGAGATAAATACGAAAAACGTTTTATTGGTGTTTTTGTTTTTTTTTTTTTTTTGAGTTTTTTAAAGTTTGAAATTTGTGTGAGCGAACATATTGTGACATGTAATTTTGTGATTGCTCGAATGTAAGATTTACCAAGCCGTACACTTCTGTTTCCAAAGTTGTTAATCGTTCTGATTTTGGTAGCAAGCATCATTGTCTTTTTCGTTTTTATATCACATGTACATGATTTTGATAGCAAAATTTTATTTCTAGCCATACACTATGACCGGAAGAATATTCAAGCAGCATTAGTTCAATTTCGATAAATTTGGGATAGGTCTACTTTTGATACTATACGACTCATTTAATATTTTTATAGCTATGAATTATTAAATTGGAGGTGGCCTTAAAAACATTACAAACCCCGGGCTTCGAACTTAATTGAAATGTCCTGTTTGTGAGCATGTATAAAGTGATAAAAACTTTTATAAAATACAAGCTAATTATGTTGAGAGGACACCATGTTGCGAAAGGTGGTAATAAACATACGTTTGAAAAGCATTACAGTTTTAAATAAAATACAAAAATTGGGAAAATCAATGCTATCAATGCTATTTGTAAGAAACCACATCTTGTACAAATTATTCTAAGACTAAATATCGGATTTTGCTAAAAGTCCTGGAAGTCCCAAAGTATTCCAACAAATGTCTTAAGCGTTTTCAGTTAACTTGCTCAAAGACTACTCCTGACATCACGTTATATTATCTCATTTACTCTGATTCTATAGTATTATGAAAAAAATATCAGTAATGTATCGAAATGGTCTTAATCCACTGGCATTTATATACTAACTATCATACATTATATTTATGGAAAAGATTACCTAACTAACTACTGACAAAATACAATTATTTTTGATCTGTATTATAATTATTTACTGACTGTTTCTTCATTTACTTGCTAACTAAGTCATTAGTTTCAATATTCTATATTGCAATGCCACATCGGTATGCATTTTCATCTTGTCTTCACACAGTAATATAATTTTATGAAAATAACCAGTTAAATCCTTAAAGGTAGCAGATTATAAAAATAATTTAAATGATTTAAAAGATTATTCTCTACCAACATAACCTCCACAGTTGAAATTATAAATAGCGTGCTTATGATATATTATTAAAAAAAAAACACTAAACACTTAGCAGACGTGTGCGAAATTCTCACATTCATTCGTAGCATAATAATTAGTGGGTTGTGGAACAATTCCATTTATCTAGCGCCTTCTAGCTTTCAGTAAATAATTAGCACGTTTCCTCATAGATAACTATTCATATTCACACAAGCTGAGGCAATTGCAATATTTTTCAATAAATACCAGATTCAACGGAGGTTATATTTCTTGTTGTGAGTAGTGTTTTGTTGTTTGTGAGCAGTAAAAGAATATAAATCTATTCTTTTACAAATTGGAATGCAATTTTATTGACTTGTTCTTTATTGCTGATATTAATTAAAAACTTTTGTGTATTGAGTGTAAAACTATTTGTTCCCCTGACAATTGTTTAGTAGTATATTATACAATACACTTGAGGATGTAAACAGAGAATTAGGCTGCATTTAGCAGGGAAGTGAGAGCCTAAATTTAAGGATTCACAATCTTCACATACGATAGATAACTGGGTAAGTCACAAACTGACCGATTATCCAATGTGGACGGCCATATAAAATAAGTTTTCTTTTCATCATTGCCAATTACAACACACATGGGCCGCGTATAAAACAGACATATGGTTCCACAAAAACGTCGTGTTATACAAATCTGTTTGAAGTTCATACAAAATTAGGGTATGCGTTCCAAAAAAATATGGAAGTTTGTTAATATCCTTTATTTTTTTTAATAAACAATCGAAAAAATATACATTTACGTTTGTATTGAAAAAAAACTATAATAACACGTAATAGAACATTCATTCTTCATCGCTATCACTTACAATTCTATATGTTTGACTATTTTTCGAGATCGGTTGTGAGTTTTCATTATCGGAGGACTCTGGAGTATTTTTGAATTTAGGCTTTAAAAATTCTGTAATTAGTAATTGTTTACTTTAGGGGTACAAATCTTTGCGTATTTCGTGATAAGGGGCCAAAATTTGTTGTAATTACCTCTTGAACTTCAAACTTCTTTCCATTACAGGATTATTTTCTATAAAAAAATGCTGAAACCGTGTTATATAAAGCGTGTTGTATAAAAATATGTCACAATTCATCAAGCGTGTTATATCAAAACCGAGTTATATGAGGCCCAATTGTATATACATATGTCTTGAATTATCCTCTGTCTGTCTGTCTCTAGTGCACAGTACAACACTGCGATTGCACACGATGCACGATGTGAAGACAAAGAGAGATTCTGTCTGTATGAATTTTGAGCGAATGTTGACAAATGGCACTACCACCTGATATGTAATATTACAACTTATTTATTAAAAGTCAAGTGATTGTTAATCTCGCATAGCTAAACTTACTAAACATCAACACTTACAACTAAATAACAGAGAAATGAATTAGTCAACTATCTCATCTACAAACACACGAAAAAAGCTGTTGAAAGCTCTCTTTGAAAATAGTCCTCCTTTTTAATATATTATCCCTATTCAAAACACACCCTAAGGGTTGAATTAAATTTTCTCATTCTTTTAATTCAAATTATCAGAGGTGTTGTCGGTTGTGAGAAGGTAACACCGAAATGTTTGATAATAATTCATACGTGGGGCACACCCTCTCACATGAGCAGTCCTTGCACTTCTTAGAGCCCCGGGGGCGGAGGCGCCACGTTTACGACGCCCCCTTTCGCTCCTAAACTAATATCTAAGGATGAGATTTAAATTAAAATTAGAAATGTTGTACATATTTGTCGAATGGTAAATGGGCCAGTGATACAATTTTTCATCAGTTAATATTTTTCTTTTTTATGTATTGTAGTTTGGTGTTCACTTGTTAATACGTAACATTTACCTATGTAAGTATTTCACGATGGTGTTTTATTATCATAAGGATGGATTCAGAGTTTAGACCTGAAAAATTAAATAGTGACTATCGACTACACGACTCCAAATATTAGTTGAATCAAAAAAGTGCCGATCATATACGAATATTCAAATGGAATCCTTAGTTACTGAGTCAACTAGTATATAAATTACAATGTATGCAGTGACAACAAAGCAAATTTAAAAATACAATGAACTGAACATTGGATTAAATGGTAAATATGTTGTGTTATTTTTTATACTGGACTAAGAAAAAGCAAATAGATATTAACATTATTCTCTTTTTGAAAATTATTTATCAAAAACAAACTGTTCATTGAAACTGTACATGAAAATAAATTAATACAATCGATAGTACGATGAAAATGCAAAACTTTTAAAGAAATGTATCGGGTCTTATAAAAGACAGCAATGGATACGTTTATCTAAGGCAGTTAGGTTTCCGTCCAGCATTATTAATTCGTTACTATGATAAAGTCAAAGTTTTCCTTTTATAAGTTATACTTTCTTATTTAAAAAAAAAAACCTTTACAAGGTTAACTGTGATTTAAAGTTGAAATATATATATATTTTATGAAGAAGCGTAACCATTCATTGAAGTGTAAGCTTTTGTACGGATTTAAATTACAAAATAATCCCAGCATAGTTCAACCACCTTGCATTTAATATAGTACCTGAATTCGAATTGTATTTGAAATAAATAATAATATATTTTGGGAGCCAGTTATGCGAGGGATGATAAAATTTAACGGCTAAGATTTAAATTTGTTATTTTAACGTAAGCCTAGTCATATTTTGATCAACTCATCATCTCTCACAGCTATCTCTCTCTCTCTTTATCACGGGACGAGTACATACAGCACCAAGTAAATGCCTTTATTTAGTCACTTTATGATGGATGTTAAGCCACTTACGAAGGTAAGGACGCGAAGCGATTCTCTTAATTTTAATTGCATTACTAATTGAAGATAGGATGACAGTTTGACATTAAACAATGTACCTGCATTTGCTGGTAGCTTTAAGATGGTCTGTTTTATTGGTTCATCTTAAAACACCTGTTTGTTAGTATGGTTATGCCAGAAACCAAAATAACTAGCAATTATGTGAATTGATATTTTCTTTATTTATATAAATTATTATGGTCTCTGAATGAGCATAAAAGAGAAATTCATATTCCGTCGGCCTCTGTGGTTTTCCCTAGTGATCAGGTGGGTCCTGGTTCAAGTCCAAGCGAGCTCAATAGCAAATTTAAATTTTTTCAATTCAAATTTGTGATCTTGGACATGAATGACTTATAAAAATACTCAGGGAGTTTATCTCGTATGATTTTCCAATTTTCAAAATATTCAGCCCATTGGCTGTCAGCTATAATGCCAGATATATTTTTTTTAAATTAAAAATATAAAAAATATAAATATTCCACCAAATTTGGTTAACAGTAGTTATGGTCAAATTTGAACAACTTCGGTATATTGTGGAAGCAAGATAAAAGTTCTTCTGTACTTCTATTGTGTAAAGTGTACAGTGTCAGTGGGTCACATTTTTAATAGCTTTTAAGCAGGCGATTTTGACTATAAATCTATTTTATATTATGTTATGCCCTTTTTGAAAAATACCGCTTAGATTTTACAGATATACGGAGTTCAGAAGGTCACCAAATAAAAGATTGTAAAAATTATACAGTACGTCGTTTTATGTCAGAAAGAATTGATTCCGCAGAAAAAGTATAAAATATGTTATGATATTGCCCATTCTGTAGCCGAGTACCAAAGGTTCTAGTTCTACATGCATTCTTACATATAGACATAAATTTATTTAATATTTTCATTCCTTTTAAATCAATTCCCTATTGGATTCATAAAATGAGGTACAGACAGGATTATCTAACTACTTATCGTTTCTAAGCTCCATCTATTCTTACCTTTTCTGAGGAGACTTTCTTTGGAGACACAGTGACTTTCCACCATTTTCTGTTTAAATTACTTTATTTGAAATTTTCCAAACACTGAGCAAAATTTATTTGACTTTAGAAGGTTATGTTTCATGTCATCAAGGTTGTTCTGGAAAAAACCACTAAATCGAAAAAATGTCATTCAGTTAGTTATACCAAAATGTTATTTCTTTCGAACTCTACCGTATGGATGGACACACTTATTTTTTTAAGTTATACTTTTATTTTAAAACAGTAATGTACAAACAAACGAAAATGAAAAAGATATAACATTTCAAACATTTGAAAAACTTGAAAGTCCAATTACTCAAAAGTAGTATTTTTCAGTTAGTGTTTTCTTGCAAAAAAACGATGATATGTTAAACTAAAATACTAATCATCGATTTATAATAGCATTATCAATTGACGATACAAATGTTAGCGATAAGTGAAACTATTCCTAATATTTTTTGAAAAATAATTAACACCGTAAAAGTGACTAATCATTGAATTGAAAAAATCCCTAATAATATTTTTAACGTATTTTTTATTTGAGAAAAAAGCTAAAAGAAGCCAAATGAAAAAGGATGGAATTTATTTTACACGATCAAAGTTTTGTCACTTAATTAATTCAAAGAATTGCTCTGTACAGCTTAATAAATTTAATTAATTTGTTTTGATATCACACGATCAGTTTTGCATAATTTAAATTTCCTTCTAAACAATTTTCTTATTTGTATTGTAAAAAAAAACATTTTGTGCTCAGCTGATGATTATTTCTTTACACCTGATCATTATTTCTCAACAATCGACTTGAAGAAAAAAATTGCATTAATTGACGGCGTTAGTTTATTCGTCACATTTATTGTTCACTTTGGTAAAGAACCTGGTGGTCTGTCGTTTTGCTAAGTCAAACCTAAAACAACAAGTGTTAGCAACGATTTTTAAATAATCTGACAGCGTTGGAATTGTGAAATGCGTTGCAACTTGTACCCCATTTAGTAAGTAAATGTTAAATGGTCCGAGATTCACCTACACTATGAGATATTCTTACACCTTTCTAGAGGGAATAAAAATATCATCCATGAAAGCAGATATTCAACTCTTAACTGATGTGTACATGTTAGAATCTTCGATAGATTTGAATAGGGTTTATTTGTATCTATTTTATAGATCCAGTATCTATAAAATATTATCTTCTCAAACACATCGTCAGATTAAACTTTATTGAATCGTTGCGCACCATCGCTAATATTTAATTTAATTTACTTTTTGAAACATGCCAAAGATCAAATATCCTTAATGATCCTCTTAAGGTACATACATTTCATATAATTATAACAACAAACAATATTTGCCATATTAATTAAGTCATCAATAACGGATTCACTGATCATTTAATGTGTTTATGATAATTAAAAAATACGATGCTGAAAATATATGAAAATATTAAAAATTAATCAACTAAAGTTTTCTGCTCAGTATTTTTGTGCTAGAATGAAGACGATATAAACATAAACAAAAATATCGAGAATACTAAATACCGCATGCATAATCTTTTCCGCTTCAAAAGAAACTAGAAAAAATATTTAATGTTTAACTTAAATCATTCCTTGGAAATAGTCAAAGGCTTTCTGACAATATGTTTAATGAATATATTTAAAATTCAATATATCGACTGAGGATGCTTGATGTAATTTTTAATATCGAAATTAAATTGTTCAAATTTGATATATTTATGGAACACAAAAGCTGTATAAATATTGTTTCCATAGATCGTGTTATTTTAAAACCGTGCAAAAAGAAAACCTGATTTAAGAAGAGAAGTTTATGATTAGTATGTAATCAGGAGGACACATTTTCAACAAATATATACATATGTTTTAATAATTTAAGATATCGACTGAGGTTGCTTGATAGAATTTAAATATTATTCTATCATTACACAATATGAATTTTTAGGAATATGATTCCAATGTTGAATGCGTGACGCGATTAAACGCGATGATGATGATAATGCTTAAGACTATGCTGTTCAGAAGCGATGTTTTTCGTTCGGCGAGTAGCGACAGAGTGATGGTCCCTTTTCTTTATTCTTCGCTCGTCATATTGTGTTTTCCAAATATCGAATTCGACAATTCTCACGCTTGCAGACGGTGTTATTTTACATTCAAATATTTAAGAATATCTTATTTTGTTATGTGAAGTGATGACTTGGTATAAGTGTCGTTTTGTGGAATCTTTTTCCTCTTAATAACCATTGTAAATTTCACTTTCGCAACGTAAGGCTCTGGAATACTACAAAACTTTTCTTCGGATATCACATTTTACAAATCCGCCGCGTTATGTATCTCTATAAATTTACTATAATATAAGTCAACAGTCAATCAATTGTATTTATTGACACATTATAAAATGTCATAGTGAGTTTCAATTAGAACAATCATACTTATTCAGTGAGCGCAGCTAGTAATGATCTATCAAATTGTATAATGGGTAACAATTGCAATTTTTAAAAAACATATTTTTATCCATAGAAAGTTTTGTTTTATCGCGAATTGAAAGTAAAAATATTGGATATAAATTGGTAACTTTATTCAATGGAAAGGAATACCGAATAACTTCAAAGCTCATAAAAGGAAACTTGTTGGCTTTTCAAAGCTCCCCATCGTCGCCGTCATTATTGTGAACATGTAGCGCCGTAGCTTTCAATTTAAAAATACATATTTTGTCTTTAATTGAGAATTTTTGTCTCGGTTGCATGTATTCACCTGTTGCCTGGCGTTATTTATGAAACACGTGTACTGGGAGGGGTGTCATGTAAAATTACTAGAATTGAATAAAATCTCCATTGAGTCGATGCGAACGAAACATTCTTAGGTGCTTAAAATAAATTTCAATTTTATTCTATAAACGCATAACAATATTATTTATTCGTATTCAAACAGTTCTCAGAACTCAAACAATGTATTAGGTTTTGTTATTAAATATGTCAATATAATACTAAATATTGTTAGTAAAAAAATAGCATAGTTGGCAACTTTATCCTGGAGGTAAAAGCTCCGCTATAGAAAGGAAAGTTATGGGTTCAACGATCACAACATTTGAGACTCAGGGCATGGGTATTTATAATGTCATTTCTTATCGAGTTGATCTCCATGATTTTTCCTTTTGGCTACTTCAAGTCAGTTAATAATTTAAAAATATCTGGTGCATTGTGAATGAGCTGAAACGTAATGCCAAATAAATATATTTTATTTATTTTTATTATACAATTATATACTCTGAGACGTCTTCAGTAACGAGCAAACAAATATTTCTTGAATAACATGCAATTTTATTATAATTATTAAAATTACAAAAGTTGTCTATTGTAAGGATATGTTTTGTTGTTTTTTATGACGTCACATTTCACACGTTCTCTTCATTCTTTTATTCACATTTTTTTGTGACATCATATATGGATGGACACATATTATATGGAGCCAGTTTTCTTGCAAGTAAAAACTTCATACCTTATGTCCCAATGCCGTAAGTATGTAAGAACTGTCTCTTACTAAATACTTTATCGGATGTAGACATCCCATAGGAAAATTAATTAGTAAAAATTCCTTACGAATATAACCACCAAGGTTTAAATAAATTTATTATAAACCTTTGTAGTCTCTAATTGCTTAAGAATGAGGATTTTAATTGATACAATTTGAACATTTTTGTTTTATATTCGGAGACGAGCCGTGTGAAATTATTATAATAATTTATAATGATAGTTCTCGCAGGAGTTTGTGTACACCGCACACTGCACTTGGCGTTGACGATGGATGGACAATATTATTGCTTGGAATTTTACGACTACGCACGTAAATAGTTTGTTTTTGTTGCCAGTAGTCATGATTCCTTGCGACTAGACAGCATTTTTTTATTAAAATATATTGCGACTAAGTACGCGTTGAAATTTTACTTTCTAAGTGCTTGTCAAGAATAGCAGTAAAACCATGCGATGCATCATAAATAATGGTTGTGGATTTCACGTACAATATTTTATTCAAATATTATATACGCACACAAAGTATTATAATTTATGTTGCATGAACATATTTTAATGTAGCGTGAAAAGGTTTTGTACAGCTGACGTTCTTTTACTCGACCTTTAAGAGAATATAGTAGGTTTTTTCCTCATTTGGTTAAAATCGATAATCGTTTACCGTCGCCTGATTATTACGATACGTTGAAAAACATCATTTTCAATAATTACATTTTCAGAGTATTTCTTTACACTATTGCACTTGTATTTACATGGGCGCATAGTATAGTTTTTAAGCCTGTCTAGGAAATAGTTGACATTTGTTTTTCAGATATGCTTTTAACTGCTTTACGTCGTGACTAGTTTAGTGGTTATTGTGTGTACTGTAGTGTACTGATTTTTTTTCAACGTTTCATAATAATCAGGCGAAGGTAAACGACTAACGATTTTAACCAAATGAGGAAAAAACCTACCATACCCTAAAAGTGCAGTTATTAATTTTTTTATCTTAAAATTTTATGAGATTTATGCGACAGTAGACGATTAACGATGGGAAATAGAAAAAAAACCTACCATTCCCTCTTAAATAGAACGATCGAACAAAACGGATAGGATATTTTTTTTAAATTGAATTTAGCACGGTTATTAAAAAATATAAATGATTATTTATATAATTTTTTTTTTCACTGACACAACATATTATATTTTATACTTAGTTTTATTGAAATCGAAAACCACGAATATTTTGTATGTAATTAACTTTACAAAAAGATAGTCAAATATAGGCAGTGTGGGTACACAACTACACAACACATTCAATGTATGAAAAAATATTATAAACATGTGGCATACAACCCTCAGGAAAAATACAGATTTCAATAAGGAATAGAGGAAGACTCACTCGCTCGAATTCGAACTCGTAACCCAGCATCTGAATGCGGGGTTACGAGTTCGAATTCGGAATGGATATTTTCATGCACTGATTTTTCTATCTATTTATGGATTCTTATCCAAAGGCTGATGTTTGACTCTTTCATACCTACTATTACATCCCCTACTCAATATTGTTAAAGGGTAGTAAAGCGACTAGGTAGCAACTTAACTCAAAGTGAGTGAATGGCTGAGCGACAGACTGGCAACCAGTTATAGTAAGTTTTTTTAGATATTTCATATGTTCCTCGTTGGGAGTAGACATGGTTAAAATATATGTAATATAAAAGATAACTTCTCTTGAAATATTTATTATTTTAAAAATTATAATATCAAGGTTTATGATACTCTCTGTAAATACTGCCGATAAACATGTTGAAAGTTTTATGTAATCTCTACAGCGGCCATTTTATATAATTTGACCAAAATAAGATGCAGTTTTATAACTTATATGCCTTAATTTAACCTTGTCGCATAATTTACAAAATGAATTTATTTAGATTTGCACGTTTATTCAGAAGCGTAGAAGGCTAAAATTGTCGTATAAAATTATTTAAATCAGTGTATTAATTTTTTCAGAATTGATTGAACATTTCATAAGATCGAATTCCCATTTACTCGCTCTCCATTATAATAGCGTACAAATCAACGTTTTTAGTTCTATACGGATTGTCAAATATTGGCCATCGCCATTTCGGCAACATGCCATCCTCAGGATTCTTTAACAGCAACATATTTAACTAGTTTATATATATATATTACCATGTCCACACCTAATGTGGAGCATATTATATATTAGATAAATTATATTAATTAAGATAGAGTGGGTGGGGTTAGAGGTTTGTATTGTATGATATTAATCTTTTGTGGTAGTTTTAATAATAATCAACAGCCCCATTCTTGTGCCAGCAAGCACAGATTTAAGATGATTCGGCTAGGGTTTCGGTCTTAAACTTTCGGTCGTCGGGGAAGGAAAACGTCGAACCTCTTGCGATGGCGATAATTATTATTTATTGAATTAGTGCTATTGCTAGAATCCAGCTTGTAATAATCTTGAAAACGTCATTTCACGTAATACAAATAAAATGATTTCTTTTAATGTCCATTTTATAGGGCAAATAGGACTCCACTGACGCCCTAAAATAGTAACGTATTTATTTTACGAATTAATTAAAAAAGAATACTTTACATTGTTTTGAAACCTACTACTAAAAATGAGCCCAATAATACCACATCTCTACTATATAGCAGAAAATACATGGATACATCTGTCTGTTTGTTGTCGAACATAAGAATTCCTCCCAAATGGTATATGGTAGAGACGTAAAATTTGCACATGTCATTCTGGCTGCCATTTCTAAACCAACTGTGTTATTTTCAACATTTAATTTTTCACTTTAACTGGCAAACTCTTTATTTTTGACTACTCATTGAGATAATAACGCAAACGCAAGTATTTGTATGGTCTGCATTAAGAATTTCGTGTTTGTGACTTGGTAGAAAGTGAACGCGATACATTCGTTCATCTGTAATTGTTTGGCCAATCCACCAAACACAACATTAACAAGATGGAAGAAAGAACCGTTGATGGAATTGTCATACGTATCGTGAAGCGTCCCATTGGAACTACTCAAGAATCACAATCAATGGCACACCCAATATTAAACGAAGTTTTACTTGAAAACGTAAAACTATATGGTAAATTAATTTGTATTATTAATAGATGTCACTTACATAGAAGCTTTAGTAGTGCTCTTCCCAAGAGTTGATATATTCCATAGAATTTTTTCATAAATGTTGATTTTATTTTAGTTCCTCTATTGTTTAACTTTTCTACCATTAGAGTTGAAATCCTCTTAACTCGTTAGCACCGGGAAACGTGGAATCCGCGTCACGGTGGTTTTTGTGAAGTGACGGAGAACGCGTATTCCGCGTCCTGCGATATAGTCGACATTGATCGCTCATAGCTCTTTAAATTTTTCGTTATTTTTTTATTGGCTTAACACTCATTGTTCACAAGACACGCGTTAGCAATGTACTAATTTCGTTATGGCCCCACCGCTGTGCGTATGTTGGTAATATTTATCCCGGTGCGAATTTGTTAAGTTTAAAAAATATTTAGGAATATCAAATGTCACTTAATTAATTCCACCACCACTGCACGTTTGTGAGAAAATTTCTGAAGAGTACCTACTTAACTATTATGAATACTTGTTTATAGTGAGCACAGCTGTTCATCCTTATACGTGACGTGTGATTGTGGTGACCTCTGACCTGTCATTGCAGTGCGTTTTGTTGATCGTCACATATTCACAGAAGAAATAAACATGCAAAGTGTAGTAATTTCGGAGAATTTACTACGTAACAAAAGAATACAGGAAAGTGACAAAGCGGATATATTACGTAAAAAAAGTACATAGAGGTTTAAATATTGAATTTTTTACAGTAAACTGTCACATAGCTTGTATGAATAATGAATAATGGACGATTTTTGTTTGATACAATTTCGTAAATTAAAAGTAATACGACAAGATAGATGATTTGAATCTTGTGTGGATTGATATACGATTGAGCTTTTGCTGCAATACACAGTGTCCTTTGCCGTGAAGAGTGAACTGAATGTCCGATTAACGATTTTTCAACCATATTCACTTTCGATTTGATATGCATTGAGAAGACTCGAATCGAAGAGAGGCGAATGGTCCATTTCAAATCCAGTTCAACTCTTATTTATTTTTAATCAAAGATGCAGTGGTTTAAAATACACAAATATAATTCCTAACACATAAAATTGAATCTACATTTACATTTAATTAACACATGAATTTAATTTTAAGCTATAATACAAGTGACACGACAAACGATTTTAAATTAAGTCCAATTTCAAAACAAACACAAACAATCCACAACGTAAATGGTGCCGGCCACGGGGGCCGGCAGCTCTCCCGGCTCGAAGGCTGGCAAACGACTCCCGTAAAAATCAAAAGTCGGACTCCCGCACCGTCGGAGCCACCCCTTTCCGTCACAAATGGATTCGTCCAGCGAACATGTCCGCCAGCTATCCTTGACCGATCGCCCTTCACGACAAGAGTCGGATCGACTTCTACGAATCGTTGTCATTAACGCAATGCGTTCTCAGTTATGGACCCTAATAAAACTTAAACTTAACAAAAAAACCAGGGTGTGTCAGCATATTGCATATGAAATCTTAATGGAGCATCCGGACAGACATTGGTTTTTATTGATGAATGGTTGTTATTCCTCTTTTTTCATAGAAGGTAATATAATAAAAGGTTGGGGTTAAGAAATAAGTAACATTTGTACTAGCTAATCGCTCTCCTTATGCTTCGTTTTTAAGATCGGATGTGCAAGAGAGAGTGCAAACATTAAACTTTTTGAACAAAAAACAAAAATCTATTTTTGAAAAATTCCTTTTGTGATTCGACCCATGACCACCATACAATTGAAAAGGATGGATGCCTCAAAGGGTAGGCTACAGGTGAGGCTAAACATTTACATTTTACAATTTCTGTTCAAACTCAACAGTCCCTGTGTACGATAATTGTCCAGTATAATAGTGATATTTTATTACATTATTAGAATCGACATGAAACTATATTTTAGTTTGTGATAAGAATTACTTATTTGTTATAAATCAATTATTTCTTTACTGTCAATTAATAAATTAATAATACATCTTGCATTTTATAATTAAATTATGTTATTCAATGCGAACACTGAAAACGTATTTTCATAAGAATTAGTAATACTTTAAACCTATTCGTCTGTGAATGTGTCATAGATAGGATTGCAATTCCGGTCTGATTACTACATCTTTTTATTTCGGTATTATAATAAAAAAGATTCCAGGATTATGTCCTAGAGTTGACATCATCGAGAGTTTACTGTACATATATTTATTTTTCATTTAAATAAAAATCATAAGTGAATCCATCCACACACTAGTAGTAAAACGGATATCCCAGCAGCCTTTGAAATAATATTGTATAGAAAAGCCAATAATTTTGATGCAATACATGAATTCTAAATGTTATAAACATGCGTCTCGTCAAATTGAAAGCTGTTGAAATATAACCATTTGTCATTCAGAGGAGACTAAGTAAAAATTCGTTTAAATTTAGAATAACGCCATAATTTTATGCAGCGAATAAATAAAATTTAACGGCACTTCGGTCGTTAGGCATCCATTGTTCAGACAACTTTTAAAACGTAAAAATAAAATCGCTCTAAAGCCTTTTGAATATTGTCATACCCGTCCCCCTGTGAAAAAGTCTTGCAAGCAAGGATGCGGTCATAGTCCAAGTAAATATTAGAAAATCAGATTCAATGATAAACTGTACCACTAGAGGAATTATTACAATTTATTCACCTAAATAAATGTTATTATGCACACGGCTATATCGCAGTGAGATGGTTACTTCTATAAATAATAATTGAAAACTTTTAACCAATATAAAATTAAAATTGATAGCTTAGTTATTCCACTGGCTGTTTTACAAATGTAATGCGTTTCACTTCTTTAATAAACATCTTCAGACTAACTATATCGCAAGAGTCTCTATAGTATTTCTAAGGTAAACATTTTTTTTTATAATTTAAATTTAAAAAAAGTACCTGGAATTACAGCGAACAGTCAATGGGCCAAATATCTTGAAAATTAGAAAATCATACGAGATAAACTCGATGAGAATTTTAGAAGTCACTCATAGTCCAAGATCACAAAATTAAATTGAAAAAATCTTAATTTGATATTGACCTTGCTGGGACTTGTACCGGGAACCACCTGGCCACTAGGGCGTACACTTACCACTAGACCACAGAGGCCGACAATGCTTCTAACTCTTAAATTAGACATGAAGGGTAGGGTGGCTTTGTTTCCTTCTACTTGACGCGTTGACGAGGTATAAGATACGAAAAATGATAGCACTAATTACCACAACACTACTAATTACAAATTTATTAGTAGTGTTTGGAGGTAAAAATTCCAAGGGAAATAAATTTAACCACAACTGTCCTATTAAAAATGTTCTTGCATCAGTTATTAAATCATTGTAAGGTTAATGCAACACATCAGAAGAAAATGTTTTACAATGGTTCCATATTTAATATTTTGATATTCATATTTAAAAGATCTGTCATTACAGCTAATAGGCGCCAGATATTTTTAAATTATTTTAATCACATTAGATTTGCTTGAAATTACTTGAGATAAAAATATCACAAACGCACAAATCCAAGAGGTCAAATTGAAATTGAGATTACTTGGACTTGAGACCAACCCCACCTGGTTGCTAGAGTAAAGGTCTTACTATAGTATTACCAATATTACTTGGCCGCCGCCACTGAATTAAATTGTTAGTCTAGAATACATTTCCTCAATTGCCATTTTATGCAAAATAAATATCTTTTGAAAATTCATGTCTTCTTTTAATAACCGTCGCTAAAATATCAGTTTTGAAACTTCAGTTCTGTTTGAGTATGGCAACATTCCTAACGTGACGGTGGCCTCTTACTAGCGGCCAAGTTAAATTGGTACATCTATAGTAGACTACAGGGTCGAATAATTACGTGTGCCGTAGAAGTGGGAAGCCAAAATGTGGGCTTTTTTTTAATATTATACAAACATTATCGTAGTGCCGTATCTTGGTGACATTCAATGCAAAAAAATTGTGCAACTTGTCGCCGACGTACAGTATGCATGAAAATTAAATGTTGCGTAAATGATGCATATTGTTAGAAGTCTGGCGAGAAATAAACATACGCGCCCGCAAAATGTCGTGCAGACATCTCTATCATAATATGATCTGATTCATAACTTAGTATATATTATATAATACGCTATGAATCAGAATTGTCTCTCTTAGGGGCTGCGATACCGGACGAATATATCAACAACAGTATTAAAAAATATAAATCGACGGTGCGATGTAACCCTCAAAATTTAAATTGTTCAGGAGAGAGCTAAAACTGTTTTTATCGAAAACATTATTTGGTGAGTTGCGTTATTAATCTTTGAAATGCACTCCTGTAAATTCTCATGTTTGCAGATACAGGATTATACATAGGGAGTGTTGATATAATAGTGGTTTACATCAAGTGGACGGGTCAGAATATTTAGGCTTAAAACTAATGTAAAATGTTGTTTCCCTTCAAAAAAGTGGTCAATTTATTTTTCTAATTTACATCATTTGGCCGAGGCTTGCTCTGTCGTCTTTAAAATGACACCCAATCATTAAGTCATTTTCGTATTTTTTGAAAGTTACATCAATTGGCCAAAACACCATCGATAATGACCTAAACAATAAAAATTGATAACTTCCGATTAGGATCACATTGGTCCGTGATGCAGTGGTAAATATCGTTGGCCTTGTCACAGATTTTACTGGTTCGAATGAATTTTATAAATTGATTTTTCAACCGATTTTTGATTTTCTTTTCGAATGCATAGGTGTTTGTGATGTCTGAAATCAGTTCCCACCCAACCGATTATAAAAACGGGGCGTAGCAAGAAGGGTGAGCTAACCACCAAAGACAAGTTGAGCAACTGAGTAATAAGCAGTTCTTGTAGAAAAATGTCCTTTGTGATAATTGGATATGGTAAAAAATTGCTTCAAAAAGTATGCAATTGTCTGCATATTTCTGGAAACTGGAAGCAAAGCGCGTTTAAAGTGTCAAAGAGGATATTTCAACAAGGTATTAACAACTTATTAGTTTCACCAGTAACTAGGATGTCACTGAATAGAATTAGCATCAATTTGCTACACGTTCTATTTCTAAAAATGTATGATATTTATAAGAACTAGGCTTAAAATATACTTAATAAAAAAATGCGACTTATGATTTAAAATAAACGGTGCAATTTTCAGTATTTATTTTTTCTACCCTTATCCTTGCCGCCACAAAAAATATAAACCTCAAAAAAAGGTTTATTGATTGAGTTGACATTTACTAGGGAAAACTTCATTATGATAAAGTAATTAAACACGTATTTTTAGTCAAGCCCATGGTCGTGTGGTGAAAATTTAAAATCATTGGCTTTCGAATGTCAGCACGGACAATTTCATAAATTGATTTTTCAATCGATTTATGGATTTATGTTCGAAGGCTCTCTCTCACCCATCCGATCCTAAAAACTGGGCGTAGAGGGAGAAATTAACTAAAAACTAATCCTACCCTAGCCCTATTCTTCCATGTATTTTCTATGCCAAAGAGAGGTCGAAAAACTGAGTAACGAGCACGCCATATGCTCCAATTTGGGAGGAGACATGGTAAAAAAAAATCTTATTAATAATATACTCCACAATTCCTAGGAATTATTTTCTTTGCTCTTCTCTCTGAGATTCCAGAAAAATGGAATACAAAACAGGGCCACAGGGGAAAAATATGAGAAACAGCGATTTAATTGCTATTTCCTTGGAAGAACTCCGTTATCATAAAGAAAAAATGGCAATGTAAAATAAGTTCTTACCAAAGTATGATGCCGTAATAGCTTAAAACGAACGTTCCTGACAGGGTTTCTTCAGGATGACAGGAGCCCACATTCCAGGAAAACCCTCAAGAAAAACACCAGTTCTGTGACTCTTTTTTATTAATAGATACAGTTGGTTAATCTGCAATATTTCGCCCTTGTTGTAATTTGTAACAGTCCTGACGGATTTAGGTAGGAACCGTGGGTCACGGTGAACTTTTTTCCTGGGGCGGTAGAAATATTTCAAAAATTATGTTACTACACTGAATTACATACTTGAAGTTAAAATTATGCCAATGCTTTAAAAAAATGAATTACCATAGTTAAAAACGACTAGAAGCATTGTTGTGGGCACGTTGTAAAACTAAGGTGTGTCAAGTTATATTGCATGATATTCGTGGGTAACTAAATACATTGCTATTTTTTAATTTAGAGCTCTGATTTACTGATGAAAACGAATATATGTATATTCGTGTAGATAGCTTGATTTGTACGTGAGTGATTGTATAATGGTCAATGGTTGGTGGATCCCATGTGAGCACATCGATGTCAGTGGATGTGCACATAGTAAATGACGGGAAATGTTCAACCCAGCAAGTCCATCTGCTGGCCTCCCCGCGGCGACCATCGGGCAATGCAGCTTTGGCTGTAGCTAATAGCAGTGGGCAAAAGGCGAACCTTCCGGCGCCTTAAAACCGGTCTTCTGGCTAAGGGAAGGAAATCCCTGACAGAAAAACCGGGTTGAGCCAACCTATAGAGCCCTTGTGACTCAGGCCTCGGAAGCGCAGGGCTAATCACCCGGTCTTCTTAAATGAATAGATTACGACACCATCAACGCAAAAGCCTCGGACGCTTAGGCCTGCTAATGGACGACCCAGCAACGAAAAGGACATGATACTCTCCAACAACTACTCTATGAATATAGGCGCGTACAATGTGCGTACTATGCGTACCCCAGGAAAGGACCTACACGCCACTCGCATCATGCAAACCTATAAGCTTGATGTTTTAGGGCTGAGCGAGGTGCGTTGGAAAGGCGCCGGGAAAAAGTTGTTGGAGGGCGGATTCACAGTTTTATACTCAGGTCAGGAGCAATACCATCGCCAAGGGGTGGCAGTATTGATGTCGGGGAGGGCAGCCCGCTGCCTTGTCAAATGGGAACCCATCTCAGAACGACTAATACGAGTCACCTTCAGGACGACTGATAGCTCGGTAACTGTCCTTCAGTGCTATGCACCTACCGAGGAAGCCGACACACAGGCAAAGGATACTTTCTATGACTCTCTCCACGCGGCCATCTCCACAATCCCCCGTAGAGACCGCGTGATCGTAATGGGGGACCTCAATGCGAGAGTGGGAACGGATCCTTTACTTGGCCCCACAGTGATGGGAAGGCATGGCCTCGGTGAAGCCAACGACAACGGTGAGAGACTCATCGAGTTTGCAACTATGAATGAGTTCGCCGTTGGCGGTACAATCTTCCCCCACAGAGACATCCACAAATACACGTGGACTTCTCCTGATGGTTGCACAAAAGCACAAATTGACCACTTTCTCTACAGCGCGACTCACCGAAGGGAACTTCTCGATGTTCGAACCTATAGGGGTGCCGACATATACAGCGATCATGAGCTGCTTGTCGGCAAAATCCGTCTCAGACTCAGACGTACAGTACGGCCCCCGACTCGAAAGAGGATCGACATCGAGAGACTGCAAATTCCTCGAACTCGGCTGAATTTCGACGTAACTGTGAGAAAGAACGTCACCAACTGTGTGCATGGCGGGGATAACCCCCGACGCGACACCATTGAATCGGAATGGTCCAGCATCAAAGATGCAGTTGCGTTAGCCGCTCATGAGGTGCTAGGAGTCATGAGGAGTGGGCAGCCAAAGTGGATGTCCGACGACACGTGGGGGAAAATTGAAGAAAGAGCGAGGTTTAAAGCACTGAGGGACAGTGAAACAGACCCAGACCGGATCGAGGACTGCCGGACAGACTATCGATACCAAGATAAGATAGTAAAAAAATCTGTGCGACTCGATAAACGCCGATTCATGGACAACTGGATTGAAGCAGCAGAGACGGCAGCGCGCAGAAATGATACAAGAAAACTATTTAGAATCACGCGCGAAATTTGCGGTAGACGACCACCGACCCCCGGGCCCATCCGTAGTCCCAGCGGGGCAATAGAATCAAGCGCGGAGCGTGTTAGAAAAATTTGGAGAGATCATTTCTGCGGGTTGCTAAACCGTTCTCCCCCCTCGAACCCCTTTGACATACCCAGCGAAGCCACACTTGTAAATATCCCCCGAGCGCCAAACATTCCCGACCATGCACCGACGTACGCTGAGATCACCTCAGCTGTGCAGCGGTTAAAGAATGGGAAGGCGCCGGGCGTGGACGGTATACACCCAGAGTTTCTCAAGTACGGCCTGGAGGCATTTTTGCAGCCCTTGCACCTACTTCTCAGTAAGGTGTGGGAGCAGGAGCGCTGTCCGAGGGACTGGGTAAACGGTGAGGTCATCACCATTCACAAAAAAGGTGACCCACTCTGCTGCGACAATTACCGGGGCATAACGCTGCTCAGCGTGCCTGGCAAGGTTTTGGCGCAGATGGTCTTGGCGAGAATAAGGATTCCAGTAATGTGTATCCTCAGGGAAAACCAGGCCGGTTTCTTACCTGGCCAATCCTGTGCGGACCAGATTCATAATCTCAGATGCCTTCTCCAGCAAAGCAACGAATTCAACAGCTCGCTGGCGTGTTGCTTCGTTGATTACGAGAAGGCCTTTGATAGTCCGAACCGGCCTTCCCTATGGGACATATTAAAACTGTACGGAATCCCAACCAAGATTATCGCCATCATCAAATGCATGCACGAGGGCAGTGAATGCTGTGTCAGAATCGGCGACGTAACGACAGAATGGTTTGGGGTCTCAACCGGGGTCAGACAGGGCTGTGTTCTGGCTCCGTTCCTCTTTATAATAATCTTCGACTTCATCCTGAGGAAGTCAATTCCACCCGACCGAGGTTTAACCGTTGCCTCCAATCTGAGGCTATGCGACCTCGAGTATGCTGACGACGCTGTAATATTTGATAAATCTGTCGAGGGTATTCAGGAAACAATGGACAGGCTGCAGAGCAACTCGTATCGCATTGGTCTCAAAGTCAATGCGAGTAAAACCAATGTGCTCTGCAACAGTTTCTGTCCAGACCCAGACTACCCTCTGACGAGCGCGGGGCAAGACATCGAGAGAGTCGACGGCTTTAGGTACTTGGGGGTACACATCACGGGAGATGGCAATCCGCGTAAAGAGCTCGCAATCCGATTAGGGATAGCTGGAGCAACTTTTAACTCAATGCGGAAAGTCTGGGACTCACGGTTGTACTCGGTCAGAACCAAGTGCCACTTATTCAACGCATGCATCCTGACAGTGTTGCTTTACGGTTGCGAGTCATGGCACTTCACCAAGGCACAGGGTAACCGTATACTGTGCTTTGAAAACAGATGTTTGCGGCGAATACTAGGGGTACGGTGGTTTGATTTTGTCAGGAACTCGGAGGTAAGAGAGCGGACGGACCAGCCTCTTATTACGTCCAAAATAAAAAAGCGACGATGGACCTGGCTTGGACACGTGCTGCGGATGCCCCAGGGGAGCCTGAATCCTGCCTGTCTCTTCTACCAACCAGGTGGATTCCGTCGCCCTGGAAGGCCGCTGATGACCATCCATAGGATGTATTCGGCGGAGCTACGGGACGCTGGGATGACCTGGGAGGAGGCGAGGAGGCTGGCGGGAGACAGAGTAGCTTGGAGAAACCGCGTGATGGCCATATGCTCCGAATAGGGAGCGGATATGGTTTAAAAAAAAAAGATTGTATAATAATGCGCGTATACGCAAATCATCGTAAATATTGCATCGTACCAGTGTTAATTTTATTATTTTGTACAGTGAGTTACATTATATCAACTTGTATTTGGTGTATTTTTCAACATAGAAAAAGTCTTCACAAGAGACGAGTTGTCAAAAATACCTCAGCCGTAGAGGCAGACAACAGGTGTGATAATTAAAACAATGAAGATGATAATTTGATCTCATTAATCAAACTCGAGTGTGTAAATCGCTTTCTATATTGACGACGCCATTTTGGAAAGGTGAGTTATTATTTGAAAGCATTTTTCTCTTGTTTCTCATCGTTGACTGTAAATCTGTGGTAGATTTGTTAGGTATAATAAAAAAAAATTATTTCTTTTTTTTTGGCATAACATATGAACTTTTAATGGGGTATCTTTACCGAAGTTTTTTACAAGAATTAGTTCTCGATCAACGTCGCTTTTTCGTAGACTATGAGGAAAATAGACATGTAATCGACTTGCAGTTGGCTAATCGCTCTCGCTATGTCGCGTATGTAAGATGGAATGATCAAGTCACACATATGCGTTTGGAAACATATTCATAAATCGATTGATTGTACGGAGATACAAATTCGTGAACACCTCAACGAATATGGCGAACTGCCAAGAGCGTTCATCACTCGGATACCAGACTGGAAAATGATTAAAACTTTAGTGAAATAATTATAATTTACAAAGTATATATTTAGGTTAGTTTTTCAAGTGTGCATAGTGCCAAAGACAAAGTTCTATAAAATGCGTGGTTCATTGGTTATCGTCCGTTGTTAAGTGAATATTAAACTTGCAGGCTTTAAAAAATAGCATGATTGAAATAACGTAGTAATGGAATCGCATTCTTCCTAGCATATCACAACTTGCAAAAGAATATGAAAGATATAATACATAATGTAAGATATAATAATAAGGCTTACAATTAACAGCATTTTTACTTAGATCTAATTCAAGTTCATAAAAATAGTTTTCACTTATAACAAACACATTCCACAAAAAACAAATTCTTTCACTAAAAATAAAGTGATCTCACATAATAAAATATATTTGAACATTGAAGAAGTATAATATTACACTTACGAAAAAATATTTTCACCTTGATAAAATAGTTTTCACTTAATATAAATACTTACACTTAGAAATCTATAGTTGCACGAAGCTGTAACGAAATGAAAATACTTGTCGCAACTCCACGCATTAGAATACATTACACAAACCAAACCTGACCAGCCCTAAAAAAACCTACTGCAACTTAACTCACTTTGTTAAAAGAATCCGTGACTAAGTGGAAACTATTAAAATCAAAGTTTGAGTGTACTAAGTTAATACTATCTAATCCAAAGTGCAAACTATCGAAAGAAAAGTTCAAGTGTACCAAGTGAATACTATCTAAAACAAAGAACAAACTATGGAAATAAAAATACAAGTGTACCAAGTGAATACTATCCAACACAAAGTGCAATTATTTATAACCCTAATAATAACATGTAGAATTATAATAGACGCAAAGCTCATCTTTTGTAAATGAATATAAATATTATATATTGTGTACTAGCATTAAGTAAAACCGTCTCTAAAATATTAGGTAATTTCGATATTACGAACAAGACGTAATATTTATTATGATGTGTAAAATGATATATTACAAACTCGATTAAGTAATTTAGTAAAATAACAGCTTGATAATTCATAAAACACGAATATTTTTATCATTGAGGATAAATATTATCGTTTGTGTCTAACACCCTCCCCACATGTTACGAATTAGAATCATTGTTTTACCTGGAAAATAAATGACCTTGCGATATTATTAATCTGAAGATGCTTCTTAAAGAGGCGAAACGCTTAGTAATACAATCAGTGGAATAACAGAGTTATTAATTTTTTATTAAACATAAATTTCCAGAGTTACAGCCATTCGGCTGATTCGGACATATAAAAAAATAGTAAATAAGTAGTGACGCGAGGTAGGGAAAAAATTAGGTTTTTACCCGAGTAAAGATAAGAATAATCTCGCAGGGGAAAATTGGAAAAAAATGGGAAAAGACAATTATAATATTAATGAACACTGTATATAATTTTTAACTTTCGGCGACACTTATTTTCAAAGCGTGACATTTTTTACGTATGCCAACATTGAACCCGCAAATTTGAGGTTACAATGAGTTATTAGTTCGATGATATAAATGGAAGTAAAGAACTTATTAAATATGTCATCATCAGTAACATCTATGTATATTGGAACGCAACACAAAATATTTTTGGAAACGGTTCTGTTTTTATGTATGAAGTTAAACTTGGCGAGATGTACATATTTATATGTCCACATGGACTCAACATGTCGAAAAAATGACAAATATCATAATTAACGGTAATTCACAATTTTACGGGTTTTTTGCAACACAATATATAAGTCACAAGTCACAACGGAAATGGACGGAGGTTGACAGCCGTGTTAACATTCAACTAGCACTCTTTGAGATACAAATCATAGCGTTTGCTTGAACGAGTAAACCCTTCGAAGGTGACATTTATAGGCATGACAAGACGATCCTGGCTCACATATTCAGTTATGGACTGGGCAAGCCTAATGCAAATAAAGTATTTTAAAAAATAAAACACAATTTGTTTGTACTACTTCAACATATTTATAATGATCAGGACCGGTTTCGCTCATCACGAGCATTATCAACTGATAAAAATACAAACATAACAGGCGTATTTATATAAAATTGAGTGAAATTTTGTATTTTTATCAGTTGATAATGCTCGTGATGAGCGAAACCGGTCCTGATCATTATACATATGTGGAAGTAGTACAAACAAATTGTGTTTTATTTTTTAAAATATAATGTCTTTCCACCAAGAATTGACAGTTAACACCTTAAAAGTGGCAAATAAAGTAAATCTTCAAATTTACACCGAAAATACGAGAGACTCCTCAATATTATTGAAATATGTGACTTGGTTGATTCGATGACAATTACTTTCGCAAGGGGAAGTATTTTCCCCATACATAGCCTTCAGTTGCCATTTCATTTATCATTTAGCAAGACAGTACATTACTTAGCTAGATTACAGGCAGGAAAGGGATATAGACCCTGGTATTTACCTTAGCCAAGGAACTAAGAGCTCGCTTCTCGGACTCCACGAAATGTTTCAGTAGTAATGTAGAAGTATTAAAAAAAATGTAGGAATATGCAAGGTTTGATGTCGTACGGTGGTATAGATAGAAAGCTATCTAGTGTTGGGCAGGTATGCGAGTTTATCTCACTCAGATCGATGATTGAACGGTTCCAATCTACCAAACAATTTTCACGCATAAATCTTCCGTAACTCAAAATATTATCCGATAGACGCAGGATTACATTATCAGAACAGAGGGCAAATTAACGCCGCTTATGTGGTGGTCGATACAAGTAAAGATTTGTCGATAATTCGGACGCACAGATTGTAGAGAATTCAACATTGTTCAGTATTTCAGTTATATTTAAATTCGATGGAACGAAACGTTCATACTAAATTCACTTTCTATTGATTAGTACAGATCATTTATCACACTGACAATTTCCATAGTTCACAATTCAACACAAAAAATGAATGACAAGATTATTTGAATTTTATTGTTGAAAATTTTTGCATTATTTTTATATATGTACATGAAAAAAAAAATTGTGTCATGGGAAAGAAGCCGTTCGAATAAGCCGTATCGATTGTATGTATTGCTAAAGGATATTATCCAATTTTAAATCCGTTAGAATGAGCAACAAGATTTTTAATACATGACCAATTGAATATAAACTATAGAAAGGAAAAAGGACGTAACAACATAAATGTATTAATACCACGGATGGTTATGTCCTTTCCTTCGCTATTTTCAATACATTTGTGTGTGGGCTACCTCCTTTTGCCTTTATACAGTCGATATCATTCAGTTTGTTGACCCCTGTTGCCTAGTGGCTTACAAAATTATTTTGATATCAAGGCATCGGTATTTAAGATGTTTTCTCTCCTAGATTTGATATCAGTTAAATAGTATTTTTTTTCAAGTGATAAAAAATAAATGTGAAGAAGCAACGTATTTAGTTATTCACTATAAGAATTAACAAATATTGTCAATTGCTTTTTGAGGATCACGAATCACGACATCATCACAAAATAAACATTGCTATTTTTTATGTACCACTTTTAAGGTGTCAAAGTGAAAACGCATTATATATTTATAAAAATAAAAAAAAAAACATTTTATTCCTGTTCCACCATTTTGTATTATGATCAGGACCAGTTTCGTTAATCGCTATCATTTTTGAAAAGGTGAAATGTGTAATATCAAATTACAATTGATAACTCAGTTATTCCACAGGCTATATTACTAAATGTAACACATCCAGCGCTTTAATTTAGTAACACATCCAGTGGAATAACTAAGTTGTCAACTTTAAGATAATATTAAAGCACCAAATACCGCCGAATCCATCGAAAAGATGAAATATATATTCGAATAGGGTTAGTTATTATTATGAATGCTTACCTTGAGAAAAACCAGTCCTCACCATTGTGGAAGTAGATTTAAAAAAAGTATTTTAACGTTATTATAATGAAACCCATTCAGGTAATTTAAAATTACATTTAAAATATTTTTTTTTGGCTTCATATATTATATTAAGCAAACTTTTAAGGCAACTAGGTTCATAGGGAAGATAATAATTTATTGAAAGTAATTTAAACGAGTATATGAGAATTTGTTTCATAATTCGACTAGGTTGTGGCCAATTGATGTAAGCCTCGAAAAGCCGACAGAGCAGGTCTCGGCTAAATGATGTTAGTAAGAAAAATAAATTTACCCCTTTTTGGAAAGGAAAAATCATTTTACATTGGTTTGAGGTTTTAAAATTCTGACCCGGCCACTTGATGTAAACCACTATTATATCGACACTCCCTACATATAATCCTGTATCTGCAAACATGAGAAATTACAGGAATGCATTTCAAACATTCATAACACAACTTACTATAAAATGTTTTCGAAAAAAATATTTTTTAATCTTTCCTGAACAATTTCAATTTTGAGAGTTACTTCAATTGGTCGAAACAACGTCGATATTTCATTTACATTGAAGTCATGAAAATAAATAATGAAATCAATAAATCGAGAACTATTTTCAAGAATCGGTTTCCCTCTAAATGCACTATCAGCATTTATACTCACTCGACAAAATCGTAGAAACGGAAGAAACGAATAAAAATCAACCTAAGCGTATCCATTGAATTATTTTATTGTGTGAAGTTAAAATGAAACAAAGTTTTTGTAGAGAGATAAATGATACATAAGTTGGTGCCGTATCAGACATTGAACTTTTATTTTGAGATATGGCAACATGGTAGATCGGCAGCTTTTCAAAGAAAATAGTGTTATTGATGTCGCCTGCTTAATTTTATTGAGTCGTATTTTTAAATTTAATTCATTTGATTTTTTAAATCTATATGAAGAAATATGTTTAATTCTTTATATTATATGAATTCCGATGACAATTTTCGTCTTTCTTGGCAGATATTTTATAGTATAATTATATTTTAAGTGAATTATTTTTGGTAAATGTTTGTTAAAAACCTTGTTATTATTTGGTGCATAATGTTCATAGAGTGAGATTTTTATTTCTATTGAAATTATATTCTTTAAGTGAAAAACAATTTATTTTACTACTAGCAAAGTATTTAGTTCAAAAAGAATTATAAGATATCGACTGTGTTTTGGCCAATTGATGTTGCCTAGATCACATTTTAAACACGATGTAGCAGGTCTTGGCCAAATGATGTGAATTAGAAAAATAAATTTACCACTTTTTGGAAGGGAAATATAATTATACATTGGTTTTAGGTTTAAAAATTCTTCCCACTTGATGTAAGGTATTATTATAACGACACTGCATACGTATAATTTCGTATTTGCAAAAATGAGAATTTACAGGAGTGTATTTCAAAGGTTCATAACGCAACTCACCATATCATGTTTTCGATAAGAACAGTATTTATTCTCTCCTGAACAATTTCAATTTTGAGGGTTACATCAATTGGCCAAAACACCGTCGATATATTTGATAGTTACTTTGACTTCACGCCATATTCAGAAATATGTTGAAATGGATGTTTGTTAATCCATTATATTACTACAATTATATCCTTAGTCTCTCTGAGTAATGGAAAAATGGAGAAAGTAGCCGACGGAATAGTGAGCTATTCCCATAAAAAAATTTCTTCGTTCGATGAGCTCCACATTAGGAGTGGACATGGCTTCAAATATATACAGTAAACCCCCCGATAACACGATAGTAGACAACTAAAAATCCATTAAAATATGTGAATGCTCCTTGATTACACCCCTCCCGATCTACCGTGCTATCGGGGAGCCTACTATACTTACTTAGAAGAGATAAACTTTAGTTATATTACTAACTCTAGAATCTTATGTTTTATTTTAGTTAACTTTAAAAGCAAATCCATTCAAATTTATGATAATAAAATTTTCCCATGGTTACAGATGAAACGATTTCCTATATACTATAATACAAGGGGGTGGTAATTTTTTATCACGGATTTATTTAAAAAATCTAAATTACAGTAGCGCCCAGATTCATCGTTTTTTAAGGGCCCCCAAAAAGAACGATAGCTCAGGGTTCCAGTATAAAACAATTGGCCACCGTTCATACATCATACTCATTTGTGTTTGATTAAAATTTTAAGTTATTGTTCTTTTCTATTGAGTTGCGATTTACATGTGTGACAATGATATCAATCATGTATATAACTTAAACTTCTTTCTGTGAATTCCCAGCGTTATAAATTATCGCCTGACCTGATTGTTAAATAAAAGCAATAACACATAAATTTCAGTCGAGTGCCCGCTCTCAATGGCTTGCGTATTTCAGTGCCACCTAGTTGGACTTCACGTCGCAGTTATATCTTCCTCTACAAAGTTTGTCAACTGTGTGCAGGTTCTCTAAAAGTTCCGCCTTCTCATCTTATCTACTTACTACCTATCTTTTCTACTATGCAGGTAAACATCTTCCTGGGAAAATCACCAAGGGGATCAAAAATCGTGTTCTAAAACGAATATCCCTCCCTTGCCCGATTGTCACATTTCGACACAAAATATTTCACCCTTAAAAATAACTCATATAATATATGGTTATGTTCTAACGTTTGTTTTGTGTATTGGGTCACATCTGAAACCTGGTTTTGGGCTTCCTTACATATGATGGACAATTTGACATGAATCATAACTTATTTCCATATTTATTAAGTTTTGTTGATTAGAAGGTTTTTGGATCAACTTTATTTCTTTACAGATTAACTCTTAAGGGAGCAAGTGCCAAAAACCATTTAGACATTGCCATGGATAAAAATATAAACATAAACTTATTGAAATATGGTAATTATTATTGGAATGAAAAAAAGATAATTGTCGGGTCCGTGATGCAGTAGACAACGTCGTTGACTTTAGTTACCGTTATCACGGGTTCGAACATCAGTTCTGAAAGTTTTAAAATTGATTTTTTAGCCGATTTATCGATTTTTGTTCGAAGGCATGGATGTTTGTGATGTGTTAAATTCCCTCCCACTCATCCGATCCTAAAATGGGATGAAAGAAAGAGCAATTAGTTCACCAATAGTCCTATCCTATCCGTTTCCTTGTATCCCTACTGTATTCGAAAAAAAGAGAGCTTGAGCCACTGAGTGACACGCTGTTCTCGTAAAAAACTTCTGTTGAGATACCTCAGTAAGTAGACCATAAGCACAACATTGGCAGCGGAAATGGTTCAAAAAATTAAGGTATTCATTCGGACTGGTTATATTCCGTAAGAATTATTTTAGTAATATTATAAAAATAAAATAAGGAACGATTGTAAAATATCGTCCAAAACATGTTAAAACTTTTATTCTTTTATAACGAAGTTCAACGAAATGCGAAATCGATTAACAGTAAATGTTAAGAATGAGCATTTTTTCTCTAAGTATGTATCCAAATAATCATTTATCTTATATACCTATTATGTTAAGATTCAATGACATAATATTCTCATAAATATTTACAATATGATTAGTATACGTATGTACTTTATTTAATATTATATATTAAACTTGAAACGACTCCACCAGTCATTCACCTATGAAAGTTTGTATTAAAAGAATTCGTATACCTGAGAGTACAGACAGAGCAAGGAATTTGTACTTTTTTCATTGTACTATTATTTTCGTTCATTAAAAATTGATCATAGAAGGTTGATTATTGCCAATAATCGTATGAATAACTTCGTCCATGCGCAATCAATCATCAACGAATCATAAAAATCAATACAACGTCAATTGACTGTTACAAGTTATATTACCTGTTAAATGTATCAAAATATCGTACAAATACATATTAAAAAATTCTTCTCTATGTAAATTTAATTTAATTAGAATCTAGCGATAAATTGATATCGTGAGTTATTTTCCACGCGGAAATTTGCCGTGTGATGAACTGTTTGTGTGACTTTCGTTTAGTTTTGAAATGCTATGGTTAATCACGTATCATTGGAATCTAAAAACAATACAATTGAACAGTGACCATTTTTAACCCATAAAAATGTGTTTGATGTGCAGAAAAGCTTTTATAGTTAGTAGAGAATCCAAAAAAATATTTACTAGAATATTCGGAATGTACAATCAATGAGCTAGCCAAAATTTGTCTTCATTAAAACTATGAATGTTTTCCTATAATTCTTTGCTTCCACTGTACGTGTGCCTTTCGATATTTCGGTTGAAAGAATTTAAAAGAAAAGTTTTCGCTGTATATTTCTCCTAGGTGGGAGATTGTCAAAATTGGGGAAGAAACTTTGGATTGTGATCCTCCCCATACTGGGAGGGTAGAACATGTCTCTGGAAAGAAAGGTCCAGTCGCCTTCGGTACTAACTCGTGGTCACAACTAATAATTAAACTGTAGGTATTACCTGTAAATTATCCAATGATTAACCGTAGAATATAAATAATAGTGAATTTTTAAAAAATATTTAAGTAACTTCTTGTTAGGGTCACAAGTTATTCTGGTAGTTAGGTTATTCCTGGTGAAAAATACAGCTATTTATTTATTTCTAATGTTATAAACGTACAACTATTTCCTAATTTTAAAATTCTATTGCCGGAATGTAATATTATATTTATCATAAGTGTTTCGATTAATCAAAAGTATCAAAATAAACAAAGAAATCGCCGTAAAAACAATATTTTCAGTAGGAAATTTCTTCACTCATATTTGGTAACAAAAAGTCTTAAAAATATGTTACAAAATAATATCATTAAATAACACTACACTATATAGCATAACAACGTAAAAATGTGACAAAGTTAATGTATCCCTAAAAAACTTTCATTTGTTTTGATTTACATTAATGATAAATGTTAAATGAATTAAGATTTGAAGTGCGACGTACACGAGTTTATAAAATCTTTTACCAGGACCAGTTTCGTATAACAGTTAAGCAATGCTATCAACGTTTCCTGTTTTCCATGTGTGTCTGTGTATCAATTTAAGTCATTTTTATGTACGCATAATATCAAATGTGTGAAAAAGAGAAAATATTCTCATGCGGCGCTTATTTACATATTTGTTAGATGAAAGTTAAATCAAGGATACAGCTAAAATATTCACTTTTACTAAATTATTATTACACGGTTTTTGAAGTGAAATATTTAAAACAGATACAGAAATTTGCACTATAGATTTTTTTATGTGCATACGAGAACCAAAGGTTACAAGAAGCGATGTTTTCCATCACTTTAGAAAGGAAATATTGATTTATTACTTTTCATTCTTCATTTTTAAAAAAATTTATGTTTTTATGTGTATGAGTGATAGAAAATGCCGTATAAAATCAATTAGCGCTTATGTGTAACAAAACTATTTAATCCTCTTACATGTTTCAAACAAAACAAGATATTTGTGTGTTTTTTTGTCTATGTGAAATGTATAATTTATCATATTTAAATGCCAGCCATTTCTTCCATACCATTAATCAAATGACAATTATTAATAATAGAATAGATGAAATGCAACACTTCGTTTCCATTCTACACATTTCTAAGGATAAATTGAAAAATGATTCTCCAAAGCTGACGACGAATATACGTTTTTAATATACTAGATAAGTCGTTCTTTTATAAGCTGAAATGCATCCTTGTTATTCGAAAAAAAAACGTTAACTCTTTTTTGTGTCGATGTCATAGAAGTTAATCTTCACAAATGACCTGATATTCCACTGGTATATGCTAGCGGCGTGCTGAGAAAAATACACTTATGGGATAAACAATAATTATTATTGATTCTTAGATGTTAACTTTACGCCGCATGATTATTGTATTTGAATGATAAAAAAAAATTATAATGGTACCGTTGTGATCTCATTTCAATAATAAAAAATCGTTTTCTAATTTTTTCAAGTAATACACATTTTAATACACTCGAGTGAAAAGAAAATTGACTAACGAAAACTGGATGCAAGTAATTATTAACGTATTATTGATTTTAAAAGTATTACAAACTATTTCAACAATAATAAGAAAATGGATCAATTTAACCATAGACTATAATTATGGTAGTTAAGGAAATGAGCACTTTTCTTCATTTTTCATTCCTTTTTATATTGATATTCTCGTAAAAGGTAATAGAATAATTTTAATACACATTTTACAATTTTCGTTTAAGCAATGTGAACGGTTTTGCTTAACCAGTAGATGTTTTCTGTACGTTTTTAATACATCTTTCATGTATATGCATTAGAGGTCTGCACGGGCCCGGGCTTGGCCCGTGGGCCGGGTTCGGGCGGGTAGAGACAATTGATATTCGGGCTCGGGCCGGGCCCGGGTAAGGGATTTGTTCTTCAGAAAAATATTTCGGGCTATGTTCGGATCATGAGTACTCTTGATAACTAAATACTGCTGAATGACAAAAAGGCAATAAATAAAATAATTTATTACGTGTCGAATATCATTAGACACAATAGTGTCTTTTATTTGATAAGTATGGAGACATCATTTTATATTTTGATAACCTGAAACTGAGCTCATAAAATTGTTATTGATCCGTGAAACAATGCTTTATTCATTTAATCATCACCGATAGTAAGTTTAAATAGTTCGTAAATAAATAAAGTGTGATATTATTCAGTATCTGCTTTCTATTCGTTTTAGATAGTCGACTGTTCCATGTGCCGAAAAATTCATTACAAAAAATACAAAAGATTCGTTAAAAATTAGTTTCAACGATATAAAGAAAATGTTGAAAAGTGGTGACTGTGGTGATGTGTGGACATCATTCCGTGAAATAATAGATTTTTCTACATGTGAAAAAGTTGGGTAGGTACGTTAATCAATTTTATGCTACTGTATTTTTTTAAATCGGGTTTTTTTCGGGCCGAGAAATATAAATTTGGGCTTAGGGTCGGGCTCGGGTAGCAAGTGTGGTATTAAGACTCGGGCTCGGGCCGGGTAATTTCATCAAATTTCGACCCGTGCAGACCTCTAATATGCATGTACAATATAAACTTTATGATTTACGTTATCCACCATTTTATTGAATTATCAATTGTACCGTTTAAAAGCAATTTTCATGTTGGAAAAAGTTTTTCGGTATTAAAATTTTCTTTTTTTCATGCTAGGACTGCGCCTCATTTTAGTTTTTCTCATAAACCATTGTTTAAAATACGGTCAATATTTTTATGGGAGTATTAGAACTGTTTTCCGTATACACTGTCTTGCCACAGAAAAATCATAGAGGCCGACATTTAAATGTAGCTCTCTTGAAATGTTGGGAATTACGTACACGGAAAACTGTCATAGGAAACCGAAAACGTTCAAATTTTCACGCTCACTATTTATCGCGGTAAATTTTTCTCGTGATTAGTTTTCAATCTGGTAAATCGTCCGTGGTAAATTTTCTACGATCAGTTTTCCCTAAACGTGCGAATTGTATCATTCCTTTGGCTTCCATATCTTGAAATTATATGGCTATTTGGGTACACCACTGCACATGTCATGAACTCACGGCATTGTGTGACATAATAAATCATGCAGTCATCGCATGAGATCAATCGTTTCAAAATTTCAAGACTTTAAATGCTTATTATTGTGTCAAAGCTCACTTTTACATGTGTTACCTGCTATTATGTGAATGTCCGAAGGTTCACATTTAACTACCAACCAAAGAAAACATTTATTTTATCAAATTGTAGGAATGCAAGAGGGCATTCCTTTTAGCCGTCGATTTTTTCTGTTATACGACTTCCTTAAAGTAAGATAGGAAGTAAATTTCTTGATAAAAATGTTTTAGTTTCTCATATTTGGAATGATTCAGGGACATTATGTCGTTTTACAATTTCATCAAACTCGTTGTACAAAATCATGAAAAGTGAATTCTTTTATATTTATTCACTTAAAATATGAAATTCATACACTTATTATTGTGTGGGATCGATTTATTAAAAAAAAATATTTCCAATTTCCGACGGTAGAGATTTTTCAAGAAGAGTTATAATATGCTCACAAAAAAATAAACATGTATTAAAATGAATTAAGTATGAATTGTGTAAAATAATGTTAAAAATGAAAATACCTGAATTAATAATTAATTAAAAGTTTATAAAATATAATAATAAATTGCTAATGTTCAGTGTTTTTAATGGATTAAAATAAATGTTAAAAAGGCAGAATGCATCTTCATGCATGCAGCCATCCAAGATACATGGATACCAAAAAGCAGGAGAGGTGAGTTATTTTATTTCAATTGTAAACTTTTTAATTTTTACCAAATGTTAATATCATAAAGCTTTTATTTTGTATCAACAAATCAAAGCGACATTAACAAATTTATAGGTTAGATGTGAATATTTTATTATTATCACCTTACTCGAGTATGATGTTTGTTGACGGCACGCATGGTGTTTGTATTTCCTATGGAATTATGCCGCAGAAACGTCGTTCACATAATTAAACGCTAAAATAAACAATAAGGCTATTGGAAAAATGGTCGTGGAAAATTTATCGAAGGATAAATTATTTATGTGCGATATTATATGATTCGTCTGCTCTAGAAATTGGATGTGAAAAATTTATCGCACGGAAAATTCAACCCGAAGACAATTTATCGCGCGATTATTTGATTTATCTGATCAAATAACAACTCTGGAGAAAATTGTTTGCTAACTGTCGGCGTCCGTGGTGCAGTTGGTAGCGTCGTTGGCTACGGTTACGGATGTCTCGGGTTCAATTCCCGGTGAGGACGGTTTTCATAAATTGATATTTCATTCGATTTATGGACTTCTTTTCGTAGTCTGAGTCCTCCCTCCCACCCATTCCATCCTCACGGGGCGTAGCGAGAGCGATTAGCTAACCACTAGTCATAGCCCTATCCTTCCATCCCTACTCTCTTCCAAAAAAGAGAGGTTGAGCAACTGAGTAACGAGTAGTTCACGTAGAAAAAAATCTGTTAAGATACCTTCATTAGGAGACCATATGCTCCACATTGGGAGCGGACATGAAAAAAAAAACTGTCAAAAGTTGTAATAAGAAATATAATAGATAAAACGTAGAAGTTGGTTTGTTGGGCCATAGGTGCAGTGGTAAACGTCGTCGGCTACGGTTATGGATGTCTTGGGTTCATGTTTCGGTACGGACTTAACCACGTCAACGATTTTAACCACACGACCCGTTCACACATCGTAAAAACGCGGGGTAGCGGGAACTATTCGCTAACCACTAATCCTGTCCTAGCCCGATTCTTCTATTCCTAGACTCTTCGAAAAAGAAAGTTGAACTACTGAGTAACGAGCAGTTCTCATACAAAATTTCTGTAGTGATACCTTCATTAGAAGTCCATAATTGGGAGCGGACATGGTAAAAAAAAGAAGTGTTTGTATTATTTTTGAAGAAAAGCAAAAT
This sequence comes from Himalopsyche phryganea, assembly GCA_022494535.1. NCBI lineage: Eukaryota > Metazoa > Arthropoda > Insecta > Trichoptera > Rhyacophilidae > Himalopsyche > Himalopsyche phryganea. The sequence goes on along the minus strand of JAGVSL010000137.1, from coordinate 1,495,945 downwards.
TCAAAATAAAATTGTAAATAATGTTAGATGACGCGAGTACAGTATATTTCGAAAAAAAATAAATTGCCCTTGATCACACGAGGCATAGACAAAGTTCCATATAAATTTAAACGATTGGGATCAAAACTAGCTAGTTGAATGGTTTTCGTAGACTCAGGGTTTATTTTGAAAGCCCACGCAGTTTCATCTACCCACTGGGATAAACTCTTAATAACCGAGCTCCTTATCTTTTATCGTGAATATATTGTTCCATATCACGTTTAATTTTATTGAATCCAACATTGTATATATCGTAAATCATATCTTACGCTCTATTGCAAGACGTACCGTAAGAATATATCTTCATAATTCATATTAGAATGTAAACTGGCGGAGAGAATATGAGAATAAATAACAGTTATTAAAAAGATGTCGGCGTCCGTGGCGCAGTTGGTTTCGTCGCTGGCTACGTTTACGGATGTCTCGGGTTCAATTCCCGGTGCGGACGGTTTTCATAGATTGATCTTTCAATCGATTTATGGATTTATGTTCGTAGTCTGAGTCCTCCCTCCCACCAACCAAATCCTCACGGGGCGTAACGAGAGCGATTAGCTAACCACTAGTCCTGTCATAGCCCTATCCTTCTATCCCTACTCTCTTCGAAAAAGAAAAAGATAGGTTGAGCAACTGAGTGACAAGCAGTTCTCGTATAAAAAATTCTGTCAAGATACCTCCATTAGGAAACCATATGCTTCACATTGGGAGCGGACATGGAAAAAAAGAAAAAAAAAAAGATGTCAGTAATCATATTTGAAACACATAGGAAGTAACTAAGAAGGCAGTCTTTTAGATTCGTTATTATGCGTAAAATGAAACGAAGAAGTTTTAATAATGAATAAATAAAAAGAGTTTATGGGAAACATCGAAATACTCTATTAGTTGATAGTAAAAGATTTCAATTAAAAACATTGAACTTTTAGTAAATAAGATATTTTTAATGAGACTGGAGAGCTACCGGCTATTAAATTTATTTCCGATTGGATTTCCTCTCAAAACACAAAGAGTTGATATTGTAATTAGCGCTGGTATTTTTCTATCTCACCCATTCCTGTACCGTATCCGTGTCCACGTGTCGGGTTCGTGGTGCAGTGGTCAAACGTCCTCAAATCCTGGTACAGACAGTTTCATAAATTAATTTTTCAACCGATTTATCGATTTTGTTTGTGATGTTTAAAAGTCCCTCCCACTCATCCTATCCTAAAAACGGAGAGTAGAAAGAGCGATTAGGTAACAGCTAGTCCTGTCTTAGTCGTATCCTTCTATCCTGACTCTCATCGAAAAATATAGGCTGAGCAACTGAGTAACAAGTAGTTCTAGTAGAAAAACCTCTCTTGAGATACCTTCATTAGGGCGCTTTATGCTCTAATATGGCTCGGAATATGCTTAAAAAATATGCTTATGCGAAAACGCGCAACACGAGTCACATCCGTTATACAACCGGTGGAATATAAGTGTTCAAAACATTTTATAATTAATGACAAAAAATTTTCTTTCCGAAACGTTAGAACTGGTAAGTCTTATACAACGTACTTCACAAATTTTCCCGTCAATAAATGAAACAAATAATTTAAAATCCATATCATTCAATCTATTAAAAATAAATACAAGCTTGAATTAAATCGGTTGAAGTCTAGAACGTAGATAATTCAAATGTTTTGTAAGTATATTAATTTATTTGACTTATTAATTGATAGGTTGAATTTCAAAATAACAGTTGAACAAGGTGTCCCGGGGTTTCTATTGACTTATCTAGTACTTATCAATTTCTTCATATAAATTATTATTTTGATCTATTTCGAATTACGAACTAACATTACCAGCCAAGCATAGTTAACCGTAACTTTATTACTGTGAAATAAATTACTCAGAAGTTACTCTTTGCTGTTATTTGAGAGTTATTTTTTAGTTATTTTTGTGGAATATTATAGAATGTGTCAGTTGACATATAGCTTCGGAAAATAGTATTCTTTATAGTAGTATTTACTAGCAATATCTCAATCAAGTGATATTTAACCACCATTTTTGTGAAGTAAATTTCAGCATATAAGCACTTATTCATTAAAATAATAACTAATGAGCTGCATACGAGATCATGGTTCATCACCTGCCTGTCTAGTGCAGGGGTTCTTAGCCTTTTCAAAGTCACGGTGCACTTTTGATTGCAAAAATAGTGCAAAAATTGGGCAACATAATAATGAAACGGTCAGAAAACAAAGACAATTATGTGGAAAAAACCTTTATTACAAATTAAACAGATAACATAACAGTTATGCATATATAGTTGGCGTCCGTGGCGTAGTTGGTAGCGTCGTTAGCTACGGTTACGGATGTCCGAGTTCGATTCCCGGTGCGGACGGTTTTCATAAATTTATCTTTCAATCGATTTATGAATTTTTGATCGTAGTCTGAGTGTTTGCAATGTCTGAAACCCCCCTCACACCCATCCGATCCTCACAGGGCGTAGCGAGAGCGATTAGTTAACCACTAGTCCTGTCCTGGCCCTATCCTTCTATCCCTACGCTTTTCGAAAAAAAACAGAGGTTGAGCAACTGAGTAACAAACAATTCTCATAGAAAAATTCTGATAAGATACCTCCATTAGGAGACCATATGCTCCACATTGGGAGCGGACATGGAAAAAATGCGAATTGGAAAGACTGTAATGAAAATCATCCTTAACAAAATGGAAATTATTTTTTTGTGAAAATCAATTAATGTGATATCTGAGCTTGTCGGGCTTTGCAGATTTAAGAAATATTAGATCGGATAATTGATATAGTTACCCTCAATTCTTCGTCTAATTTCGTGTTTCTCGCTTTTTAGTTTAATATTAGTTGTTATTGAGAAACCGAGCACACACACATATGATGTTGAAAACTGTAACAAGATTTTCAGTGTTCTCATGTAGAGAGCTGGATATTCGTCTTGGCAAAGTATAAACCACATTTGATCTTTCGTCGGCTTTCGTAATTTCGCGAATAACTTTTTCTATTTTCACTATTTCAAGGATTTTTTTACTTTTATCATTTTTTTTTGGGGTGCACCGGTTAAGAACTCCTGGCTTAGTGTCTACCGTTATGCCTTCTTAACTAGCATAACTTACCAATCCAGTAAAACTGGGAGCTTCAACCTTTGAAACTGAACATAGCGATCAGTGCTGAAATTCACGATTTGCTTAACAAAGTTGCTTAAGGTGATATCGATAAGCGATCTGCTTGAAACATGTATCATGTATCAATGACGCAGACTTTCTTACTGTTTTATTTAAAATCAATTTAAGAAGATGTCGCTATAGCAATGTGAAATCTCTACTATATAACAAAAGCTACATGTCTGTCTATCTGAATGTCTGTAACAAGAACACCTCTCAAACAGTGTACACTAGCGACGTGAAATTTGTACATGTTATTTTGGCTGAAATTTATAGGTCAATTGTGTCTATTTCAAACATTCAGTTTTTAACATTAATATTAATTGATGGACTGTGTTTTGTGGGTGTCACATGGGGTACGGCCCTAAAACAACGCCAACGTCTGTCTAAAAGGTAGCGATCCCTGGCGAAGCTTAGTAAAAAATATTAGTATTTTTAAAATGTCACAGATAATCAAATATGACATAAAAATCCTGAATTTGGTAAGCGTTTTTTTTCTCTTATAATTGCATCGATTAACTGTGTGCTGCAAGACATAAAGCTTTTTTTTAATATGTAATCGGTAATTAAAAAATGGGTAAAAATCTCAACTTTAATGAGAGATTTAGGAAAAAAGCGGGAGAACGGTTAACATTAAAACATATAACGCGAAAAACCCATCACGATCTAAATATTGTACATAATTATGGTAATCCTCCTCAATAATGGTCACTGTCAAAGAAGAGGCGCCGTTCCCTTTAATAGAAAATGTAATACATATTGAGGATATATCAGTAAGGGCTTACAGGTGCATTTATTTTATATTATACATAATAGTTAGTGGTAGCCCGCTGAGTGCCAAAGACAAATAGAGCTATATGCGGCTTACCTGGAATTGGAAAGGAGCAATTGTTCAAAGACTTGCACAACAGGTTTCAATTATTCATCGACTAAGCTATTAGCTAGTAGAATCTTTCCCAATCTTTTTAGTCATGTTCCCCCGTTATAGAAATAACTGATAATGTATCGCCGAAGTAACGCTATAATTAAAAATATCGACAGATGAAATGGATTGAAAGCGTTATTTGACTAAAGACTAAATAATAATGTTAAAATTACTTTTAAGCTGTTAACTGTCAATTCTTGATGGAAACGCAGTATATTTTAAAAATAAAATAGAATTTGTTTTTACTAACTGTGCATGTTTTATTTGTACTTACTTAAGTAGCGAGAGCGATTAGCGAACCTATATTCCTGTCCTCTGCCTTTCCTTCTATCCATTCTCACCCCGAAAAAGAGAAGTTGAGCAACTGAGTAACAAGTAGTTCTTGTAGAAAACTTCTGTTAAGATACCTCCATGAGAAGGCCATATGTTCCACATTGGGAGCGGAAATGGTAAAAAATGTCAACTCTCAATGTAGAGCATATGGACTCTTAGTGAAGCCTCCTTCAACAGAAGTTGTTCTACAAAAACTGTTTGTTATTTAATCACTTAACTTGTCGTTGTCGGAGAGAGTAAGAATTAAGTATGTATGATTGACGTTGAGACTATTCTAATGGTTAGCTTATCGCCCTCACTATACTCCTATTAATCAGAATTCACACAAAGCTTTCGAAAATAAATCTATAAATCGATTGAAAAATCAATCTATGTAATCGTTCGTACTGGGATTTGAATCTGTGAGCACCGCAACCGAAATCAATAACATTGAATACTAAGCTACAGGCCCAGCTGTTTTTCGATTTTATACACCTCTCATTTATGTACGCATACCATTATGTTTCATTGTCTGAAAACACACCAAGTCAATAAAATTACAATTATATAACAGCTATGTCAATAACATAGCTAAATGAAAATAAAAAATAATTAGATTTACATGCGTTCATTTTTCATGACAGTTTGATATTCTATGTTTTCCGAGTCAGTTTTTTTATCACTCACTTGACGTGCCTATTGAAAAGGTGCAAGCAGAAACTGCACATACTAGACAACATGCATTGAGTGCATTCCTTATTATTTACAAATATTATTATTATTATGACCTTTTGCAGTTTACCTTTTCGTGAATAATTCACGATAGGTGATCAATAACTACAAAATTGAATATATATTGCAATATTTTAAACGGTTTTGTGCTTGTTTTTAATAACTTAACCAAACATAAAAAAAATCTAATTCTAAATCGCGGCATTAACAAATTGTCATGTGACAATTGTTATAACTTTTACATGGGTTAAGCGATAATACATTTTCATTTAGATTGAGTGGACACTTTAAAATATAATATATAATTAATTCCATTAAAATTTATTTTATATTTTCATTAAGATGTATAACAAATTATCCCTTACAACAATAATTCGATGGATCTTTCAATAGTTTTTAAAAGTTTTATTTAATATTTTCAACACCGATTATTGATAATTGCAAACGTCAATAATTAAGTATCAAAAGATTTTTAATTTATCAAATAATAGATATAATATAAAATGTGAACACCATTACGGAAGCCAGTGACGTTGGCCACTTAGCTTGATATTATAAATAAATTTTTCAATGTATTAATTCTGTCCGAAGGATGGATTTCAATGATTTTGATGGATCAAAATTTTCTCCCATTCTTTCGATACTAAAAACGGGTAGTAGCGGGAGTGATTAACTAATCACTGGTCCTCTTCTAGTCATATCCCTCTTTCCTTATTTTTTCAAAAAAAGTAGAGGTTGTCTGTCTAAGTAACAATAAGTTATCGTAGAGAATCTTCTCTTGAGACAATCTCCATATTGGGATCACAAATCTACTCTATAAATATTGAACGGTTAATTGAGTGCCCAAGAGAATTTCTTGGAAACTAATTATTATGAATAAGGGAACATGATTCTTAGATTTTAATTACTTTCGCCTCCACTATTTAACAGGTATCACTTGTGTGGCAAAGATTATTCCGCACCTTTGCTAAAGTTTCTTGTACCTGTTTCTTTTGTGGGTTGACACAGTATTAAAAAGCCTCAAATCTCAGAAATAAGTTTATTGGTTTCAACAGGCAATAAAACTTTGGCGAGAAGTGTTATGTCTCACAAGGTGCACATTGACTGCGAAGGTAAGAAATATTTTTATTATACAAGATACCTATAAAACTTCAACTTGTACAGTTTTCCAAAAGAAAAGTAAATCTTTCAATTATTTTAACATGCCTATTAAGCTTTAGGGCCTTCTATATATTAAGTTAACTACTGTGGAGAAAAGGGGGCTTAAAATCATTTAATAATGTGTGTCAAAAGCGGGGAGAAGGTTGTCATATCACAAAACATACCTAATTATATTCTGTTTTTTTCTAAGATTAAATTATTTGGTGAGAACAACATTATCATCCAAGTTTCTTAAGGAGCGAAGGGGTTAAAGCGTCGGAATTTAGTCAGGGGGACTGGAGGTTTTGTGGTGAGAAGCAGCAAGGGTAGAGGGGGGTTCAATAAATACCCAAAGTTTTCTGACGTAATTGTTTCGCTTCTTTTTTTGAATTGATTAAAAAATATTGTTCTGTTAATTAAACCACGTCGGCTCCGTTGTGCAGTGGCTAATGTAGTTAGCTACGGTTACAGATGTCCCGGGTTCAAGTCACGGGACAGACATTTTCATAAATTGATTTTGCAATCGATTTACAGATTTCTGTTCGTAGTAATGAATCTTTGTGATGTCTGAAATTCATGCCATATGCTTCACTTTGTGAGCGGACATGGTAAAAAAATTGTATTAAAATTTTTATCACTAAACCTATCTTTTTCGGAGAGAGAAGGGAAAAGATGGGACCGGGATAGGATTTGTAGTTAGCCAAACGCTCTCGCTACGAGCCGCAAGTGAAGTATTGCGCTGTTAATGTATGGTTTTAAGTGTTTTCTTTTAATATTGATTAAAATACTACATATTTAGAGCCATCATTTTTTACGAAAAGTGTGTTTAATTCTGTAAGTAAAAAGTGGATTTGATAATTTTTGATCCCAAGCTCCTCATTTAGCGTATGTCTGTCTGAAAATAAGTTGTCTATGGAGGAGTTCGTAATGAAGCCATCGATATTCAACATGGCATTATTCCAGAGATAGGCCAGATCGTTGCCAACTCTCACATATGATGTGAATCACAAATAATAATGTATTATTATTTAATGGCGGGAATTCAGCACTTAAAGAGAATAAAAGACAATTCTAAGCGGCGAACGGAAACATTTCCTGGCGACGGAACTACCAACTAGCATGACTTATGGATTACCATGCCGAAATTAACGGATAATAGTATTTTTATATACTCGCTGATTAAGAGTGTTTTGGAAATAGACAGACATATGTGGAAATATTTTTGCAAAAGTCATGTCTACGATCCGTGTTTTCACGTGGCAACATAGCTATGAGTTGATTCCTACCTTATTTGAAAGTTATACATTCAATTGTTTAATTATACATTGTGACGTTCACCGTCATATATAGTGTTATGCACAAAAAAAGAACATTTAAAAAAAAATGTTTATTTTGTAAAATTTTCTTTATAATTGTGCTGGTTAATATTAAGGTGGAGTAAGTCATTTAAGGTACTAAAAATACCATTATATTACAAGGTAATCGTAAAATTTCACCAGAACAGGAAAGATTACATTTATGAAGTTAAGAATTATAATGTATAGACATATTTTTAAAGAAAATTTACGCAAACGTCCAGTTATATCAAACGAAATATTATATGACTTATTCCACTTACACAATAACCGGTACATAATAATAGTTAGGAACATAAAAAGTGAGCTTAAAAATCAATTTTTGAATTGAATTATCTTCATTCTTATTCTCAATTTCATCATCCCTGTTGCTATGTTTATCTACACAGCTAATTTTGCGTAAAAGTTTCTTATTTTCTTTTATTTCTTTATAAAATTCTAAGAATGAAATCTTTTTGTAATTATATACTACGCTCAAAACACCCCGGACTGTGGAAATTTTCAAAATTAAAAAAGAGGACATTCAGGTTACAATATAAAAAGATAAAGAACAAAACAATTTTGTTAAAAAAGAGAATATGTTCTCTTAAAAAGAGACCTGTTGGCAACCCTGTATGTACAGAGCTTTTATGTTCAGTGGTTCTTTTATGCTGTCGCACTGTAACAATCAGATGATACAAAAAATCGTTCTTTTCCAGCAAAATTATTATTTCTTTGAATTATTTAAATATAACCATTCTTCGAATGAACGAAGTGAAACAAGCGCATGCGACTTTACGGCCTTATGAAATGTGCAATAAATTTTTCATTGAATATGCTTCACTTTAACTGTTGTTTTCTTTACATACAGGTGTAAAAAAACATAGCGTGTACTTCAAATATTCTTCAGTGTTCTCAGCTTTGTAATTTTTACCTGAACAGTTTTATGGTAAGGTAATAATCGGAATTTAAACAGGATGGCCTAAGTCACAACTGGAATTCTTGATTGGTTTGATATTTTCTTGGTGGGACTCTATTTATCATAGTATCATTAACCAATCACCTCTTACTCGGGCATTAAGAAACTCACAATCTATTTAGCGTTGAATAAATCTGTATTTAAAACAATTAAACATTTTTGTACCAATTCCACAACTTAATGTAATGGACTGATTGCGATGAGCATACCGGACCTGATCATCACGTGGAATAGTGGCATCGATACAAAACTTGTGTTTTATTTTTATAAATATAATGCATAATGAAATATGATTGACAGTTAACACCTTAGAAGAAGTTTGTATTTTTTACTTGCTCATTTTTCGGTAGAATAATATTGTCTAAAACTGTCATAATGCAAAAAATAGCCGTAATATGATTCAAAAGGTAACGTTATAATTTAACATATTATTAATTTCCTCGAAGTATCAATATAATATTATATATTTCAGTAGACAAGAAGCGTTTAAGATTATTCTTGAAACTAAAAAATGAATGCCATTTTATAGACCAGTGGTTCCCAGACTCATTATTTCCATGGACCCCTTCTTAAAACAGAAACCTGTCCATTAAGTAAAATAACTTTACATAACTGCATAATAGGAAAAATATAAATATGTTGATTTCTTGAATGGTGATGTAAAAATAAAACATTTTGATATTTAAAGTATGATGAAAGTCGGGAAAGCAATCGACATCCTCGGTACAGTGACCCATAATGCAAATATAAAATTGGTATCTGATTTTGTAACCAAAATTTGTGGTATCTTTGTTCAAACATTGGTTACTACTCTTCATTTGTGAATAAAACAAAAAATTGCTTCCTATATTATTATGGATTCATCCAAGTTTGTGGGTCTGCTTGCAAAAGGCCCCAACACCCAACAAATCGCTGCCAATATATTTATTTCGACTATCATAATAAAAAAAATGTGTCACAATTTTTTTTTATAATAAACCTTTCGCGGACTCCCCGAAGTTGTCCACGCACCCCCGAATTATTTATATACTTCGGTAAAATTTGCATATTGAAGTCCCATGAAATATGATAATATGATTTCGTCAAAGAATAAAGTACATATTTGATTATCATTGACACTTTTAATGCACAACGTATATTTTGGACTTGACGTTTTCTTCCAGTAGTTCCAGTACTAAACGGATGGTTTATTTTATTTGCGAAGTATTTATTATATTCATGAAAATTTATAAATTGTTAGAGTTTTAAATGTAAAAAGAAAGTTGCAATTATTCATCAGCAATATTAAATTACTGTCGCATGTGGTAATATTATATCTAGGGCTTCCAATCCCGGGATCCCGGTCAATTATTCAATCCCGGGATTTCGGGATTCATTGTAAATGCTAAAAAATAATTTAAATATTAAATTAAAACTTCCTGATACAATGTGTATCTCGGTTTGTTCATGTACGTACTTTTTTACAATACATACAAAATTAATTTTAATTTATTATGGTCTCCTCCTTCTTCTTTTTCGTAACAGTCGTTCTTAGCCAATTTGAAATGGTCAGACAAATTGGGACCGCTTCTTAAATGGATAGAGGACAATATTTTATAGTCGAATTGAAGGACATATCCTTTTTTTTGGATCCCATTTGGTAAAACCTACCTTAATGCAAAAAATAAAGTATAAAACTAATTTAAACACTATGTTTTTTTACTTTTTTTTTGTAAATGACTGTGATTCAAAATCAATAAAAAGAACCATTCCAATGCTCAAAAACAAAATTAAATCATACATAGATTCTAATTGAAACAATAATGGACGCAAATTAAATTTTAAATATACAATTTAACACATGAAATTACACTTACTGACCAATCACGAGTTCATAAAAAGGGTCAGGGATAGGATGCCTTAATACATCCATTTTGAAATTTATTACAAAACTGTTCATGTTTTAACGTAGAAGTTAGGATACATTGCTAAAAAATTGATTACTTCTCGTAAAACTGATACTAAGAATAATGATTCTTGCACAAGCATTACGATTTCTCTTTCTTTTTCCAATGCATACAAAATTACTAATGACTTAATGATGTACAGCAAGTAACGCATTCAAATAAATTTGCAATCTAGCTTCGAAGGTTTCTTTTTGCAAATTTACTGTAAAATAAATAATGTTTTTTACCGAAGGTTTGGACATCGCGGACTTACTTCGTGGAATAATTTGATGTGTTTTAGAAACACTAACTGATGTCTCACACCTGTTAAATTAATTTACGACATGTAGCTAATGAGTTGAAAAATCAGCTGTTCGATAAAAAAATACCTTCATTTTATTGTTAAACAGAAGATTTCATAAAAAAATCCCTGACAGAATAAAATTGAAATATTTATATCGTATTTAAAATCGTTTTAGCTTAATATTCCAGATTTGTCAGAGAAAAAAGAATTATAAATATAATTAAATGTTTATATTAGGAGGGATGGATTTATATAAAAAAAATTATGTTGCCTACAATGGAAATTAAGGCTATTATGTTTACTAATTTTTCTCTAATTAAAACCTTGCTTAAATATAGCAGCGTTATTTTAAATATCGTTATTTTTTTATTTGAATAAAAGTATATTTAACATGGAATTTTTTGAATAGGTAGAATGAATATATTCATTCTCATATTGTATTTCTGTCGTACAAAATCCCATTATCTCATTTTAAGAATTTTCGGTAATATTTATTTAAGCTTATCCCATAAGTTTGCAGGAGCTTATTCCGAACAGTTAACTTTGATCCTTCGGTAAACAAGATTTGTTCAGTTGCTCAGCATTCTTCCCAGAATATTGACATTTACTAGTCAGAAACTAACAGTGACGTACATACAAACGAAAATTTTACACACATATATATATATATTGTTAAAATTTGAGATGAATAAAGGTGCAATCCAACATAAGTATTACCGAAAGTTTGATAAACCATTTGATTTCATTAAACGGGCGAAACTGTAAAATGTATTAGGTTTATCTAAAACATTTATTTATGTGCCAAAATGATTTAATTATAAAATATTTCAAGATTATTAAACACTCATTAGCAATGTTTAAAACTTTTCGACCTAAGAGTACTAAAAATTGAAAATATCAAAAAATATTTTTTCTTGTTATTGAATAATTACCACCTATATCCACACATTTTTTTAGAACGAATAATTAACTTTTCTATACCATTAAAAATAAATAAACCTTTTTTCATACAACTGACTTGTCCTTTAGCCTGTAAATCATGTTTGTACATCTTTGGTATTTCCCTGTTTGTGATCTTTTGTCATTGAAACATTGAATGTATGTATATCCCTTTTCTCGTAACTCGTAGTTATTTTAATATGGCTTGGATTTATTGGGTGAGTAGCTATTTCAATTTTTGGTGAGTAAGTATTATAGATGGTCAGTATACACGAGGCCAGTTATAAAAAAAAAAACGATCAGTGATTTATATAAAATGGTCAGTTTTTTTAATTAAACCTAACCTGACCGTTTGGCAATTATTTACTGACAAAACACATTTATGAACTAAATATTTATTATTTCCTACTCACTTATGGAATTATTTATGGAATTAGTTGCCTTTTAAAATGTAAATAAAAGAATTTCTAGCAACGCCACTGCAGTCAACAAGTTTATTATCTATCCACCCTTATCGGCCGGGTAACCGATTGTAAAAGACAATAATAAAAAGCTTTTTAAGCTCTTTAAGTAATTCCTCATAGTTGTGATAATCCTGTCAAGGAATCAGGTGTGACTGGGCAATATTATCATTGTATTACCTGTCTAAGTTTTCACTTCCATTGACTGACCGAGGTGTTAAACCATCCTGTCTTGTTCGCACCTTCGCAGACCTGGCTTTATTGCTTTATGCAAAATACATTTTTTGTTTGTCAAGCAAATTACCCGCGTAATTATATTTTACTGGATGCTTGGGGCTATTTTTACCTGAGAATGTCGCTTACTTTGTCGGCACGAATTTCGTATTCAGCCCGACGCCCTCTTTGGCATGCGTTTTCGCATTTCATCGACAATTTTTTAATTATTTTTTCATGAGATGTTTGCTCAATTTATATTTACAATTTCTTCAACATAACGTCACAATCAGAACGGTTTCTGAAACGCGCTAAATCTCCTTTTTACTAAAACAATTTTGATGGTTTATAAAATATTATTAGACATAAAAGCATTATCTGCTAATGGTGGTTTTCGAGACAGTCGTGTCTTCCTAGTAGATATGAGAAATAGTCACTAAGGTGCGAATCGAAAGATTATGTCGATTTCTCTTTCCGATTTGTTTATTTGATGTCAATTAGTTGGAGGTATCCATGAGTCACTTATTTTCTTCAACATTCGAATTGAGACGAACGACTTATTACTCTATATTTTCTAGGGATTCGGCGGCAACTTTGTGGAGATCTATTTTTAATATACAATTAAAATTGGTCGCTTAGTTATTCAACTAGTTTACTTCTCGTTCATTCACGTTTGCATTTAATTTCTTTGCGAACGACCAAAGTCTGCTATGTAGTAGAAAGTTTATGAATGTACAAAAAAAATAAGCCGTATGAAAATATCAATTTCTTAAAAACGGAAGTTCGAGAAATCAATCCTATGGCGGCTATAAATGTTCATGGGCAAGGTATAATGTAGAATATCTATGTTCAACCCCTATTTGAGTAAAATATAATTGTTACATTTGAGCATTTGGTTGCAATTATTAATTAGATCGATAGATCTGAATTTGATAAAAGTAAAAAGTCAACTAACGGCAGAATGCATATTTTCAGCAATGAAACATAATCTGTGGCTCTTTTTTAACCCGATGAACGCGCTGGACATGTTTATATGTCTAAGACTTTACCTCATATTATTTTCGGCCAAGAAGGATATATGCGGAAGCTTGTTGATATATGGTGTAAAAAATATTTCAAACCTTTAGGTAAAGTGTTTAGGCAACAGGTCATGAAAATGTCAAGTAGAACACAAGGAAATATATTTTTGAAAAGAGCTTGGGATATTCAGTCTTTCGGATTTGAAAGTGCCGATACGCAGCATTAATCGTCAGCTCTATGTATTACATATTATTATGCGGCTACGCGCATGCTTGTGTGCGTGTTTGCGGTGTCTATGAAGACTGCCTGCAGCCATTTTGCTTGCAGAGTCGTAGCTTAAATATTTTTCAACTTCTTCATTTTCTTCGATTTATTTTAGTGAGGACGTGACGAGTTTAGTTTACTTCGTGCTGTATTTGGGATAAATAATTTATATTCCACATAATTCTCCATTTTTAATGTTGAAATTGATCTATTTTTAGCCATAGTGTGTTTTAACAAATTGATTGACTGACAATAAATTCTTGCGACAACGGCTCGCTCTGTAAGGGTTAAGAAACTTTCATCAATTGCTTCATTTCATGATGATATTGCTAAGCAGAATAAACAAAAAACTTTTATTATGTGTAGTGGTTTCGACAGAGACGTAAGGAATCTTATAACATTGTGTAATTTTGAGAGAGAGAGCTTAGTTTTCTCAGTGTGAAATTGATTCTGTGTATAAATTAATTAATAACTAATTTATTTAGACACTTACTTGTGTATTATAAATATAAAGCAAGTGGTTTATCCTCTCAGTATTGATTACATATTATTATGAATGTCGTTATGGCAAAAAAACCCTTTCGAATACTAGTTCTGATAAATACATGATGAATATTTTATGCTCGAGAACACACAATTTATTAAACTATTAAGCAATTAATGTATGTAAATCTTCTAATCAAATTCAAATGTTTTGTTTTGTTAAATATTAAACTTACATTTCTGGTGTGTTTGAAGAAAATTCTAAATGCCACAACCACCAACAACTTTTTTCAATGTCATCCACCTCGAGATGAAAACAAATGCCTATTCATCGATATACATATGTGTACGCCACTACGCCATAAACGCGGACATAAATGTATGCATTTTACATTAACTAGTATTGAAATTTTAAATGTAGAGCACTTTTATAAAGATTCTAAGAACCGTTCATGAAAATAACATAGCGGTGCCATTAAACAAAAGAATCAATTTACTAGATACTTTTTTCCTGGAAGTCAATACGTATATAGTATGCATTTTTTACTACAAAATAATATACAAAAATTTCCCATCAATTATCCATGGAAATAATGATAGTGTTTGATGTTTACGTAACATTTTTTTCCATAAACAAACATTGAGAAATAGTATCACTTATCATATAATTCTTACCGAGAATATATTTAACCAGACAAGTAGCCCGGAGCAGGGATGTGTTCATTATTTTGATCGTATCAATACTTCGAGTCGATTCTTTTTGTTGTACATCGCCCAGTGATTTTAATAACTATTTAATCGTACATTGTAAGTTTTTGAAGATTATTTATTGTCTGGAAAACTAGAAAAATCATTGAAGTTAAGATTCTAACGTTAAAGCATGCAAAAATAAAAGATTTTGCAATGAAATATACATGCTTTTAAATTTAAAACCTACAGCATGATTCACAAGCAGTAACTGTTCAATAATAGAAATATTTATTACGATATTTGAACATTACAGATGTTTGTTCAGTCTACAACTTTTCTTTGCAGGGAAAAACCGAAATATGTGCTAGAAATGGACGAGTATTCTAGGTATTTGCTTTCTTTCTCTCTCTCTCTTTCTATGTCTCGTATTTTTCAATGATCGGAAGTGGCTCGAAAGGCATCCGATCCCTGAATAGATCATAATTTCATATAGTTATATTTAAAATAAAATTTTGTCCATTACTGCTTCAATTGGACTGAATATATGATTTTATACTTTTTCGGATATGGGAATAGTTTTTTTTATGTATTGCAAAGATTTTGTTTATAGAAAATAGTTAAATTTTTTTTTATTTATAAAATAGTGCAAAAATAAACAAATGAAGATATCACAAAATTGAATAAGAGTCGAAATATGTCAAGAATGAGTTGACAAAAATCTTGTAGAACTAAATACTTTGATATATTTACCTTATTACGATACCATGTAAATGTCATTTTTCTCAATGGACGCACCTTAAGAGTCATTAGTTCTTACTGGTATTTATTTGTCTTAAAAAAATAGGTACTCGATGATTGAAAACTACTTTTATTTTGTAATCAAGCAAGTATCGATACCAGTATTCAATTCAATTATCGTTACTCTGTGTTTGTCATCGCATTCTTAGTTCGGAGTTGTTCAAAGCAATTTCATATCATTATAAGTTTTCTTTTTTCTCTGACCGACTATTATGTTATTACTGTAATTGAATGCCTCTCTATGCCAACATAAAATTATAAATAGGTGCTTTGCATAATATATCGAAAATTGGATTCTCAATTATATCTAACTGTGGTTTTTAATAAAAGTTTATATAAAATCGTTAATAGTTTTTAAAATTTAATAACTAGCTATCATGTCAAAGACCTGTTATCAAATTTTCTCAGAAATTTAATTCAATTAACGTGCTTCATTACATGTATAAAAATTACTTCAGTTTTTATCGCAATTACTTAAAAAAAAAGATATCTCTATTAGATTCATAATATACTAGTGAGTACCCGGCATGCGTTGCAATGCCGCTCAAAGAAACAAAGGGTTTGTGTTTTAATTCTGTTTTATTGAATTCTTTTGGAATAGAGGTCTCCACGGGCTGAAATTTTATAAAATTACTCGGTCCGAGTCCGTCATCTTCAGAGCCCGAGTCTCAATATCACACTTGTTACCCGAACCCCACTCGAAGCCCAGATTTATTTTTCTCAGCCAGATTTTTTAAAATATAGTAATTCATTTATAATTTACAAAACAATATATGTTATTGTTTCCATATTTCCAACGATATTCATAGCACATGTGAAATAAATTATTTAAGTTATGAGTACTACTGCCTTATGGCTGACTCATGACCCAAACAGAGTACGAAATATTTTTCTTAAATTTGAATTCCTTACCCGGGCCTGGCCCGAGCCCGAATCTGAATTGTTTTTCACTTTTAAGGTGTTAACGGTCAATTCTTGGTGGAAAGACATTATATTAAAAAAAAATAAAACACAATTAATTCGCTCATCACGAGCATTATCAACTGATCAGTTGATAGTGCTCGTGATGAGCGAAACCGGTCTTGATCATTATAAATATGTGGAAGTAGTATAAATAAATTGTGTTTTATTTTTTAAAATATGAATTGTCTTTACCCACCCGAGTCCGGGCCCGTACAGGCCTCTATTTTGGATACACAGTATTTTTTCCGTCAGATCAGAAGGTTTTTAAGAGATGTCGCTGTTCGTACGTATTTGATTATTTTTTTAGATTCCAGATTTTCTTCTTCCCTTCACGGGTGTGGGCACAACAACTCATTAAACAACAAAATTAATAAACTTAATTTAAGACATCGACTGAGGGTGCTTGATGGAATTTCAATATCAAATTTGGATTATTGAGATTTTGTACACTTCCATGTATTTTGTCACTAACGACCTGGGTTTCGCCTTTCGGCATCTTCAGGCATTCGAGCGCACGAATGGTCAGTTCGAGTCCATTCGTGCGCTCGAATGCCGGACGATATTTAAATAGTGAATATGCGCTATTACAATCGGTAAATATTTAAATAAAAGTGCAATAGTGTAAACAAATACTTTGAGAGTGCAATTATTAAAAGATTTTTTATTTAATTCGACGTTTCATATTTTTTAGGCGACGGAAAACGGTTAACGATTATCCTGAAATGACAGAAAAACCTACTAAATCCTCTTAAGCAATGTTCTCAGATTAAGAAATTGATGTGGCGACTAAAGCCAACCATAAATGCAAGTTATTTAACATTCTTTGAAACGAAAAGGTTGGAACCTCTAATTTATCAATCAAGCCATTGTCCAGGGCTGTCAAGTTTAGTCAGAGTTTGCGTATTGTGGTATTTTAGGCACAGTTGGTGTTTTATTTTTTAATTAACTTGTATATGGATGGCATAGCCAGGTCCGTGATCAAGTGGTCAACGTTGTTGGTTGTGGTTGCGATTATACGGCTCGAATCCCAGTTTGGGCAGCTCAATAAATTATTTTTTAATCGATTCATGGGTTTTTGTTCTGTATCATTACTGTTTTCCAAAACGTCCAAGCAGTTCTCGTAGTTGAGATAAGCTCCATTAAGTGCTTATATGCTCCACATTGGTAGTTGGCATGGTTGTAAAAGTTTTCAATTGAATGTATTTATTTTTACTTTTTATTCAGTGATTAAGGCATTTTATAACTGGAGTCTGAAATAAATATTTTACTGACCGGTTCAACTGCAAGCCCTGAGAAAAATAAAAATCTTGTAAAACAACACTGTATTGAAATAGCTTAAAATAAAAATCAAAAATGATGGCGGAGACTTAAGGTTTTGTCATTTTAATTGGATATTACTAAAAACGTGAGTTATAACACGCATGCTTTTAACACGGTATCAATTTCAAGAAACGTCGTGATGGGTCTCATCTCTTTGACATTTGAACTTTTTTCCACGCGGATGTCAGAACAAATTATTTTATTGTCCATCTCAATACATATTACACTATACTGTTATGAAATTAATATGTTTAAATATGGATTTAAACGCGTAAGTACGTGTATTATATTACGGAACCTATACCAACATGAAGTTTATTCATAGTATAATTTATACGTATGGCAATAGTTATTGTAAAACTATCGCTATCGCGATGTTTACGAATTTTTTAATTATTGTTAATATTCTCTAGCGTACGCAATGTTGTGCTCACCATCACCCGTTACGGTTTCAAACTATCCTTACGGGGTGTATTCCACAGTGAAATAACGTTATTTGTGTCCGAGGAGAAATTCCTCAAGACTTGGTTTAATGCACTATAATAAAAAGAAGAGTTTTTTAAAATACCTGTTATTAATTTAGTTCCATTCCCTTTCCATATGACGTTGTGAACTCTATGCATGACTTGTAAATTGCCCTAGGTGGAACCAAGCCAGAATGACCAACGGGGTCGACAGATCCAATGGATCGTCGTTTCGTCTTTAGCATTTTCCCCGCTGTTTTTCCATGTTTCACATCCCAAACGTTGTCGTCAGTATTCTGAAACGTATTACATTACATGATCATGATTATTTATGTCATAATTAACAAAATAAATAATGTGAATAGTTTAAATCAGGGCTTTTTTTAAATAAAAAATGTGCCGGAACTCACACCTATTCAAGCTTTTTACTGAAGAAAACTATATTCAAATATCATTGAATAATAAAATTGAAAGCGACTTTTCCTATACCACAAAGCACATAAAAAAATAAACATATTTCTTTTATTTTAGAAATCCAAAGTTAATTTGAATTAATATGAATATGGATGTAATGAAGTAAGCGCGAAAATCCTGTGTCTAATTTAAAAAAAAACGTCAAAAAAAGCCTGGATTAAATAAACAATTATTTATATCAATTATTTTTTAACCGACGGATAATGTTCTTTACTAAAATGTGTGCAAAAGGCATATTGATATCTATTTTTAATCATCAGATATCACTACTCTAATAATACGAAGTTGAGTATTAAAAATAATCAGACAAATTCAGTAACATGTAATTTAAAATCTTTTTCATATTAAACGTTTTTTAATTTATATCAGTGCACCGATATCACAAACAATTCGTCATATTTATAACCTTACGGCAATAGAAAATTTACGCGTCAGTTAATGGATGGAATTTGACTGTGATACAAGATTGTTTTATCACTGAAATAATTACGAAAATGGCATATAGCATATATTTTGATCGCTCCCAAAACTCTTGTTAGACTAATCGTCGTCTTGGGTTAACAAGGCTCTATCTGCGAAAACTAAAACTGTTCAGGAGAAGCAATGTTAGAATTCAGGAAAATGTACCTATTTGAATGAAATACACTTATGCATTACCATATGTGAATGAAAGAGACGATCACTTTTCAGAATGTGATTTCCTACAACCGGTATTTCTAATTATATATTCAGATTGAACCTTGATGCACTGTAACATTTGTATGTTTTTCAGATAGAACATTTTTCTAATTTGAATTTTGACGTATTGACTGACAACCGTATTTTTAATGTAAATAAAACTGCATTTAAAAGTAATTTTGTTAAAAAACGGCAGACGGAACCTTGTTTACCTGAGGAGACGTAATACTGACCTATAATAAAAAATGGATGCACCTTTGACATACAAACAAATCAATTATAGAATAGCCAATGGTATATTTCTAAATTAATATAACAGAGTTTTTTTAAATAATATGAAACGCTTATTTGGTTGTATATATTTATTATTATTATTAAGCTTATAAAAGTCTCGACAAAGAAGAATTTCGCGACAGCCACTTAAAATGTAATATTTATTAATGTGCCGTTTATGAGCTCTTGTAAGGATATCAAATTTCTTGTCATAACATTCTTCTTCAGTAAACATTTCGGTACATATGCAAGATTTTGTTAATAGCTTTGAATGATTTAGATGACATTTATAACATTTTTTGGAAAATAAATTATACTGTACATTAACTACTAAGCTTCGGCTCGCTACTTAGTTATTATTGAGTCGTATTTTTTTGAATATAATGGAAAATGAGTAGGTAATAAAAAAAAAATGATAGTAATATACCATCCACTAATAATTTTATTTTTTTTTTAAATTTTCATGCATAAAATTGACCAGGTGAAATCCGTATTCATTATTTCGAAGAGTATAACAGTTATTTCAAAAATAAAACACAATTTGTTTATACTACATTCACATGTTTATAATGATCAGAACCAAGAATTATCACCAGTTGATCATTATAAACATGTGAAAGTAGTACAAACAAATTGTGTTTTATTTTTAAAGTACATGTAATGCCTTTCCACCAAGAATTAGGAGTGAACAACTTATAAGTGTATAACAGTTAACTGACTGATTTATTGTTTGGGTTTGTATATATCGCTATATAAGAAGTCTGACTAATTCTGAAGGATTTACTTGAGGAAATCAATTAACCCCTTACGAATACTTACTGAACGTTCAATAAATAAAATTATTGAAATCTTATTTAGAATTATTCATAAAGTGTCATTAAACATGAAGAGTTTTCTTTATATTTTCCAGTCCCTTACTGTTTTCGAAATTGACTCCATAGCGTGGGCACAACTTTTTGGCTCAGTTTCTTTGTTGATTGATAAAGAAGCTGTGCTTTATTCAAAATTTCTTTTAACAATTAATGATTATTTGCATTATTTAAGTATTTTAGGTGAATATCAGTAATATATTCCAGTATAAAAAAGCTCATTAAGAAAGCTCATATAACAGTAGGTACCAATAATAATTATTAAAGTTGGTCGTGCCTCGAAAAGCTCCCTTCACTCCATTTACTTTCCAAGAACGATTAACGTTGAAGCGTGTACCTGTGCAAGTAACTAGCACACACCACTTGCTCAAGCGGCTGCGTTGACAGGCCGAGTCTGTAATTAGTTTTAGCGCCGCCCTGACGAATCAAGACATGTTCAAGTGACACAGGCCCAATTAAAAATATTGACGGAATTGACGCAATGCTAGCTAACATTTATATCCATGTACTGTTTTTTATTAACAAATCAAACGTCAAATCCATGAAAAAAATTGTATTGCAGCGACAACGAGGAATACTAGACTACTAGAGCAATATGCAAAAGCCCGTCAATAATATCATATGGAATGAAATTTGTCAAGGATAGGAGAAGAGCGAAACCGGTCCTGATCATTATGAAACAATGTGGAAGTAGTAAAAAATTTTTTTTTTTTATATTTTAAGATTTTCAGTTGTGCTCGAATGCTTGAAGATGCCGAAAGACGAAACCAGGGTCGTTAGTGACGAAATACATGGAAATGTACAAATTTTAACACTTTTGAAATTTTATTCTTTAAAACATCATATTTAAATTCCTTTCCTAACCTCAAATTAATCTTACTTTCTTTGAAAAGATAATTTAGACACTGATTAGCGAAAAGAATTTGACCACGCCATGTTGGCTTGAAATCTTATCAGTTATAGCCTACATTTGGAAGTGGTACAAAACAAAATGTGTTTTATTTTAAAAATTGTTGTTAATTCGTTTAGAATATGTACTACTGAGAAAGACAACGCAGATATATTTTAAAATCGAAATATGGAGTATATTGAATATCAAAACAGTCGGTCAATATTGAACCCCTCGTCGAAGTGAAATATGCGAATATCGCTGTAATAAAAAATGCAGCCCCTCCCCGATGCCAATTCGTAGCATGGTCTGGTAAAACTAACTGCATGTTATGGTATTCAAATTTCTTGTTTTTTTTCAATTTTCGATAAGAGAGTTAATTATACACTTATATAAATTACTCTGTACGTACATTCATAAAATAGACTCGACCGGTATTTATACAACAAAAAGCGCCTGGTTTTTACTATATTAAATGATTTCAATATAATAACAGCTTTTTCATCGCCAATCGTAAATTTACTACTGACGTTAAATGAGTTTTTAACATTTTATTTGAATACACTATTAAAACATAATATAGAAAGTAATAATAAGTAATTTAGACGATTTAATAAAGTCAAAATTATAAGATATAGTTGATTGGAATATCGTCTTCACCTTATCGTCAGAACTACATAAAGTTTTTATAGTGTTTTTGTACATCTAAATATTTTTATATTATTATCTTACTCCATATGTCTTTACGGCGTAGAGACATGGTTTCTAAAAACAAAAGACAAAAAACGGCTAGACGCATTTGAAATGTGATGCTTCGTATACCAAAGACGCACTAACACATGTATCCTGAACGAACTACAAATCCAAGGATAGACTATCAGCCGTTTACTCGGCTTTTTTGGCCACATCGTCTGCAAGCCAACCGACAATCTTGAGAGGCTCGTTGTCTCAGGAAAAGTCTTAGGTAGAAGAGAACGCGGGAGGACTCCACAGGCCTCTCCTTACCGATGGCCCTCAGACAAGCGGAGCGCATGAGTGACTGGCGAAGGATCGTCAAAGAAAACGGAGTTGTTGCAATATTCGGAGGTCACGACCCTAACCAGTGACTAATAGGACTGAAGAAGATGAATCTTACAGCAATTGGGTTATGCTAAATAAATGACAATTAGATCAATAAAATGATTTACATCTGAATCTCTATCTTACCCAACGTTATAGCCGTTACAGACTTACAGTTCGGACGTTAAGTACTGTGAATCGATTGTCCGGAGTGTTTCAAGAGTATATTACCAAAACTTGCCTCATATTTTCTAAGGTATGCTGAACAACATGTGTTAACAAACAATATACGAGGGTTAACAAAATGTTTAGCGAATATGAATTGAGTTCAACCCGACATCCATAATTATAACGCCACAAATTTACACAATTTAATTAGGATGTTAACTGCAAATTCTTGCTGGAGAAGCACTATATTTTTAAAATAAAACACAATTTGTTTTGTACTACTTCCACATTTTTATAATGATCGCGAGCATTATCCGTTGATCATCAGTTAATAATGCTTGCGATGAGCGAAATTGGCCCTTATCATTATAAAAATGTAGTAAGGTAAATGTGCTGGTAGTTGACCACGTACCAGTAATTGAAATTTTTCAAGAAAAGTGCCCAAAATAAGAAATGTATACGCGGGATTGCTCTAAATTGTAGAGTTCAGATAAGGGAAACCATCGAAGAAGGTTGAAGAAGTAACACATCACCATATATGTCATCGAGTGTCATAACGACCATTTGAAAACAACACCTTATGCATTAAGTATTTTATGTTAAATTTCTTAAGAAAATTGTTAAAGATATCAGTGAATGTAAGCATATGCTACTTGATTCAACCAAGAGTGGTCTTACAGGAAACTCTGATGAAATGTTGTCATGAAACTTTCTGATTAGACATGGTCAACTACTGAAAAAAAAAGTGGTCAACTAATGGAACTTTCAATTTTTCAGGTGGTCAATTACTGACACAAACACATGTCATTGACATTGAACACAATTTTTTTGTAACACACCTTTTCTAATTTATGAATACACTTCCTTAGTCATCATTCGGTCTAGTGCTAAATGTTAATCGTTTTTTTTGTTGTTGAATTTTTCTCTTAAACGGTCAACTACTGGTAAGTACTTTACAAATTGTGCTTTATTTTTAAAATGTAATTAAAACGGTTGATAATCGAATTACAGATAATCGGCCGCACAGGTTTATTTTGGCTAACTATGTAGGCCGCAATATAGGAATAAGACATTAAAAATGACAAATGACAGGTCTTTGTTAAAAAAAATTACAATATTATGTGTGTGTGCATTGCATTTTATTTTATATATACACCTACCTGTGATATGTGATTGTAATAAAACGTCTATAGAGCGGTCTGGGCTATTATATATAAGATTGTGTCAAATATTTTCAAATTATAAATCAGTTAACGCGCACCAATGGAGATTTTTTAACAAAGCTATTTAAGGGGAACTAACTAATTTCTTTGCTCAGTTGGTAACGTCGTTGGCTACGGTTACGGATGTCTCGGGTTCAAGTTCCAGTGCGGACAGTTTCAAAAATTGATCATTCAATCGATTTATGGGTTTCTGTACGTAATCATGAATGTTTTTGATGTCTGAATCGCCATCCCACCCATCCGATCCTCAAAAACGAGACGTAGTGAGAGCGATTAGCTAACCACTAGTCCTGTCCTAGCGCTATCCTTCTATCCCTACTCTCTTCGAAAAGAGAGGTCTCGTAGAAAAACTTTTGTTGAGATACCTCCATTAATAAGTCATGTGCTCCACGTTGGTGGTGAGCATGGTAAAAAAAGGAGAAAATAAATCACTAAAACGCCAAAGATAACAATTATTTGGTTAACATTCTTTATTGGCCTTGCTAGGATTTGAGACCGTAACATTATTAACTATACAATGTTCCCTAGGATATAAATTTAAGGCGACCAACTTTGCAATGAATTGTATTTAGCAATACATAATAACTGTTAATAAATCGTTACGTCAAACAAGTATCTTGATACAAACAAAATAAAATTGATAAAATAATTGTATAAAGTATAAAATAAATTAAATAAGAAAGTTTAAGACATCGACTGAGGGTGCTTGATGGAATTTCAATATCAAATTTGGATTATTGAGATTTTGTACACTTCCATGTATTTTGTCACTAACGACCCGGGTTTCGGGTTTCGAGTCCATCCGTGTGCTCGAATGCCTGAAGATGCCGAACGGCGAAACCCGGGTCGTTAGTGACAAAATACAAGTGTACAAAATCTCAATAATCCAAATTAAATAAGAAAGGTTACAAACAACAAATAAAAACTTGACCACCAATTACAAGGCGATAATTTTAATAATATAATTAGTTATGTATGAAATAATATTATACAAGAGAATATTCAATTAATACACCAAAGATAAACACAGCGGGAAATATAATACGGGAAAATAATAGACGCAACTTTATAGTGTAGACTTTAAATTCCTAGTATAATTTGATTTGCTGTAGCTTATAATCAAAATTTAGAAATTGTACAGGCAACATTTTACCTTATTTGATTTTGCACCCAGAGTAATTACCGGCTGCATAGTGCAATTAAAATTATCGAGATGACGGCGTTTAGATAAAAAGCTAATAAGGTGTTAAGTTGATTACAAATAGATTTTGATCTATTCGGTCTATTCCGGTTTCACATTGATTGAGTTGTTGATTTTAGTAACTGATTACCGCTTTCAACCGGCAGGTGCCGTTCGTTAAATTTATTCAAAGAAATTTCACAATTCTTGGGCCGAAGTTTTTGTTGGAAACCACGTTGGTTCCCCATCACCACCCGCTGTGTATAAGCGCTCATTGGTTCATGGTCGCATTCCACGTCGCTGCCTTTAAAAATGAAATTACCCTTATGCAATTATGAAGGTAAGGTTCTGAATAGTGGTGACAGTAAAGATAATTTTAAAATACCAGGAAAAGGCCGATGTTTATATTCCATATAAAGAATGAAATTCTGGTATTACCAAAACCGGGTATTTCGACTGTTTTTTCAATATCGAAATACCGGTTTTGAAAATGGAATATACTGTCATTACAAAAGAAAACGCTATAATCGTTTAATGGCTAACGCCAGCATTGACGAAAAAGTCTTTTAAGGTCATATTTTAATTAAAATAAAAAATAAATTGAACGTTTTTATGAATATCGACACTTCATACTTATAAGATATTTTTTGATATCGGTATATAATATAAAACACAGAAATACTGGTATTAATTTATTCTTCTTGTATTGAATCCCTTATTCCATATAACTTATATATCAACGTTATACACTATTTACTGTCTGTCAGTTTGAGTTAATCCGTGTACTCGAATGCCTGAAGATGCCGAAAGGCGAAACCGGGTCGTTAGTGACGAAATACATGGCAAAGTACAAAATCTCAACAATTCAAATTTGATGAACAATGATTTTGATATGTTCACAAATTATCGATTATCATTTTATAAAGTAAAAATAAAAAAATATTTACATGATAGATAATATGTCAATATATAGCATATTTCAATGCCCTAGACCAGGGCAGGGGAACTGTTGTATGATATAAGTTTGATTAATTTATTTGTTATGCAGTATTAAAATGTATTTACAATAATTTAATAGAAAAATGAAATGAAATTAAACGGGCAATTTGGATACATACAAAAGGTCGCAGGATCCTTACCTCTCCGCTAGAACCTAGATATAAAATATTAAAATACGCATTTTAAATTTGACTTGGTCGAGACTTTAACTGGGAACAAAGCGATACAAAATGTTTGTTGGGTATTCAGTCGAGAGAAAATCGTGCCACTTAGGAATTATGTAATGACAATTTTGGCGGCGAATCTGCTTCTGAAGTATTTATGTTGAAACAAAATAAATATATGAACTGGTGTCCCAAGTCGAATTTTACTTAATTTTTTTGAATCTGATTTCTTAGATATTTGTATATATAGTGCTGTTAGCTTGTTTCCTAATAATAATAACGAAATATTTCCTACACGATATTCTCATACATTATTTACGAGGTAAAATATGAAATATTTTAAACAATCTTACGATAAAAATATTTTGAATTAATGGAAACAAATTCAACTATGCGCACTAAAGTTTTGTTTAATTTTGTTGATATTGATTGTGAAACGTCCAAATTTGAGTTGGTACATTAGATAAAGATTGTGATGAAGACATTTCCTGGCAGAACGAGAGCTAAACTGACAATCTTTTATGACACCAAAGCTATCTTGACCGATTATCAGTGTAAATATTCAACCATTAAAATGTAACTACCCATTGTCAGTGACGTAGTTTTAAATAATTATCATAATTTGTTTATACATTTCAAAGACTATAAGTCTTTACATTCAACTAGTATTTTTTTACCCGACTTCGCCCAAGATAGAAGACGCTTATATAAGGTCATTAAGACGTTAGCTAGCTAATGTTAAAATTTGATTGACAGTTGACAATATCACCGTGGACCGTACCTCAATTATTATTTGTAACGTTTATACTACAAAATATTTATAGTTGCTTAGTGACATGTCGTTGAAAATAACAGAATATTCGGTATGGAGCTGTTGCTAGGCTATCTTGCTCAGCATTTGTTGATTTTTTTTTTATTTCACATTGTAAACGTCAGAAATACAGCGTTTTCAGTTTTAGATTAAAAGTTAAAGTGGAAAATAGCACAGTTGAACTAAAAATGGCAGCTAAAATGAAATGTGAAAATTTCACGTCGCTGCTGTACACCGTTTGGGAGGAGTTGTTGTGATGGACAGACATACAAACATACAGAAGCGTATATATTATAAGCTTCTGATTAGTATCAATAGTCATAATAAAAAATACTTACACAATTTTACATGAATTCTAAATTCGAGTTAAAGTTTAGATGGAAATGAAAATAAATCCAGTTTTAAAGCTCGATTGCGCTGCGAAAAGAATTCTCAAAGCTTCAATGCTAGATTCTTAGTGAGTAGTGGTGGCAATATTAAAACAATGTTTGTACAGATGTTTTTTCAATCTGTGATAATTCGTCCAATATGGGCAGTATGATAATTAGTGCAAGGGACAAAACTGTGAGTAAAAAAATTTTCATTTTTAAGTTCCCCACGTTTTGCACACAAAAATCTGGTGAAAATCAAACGTAAAGATAATCTTGAAGCTGGTTGTTGAAGTTAGTAGACCGATTATGGTTATCTTCCCAAAGAGAGTATTCGAGGTAAGTCGATTAGACTCAGAAAAGTCAAGATAAAGACGGTCTTAAACGCTTTCCCCCACATCTAACTGAATCTTTGTACTGCGCTCCTACTTGCCTGACCTATATTATGTCTAAAGTGTGTCCATAAAAAATACGGTTAGCTGAAAAATATTTCCCTTATAAGTTATAATATGAATCAATATGTAAAAATGGTTGATTCTTACAAAGGCAATGATTATAATTGTATTGATTGAATTGGCATTGAAATGTTCGACCTCCATTATAATAGGATAAAGTAACGAAGTATTTACAATAGTTCTTACTACCTAATAAAATATGTAGAACTATGTAATGTGATATTTCATCCTATGATTATAACTGAGTTGTGGGTTTACTAGATTTTAAGATTATATAACTGACTGTGGTTTCTAAGCGAGTAGGTACCTGATAAGTATAAACAATCCTAAATCGTTCTTTGATATTACGCTTCTCCTCGTGAAATCGTTGTGTTGTTGGTTGCTCTCATTTAGAAGAAATTCCTAAAAAATGACAAGTATAATGAAATGAATTTAAAACTAGAAGTGAGTATTTGAAGTAACATAATTTTTTTCGTAACCAGAAAGAAATTTTACTTAGTTTTTTCTCTGTTGCATAGTTTCAGAGATGTGTATTGTTATAACGATTATTTCCGTTTTTCTTAGCGATCGAGTGGCAAAACAGTGCCCCACTGGCATGGCAAGGTAAGTAACTTGTCAGATTACCGGCTTGACGATTTTATCAATCACTCGGTTAATAACCGGCACATTAAAAATGTTATCGCTACAACGTTAATCTGAATAAGTAATCACAATATAATCCGACTGTTTCACTTTTGAGTGCACCGCTGCCCAACGCCAATGGACACCGAATAAAGTCTAATGAAATAAAAATTGTCAGTGTCACATTATCAAAGCTCTGAGCTGATTAACTTGTTGAGGGAGCGGAGCGGTGTGCCTAGTCGCTGGAAATAGCTTAAAAATATTCAAAGAGACATTTTTGGTAACGCTTTTCATAAATCGAATATCTTTGTACAGTCATATACCAAAAATACCTTGTTATACAGAACGGTCCGGCGTCCGTGGCGCAGTTGGTAACGTCGTTGGTTACGGTTACGGATGTCTCGGGTTCAATTCCCGGTGAGGACAGTTTCATGATAAAAATAGCTGTAAATATTCATTTTTTTTTACCATGTCCGCTCGCAACGTGGAGCATATGGCCTCTTACTGGAGATATCTTAACAGTAACAAGTTTTTCTAGGAGAACTGCTTGTTACACAGTTGCTCAACCTCTACTTTTCGAAGATAGTAGGAATAGAAGGATAGGGCTAGGGCAGGATTAGTGGTTAGTAAATCACTCTCGCTACACCCCGTTTTTGAAGATCGTATGGGTGGGAGGGGGTTTTAGACAATCACAAATATTCATGACTACAAAAAGAAATTCATAAATCGATTGAAAGATCAATTTATGAAACTCTCCGCACCGGGACTTGAACCCGAGACATCCATAAAGGTAGCCAACGACGCTACCAACTGCACCACAGAACCGACGATGTTTTTTTGCGAAATTAAAATAAATTTTAAAGTATTCACGATTAAAATTACTTATAAAGATTTTAATTCCATAAAATGATCACCATTTGTGATTTAATATGATATTATCAATAATTTAAATATCGACCACTTTTACTAGCATTACTTGAATGGTGCTAACCAATGGAGGGGGTGATATTGTTATTATAAAATGTAATGATTGCTTATTTTATTTCAAAGACAGGTAGTTGTCTATTCATCTTGACAGTCATTAAAACATGATTTAAAAACCCCTTTCTCTCGTCACCTCATTTTCCAATCCCTGCTTTTACTTTGAATAACAGAAAATTCTAGTTAAAATACTAACTATTCAAATAAACCATATAGTGTGTCATGAGGAAAAAATAAAATCATTAGTTAGCGCTGAGGAAGTAATCGTGCTTTATTTCTAACGAATGGTGTGCGATAGTATTTAGTTAAAATCGTGCTGAAAGAAGGTGGTTACTCGCCATTTACACGTTGAATGAACGTGTTGGATTTAATGACTGACACCCTACAGCGCTAAGCGTCGGCAAAATGGATGTGAAGGAAAGATTAAGGATTACTCTTTCACCATCTCTCCAATACGTCATGCCTGACACATCATCATAGTTACTGATAATATCATCAATGGAATACGTGAACCGATCCTAAGAAGCTAGAAGTCAGAAAGAACTTTAGAACGATATATAAAGTAAATATCAATGACGAAGTTAATTTATGCAATATTTCACAATTTAGGGGTTGAACGAAGTGATTAATTAATTCAAGCTTCATCTTGCGGTGAGAAGGTTCTAGGTTCAATTTATTGCTTACTCAATATCGTGTACGTACAATAGATCTAAAAAAATTGAAGACTGGTGCAGAAAATTTATCGTAATAAAATTCGACTTATTATTTTGAAATTACAGTATTTATATAACATGATATAATATAATACATCTTGATTAATCTACAACGCAACACAAACACATTCTCTTTATCAGTGCACGCGCATAGAGAGACTATGTGCGTGAACCGAACGTGGGGAGAGTTTTTTTACAGCTTTTTTATAGCATATATACACACCCTCTCTATGTCTGCTCATCGTCAACATGAAACGTATATAAAATGGGTGGCTAAACTTTTAACCACTACGGGTGACCTGTTTTTGAAATTATTGACGGCGGACCACTACCACTAAAAGTAGTAATTTAAAGTCAAAAATAAGTTAAAATTGAAAATGAATATAGATAATACCAATATCAAGTTATTTTAATAGCCTTGAATGTATTCACGACGCTAACCATGTCAATCAATGTTTTGTTCAAAGAGAAAGCAAGATCAAACATCCACTTATCATCTTCCAATTGAGGATATGATTTATTAGCGGTTTCCGTAAACTCTTTTATTTCAACTAAAAGACACAATGATCTTTTTAAAAACTCTGCACGGCTCAACCACCTTGAATCTGTGTGCAATAGTAATTCCCCAAGATCAGATTGACATTCTTCTAGTAATGCTCTGAATTTTCGTCTTTGAAAACCGATTTCACGAACAGATTAAACTATTTTGAATGCGAAATATCTTATGAAATCGAAAAAAATAATTCTTGTTTTGAAGCATCAGACAGACGAGCGACTAGGAGCGGTTACGCGGTCGACGCTTTGGCCACTCCTGCTATAGGTGGTACGGCCACATGGTCATACTTTCTACTATATAACGTACTTTCTACTATATAACGTAGTTGTTTAGGTTGTTAACGTCTTTTTCTCTAGCTATTCTCGAGTGACTTTTTGACTTAATTCAACAAGTTCTGTACATTGACCATTCGACTAAGTAATATTTTCTTTTTGGATAGTGGTAATTACTGAAATTAAAATTTATCTCTAAGATATTAAATAACTTTATATGTACATAGTAGGTTATTAAATGAATCCCATGTAGCTCGTTGAGGTATCTAGTATATATGACAGGCTTAACACGGCGAAAAGATATATTACTTTCGAGCAAACGTGGTAATTATAGCTGTTTTCCATATAAATTTTAAACACCATGCAAAGCTTTCGGCGAGCGTGAAAGGGCAATCATAGTAGGTTCGTTAAATTATCTCAGAGAGTGGATGTATCTGCTTACTCATTTATTAACAAGGTGTTAAATTGTATATTTTGACACCCTGGGTATCAAGAACAAAGATAATTGCTTATAGTGTTAATGTTGCAAAAATATTTTCTATGTTATTTGCCTTCAGATCGAATCGAGCATTATCAGCAGGTTCATTAATCTAAAATCTGTCTTTCGGCTTTGTGATGGATTATTAAATATATATTTACACCCAATTCTCTTTATGCACGGTCTAAGACAACGGAGTAATTATTTTTTTGCATTTAAACGGCTATCAACATTGAGAAGTATTATTAAATATAGTTTATCGACTGCGTTTTATCCAATTGATGTATCCCTCAAAATTGACATTGTTCATTAGAGAGTAAAAACTGTTTTTATCGAAAACACTATCTTCTTTGAAATACACTCCTGTAAATTCTAATGTTCGCAGGTACGGGATTATAAGTAGGGACTGTCGATATAATAGTGGCTTACATCAAGTGGCCGAGTCAGAATTTTTAAAGCTAAAACCAATGTGAAATGTTTACATTCCAAAAAGTGGTCAATTTATTTTTCTAATTTACATTATAGGGCCGAGACCTGCTGTGTCGTCTTTAAAATGAGATCATATCATTGACTCATTTTCGTATTTTTGAGGGCTATATCAATTGGCCAAAACACCATCGAATTATGTATATATTTAAGAATACTTCGGCGCTTTGTAAATATCTGAAAAATTTTGGTTTTGCAGATATATAATTTTGCAATGGAAATGACGATATGGACATCAAATGGAGGTATCTCAACAGAAGTTTTTCTACGTGAACTGCTTGTTACACAGTTGGTCAACCTACATTTTTCGAAGATAGTAAGGATAGAAGCATAGGGCTAGGGCAGGATTCGTGGCTAGCTAATCGCTTTCTTTACACCCCGTTTTCAGGATCGGATGGAAGGGTAGGTGGGAGGTAGTTTTAGACATCACAAACATCCATACCTATGATCAGAAATCCATAAATCGATTCAGAAATCAATTTACGTAATTTATACGGATTTTATTTTTGATTTAATCTTTATTTTAAGTAACTTTAAAAAACAAATATTTATTTATGAAGAAATTCGTAATCAAATTATTTTTATACTCGCCGAAGATTTATTAATAATATTTTTGTTAGTATTACAAAATACCAAATGTTTCTTCATCAATAATTGAGTTTTTAAATAAAATAAGTAAGTATAATTTTATCTATCTAGCGAGAGTAAAATTTTTAACCTTCGTGTCAAATGTGCAGTTATTGTGTACGATGCAACGATACGTGAACACGAATAAAGCTTTTTTAAATTATGAGAAAGATGATTGCATTTATAATTACACCTTACGTGTTGAAAATTTTAGCTGCAGATGTCTAAATTTACCAACGATAATTGTCAATTATGAAAGTTAGTTTTGTTGTTCATCCAAACCGTTATTTGAGAGATTTCTTTAACGTTATAATAATGATTACTTTTATGGTTTTAAAATTGAAAAATAATGGCTCCTCTTCGATCCTAACTACTGCCATAATTCTTCTTTTTAAAATCGTAACCAATGTCATAATATTATCCTATCGGCTGCTCGTCGTACGAGTATTTTAACTATTATTCACTATCGGAAGCTTAACCCTTTTACTCCCATTGCGCCGATATATCAGCAATATATGCAAAAACTCCCATTGGACCGATAGTTTGGAATCAAATTTATTACTTGTTCTAACTTTTTTTTGTCATTTTTCGTCTGGTGTCGATAAAGCACACTATTGTTTCTATATTAGGCATAACTAATTCATTTAATAAGTGTTGCAGTGGTTATATTTTGTGTCAAAGTGTATGCAGTCAAAATATTTTACACCGTAAAAAACGAAAACAAGACCTTCTTATAAAAAATTTATTTCATAGAGAAATAACGAAATGTTTTTTTTTCTGTTTGTGAGTAAGAATATATTATAATAGGGGATTAGATATATCAATTGTAAATAATAAAATTTCTTCACACTTGTTTTGTAATCCAAACATTGTTTTATCTTCTTTTTCTAACTAAATATGTATGTGTTATTTTTTTCTTTTGTTTTTTTCAAGTAAACTCTCAATATTATTGCTCATTATTACTTTATACGCTATGTATGGCGTATAAAGTAAGGAAAGTCAGAAAAGTTTCAAATTTTCCCAAAAATCGCTTAGGAGTCTTCGAATATGTTGGGCTAGATCGGTAGGGAGTAAAAAGAGTTAATCTTCTTTATATTCAGTGTTCGATTATTCTGAATCGTATAACATCGACTCATGCTAGTTGTCGTCTGCGTCTTTCTATAAAATATCGTACTTTGTTTCATCATGGACAAAAGCCATGCAGAATTTCTTAAAAGAGTTAATCCACTATTTTCTACTGACACCCTTATTTCCACTCACTACTTCTAGGGATCTTCACAACTGCTGCACAAATGACAGCGATTGTAAGACACCGTCGATTATAATCGACCGCAACCCGAATTAAGTCGCACCATTATATAGGAACAAAAATGCGCACCTTACAATCGATAAAAACGGTATTTGATTATTAATAATGTCGCTATGACTATTATATAGTTGTAATGTGTTTTTAAAATTGATTTGCTTAAACAAATTGGATATCAGAAAGTTGTCATGTGCAACATTCTTTTTTAAATAATATTATTACATAATAATACCAAAGAATGTGTTTCATTATATTATTCAATATTAAAGCTTCCATTATACTTCTTACATTTCTAACACCAAGCCCGGCTTTTCGAATAGAGCAGAACCGGAAACATGGCATTGTATTGTTTGTACTATAATATTTTTCTACAATAGTACTCATTTCTTTCTTTTAATATTTAACATCTTTGAACACTAGTTACTTAAAAATATGGATACATGCGTTTCAACACAGTTTTTAACGTGTTGGCCTGCGGGCCATATTTACATACAAAATGACTAAGTCAATAGTTGACGCGTTAATAATAAATATCATTGTATTTTTAATATTTACTTTTAATGTGGCTTAATTTTTATCGTATGTTAGTAGTTATTTATTTGTGAGACGTTCTTAACATTCAACTGTAAAGATTAACATAATGTAATAATGTAACTGTTTTATTATATATCGACTGTGTTTTGGCCAAGTGATGTAACCCTCAAAAAATACAAAAATGAGTTAATGATTGGATCTCATTTTAATGACGACAGAGCAGGCCTCGGCCAAATGATGTAAATTAAAAAAATTAATTGACCGCTTTTTGGAAGGTAAACATCATTTTACATTGGTTTTAGGTTTTACAAATTCTGACACGGCTTCTTGATGTAAGCCACTATTGTATCGACACTCCCTACTTATAATCCCGTATCTGCAAACATGAGAATTTACAGGAGTGAATTTCAAAAATTCATAACGCAACTCACCATACAAAGTGTTTTGGATAAAAACAGTTTTAACTCTCTACGAGTTATATCAATTAGTCAAGACATCATTGATTTTAATTTATTTGTAAATTCTTGTCATCATACAAAATTATGTTGTTATAAGTCATTTCATATTAATAACCCGATTTGAATTTATTTTCAATCAGTTGATTGCTGATGCTGTCGATGAGTGAAACTGTTTCTGATCATTATAAAAATTGTAAATCTAGTATAAAATATGCGTTTTTTTTTAATTAATAAATGTATAATTACATTGTTTTTCTTTCAGATTTCAAAATAAGAGTTTTAGTCTATCTGTATAGAAGGAACGTTTTTAATATGGCAATAATCTAGACAAATTGATCATTTGTTTCTTTTCGTTACGCTATAAAATGTCTCATCAGGATTTACGGCCATATATAGTGTCTATTACTTTGTAGCTGTCGTCAATTATGCTTAAAAACGTCCAGTACTAAATAAACTGAGATCGTTTAGTATATTTTAATAGATATACAGGTAACAAGCGAAGACGTGTGCACATAAGGAGGTAAATTTGCATAATAAAATGACAGTAGCTTACAAAAACAGCTGTAGTCCATGTTTTTTTCTGAGAAAGTATTTTTTTTTTTTTTGGATATCAATTTGATGGAGCATTAAGTCCTAAGGCGCGTTAGCGTCATAGTTCTTTGAGTTTCCTTCATCTCTAATGTTATTTTTTTTTCACTTCCATCGTTGCAGATAGAAGGGCGTGATCGCTGCGGAGCTAAGCAATCCACAATGAAGCCAATTCACGTGGGCACCAATTGCATTTATATAAATATACCTCCCCGCATACCGCACCTACACAGATATACATATATATACCAACGCATACACACATACGCACATGCACATGCAATACGCAAGGAAGCATCCAGAGAAAAGTCATTTTCTATTACAAGGGGCCGTGTTTATTTAATTTAAACAAAGAAAAACCCTGTTTA
Source organism: Himalopsyche phryganea (assembly GCA_022494535.1). NCBI lineage: Eukaryota > Metazoa > Arthropoda > Insecta > Trichoptera > Rhyacophilidae > Himalopsyche > Himalopsyche phryganea. Next base: position 1,459,892 of record JAGVSL010000137.1, on the reverse strand, counting down.
CATCTATGGGGGGTCGTTGAGCAGAACTGCTCTCGGTCTAAACGAATTCTTAAGTATTGTCTCATCGTAATTTTGTAGGTAAGAGATCGTTGGGTTATAATGTTTGCCTACATCACTGTGAAACTTTTGAGACATTTCGCGAACGAACTCTCGAATTGTAGGTACTTTTAACTCTCCTGTAGTAGCGAGTTACGTACGTACCACGGGGCGTTACATATTTGTCGCAATGATTTATTTAAAATAATCTGAAGAGTCTTCAGATGCTTGTGGTGAGCATAAGCCCATACCGGAGTAGCGTACACCATAATTGGGCGAGTTATTGCTGTATAGAGGAGCAGCTTGCTTTCGAGAGTAAGTTTGCTTCTCGCATTTAATATAAAGTTTAATCTTCCTTTTGCAGCATTAGCTTGACGTGTATGTCGAGTAGTCATAAAATTATTTTAATTTTGACCCATAATTCATTTCTATATATGATTTATTATTACCATTGCGATTTAAGATAACGTAATTTAAATTTAAATAGCAAATTTTATTTATTTGTAAACGAAAATTTCAATACATGACATTATTATTGACGCCAATGCGTCGTGCATTTAGATCAGTGATTGCTAAACGGTCGCTCGCGAGCTACCGGTAGCTCGCGGTGGCATTTTCGGTAGCTCGCGTAGGATATTTTATTTTATGTATTTTCGAAAATTTTCAAGAAGATGTCGTTTCATCAGAAATGTAATTGATAGAATTTCGATATGATTTGTCGCCTAAAAGTGTTGCCTGAACTGTAGAATCTGTATGGCCTTTTATCCCAACAGAAAAGTATCCAATTTTAACTCAAATTGCGCTAAAAATGAAGACATTTTTTTATTATACCTACTTATGTGAATCAACATTTTCCACTAAGAATGTGGTCAAAAGAAAATTTAGAGACATGCTCACAGGTTTACATCTTGATAATTGCATTCGGATGGGAGTGACTAGGTATTCACCGAGAATTGAAAAAATTCTGCAGAAAAGTGAATGCCATTCTTTTCAATAATTATTTACTTTTACTCACACTTATTTCAAGATATTTTTCAATTATTATTTTATTTATAAATAAATAATTAAACCACGCACTTTATGTTTTATTGGAAGCCCGATGTCCTAATTCATTTTAGATAATATAATAATATCATATAAGGATGATGATAAAAAATTATAAAGAAGGAGTATGTATAAGTAGCTTACCAGAGAATTTCAATTTCTGAAAGTGGCTTACGTCTTTATTGAGTTTGGAGACCACTGATTTAGATAGTACATATAACGAAAAACGGTAATAATAAAAGCATTTTTATGAAAACAGCATAGAAAACAACAAATACTAGCTACATACAAATATTTAAACAACAATACACAGACCTCTTTGCTGAAAATGTTCACATCTCTAGGCAATGCATCGATCAGCCGAATGGCTCTTGCAACTGTCAAATCATATGACCGACGTGAAGAACAAGTCTTAAGAAAAAAAAATGTTTGGTTGGTTATGGTTTCAGCCACGAAGATAAAAAGTTAACAGTCTTGAGAATTTCAGGATTATAAGCTCGTCCCCAAAGAAGAAGAGGAAAATGTTTAAGAAACGAAAGGATTCCTAAAAGAAATTTATTTGGGTAGCACTATTTTAAGCAATTACTTAAGGGAAAACACGTACATTTTTTTAAATAAAAATATCGCAGAAATTTCGTATGTACTCGCTCCAATTGCATCTTGGAATTTTCACATCAACTCCACATAACATACTCATATTCAAGCGTAGTTAAATCCAAGGAGATGTAAATGAGAAAAAAAGGTGTTAACGCATTAGAATATACACTACACAAACTAAACCAGACCAACCCTAACATAACCTACTACAACTTAACTCAATCTGTTAAAAGAATCCGTGACTAAGTGGAATCAAAGATTGAGTGTACCAAGTTCATACTATCTAATACAAAGTGCAATTATTTATAACCCATATTAAAATAGTCAAACTATGTTGGTGAATGATTTTTAAAGCATTTTTTTCTACAAAATTATTCATCAGATTGATGAGGGGACGACATTTTCTGAGAGGCATTAATAATGTATGTATTTATATGCTTGATGATTCAAAAAAATGACGTGCATTGATTCAATACTATGATGTTATTATTAGTATTACAATTATTTTGACTCTTGCAGTTATTGCAGAATGCATTCCAGTTGTCAGACCTTGTCGACGGTGACTTTGATTGAGAGATAATAGAAAAGAGAAGAGTTGCAATTTGTCTGCGAGATTATTAAGAAAATATGATTTCATAACGAGTATTCCCATTTAATATGAAGCATTTAAAATTCCGCACAACCATCTTGTTAAGTATACAGTCAGAACTAGATATAAACGTTGTTTTACCAGCGCTGGTGGTAAGCACCAGCACTCAGCTATAAGATGAACTTCTTACATTCTCAGTTGTTTTGAGTTTAAAAAATATGGTATTAATTATTGTTATCTCTCAATGGTCCTCGGGGATGTAAATATATTTCTCTTTATTATCTTTTATTTATACTGTGACCACAATTTAAATTTTAGGTAATCAATATAAAATGTCTATAGTGTCTATGTAACAACGATGTTTTGGCCAATTAATGTAGCCCTCAAAATTGAAATTGTTCAGGAGAGAGTAAAAACTGTTTTTATCGAAAACATTATAATATGGTGAGTTGCGTTATGAATCTCTCTTGTAAAATCTCATATTTGCAGATACGGGATTATATGTAGGGAGTGTCGATATAATAGTGGGATACACCAAGTGGCCGGGTCAGATTTTTTAAACCTAAAACCAATGTAAAATGATGTTTCCCTACCAAAAAGTGGTCAATTTATTTTTCTAATTTACATCATTTTCCGAGACCTGCTGTGTCGTCTTTAAAGTGAGATCATATCATTGAGTCATTTTCGTATTTATGAGGACTACATCAATTGGTCAAAACACCATCGAATTAGGTATATATGTAAAAATACATCGGCCTTTTGTAAATATTGGAATCCGAAAAATTTTGATTGTGCAGAAATACAATTTTTCAATGGAAATGACGATATGGATATCAAATAGAGGTATCTCAACAGAAGTTTTTCTACGTGAACTGCTTGTTACACATGATAGAAGGATTGGGCAGGATTAGTGGTTAGCTAATCGCTCTCGTTACAGCTCGTTTTTAGAAACGGCCAAAATCGCTTGGCCGAAACCTGCTCTGTCGTCTTTAAAATGAAATCTGATCATTAACTCATTTTCGTATTTTTTGAGGGTTACATCAATTGGCTGAAACATATTCGATATTATTTGTTATATAAAGAATTGTTGCTTCTGTTACATATCAATATTTTTAAATTCCGAAATTCAGTTATATTCCCAAAGCCAAGGCAAGTCGAACTATGTTCATAAAAGCCAAATAATAGTATCACAACGGTTTTTAAAAGTTCGAATAATTAAATTAAATTGATGGATGGCTATTTGGCTTACTACTATACTCTTTATAATTACTTATGCTTGTAAATGATCAATCACACTTCAAAACATAATCATGCATGTTTTGGCATAATCAATTATTATTATTAATGAAGAAACGCTCCTAGTATAATATGCGGCTTGCAAGTAGTGGTTTGGCGATTCCTGCCTAATAATAAAACTTTGTAAATTAAATCTATTAAACAGAATTGAAAACAAATTTGATTTCATGTTGGTTTTTCTTAAATATTGCTTATTCTACCATCTTTTATAGCGATGAAAAACCATTTCTAACGACTAGTCTTAATTGAATTCTATCTCAAGACTTTTGAAATTAATTTACACAAAAATTAACGTACCATACGAATTTAGATAGACTTTTTATAGCCTAACTATTAATGATAACACATGCATTAGAGCCTTAGTTATATATGTTGACATTCATGGAAAATAATTATTACGAATTGCAAAAATATTTTTTGTTTTCAACAGTATCTAATAATTTAAAAAATACGTAAATTTACCTATACTCACCCTACCATTAGTGAAACAGTATTATTATGATATCCTATTGATGTTCGTCGACTTTTTAATATGTCCCCTGTGACCCCTTTACTTCTGGAATGTTCATTAAAATAACACCTTTATGATTTATATTTATGATCATACTTGTGACAGAAATCATGATAAGTAAACTTTGAATTTTTAGTAATATAACTACATATTTTTAGAATCAACCATAAGACGGACACTTGGATGACTAGATGATATAAGTAATTAACATAGCTGGTTATCATTAAGAATATTAAGATGACCACATGCGCCCGGAAAGACAATGACCGATCAGAAGTTTCCATGTGAAAGTCCTTGCAAGAATAATTAAAAATAACGGCATCTTTCCAGTTTTTCTAAAAGAATATGTGGTATTAGAGCTCAAGATTAACCCGAGGAGAAAAAACACCACAAACACCGATGATTGATATTATTTCTAACGTTCAGTTGAAAAAATGTAAATTTTAATTTGCCGTTGTCGGGACATGAATTCAGACTCTTTCAGTAAAAAATTAACCGCTATAAAACAGTTAATAATGAAGAATTAAAAAAATACGTATTCAGCAATACATGATGTTTACGAAACATTATACTTGACAAATGGTATTTATGACAAGTCATCAACATGACGCTGCAGATTTACGAAACATTATACTCGCCAAATTTAATACTTGAATTATAAAATAAAAATATTATGCAAATGCAGTCAGTAAATTTAAGTGTTGACCGATATAACCATAACGACCAATTCTGCATACGTAATGATAAAGGTGAACGCTCTGAACACGCAAGTCATGATGACTAAAGCAGAACACAGACAACGTATATATGGACGACCAAAGGAAGTGCGGATATTAAGTCGTCACGCCCAGAACTGCAGACATCTCTCCGGAATCGCATAATCGTCACACGTTATTCTACGCCTACAGTTAAATCTCGTCAATCATAAAACAATTGGTGTTATATTTTTAAACATATCATATATCTATCATTTTTAGTCACTATCTCATTCTAAATCGATTATGTTAAAAAAATACAATACTCGCAAAAAAACCATATAGTTTAAAAATATTAAAATGTTTCCTGTCATATTTGAGTGTTACCATCTCTGATCAATAATAATTGAAGCTACTCAAAGGACGATTTTGAAAGAACTGTAAGTCCTGTTAGCGTTAAAGTTTTACTGCTTTCTTCTTTGGAAGCAGAAAAGTTAAGCAGTATCTGTCGCGGAAAATGCAGACAAACAAGAGCATTAACGCAAGTAAATAATTTTATTGCTTTCATCTACCATCCGAGTAAGTTAAATAGCGGAATTCACATAAAACTTGCAAACCTATGCTGTTCTATAATATCTATTATCTAAATACCAAGTTAGGAAAGCTTAAAGGCTTTTGGTGAAAATTATTTATCAAGCTTGTTAAAAGCCGAAACCACTAGAATAGCGTTTGAAATTTGTCTTTATCTCTACTATATAGCACTGTCGGTCACAACAACTCCTCTCAAACAGCGCATACCAGCGACGTGAAATTTTCACGTGTCATTCTGGCTGTAATTGATAATTCAACTGCGCTGCTATTTTCAAATTTTAACTCTAAACATTTAACTTTTGACCTAAAACTGAAAACGCGATATTTTTGAAGTTTCGAAAAGTAATAATAATAGTCGGCTAGGAACAGCTCAATACTAATATATTCTGCAAATGATATTTGAGATAGTAACGCGAACGTAGATATTTGTGTTCAATATTGAGTTTCATATTTGAGATTTGGTAGAAAGTGAGTGGTAAATTCGTACAACTTGGTGTGACTCTGATCGTATGTTTAATTTGCGGCGCTGCAGGAGCCTTTAATAAATGCAGATCAACAAGATGTCTACCGGGATGTTCTGCGGCGCCATAACAAGAGTGCATGTTGCAAAATTGTCATCGTTTATTTTAGCTGGTTTCAACTCTTAACATTATTATTAATTGATTGATTATATTTTGTGGGTGTAACAAAAGTTGACGGTAATATTTTCAAATTTCAACATTAGCTAGCCAACGTCTAAATTTAACAACCAAATATGAGCGTTCCCATCTTGGGCGAAGCTGGGTAAAAAATACTAGTTTATTTATATATCTGTAACGCTGTACACACACACTCTCTGTCAGCGCATGTGCAGTGAGAGAGAGTGTGCGTACGTTTACGTTTTGAGTAAATTTTTAACGCACACATACTGTCTCTTTCTATCTGTGTCTGCGTAATTTTCGCATCATTAGAGATCGCACAACCACTTATTAATAAGTTATATCATATTAGAACTTTGCCTCTCGCTCTAAGGTTCAGCTCTAGGATTTAGTATCACGGGATACATACACAGCTATAGAGTCACGGGATCCATACATACTAATGCAGTGACAGGCTCTGTGTATTACACAGAAAACGTACCATGAATTTATCATTCAATACCAATACTATGGATAGTATTTTTGTGCAGGTAAAACGGTGATTTTTAGTGTGAAATATTGTTCAAACGACACCAAGAATTTTGTGGCAAAGGTGTATTTACTATGTTAAAATCGCTAAGGACTTGACCGTGGAATATTCTGAGCGCTAAACGGTTTTAGTTATAAATTCTTTCCGTTAGGCTACATAGACCTATTTATATTATTATGTGAAACAAGGTTTGATGTTTCTATAATGGATTCTTATTTAATTTTCATACATCATATTTTTTTGTTCTGGTGGTTGAATGATCCCACTACTAAATAGAAAGCTTAAGTAAAAACTGATGTCTCTATTAGAAAAGTTTGCAAGAACACGATGCAAATAGGAAAATAATGAATCTAAAATAGCAAATAGATATTTGTAACTTGTGTGGTGAATTCGGAGCAAGCTGCATTACTAAAATATATTCGTGCAGGCATCATCAAGATTTTCAAAAACAAATACATAACATAATTTAAGACATCGACTGAGGGTGCTTGATGGAATTTCAATATTAAATTTGGATTATTGAGATTTTGTACACTTCCATGTATTTTGTCACTAACGACCCGGGTTTCGCCTTTCGGCATCTTCAGGCATTCGAGCACACGAATGGACTCGAACTGAGTTAGAGTCCATTCGTGTGCTCGAATGCCTGAAGATGCCGAAAGGCGAAACCCGGGTCGTTATTGACAAAATACATGGAAGTGTACAAAATCTCAATAATCCAAATTTAAATACATAACAATTCTTAATGAAGTTAGTATGATAGCACCGAAAACGCTTCTAATCGTAATATAAAATTGTTGAATTGGTGTAAAAAATGAATTAAATACCTTTATATCTATATGTATTAACCATTTATTGATCGACAGCTGTTATTATAATTCTTCCAATATTTTAATAACATGATGTTCATTAAGTCTAACATTTATTTTTTTTAAACTAGCATTTACGTCTGAAAGTTTTTGAGATTGACTCGACACTGATAGATCCTTTGCAACCTGTCTCCAGTCGCCAGCCCCAACCTTATAAGGATCTTGCATTACACCTTCTAATCAACGCAACCTTGGTCTACCTACACAACTTTGAATGCAATTGTCCTAACTGTCTTGGGTAAATGAAATTAGACACTTACTTTTTTGTGTAATTTTATTATGTGTGTAATAAGAGACTTAAATTGTATATCTCCAACAAGCACAGAGTCTAATTTATTACTGTTTTCAATTGTTGTTTCGGAAGTCATCTTAATTAATCAGGTCATTGTAATATCCGTCTACCATATAATGTTTCAAATATGTAAAACAATTAGCTGTCAAAGTGGCGGATGCATTCCTATTGCCACGTCATAAGGTTTGAACCATAGACAATTTATATTCGTTGTTGAGTTTTGTTAGACTATGACTATACTTGAACATTGCATGTTAAAACATAGCCAAATTATTGTATGTGGGAATGATATTACCATGTCTTGATCTTAATCCCTAGGTTAAGAAGTCTGACCCACGATAAATCTGCATATGACCAGTTATCTTCATTTATATAATATTATTTTAATAGAAAACCATTTGATTTAAATTAATGCAATGTTTCCTATTCTGACATTAAAATTAAAATGTATAGTTCTAGCTTTAATTACAAATAAGCCATAATAAACATACGTCAAAAATTCAAAAAATAGATAGACATTGTTCTTATTCACTTTTAAGGTGTTAACTGTCAATTCTTGGTGTAAAGCCATTGTATTGTTGTAAGTTTGAAAACGAAAACTAGTTTTGAATGTTCTGTCTGTTTATTTCGTATTACCTAAGGGTCCGATTGTGTAATGATATGACCGATTAAATGAATAAAAGTAATATTTTTTTTTCATTTTTATTCAAATGACTAGCCGAATTTAATGAGCATACCCGATAGCTTTTGCTAAAGTGTGTGAAAGCTCGCTGAAAAATGAGAACGCTGATGTAAAAGTATTCCAAACATTTTCATAGACCAAGTAAAATGTATTTTTCGTATGCAAGTATCTTTTTTGAACGTTGTTTCTAGAGTTCTGCAATGGATAATATAGGTGACTTTTACAAATCTAAACATTTTTTTAAAATCGTAATGTTTTTGAAATACCTTACTGACGAAGACTTTGAGTAAATTAAAAACAAGGCATTACGCAAATAATAGGCAAGAAGCTTAATATTATTGATAGTTTTAAAACACTCGAGTTCAGCTCGTACAGAAACGACGCCAATAGCCATCCACAAAGTCACAAAAATTGTATTCTAAAAATTTAATTTGATGTAAATTCTGGAAGTACTTAAATCCTAACCCATACGATCGCTATGGTACAGATCATATCACTAGACCGAGGCCGATAATACAGTTAGAATAGTTTGATGTTTATTTGTGTATTTTTTTAATTTAATATTTTTATATTTTATGGTTTTTAAAAAAATTTTTGGGATTATAGCTGGTATTACATTACAAATTTTGAAAATTATAAAATTATACGAGACAAACTAGATGAGAATTTTTAGAGGATCACAAATTTAAATTGAAAAAAATTAAATTTGATATTGATCTTGCTTGGACTTGAACCAGATCGCTAGGGCAAACACTTACCACTGGACCACAGATGCGTCACAGTGTTGAGTCTATTTACGCTAACTGTCAAATTTAGGAATATCAATCAAAATAAAACTAAGTGAACAGACAGGGTTAAACTGATAAAATAATAAACAGAAAATTAAAATAGTATTATTGTGAAAAAAACCAAACAAATTTACTTCTGCAAATACAGAATTCAACAAATTAAGGCAATGATTATTCAGAAGAATAATTATTCAATCAAGTAAACATAATGCGAAGTCGAATTATAAAAAATAATCATTTGAATGTAACAATAAATTATTATATATGACAACCGATGTTGAGATGTCGAAATTATAGAATTAATGTGAAATTTCAAGGATGAAGCGAAGATTATACTGAGTTTAAGGTCTCTGGTGAATTAAGGAGGGTGATTTTAAAGTAAACCAAGGTACATTGAGAAAATAATATGCAATAATGAAAGGATAGCACGCAGAATGCTGTTTATATTATACATTCAGTGTTGATATTTGATATCTTTTCGAATGAAGAATGTGAAAACAACGGATTTTCAAATTCACATGTACGTTTAAAATATTGTTTTATATACGGAAACTATATATTGAGATGTTGTTTTTACATGGACTCCTAATGAAGGTATCTAAGCACAAGTTTTTCTACGATAACTGTTCAATCAGTTAGCGCAGAAAATTCTTAATGTGCAAGTGTCACGTCAACATTCTCCCAATACGCACGATGCGCCAACATATATAGAGAGTGTGTGTTTGTGTATGCTGCAGTATTAGATATGCAGATAAATCAAGAGAAATATAATACGTGAATTGCAAATTCTTTTTATTAAAAACTAGCATAACCATACCCGTCATAGATGGCGGTATTGAAACCGATATATTGAATGTCTAAAATAGCTAGTACGTCGGAACTGTGTGTGCATTGCACAACATTTTGTTTTATTATACACCACCAACGCTTAGGTCATGAGAAAATTTTATAACTAGATGTGATATCAATAAAACGTCTACAGAGCGGTATGGGTTATTATATATAGGACTAGTGAGTACCCGGCATGCGTTGCAATGCCACTCAAAGAAAGAAAGGGTTTGTGTTTTAATTCTGTTTATTGAACTGATTTTGGATTAGAGGTCTGCACAGGCCGAAATTTCATAGACTTACCCGGTTCGAGCCCATCATCTTCAGGTCTGGCCCGACCCGAACCCGAGTTTCAATATCACACTTGTTATAACACAATATTTTTGTTTTTCGTCTGGTGCGTACACGAATAAATCAGATTTTCATTTTTTTTCTTCAGAACCCTTCACGGGTGTGTGCATAACAACTCACCGAAGTTTCATCGAAATCGTATGAATGGTAAAGGAACACGTAAAGGACAAACAAACATTTATTTTATATAATATTTCCCGGCATGATCACAATAAGTCCTTCCTGAAAGTTTCATCGCGATCGGTTGAGTAGTTTAGGAGCCTATAAGATCCGGACAAACCAACAAACAGACATTCATTTTTATATATATAGATAATATCTCATAAAAATGTTTGTAGACACAAACAACGTTATATCTCAACAAACATTTTTATACGAGAACTGCTTGTTACTCAGTTGCTCAACCTTTCTTTTTCGAAGAGACGGGAGTGAGAAGGGAGGGCTAGGACAGGACTAATGGTAAACTCCGCTCCTTTTTTAAGGATCAGATGTTCGGGAAGGAACTTTAAGTATTACTTATATTGATGCCTTTGATCAGAATTCCATAAATCGATTTAAAAGTCAGTTTATGAATCTGTTCGTACAGGAATTTGAGCCCGTGAGTATCGTGGCCGAAGACAACGACGTTGAGCACTGGACCACTGGTAATTATGCCATGGTTATTATATAATACAAAATTAATAAAATAGCCGTTGCACATTCTCGAATTGTGAAGTCTAGACAAACCTTTTTATTTGGCGAATGATTCGATTTTGATTTTTATGACGTTGTTTGCGTCAAAATTGCATTTATTTTCCATCACGGCAACGCGCCATCGCTATTTCCTGTAAACATGATCTAAAAAGAAAAGTTTCGTAGCGAAAAATCTAGTACAAACATTTTTACAGTATACTAACATAAAATTTTCTATTTCATCATCCCAATTGATAAATAATTAATGATGTTCATAATATAACCTGATGCAAAAAATTGAGTTACATTTTATCTGACAAAAATACGTGCTGCGGATGTCGCGAGAGAGCCTCAACCATGCATGCCACTTCTTCTGAGAGGTGGATTCTTCTCTACTGAAAGACTGTCGGCCACCATCCATTGAATTTATTTGGTCTAACTTGTGGATGCTGGGGTGACCTGGGAGCAAATAGGGATCCTGAAGGCATCGCAAGGGATAGCGGATGAGGTCAAAAAAGACGATGGTTTATTTTATTATGATCCATAAATTAATATGTCGGGTCGTTGGCGTAGTGGTCAACGTCGTTGACTTCGGTTTAAATCCCGGGCGGACAGTTTTATAAATTGATTTTTCAATCGATTTATAGATTTCCCTCCCACTCATCTGACACACCCAGGTTTTTTTGTTAAGTTTAAGTTTTATTAGAGTCCATAACTGAAAACGCACAGTGTTAATGACAATGATTCCTAGAAATCAGCCCGACTCTTGTCGCGAAGGGCGCTCGTTCAATAACCGGCGGGCACATTCGCTGAACGAGTCCATTTTTGACGGAAAGAGGTGGCTTCGACGATGCGGAAGTCATTTATGATTTTATGTGTTAATAGTCGATTACGATCTGTCGAGCCGGGCGAGCCGCCGGCCTCGTGGCCCGCACCGGTGACGTTGTGAATTGTTTGTGTTTGTTTTGAATTGGACTTAATTTAAAATCGTTTATCGTGTCACTTGCATTATAACTTAAAGTAAATTCATGTGTTAAATAAATGTAAATGTAGAATCAATTTTAGGTGTGTATTGTAAACCATTGCATCTTCGATTAAAAATAAATAAGTGTTGAACCGGATTTGAAATGGTGTTTTTTTGAGAGCCCAGTCCTTCCAGGACGTTCGATAACCAGCCTTTCGCCTCTCTTCGATTCGGGTCTTCTCACACCATATTCTAAAGAAACGCGGCGCAGTAAGAGCGATTAATTAACCGCTAGGCCTATTCGCCTATCCATACTCTCTTCGAAAAAGATAAATTAGGCAACTGAGTATCATGCAGTTATAGAAAAATTCTGTTGAGTTCAGATCCTCCACATTGGGAGCGGACATGTTACAAAATATTTACACAATCATTCATAACTGATATGTATTACGTTCCATCTCCGGTCATATATTTATATCATTAAAAAAAATAATATACGCACATAATCCTTCATGGATAAAGCTAAACTCCTCAGAAGAAAAAGGAATGGTTATAAACTAATCTTAATTATTGTATTCGTCCTAGCGTCATGAAATTTATTGTGATTGACAAACTTTGGACAGCTACTTATTTCTATTTTCAGCTTGCTGCGTCCTCCTCTTTCCAAGCTATGATTTGAGCAAGATTAAACCAGTCTTAATTCTGGACGAAGCCATGTAGAAGAGTAATTATTCTTAGTTCTTACGTATAATAATGACGCATATCGATGACTAGTGTATGATTTTTTTTGATCTATTATTTCTAATGCTTTTTTTGGTTTTAATTTATTTCGGGATTTGTGTTACGTAGGTGTGATATTTTAACCACAAATATTTTTAATAATGAGTGAGTCACACGGCCACCGTGGCGTGGCGTGGCTGTGGCACGTGGCTCAATAGCTCCAACAACACTCATTCCGACCACAGTGTCTATAAAGGAGTCATCGGTAACTATTCCGGTGGTCTGCGAGGATCGACGAATGACGATGATCAATATGATCGGCTGTGCCAGTCATTGAAAACCTTTTTCAACGATGTTTGTTCAGTTTTTTAATAATAAAATAGAGAACTTAAAACAATCATTTGTTAGTTATTTTATATCAGCTTATCTCCCATAGCTAATTAGTGGTGAACGCTCTCGAGCAATCCTATTCACCTATCTTCATTGCACATCTTACGTCGCCTTTTCTATCTTCACTTGCTCTTCCCGTCGAGCACACGAGGCGCATAACGTGAGGGCATTGCGACTTCAATTCATTCCCGATAGATATGGATATTTTCAGTGACCCACTGAATGCTTTGTGTTTCCGTCTTAGTTTCATTATATTATAAGACCTTAACTTTTATACAATTCTCAGTGTAATCTGTTTTACTATCTCGTTAATAAATTATCGAATTTAGAAAGACAAAAGGAGGTAACTCACACAAAAAACATATAAACATAAAAACGTGTTGATACACTATATATATAATACCGACTGTAGAAAAGCAAAAGGACAAAACCTTCAATTTTTTCAAAATATTTCTTTTCAATAATCATGATGTACCTATACAACTTAATATACGTTTTCTGTGGGCTATACTCAATATTTTTCATATGTGGATTACGTCCTTTTGCCTTTCTACAGTCGATATGTATTGTTTTCTTTGTTATAATTACTATTATCAATAAACACATATTTTTAACAATATATTATGTTCATTTCATATACAAATATGTTGTAATCTAACAGTCAAAGAAAACCGAATTGTCGATTTTCTTTGCTGTTATAATTTACCTGTGGTGTTAATGAGGATATAAATAAATCACCGAACTGAATCTTTCATCGACAATTTTTTTAATTGATTTATGAATTTGTATCCGAATGCATGTTGTTCATTCTTTCCCACCCACTTCCAATTCCACCCTGAAAACTCTTGAAAAAGGAATAGAGTTCATTTGTATCACATTAGATTTAAATCACCATTGAATATTTGTCAACTAATAATCATTGGTCATGAAAATAGTTTCTCATCACTGAAAATACTAAATCATTACATTGGAACTAACCAAAATTGACACAATGGTTAGCAACATGCACGCGCTTCAATCTTCATTTGTTTTTATTTGTTTTTAAATTCCCGATATCTCTTACAAAAATATACGAACAAAAAATAAAGAAAACGGAAAAAAATACATCGCTGCTTTAAAAGACTTCTGCAGTTAAGTTGGTACACGCTTTGGAATCTTCTGGGTTTGAATACCGCACAATACAGATAATAAAAAAATCATATGTAGGAACAAAAAACGATAATCACTTTTAGTGGGTAAACTGTCAATTCTTGGTGGATTTCTTGGACAAGGTAATATATATTGTATTACATTGTAGAAAAAAATAACTGTGTTTTAATTTTAAAAGTAAAATGTTAAGGTAAAAGTATAAAACTATTTAATTCTACAATAATTACTATATGATACCTATTTTAGCTTCTTTTTAATTGTATTAAGTCGTAAAAACAAGTTCTGACATAATCGAATTTAAAACATTATTTTGTTTTTAAAGTACTCTCTTCGCAAGTACAATAATTGTTTGTTTTCTAAAAAGATTTTTTATACAATATAAAGAATAACGTTTTTGGCATACGAATCATAAGATTTGGTATCGATGAGTTATATTCTTATCATGCGTTTTGCCAGAGTAAAAAAAAACAACAATATGACTTAATACTGTTTTCTTCAAAGCCATTATACCTTATGACTTCATGCGTTCTACACATGGTCAGTGTAGCCTTGACATACTAATTTAGAATAGATTTATACACTGTATCATCTTAGTTGCTCTAAAATTCTAAATTCAATTTAAATACTTGAATAATACATACCGAAGAGTGTAAAAACTCGATGCGTTGTGTCTGTCAAAAGTCGAAATATAACAGATCATAACAAACTACCCAACAGTTACAAAGTTAATGCACAGTTAATTCGCACAATTAATGTCCCCAAAATATATTCAGTAACTCACTACCCGTTCAAAACTACTTTTCAATTTACTGAAAAACTTATGAGAAATAAACTTACGCAATAACCATAAACATTAATGACGCATACCGAAGCAGAAATAGACACTCATCAATACATCACTTCTACCCACGCTTAAAACCATAGAGAATATGTACAAATATGTACCACCGAATACTCGATACCGCCCGCCAAATTTAATGCAAGGGTGGCCGGGTAACTTACACATGAAAGTGTGTGGGCTCAGTTCGTATGTCCACAATGTCAACTTTGCAACCTACTCATAATTATTTATGAATCACTTGTAATGGACAGTCGCTCGTTCTAGTAGATTACTATTTTAATAATTAATATATTATATTATACACAAGGTGGAAATTCTACCGGTTCAATTCACCATTCCTTCAATTATCAAAATTTGATTTGTCTCTGGTACTATAATCTTATTTATTATACGCGATTTGGGGCTATAAATATAAAACCGTATAAGTTAACTAATTAAAAATTGTCACAATATTTCAATAAAAAAGTATATATATTTAGCGGTTTTGTACTAAATATGAAAATGCATTACAGACAGAGAGATAAATCAAAGCAAATAATATATAATTTAAGACATCGACTGAGGGTGTTTGATGAAATTTCAATATAAAATTTGAATTATTGAGATTTTGTACATTTCCATCTATTTTGTCACTAACGACCCTGGGTTCGCCTTTCGGCATCTTCAGACATTCGAGTATACGACTGGACTCGAACTGACAAATTTGAATTATTGAGATTTTGTACATTTTCATGTATTTTGTCACTGACGACCCGGGTTTCGTCTTTCGACATCTTCAAGCATTCAGTACACAATGCCTGAAGATGCCGAAGGGCGAAATCCGGGTCACTACTGACAAAATACATGGAAATGTACAAAATCTCAATAATTCAAAATTCAAATAACATATATTATATCGTCGCTGTTCTGGAATAAAACATTAAATCGAAAAGATGACATCTTGATTTAGTTATACCAAAATTTTTCTTATTTTTAACTCTACCGTAATAAAAAACAAACTAACTTTTATAAATTATACTTTTACTTAAAAAACAGTTTTGTACAAACCAACTAAATCAGAAAGGTTTAGCATTCCAAATCATTTAACTAAAAATTAGTATTTTTTAGTTAATGTCTTCTTCCAGAACAACGACAACGATACATTATAATTCTTAAGGTTATAAATCGAGTAATACAACTTTTTATGACTGTCTGTTCCCAATGTGAAGCATATGTCTTCATTCTTATGAGAACTGTTTTTTATTCAGTCTGAACCTGTCTTTTTTAGAGACGGTAAAGATGGAGGGAAAAATATTTACAAAACTATGTATTCCACCAAACTGGCTTACATTCAGAAGAATAAGCAAGTGTAGTTGTTGATTATATCTTTTCAGGATCTTTTCTACTTTTGACTGGGCCGAGTTAAGTAAATAATGTAAGCTACAATTTAAGCGTGGGACGTTATAAAATCGTACGTGGGAGTATCGATATAATGCCGCAAATTTTCTAACGTTTTAATGTCATCCATCCTAACATTTTCCCACAAAAATAATACACCAAAGATAGGTGAAATTTCACTGTTTGGTTGCGAATATTTTGTTTGTTCGTCCAACTAAATGTCACAGTTCAAGGGTGTTTCTTTAGGATTTTGTTTTCAAAGAATGACTTTAGTTATTATTAAAATTGGGCATGTATGAGTTTTCATTTTATGCGGGTAACGGTGTACAGACGAGCTGTCTAGAATATTCAATAGTTAGATTTAAAAAAACACATGAGAAGACCCGAATCGAAGAGAGGCGAATGGCTGGTTATCGACGTCCTGGAAGGGCTGGGATCTCAGACAAATACCATTTTAAATCCGGTTCAACTTTTATTTATTTTTAATCAAAGATGCAGTGGTTTAAAATACACATACAATTGAGTCTACATTTACATTTACTCAACACATGAATTTACTTTAAGTTATAATGCAAGTGACACGACAAACAATTTTAAATTAAGTCCAATTTCAAAACAAACTCAAACAATCCATAACGTAAACGGTGCCGGCCACGCTGGCTGGCAGCTCCCCTCCACTCGAAGGCTGGTAATCGACTATTAACACATAAAATCAAAAGGACTCACGCACCGTCGGAGCCACCCCTTTCCGTCAAAAATGGACTCGTCCAGCGAACGTGCCCGCCGGCGGTTGGTCGACTTCTAGGAATCATTGTTATTAAATCTGTGCATTTTTAGTTATGGACCCTAATAAAACTTAAACTTAACAAAAAAACCAGGGTGTGTCACATAATACATACCTACGTGTTTAAATATTATATTATATTTTATAGGAAACTTTTGTTATGTCGAAATGATCATTTTATAAATAATGGCTAAAGCCAGATCAAGCCAACCCATTACAATCCGGTAGGGAGCACACGATGCTTGTATAATAACAAAATATTGTTAAATGTCGACATTATTTGGTTAAGATAATGTGCACAAGTGTTTGGTGTTAATTCGATGGATAAGTCCACGTTTAGATTTAGAATTAGGCCTGCTTATATCAACAAAGATGTTGAATCGTAATTTAAGAATTGATTTCTCGAATATACGTTTGGCGAAATTGATACCTTGTTCAAGTATCATTTTTAATCTGTTAACTCGTTTATTTTTAAAGTGCATATACATAATAAATTAATATATTATATTAGGTAGTAGTGCCACCTGACAATATTAATTCATTGAGAATGAGAGAGTGTGTGCGTGTGTCTATGGTATGTGTTGTTTTATGCGTTACAGATAGACAGACAAAAAGACATCTGAAGTAAAATATACAATGTAATTGAACTACAAGCAGTCTTTTTTAATACTACACCAGAAGTCTTTTGTAAAACAGATATTTGGCGAACCAAACGGAATGTGATGTTCTGTGTATAGTTATTATTCTTATTTATTTGTCGAAAAAATCATGAATGAAAATAAACCTCGTCAACTTATTGATGCGAATTAAAAAAAAAGAACTGCAGTAGTCTACAAGAAATACGCAAGTATTGTTGGTTTGGAAATGGTATCTCTTGTTTGATTTCATCTATGTGCTCTGATTTGATTGATGGGAATCTGCAATGACGCCCGCCCACGCACTTATTTCATTCATTCGCTAAAAATATCGATTTCATTATTACATACTGCGCAAATATGTTTACACATAAATAAATGTTGTCTTAAAATAGTAACTACTTAAATTTCATGAATGAAAATAAATATCGCTAATGATAATGGAGATAACCAATCAGAATATTAGAAAATACATAATTCATAAATATTTCGTGAGTGAGTCGACGACTTCAGGTACTTGGGGGTACACATCACGGAAGATGGCAATCCGCGTAAAGAGCTCGCAATCCGATTAGGGATAGTTGTTGGAGCAATCTTCAACTCAATGCGGAAAGTCTTGGACTCACGAATTGATCAGACCAACTGCCATACGCGTACATTCTGACGGTGTTATCTTATGATTACTAGTCATGACACCTCACCAAAGCACAGGGCCTCACAAGAGAGCGGACGGACCAGTCTCGTATTACGTCCAAAATAAAAAAGCGACGATGGAACTGGCTTGGACATGTGCTGCGGATGCCCCAGGTCCTGCTTGTCTCTTCTACCAACCGGATGGATTCCGTCGCTCTGGAAGGCCGCTGATGACCATGAAGGATGTATTCGGTGGAGCTACGGGACGCTGGAATGACCTGGAAGAAAGCAAAAAGACTGACATTAGACAGGGAAGCTTGGAGAAACCGCGTGATGGCCAGATACTTCGAAAAAGGAGCGAATATGGCTAAAAAAATATGTTTTCAAAGTTTAAAGTATACCGTCAGTGTTTTGGCAAAATTTTTGAGTAAAATAAGTATTGATGTTGAATATAAAATAAATGAATAAATTTCGTGTGGTTAATTTATATTTCATGTCATTATAACTCATGTCTAATAACTGACAACTGTAATTTCGTAAAGATTATTCGCTGTAAACAGCATTTTATAACAACACGCATTAATTCTTGATCTGTCTTGTTAAGTTTAATGTTGGATTATTTGCATGCAATAAATCTAAATTTAACCCAGATTAAGTAGTTAATTTATGGATGAGAGATGATTTCACTTGTATGATCGACATTGCATATCATCGCATAATGCTTATTAGAAGTAGTTCAACACTTACTGATTCGTTTATTGATTTTCTTCCACAGTTCCATAATACACTCACAAGTTTTACTTTTTGGTAAATAGTATATTTAATGTGTAACAATTTTCAGTGAAAAAATAATATATTTGCAAAAAAAAAAAAGAATGCATTAACATAAATTAATTATTGGCCTGTATATTGAGTCAGTAAGAAATAATAAATGGCCAGTAATTTATAGAAAATGGTCAGTTATTAAATTAAGTTATTAAATTAATTCAGATATTTATATAAAACGATCTGTTTTTTTAATTAAACCTAAACTATCCAAAGATTTCTTTGGAAATTATTTACTGACCAAACATAGTTATTAACTAGTTTTATTATGTCTTACTGACCATTTATGGAATTAGTTACTGACCAAATAATTAGTTGCCACTTGATTTTTAAAACCTAAATATTTTGTTCGTTAAAATAACCATTAAAAAAGATAACATAAACCCTGAGAATAGTTTCCTATCCGGGTATTATAAAAATCAGGTTATTGGGCACATAAAATCCTTTTGACCCTGTAGTTATTCGTATTGTGGCTCTCTTGCCATATTGTCAAAATAGTAACAATTTAATTTAGCATCAAAATGACATTTGGAAAACACAATATGACAACTAAGGTAAATATGAATAAAAACGAGGACACGAGTGAAGATAAAAGAAAAAAACCGTCATTCTGTCGCCACTCACCTAACTGGAAACATTTTCTCTTAACTGCATAATCGTTATCATCATCATCATCATCCTTCCTACTGTTTAATCGCGTCAAGCATTCAACATTGGAAATATATTCCTAAATACATATTACTACAGTAAACTCCCTGTTATCCGTGTGAAGATTATCCAGTTTGCGAATTAGTAACGTGTTTTATTTTTATAGATACAACTATCATTTCTTTGCCGACCTGATCCTGTCATCCTTTTCTTACTCTCTTCGAATACAGGCTTGCAACCAATTTTAGTTAACAACTATGATACTGCATTATAAGTTAATATACACCATATTTATATTACATACAAATTAACAGAAAGAGATCATACTTAACCTAAATAACAGAAAATAGTGTAATTCTAACTTCGTTCGAGCAGCTTCGATATCATTTCATCATTCTTCGCCGAGAAGTCTTTTTTTTTACACTTTTACGTTCAGTTATTTTCATACTTACATAATAAAAATGATCATAATATTTTTATTCTCTTTCATTCAACTCTCATTTTTTGTTACACAGTCAAATTTCTTTGGCTTGAAGAATCCATGGAAATTTCTGGCAATATTCTTGAAATAATCTCGCAACTTATCTCACGGTCACCTCTGAAAATATATAAAGCATAAAAGGTATCTGTTTTTATGAAGTAAACTTTTTACAAATTGGTATTTTTAAAGGCAGTATTTGGTGGTTGGCGGTATGCCAACTTGACTGACTGCTGGCGTGGGATGTCGTGGGCGATTTTTCATTTAGCCTCCAGGAAAATGGAAAAGCTCTGAACGGTTTTCTTCTTTATTTTTTTTACTATTTTTCAATCTTGGCAATTTAAAACGTAACTTAAAATATATTAAAACTGTGTATATCTTCAGTTATATCCAGTAGCGGCTCGTGGATAAGATATCTGGGGGTACTGCGGTTGATTAAAAATAAAACAAATGTTTATTTGGATTATATTTTACTGTTAACATCAAAATTATTAAAATTAAACATTACGTATATTTATATTACGTATATTTTCCTTAAAAAAATATCGCTTTTATTTAGACAGATGTCACGCGAGCGGTCAAACCGCCGCACCCGCAACAAAACAAAACCGTATTGTACAAAATCATGAAGATGCCTTACTTTCTGATATTATTAGTACCACGGTATATGATAATTATTGGATGTATCGGTGCGCGGGCGAGCTTAATACACGCATAAATAATATTTATATTTTCATATAATATTTATGCATAAATTTATGTATATTATAATATTACATTTTCCTCAACTCGCTTGGGGGAGTTCTACAGTTCTGCAGTGCGTATGGACGAGCCGCGCCTGGTTATTCCATTATTTTCTAAACGGTTTCGCGTTTGTTCATTTTCATCTTTCATGTGCTGTTACAATCTTAGTAAATAAGTTATTAAAAATATTATAAAACTGCATTTCTTTGTATTCTACAATGTCATATATTGCGTATAACGAAGTAATAATCTGGATTATATTAATAGTTTTCGTGATATATGTAAAACTTGTGCCTTTTCAAGTATTCTCGCTAAGGTGGAGCTCTTTTTTCGTTTATAAAAATATTGATTATTACAAAATATATATTTGTTTGATTTGTCTGTCTGTCTGTTTGTAACGCATCCTAAAACACTGGATAGTGTGTGCCAGCGTACTGTTATGAAAGATCTATATAATATTACTAGTAGAAAATAATTATCGTCACTTTTAGTGGCTTAGCACAGTAATTCGATATGACAAGATTAAAA
The DNA here is from genome assembly GCA_022494535.1 of Himalopsyche phryganea. NCBI lineage: Eukaryota > Metazoa > Arthropoda > Insecta > Trichoptera > Rhyacophilidae > Himalopsyche > Himalopsyche phryganea. Next base: position 1,438,168 of record JAGVSL010000137.1, on the reverse strand, counting down.
TGCGGCTACCCGAAAAAGAAATAACTGTAATATATTTATTTATCAAACTGTCACATATTAAAAACAACTAAACGTCGATTATTTGTTTCCGAAGGATTTGGTGGTAACTTTTTGGAAATTCACATTGTAATACAAAATTGATAACTTTGTTATTTCACGGGTTGTGTTGGTAATTATGACACGCGGTTAAGTTAAAACGATGTTATCAATTTAATTTTTATATCGATTATGTGATTCAATTGTGTGATGTCAGCTCCGTGGCGCAGTTTGTAACGTCTTTGGTTTTATAAATTATCTTTCAATCAATTTATGGATTTTTGTTCGTAGTCATGAATGTTTGTGATGTCTAAAAACTGCTTTCCATCCATCCGATCCTCAAAAACGGGGCGTAGCGAGAACGATTAGCTAACCACTAGTTCTGTCTTAGCCCTATTCTTCTATCCCTACTCTCTTCGAAAAAAGAGAGGTGGAGCAACTGAGTATCCAGCAGTTCCCATAGAAAACTTCTGTTGAGATACCTCCATTAGGAGGCCATATGCTCCACGTTCGAGTGGACATGGTAAAAAAATGTGGTTCAAATATTTTCTATTCGATTGGAACTTTTATTCTGTTCTAAGCATATTTAAAGGACTACGCTCTACTTGCCCAATACAAAAATATTGCGAGATTGAATTTAACTAGGGAACGCTGTTCTTATTGAGTTCATACCATTGTTATGGGATATTCTGAGAATAATCACAATATATTTTTCAACGCACGAGTGCTTTGACAATATATAAATAATAATAGTGTTAAAATTGATAATAGAAATGTCAACACCCACTCTTCTTTTGATCTCACGCGGATGAGTAATCCCAAATACAATTGAAGTGATCAATCGTCGGCTGCCATATTTGCTTAGTGGGGAACAAACATGCAAAAAAAATTATCCGGAAAGCTGATTCACTTATATACTGCGTAGGTAAAAGGTATTTTCACCGCTCTTTTATGGTAGGTGTTGCTTGCAGCTTACGCGTCGATTTACAATGCACTCTTTTTTTAGCATAACTTAAACTTAACCAGTACTTGAAACGAAACGGAATGCGTATACATAATGTCAATATGTTTAATTTGTCTATATTTTTTGAATTAATTATACAAATATATATTTGTTGAAGCGCACATTACTCAGGATGGAGTAAGAACAGTGTTTCCTAACGTGAGGCGTACACCCCACCGGGGGGGCAATGCGCAAATCATTAAAATTTGTTACATTGTTGTCGAAAAACGCATTTTCGAAAAAAAAATTATATTGCAATTCTGACTTTTCGAGAATATGGTGGCAGCACTATGATATTTGTACTAGTGACTAGTGACTTAAATGACAGATATTCAGATTTAAAAGAAATTTCTTCCCCATCTTGGATAACTCAACCGATGTTTGTAAATATAACTGATGTCGCCATGTAGTATCAAAAAGAACTTTCAGAATTAAAAAATGATAAATCTTTTAAAGCACTATTCAACATAAAAAATACAATGGAGTAGCTTTGTGTCGAGAAAGAAACAAAATAGCCGATTATGACAAATTTAGCAAGAGAATCACTGCTGCCATTCCCATCATCATATTCAGTTTAATGCGGTTTTAGTGTTGTTAATGATTTGTTACCGAAAAAACGAAATCGTCTTGATATCACAAACCGTGGAAATTTACGATTAAAATTGACCAAATTAGTACGCCAAATAAAAACTCGCAGCTCACATCAAGCCCAAGGATCGCATTAATTTTCTTTCCAGTAGTAATGTAACATAATATACATATTCTTATTAATGAAAATTAAATAAAAATAGTATAAATTGCATGTCTGCATTTTTTATTTGAAGAAATTCATTTTTTTTCAGAATTTGTTAGGTAATTAAAAATTTGATAGGGGGGCGTGAAGATTTTTGAATCGTTGAAGTGGGGCATGGTACAAATAAGGTTGAGAAACACTGAGCTAGAAGCTAAAGTAACGTTAAAAAAGTTAGGTTAGGATATTTTCGATGGATTCGACGGTAACTTTGCGGAAATTTATTTTTAAAATTAAATTAAAGATCATAAATTTGTTTACCTTAGAAATAAATAAACTTGGGATATAGTGAATCTGAAGATGCTTATTAAAGGAACGAAACGCGTGTCACATTTAGTAACACAGGCATTGGAATAACAAAGTAATGATCTTAAATTTTGTGTTAAGGTTAGCATAGGTTACGTGAGGTTAATTGCTCCTGCGTCGCTTGATCAGCTTACTCTGGTTTTGAAACATTTTTTGTAAAGGCCTCATAGATAAACAACATTAGAATCACTCGATGATAACTAAAAGATAATTCGATGAAGAGTACAAAGAAAAGTTTATGTAGAAAAAAACACCACGAACACTTAATGCCAAATTGAATATTTTTTTTCATGTCCGCTTCCAGCGTGAAGCATATGGTCTCCTAATGGAGGTATCTTGACAGTTTTTTCTATGAGAAATGCTTGTTACTCAGTTGCTCAACCTCTCTTTTTTAGAAGAGAGTAGAGATAGACGGATAGGGCTAGGACAGGACTAGTGGTTGGCTAATCACTCCCGCTACGCCCCGTGAGGATCGGATGGGTGGGAGTGAGGTAGTTTTAGACATCACACCAGAACTATTACTAGATTAAAGATTAATCATTTAAGAATATCATTCCTTAGGAGTCTTGTGTCTACATACCATTTAATTTTTATCAAGCGATTAGCTTATCTCTAGTCTTGTTCTAGCCCTGTCCTTCTATCCCTATTCTTTTAAAAAAATGTAGGTTGAGCGACTTAGTAACAAACAGTTCTCATAGAAAGCTTCTATTAAGATACCTTCATTAGGAGGCCGTATGCTTCACGTTGGGAGCGGACATGGTAAAAAAAGTTATTTATATTGATATATGCCTACATTGTTCAAACAGTTTTCAACTCAATAAGTTATATAGAAAAAGTAATGCATTTTAATTCTTTTTCTAGACTTACTAGCTTACTACGCATCAAGTTTGTAATAATTTATGTTTATATTATTAATTATTAAGTATTATTAATATTATTTATTATTTATTTATTAAGTACGTTAAGTTGAATTGATTCGCAATGTAAACAGTGCCGGGTGGTGTGGTAGATAGGTGCAAAACGGACAGCGGTTCAATATAATTGTTTACACATCATCGGCCTGTCAAATTTAGCACTCACAAACGATGTGGCTGCATTATTTGTGCCATAAGCCTTTGCCTTCATCGGTAAACGTGTCACCAACTTTGCCTATTATTTATGAATACTATATATTTACATGACATGCTTCAGTAGAAATCCCTAGGGCTGTATTGGTAACTAGCGGAAGAGTTCAATAATCGATAACGACATTAATGTTTTTGTCTTTCATTTTTTTATAATTACATAAATGGTAATAAATAATAGCACTTTATGTTAGATAGTATTCACTTGGTACACTTGAACTTTTATTTCGATAGTTTTCACTTTGGATTAGATAGTATTAACTTAGTACACTCAAACATTGATTTTAATAGTTTCCACTTAGTCACGTATTCTTTTAACAAAGTGAGTTAACTTGTAGTAGGTTATGTTAGGGTTGGTCTGGTTTGGTTTGTGTAATGTATTCTAATGCGTGGAGCAAAGACAATATTGGTGGTCTAATATAGGGTAGAAGAATAAGTGACATTTCATTACAGCTTCGTGCAACTATCGATTTCAAAGTGTGAGTATTTATATTGAGTGAAAACTATTTTATCTACGTGAAAATATTTTTTCGGAAGTGTAATATATTTCTTCAATGTAAAAATATATTTTATTATGTGGGATCACTTTATTTTTAGTGAAAGAATTTGGTTTTTTGATGAAAGTATTTGTTATAAGTGAAAAATATTTTTATGAAAGTGAATATGATCTAAACAAACGTGCATTTAATTGTAAGCCTTACATAAATAGCATGCGAGATAAAAATATTGCTTTGCAAAAAACAAAGCTTTTGGTAGTTTAACACTTTCACGGACACTTAAAAATGTATTTGACCTACCCTAGGACACAAAAAATTGATGTGATGCATGTAAATAAAAAAAAAACGCCCATCGGGTATATCGATACAAAATTATTTTTAAAATAGTATTTCAAGATCCAGACCATAATTTAGAAAGTACTATAAAATATAAAAAAGAGTCCAGAAGCTCTCAACCTTTCAATTTACTATTGTAAGTAGGGTTTGCCGAGTGAATGGTCGAGTTGTTAAAGTCGTTGGATTTGGTCGCGGTGCTCACGATCTCGAGTCTCAGTACGAATAGGAGTTTATATTTTTTTGGTAGCTATGTCGGCTTCAAGCCGTCGTCAGACCTATGGTGTGAATCCGGAATATCAATCAATTCTTATAACTTTGGCGAATTTTTAGATGCAGGTGTTCATGATTCATCCATGACTTGTTATTGATTTGACTCGAATATAAATTATTGCTCTTCAATGTTTCGATTTAATTCCTTCCGGTTTTTATTTTTAATGTCTGCTTACCAAATTCAATAATTGAATTTCTGTCCAATATTGTGTTTCATGACATGTTACAATTTTTTTACAGCTTAGTTCAATTATATCTTATAAAACTATTTTCATATATACTTATTCAGAAATGCGTTTATTCGTCTAGTGTAATTACAAATATTTTTAAATTTAGGAATTGATCTGCCGCTAACCATTGCGGTAAACGGAGAATGAGAAATTATTGTTGTCCTTTTCAGAAGTCTGGTGGTCAGGCTTCTATTACGTTTGATCGAATTCTGTCCGTCGCCCGCCTCAGTGTATCGGTATCCGCTTTATGTAGGTATCTTAGGCTTTGTTCAGTGTTGTTAACTCGTTGGTGTTGTCCGCCGTATTTATTCGTTTCCCCATACTTATATAAAAAATAAATTCAAATTATTTTGGAGTTTGGAAATTTTAAGTAATGCAACCTATCTCCCGTTTTTAAATGTGTATCTTGTCCTCTGAAACGTATCCCCCGTGCAAAAAGAGAATCGGGTGATTATCATTTAGTACATACTTTAATGTTTTCTCTACAAGATACATAATATATAAAATGAATAAATATATTGTATTTGTTGAACCTCCTTAATTCTTCATATAATATTTACGGCCCCGAAGACTGGTTGTAAAGGGTACCTTTATTTGTTCATAACAAAAATATATTAAATTATAATCAGTATTTTTCCATAACAGTTTATGTTACCCAAATATTTGCTCAAGATTCACGCTTAAGTGATATCAATTAAAGCACGTTTATGTTTATAAATATATGCAAATTATATTAAAGGAATAATTTATCTCCATTCAAAAGCATTTTAAATAATCAATTGATCAATTGTTTATTTTAAAAATTCCATTTATTACAGCCCAAATCTTCAGTGTAAGTTTTAAATAACTGCAAACATATAGATTTCATTTTCTTGTCTATGTTAATCAGTACAAGCTAACTTCACAGAAGCCTCCACAAATAAGTGGGAAATATTAATTTCATAGTTAATATTGATTAATGTAAGTTAATTGCACAGTTGAAGAATGATTTGCAAAAAATATTAAATATTACTAAAATCAAGTACCTATATTGCTAAACATTTTTCAATATGAAAAGATATTGCGTAATTAATAATGATAATAACCGATGGCGTTTTGGCCAATTGATGTAACCTTCGAAAAATACGAAAATGCGTTAGTGATTGATCTCATTTTAAAGACGACAGAGCAGGTCACGGCCAAATGATGTATATTAGAAAAATAACTTGACCACTTTTTGGAAGGGAAACATCATTTTACATATTGGTTTTAAGTTTAAAAATTCTGACTCGGCCACTTGACGTAAGCCATCATTGTATCGACACTACCTACGTATAATTCCGTATCTGCAAACATGAGAATTTACAGGAGTGTATTTCGAAGGTGCTGTTCTGGAATAAAACACTAAATCGAAAATATGAAATATTGAGTTAGTTATATCAAAATGTTTCTTATTTCATGTAACTCTTCCGTATGGAAGAACACACTTATTTTTATAAATTATGTTTATACTTTAAAGCATTTTTGTACAAATAAACTAAATGAAAAAGGTATAGCATTTCAATCAGTTGCAAAACCTCAAAGCCCAATTACACAAAACTTATATTTTTAGTTAGTGTCTTCTTGCAGAATAACGACGATATAATGTTTTCAATAAAAACAGTTTTTATTCTCTCATCAGTGTCAAAACACCGTCGATATATTCGTATTATTTAAAACAATGCTCGATTTCGGAAAAAAATTTCACTTGATGACATATATCTTCAAATCTATCTATCAAATTATTTCTATAAACAAAAAGTACCATGAAACTATCCGTGGTTTACTAAAGAAATAATCACGTGATATATAAATAAATTTGTAAAATTATAAAGTAGGTTAGATTTCCAATATATACAGCTGCTAAGTAAGATACCGCGTGTTTCCAGATTTTGTTACTATGCCGTTACTGCGTTATGAACCTCGTGGTATGCTTTCTAAATATGTTTTAAGTCCTTGCAAATAATCGTTTTCATAACTACACATTGTTCCATGAAGAATGATTTGTAAACCATAGTAGTATTACTAGCATTCCATACAATTTAGCAACAAATTATGCTAAACATTTATACATAGTCGAACAATATAGCGTTAATAATGCTTGCAAGTCCATGTTTAACACAGAGGAGTAACGAAATATTTATAGCATTAGGGTAAAAGTAATAGTTTTTGAATATTGCAAAGGATAAGATTTACTATTCAAACTGAAAAGTTAATATTTTGAACCAAAGTGGTATTTATCCATTAAATTGTAATTCCTGCGAAGCTAGATATATCGGACAAACAGGAAGGTCTTTTAATATTAGAATCAAGGAACATCTAGCTTGTGCTAAAAAAGGAGATGATTTGTCTACATTTGGTAACCATTTGTTTCTAAATAAACATACGTTTGACATAACAGAAAATTTCAAAATCCTGCACTTAAATAACAAATCTTTAAAATTAGATAAACAAGAGATTTTAGAAATAAATATATATAAATTTTTGCCCTATTCAAATTTATTGAATGAGCAAACCGTCTTTGCATCTTCTCCATTTTTATATCCGATTCATTAATTTGTATTATACCTGTAAGGTTATTTTTAACTTGTAAGAATTGATTTTGCCTCTGTAATTTTTGTTTTTCAGGTAATAAAAATTTAATGGATACTCAATATTTGATTGTTTTTAAATGGTTCACTAATTTTTTCTTATAATTTTCCTTAGCTTAGATTTTGCTTAGCTAAATGAACTTTTAATTTGCAAGAGGTCCATAACATTTTAATTGTAGACTCTTTTATTTGATTTATGTATAATTTGTTTGCTAATCAGTATTTTCTTGTCTTAGTTCATGAACCATCAGTTTTATATACCTTCATTTTTACACTCAATTTTATATAAGTAAGCCTGTTCTGTATGTCTTTTTATCAGTTGATAATGCTCGTGATGTGTGAAACCGGTCCTGGTCATTATAAATATATGGAAGTAGTACAAATGAATTGTGTTTTATTTTTTAAAATATAATGTCTTTCCACCAAGAATTAACACCTTTTTAAACACACAAGACAGTTAACACCTTAAAAGTATTTACTACTTTGCTAATACTGATTTCAATTAATAATACGTATTTCAATAATGTAACAATTATATTCAGATTTAATAAATACAGTAAATAAGGCATTGAATTATAGATGTACCAATTTAGCTTGGCCGCTAGTGATGGTGCCACCGCCGCTTAGGAATGTTGCCATACTTAACCAGAACTGAAATTTCAATAAATTCAAAAACTAATATTTTAGCGACGGTTGTTAAAAGTTCACAAGATTTTTATTTTGTATAAAATGGCAATTGGAGAAATTTATTCTAAATTAACAATTCTAGTTCCAAATTCGGCGGCGGCCAAGTAATATTGGTAATACTATAGTCATTCGTTCTACAGATTGAAAAATTAGATAAAGATATGAAGGCAATAAATAACATTATGTAAAAGTTATCATTGTCGTAGATAAATTCACTAATTCTATCTAATCGTTGATATTTATTTGAAAATTAAAATGAAACGCCGTATAATATGTGAAATATGCAATATTTCAATTGACAAATAAGCATAAGAAAGATTGAAACGATTATAGGTTAGATTTTTCCAAGGAAAAATAAGTAAACCAAAAATTCAGTGAACGAAAGTGTTCAATTGTTTTCAGGAATTGTTCTAGTGCGATTTTTAATTTTGACAGTTAGCTTTGATTTGCTCAGCCAAAACTAACTTACGAGAGACTCAAAAGCAAACGCATAGACTTTCTGCCATGAGGTTGCGTGCACAATCTCTCCTTTTATTTCTCTACGTGAATTTCCTAAAGCATTGATGTGTTTATCGATATTCTGTGAGAAGACCCCGGATCGAAGAGAGGCGAGCGGCTGGTTATCCGGAGTCCTGGAAGGGCTGATCTCAGACAAACACCATTTCAGATCCGGTTCAAAACTTATTTATTTTCCATTCAAGATGCAGTGGTTTAGTATTACACAAATATATAAATCTTAACACATAAAATTGATTCTACATTTACATTTACTTAGCAACTGAATTTACTTTAAGTTATAATACAAATAACACAACGAATTTAAATTAAATCCAACGCAAATCAAAACACAAAAACAAACAGTTCACATGTCACCTCCGCTGCCATGAGACCGCAGCTCGTCCCACTCGGCGGATCGTAATCGACTGTCTACAAAAATTCAAAAAAACTCCGTGCAAAGTTGGAGCTACCCTTTTCAGTAAAAATGAACTCGTCCAGCGGCTGAAGCCGGGGGCTAATTTATCCCCTGGCAACAAGAAAAAAACCTATACTGCGAAATATTGCTGTTTGCCGCAGGCCGATTTCAGTTCAGGACACTAATGACACTTATACTTAAGAAAAACCAGGGTGTGTCATCTGGTCTGCCACCTGCGCCATGGAATAAATACCTGGAATAAAAAGAGATGATTTCATAACTGAATATTCATATCATTAGAATAGAAATTGGTTAACTAGCGTGGCTTCAAAATGTCTTGAGGTTGCCGTTTGAGAGTATACACTGTTTGTCCTCATATGGCATCATTACAGGTTTTTTTTATCTTACATTCTTTAGCATATGAAAACCTCCTTTTAAAGGCTGTGGTCTTTTCTACAAACTAATATTTTACTCCATGCTCAGTATCGGAGTAAATATGCCAAAGAAAGTGCAGTACAATTGAGAAAAAAGCGACAGCTGATTCAATACATCGCTAATTAGATTTAAATATAATGATAATTTATTAAAATGGAGTTTTTCTGTTAGAGCTCCAATATGATAAGTTAAAAAGATCAAATTATTTAGGTCTGCAAGAATTATATAATACAATTTTTAGATTTTTCGGCTACACGAAATCTTCATAGTTGTGATAGCTTGGAGTCGAAACATCTGTGTATCAAATGTATTTTAAAAAATAAAACACAATTTGTTTGTACTACTTCCACATATTTATAATGATCAGGACCGGTTTCGCTCATCACGAGCATTATCAACTGATGAATGCTCGTGATGTGTGGAACTATGTGGAAGTAGTACAAACAAATTGTGTTTTATTTTTTAAAATATAATGTCTTTCCACCAAGAATTGACAGTTAACTCCTTAAAAGTAATTATCAAATGTATCTTATAATTCTTGTAGATCTAAACTAATTTTATATTTTTACCTTATTACAATGATAATTACTTAACTAAGGAACACCACTGTGTGGTAGTTCATTTCTACTGAAGATTATTTGTATTGCTGCATAAAGTGAGCAAGTACTTTTCGAAATTCCAATGTTATCTTTCGGCGCCAAGTGGCAACCGCATTCCTTCAAAATATAACAAACATTAAAAATGGCTGATCAACAATCAGCGATTAATATTGGCAGATCAGATTGACAAATTGATAGTCTTCCAATAGATATATTTTCACAGAAAACCAGCTATTTAACAGTTATCTATTCCATCTTTATTATTCTTTGCGTAGATAACGTTAACACATTTCTGCAATTAATAATTATAATACTTTGTAATCACGATTTTGCAACATTGTTTTAAATAAAATGTCATACGCAATTAATATACAAAAGTGGAGATGAAATTTACTTAGATTAAATCCAGTGAAAGTGATTCAACAACACTTAAATATTTCGGATAAAAGATATCAATATGTACTATGTATACCTGATATAACCTGTTATTGTTTATTTTATTAACTGACCATCTATCGAATAAGTTACTGACCCAATAAATGCAAGCCTAGTTATCACATAACAATGAGACAAATAATATATTTCACCTTACTTTTGAACGATTTGCTAGAAATTTTTTGTGTTGTATTAGAGGAGTCCACAAAGAATTTCCAGAATTTAATCGAAATTGATTCGAGAAGCAAATATATCACGAACGCCCATGCACAAGACCTCAAATATTAAATTGAAGTTGCGAATTAATATGGACAAAAAATTAAGCAAGGAATATTTGTATCATCTCACAGGCCGAATGAATAATAATCTAGAATATATTCCATATTTTTGTATGTCACGAAAGCCTAAACAACAACGAACGAAAGATCGACGCCTTTGAGACGTATTGTTGGAAGTGGGTACTGAATATTTCATGGACGAAGCGCAGAACCATTGTCTTAGTAATGCAGGACATGACACCTACCGTCTGCATGTGACGTCTTTTGTAATACTTTTGGCAATGCTTTTCGTGAAGGACAAAAAAAATCAGATGCAATGGTGAGAAAAATAGTTTTGTTTACCAAATTGAATGAAAACAAGTGATTTTTGTCTTATTTTTTTCAAATATCATCGCAATAGACGCCGTTACAATAAATTGTTATAATTACTCATTTTTTTGGATTATTGAGATTATTGATGAGATTATTGGATTATTGAGATGTCTTAAATTACTAATTTGATTGCAAATAGAGGTAACTAGTTGCTTCACACAGACATTGCTTAGCGATGTTCGATTTCTTTTAGGGCTTATAGTATACGCGGGGTACTTATGGTAAAGAAGTGGAGAAATTGTGGAGAGGATTGAGGAAATAATAGGAAAGTGGAATGGACATACCCATTCCAGAGTTCTTCAGTGACCCAGATGGTAGCGTTCAACAAGAGGTCAACGAAATACGATAGAGAAGAGATATACATTTTTTTTAGATTATTCAAAATTTTCTTTTAACCGAGGGAAAACGAAGCGTTGGTAGACCGCCACTCCTCGATATTTTATCTATGTGAAAATATTATTTTTTTTCCATGTCAGCTCCCAATGTGGAGCATATGGTCTCATAATGGAGGTATCTTAACAGAGCTTGTTACTCAGTTGTTCAACCTCTCTTTTTGGTCTATGACAGGACTAGTGGTTAGCTAATCGCTCTCGCTACGCCCCGTAAGGATGAAATGGGTGGGAGGGGGATTCAGACTACGAACAGAAATCGATTGACAGATCAATATATGAAAACCATCCGCACCGGGAATTGAACCCGAGACATCCGTAACCGTAGCCAGCGACGCTACCAACTGTGCCACGGACGCCGACGCCGATTTTTTCGTTAGTGTAAATCACTTTATTTTTTGTTATAAGTGAAAACTATTTTTATGAAATCGAATATGATCCAAAAAAGTGCATTTAATTGTAAGCCATTCTATAAAGAGACTTAAATTAAAAATATTCATAATATCATAAAATAAATTTGTCAATAATTATTCGACTTCAATAATCAAGTATTGCAATACATACATTCTTTGCTTCCACCTCAATCGAGTGTGTCTCTGTATATATTATCAATGAATTTAAATACATAAAAAAGAGGATTTCAAATATCTGTCTAATGAATATTAGCTCTTCGAGTCTTTGTTCAAATATATTAATTGATGAATCCGAGAATTTCAAACAAAAAAAAAACACACGAGAAATCATGAATGAAATAAAAAGCGTTAAAGTCTTTTCATAGCCTTTGCAATTTGCATTGCTGACGTGTTGAGCACAGTTATCGCATCCTCGTTTAGATATGTTTAATATGCTAAAATATTTTTGCTCGATTAGCATATCTAATCGAATATTTGATATCTAAATGGACGGAATTACTTATTTCCGATTTCTCGTATGATTTAAATAAATATAATTACTTTTACGGTGTTAACTGTAAATTCTTTGAAAGTTTAAATTCTTTGTAAATTCGTGGAAAGATTATATTTTTTATTAAAACACAATTTTTTGTACCACTTTCACATGTTTAGCGAAACTGGTCTTGATCATTAAAAACATGTGGAAGTAGTACAAACAAACTGTGTTTTATTTTTTAAAATAAATATAATAGTAGATTATTTTTTTCCATGTCCGCTCCCAATGTGGAGCATATGGTCTCCTAATGGAGGTATTTTAACAGAATTTTCTATGAGAACTGCTTGTTACTCAGTTGCTCAACCTCTCTTTTTTCGAAGAGAGTTGGGATAGAAGGATAGGGCTTGGACAGGACTAATAGTGGAGCTAATCGCTCTCGCTACGCCCCGTGAGGATGGTATGGGTATGAGGGAGTACTCAGACTACGAACAGAAATCCATAAATCGATTGTAAGACCAATTTATGAAAACCGCTCGCACCGGGAATTGAACCCGAGACATCCCTAACCGTAGCTAACGACGCTACCAACTGCGCCACGTACGTCGACATTTCAATTATTTCAACCGTATTATAATATAGTCTAATATTTTTGATCAGAGTTTGACAGGTTCAAGTTCCCGTATGGAAACTCTAAAAGTTACATTTTTCAATCGATTTATGGATTTACATTCAAAGCAATGGACGCCTGAGATATTTTTAGTCTTATTTTTTCTGGAAAGGGAAGTGTAAAAGGCTAGCTTACAACCAAATCTTGCTAAAAACAAACTGTTGAGAATTATAGCGGCACGCTGCTTCTTAGAGGCTAAAATTAAACCAAACAGTTCGGCATTCTATTCGTTCCACAAAAATGATTCAATAAAGTTGATATCTGATTTGGCATCACGTCATCGTCAGAATTATCAATTCTAGTACGTTACAATTTTTGAACTCAATGTAATGGATACTCTATAAATTAGGCTTTTTATAAAATCTTTGCGTTATGAAGAAATATCAAGTCACACAATGTAAAAAAACAAATCAAAAAATATTCTACCTGGTAAAATCATGGTTCAATTTGTGAGTAAAATTGTTCTGCATCACGTTTTGTGTGTTTATAAACTTTCAAAAATTTTTTTGGACAAATTTAGTCTAAATGAATCATAAACAAATTTAAAATCATGACCTTACCAATAAAATGTGCCTTAATATGGACATGATCGACTTGTCTCATTCGCAAAAATATGACAATATAAATCTTAGGAAAAACGTTTAAACTTCGACTCATAACTATAAATACGAGAGATTATCTATTACTCAATAATTCAATGTTATTTACAGTCAAATAAGTAGAAAAATAAATAAATTATAATTAAAAATATTATTCAAACATATTACTCAATCCACGCAGAAATAGTTTGTGGTTATGTTTACTACTTAACCGCATAATTCATCATTTTTATTATGATTATGAATTTTCCGCTTAATTCCATTTCAAATCTTGATAAAACATGACTTATAATTATATTATTTATTTGAAATTAATGCGTAACAATTTGAAGTATTCATGAAAATCAAAATGCACATATTTTGACACATAAAAAACTATTTGAACAAATTGTACTGCAACCTTTTTCATCAATCTTTTATTGTGTGGTACCATCAATTTGGGCAAGTTTGCCCATCGGTCTAAGATTGGCCCACTACACGGAGAAAGCTTCTGTTATAATACCACGATAATACTAATGCCATATGAATATTTTTTTGTTAAGCAAATGTATTGAGTACCCCCTGGTGGTAAAAATACTAATTAATGTGCAACATTTGTTTTATTGTTGAATTTGTAAGCTGTCAAATTGGAATGATAAAACACAATTTAAAAACTTGAAGTAAATTGGATTAGCAATATTTTCAATTTGTATTACTAATCTATAAACGCTATATTTTTCCCATCTCAATTATGTACAGAATATATGGAAGCATAAAGAAATTTATAGTAATTACAGTGATTATTTGTGTCGCGGGCCAAAGTTACCCGATTTGCGTGTAAACTTTGGCCCACCTTGTTTTATCTATATTTATATATCAATTATAACAATAAATCTATTTGTGTTAATTAAATTTTTTCTTAAGACATTAGTACATTTCTATGTAGAACAATATCACACATAAGTGAAATAGCGAATCATAAAAATACAAAAAACCCTCAGAATGGGCCAATGTTTCCCAGATTGACCGTACTAGAAAAAGAATTTTAGAATGACCACTGTTTTGATAAAACAATATAATGTGCTCCTTTCTTGAATAACTATCGTTGGATAAAACTATTAAATTCACTGAATTTAAAACTCTATACTGAATAAAGTATGTAATAAATTAGTAGAGATACGTACTCATTGCATTTGAAGTTAAATATCATTTTTAATATTCAATTTTAGAATGTAATTGAAATATTATTATGTGATCGACACAATTTTGCCAATACAAGTTTTTCCAAAATTATTGTATTATTTCGGACACAGCTTTTTTTCCAGAACGACGTCGACTTGTTTTTCATTATTTTGTAACTCCATAAATACCAGTAACGAATTATTTGGTAATATTTTTGTTGATCATTCGTTATTTTAACCTTTTTATCCATTTGGAAAGCTTTGAGTGATAGGATCGAAAAAGTCACAAACGTTTTTATTTGTTTTTAAATTGATTTGCGTTGAGTGAGGTATAATAAGATTAATTTTCATTGCTGCTGCACAAAAAGATGTAATTAATATCCATAAAAAGACTAATGCATGAAATCACTTTATGCATACTCTTCTAAATAAATATTTACTACAGTAATGTTTGGCAAAGAATTATTTACGGATACTGGAAATATTAAGTTATAATAAATACGAGATGCCGCAAGAACTTTAAAAGAATAATGGGAGGCAACAAAGGTAAATTTGCATTAAAGAAGCATTAAAATGTGAAAAATTGGAGATAATTTTGGCAAGCTACTATGCGAGAGTAGATACACATGTTTACATGTTTTTTGAATTTTTTAATGTAAAAACAACTGATGAGTTTAAGACAAGATTTTTATATATATTATATTGACATTACTTACATAAATAATTGTTATATGAGGCATATATTTGTCTTAAAATACGATTTAGTAATTTGAGTATGATACTGTTTTAATTTGTATGCATCTCGTATCAGCGTTTGTGTCATTACTGCATAAACATTTTTTTAGTCAGCATATTTAGAACAATCGTTTCATAATTAGAAAAACAGTATCAAATGTGCTGTTTTGTAACGCTCGAATTATGGGAAAACCACATAAAATGCCGTGTTAGTATTTCACGTAGTTTTATCGCGACACCTATTATTCGCAAACATCTGCTACACGAGATGTTTTTTAAAAAAAAAATCGTGTAATATTATAATCTTTTACGGAATGTGGATATCAAGTTCGAACGTTCTGCTGAAAGTATAAGATCCATTATTTGGATAGGCGATTAAATTCTTCAATCTTCCCAGATGCTGATATGTCATCAGCACTATTGTAATAGGTAAGGCCTATGATTTCCTTGAATAAGCTTATCCACTTTGCTTTATCAAGTTTACTGTAACTCCATTCGCATCACACAAAGCGTGGCATCCGAAAATCTTTCAGCATGAATTTTGTCATCGAATACGTGGTGTTAGTTTTTCATTCAGGATGTCTGATAAATGTTCTGCAAGATTCTTTAATGCGTGTTTAATGATACAATCATCGGAGACGTTTGGCTTCATTCAACTGTTCAATTTCCTTAAGCAAACTTCTTCGTCTTAGTGAATTTTCTAGATGCTTCTCTACTTAAACGCATCGTGTTCGCTGATCCGTATAGAAGTGCTAGTTCTATTCAGACTTTTATATTGTATATATAATACAGTTGTGTGTAATGAAAACTAACGAAAACACAGGGTAACCGTATACTGTGTGACACACCCTGGTTTTTTGTTAAGTTTAAGTTTTATTAGGGTCCATAATTGAAATCGCCCAGAGGTAATGACAATGATTCGGAAAAATCGACCCAGCTGTCGCCAGGGACGCGCGGCCACTGCCTGCGGATACGTTCGCAAGACGAGTCCATTTTTGACGGAAAGGGGTGGCTCCGAGGATGCGGGAGTCCTTTTAATTTTATGTTTAGTAATCGATTAAGATTTTTCGAGTGGAGGTGAGCTGCCAACCAGCGTGGTCGGCACCGGTGACGTTGTGAATTGTTTGTGTTTGTTTTGAATAAAATTTTTGTGTATTTTAAACCACTGCATCTTCGATTAAAAATAAATTAGTGTTGAACCGGATTTTAAATGGTGTTTGTTTGAAATCCCAGCCCTTCTCGGACATCGATAACCAGCCACTCGCCTCTCTTCGATTCGGGTCTTCTTATGTGATTAGAAAACATAAACATGTGGCGAATACTAGGGGTTCGGTAGTTTAACTTTGTCAAGAAATTGGAGGTAAGAGAGCTTAATAACCAGTCCCTTATTATGTACAATATAAAAAAAGTGACGATGGACCTAGTTTGCAAATTGCTATGGCTCATGACCTTCAATAATACTATAAATCAAAGGTAGGCAACGCGTCTTAAAATTATTTCTTGTAAACGAAAACTAATCGCCGTCCTATAAAATTAATATTGGTTCAATGTACATTTACAAAATTTATTACAATAAAATTTGAAAGTAAACTTAGAAGAAAAAATGGTACTTTGCATTCGATTTGGAAAAAGATGCCAATATTTACTCACTGTTTGTAAGAGCAGTGTATGTTAATTTGATTGCATGCGCCTCCTTGTGGTCGCTTACAAATCTGATGGATCGTTTTTATATTTTTATCATTTAGGGGCTCTGCTGATATCCGAGCGGGCGAATACATCATTTATTATTACGGTGACGCAATCTGTCATCTCTGTAAAACTTAGCAAGACAGGCGCGTTTATTTCTTTGTGTCAGTGTATCATATTTCTTCTACATTACAATTACTAAAAATAGTGTTTTTTTGTTGTAGAAGTCAGCTGGGGTAAAGAGGGCGATGACTTTAATAAGCTAAATAAATATTGCTTAGAGTGTCTTCTATCACCACATTTGAAAAATTAGTTCTTGAAATGCATTCTGCAACAGAAAATTATCCGTTGTTCAAGGTCATTGATTCGATGTAATTAATTAATTATTTCGATAATGCATGCAATAAATGTTGGTAATTATTCTGAGAAGTATTACAAAGGGTCTACGATTGGCGCCATGGATTACTTCAACGACTTATCATGTCACACAGATAAATAACTTACTGTAAACAAAACGTATCGCATGTCTATGAAGTCTAGCGCCATATCAATACGCACCTTTTCATTAAAATCACAAATAATAAACTGTTTGTAACGTTGAATTTATTGGCATACTATGGCACGCGATTCCTTTGTATTGATAAAGTAGGAAAGGCAGTAAGATTTTGGTAAAATAATGTGTGTGGGTTTTTCTGGCACTAAAATATTGTAAAAAATTACGTACAGATAACGGCTCAAACGATATCGACGATTATTTTCCGTAACAAGAATTTTCAAAAATGGAAAAAGAGCAGAGCAGAGGATATAATCGGTTTATTTCAAAATAATTAAAAGAACTAACGAGCGTGGTGTCGAGGCAGAAGACGAACTCGGACTGAATCACAATGGAAGGTAATGAAAACATATCCCGTAAAGACGGTTACCATATATATGTAGCATACATATATATGGTGATTTACAAAACATTATGTTTGTCATTATTCGTCAGCAATATTGACGAGGCTAATTGGAAAATAACATTTTATTTGTCCGATACACAAAACGGATTCTGCATACATTGCGATCATGGTGAACGCTCTGAAAAGGCAAGCCATGATGACTAAAGTAGGACAAAGACAGTCGACTACAGTATATATATGAACAAAGAAGGAAAGACCGGATTCGTTCTGTAATAGCCGGTTGAACGTGAATTCCGTCGCCACTCGCCGAACAGGAAACATCTTTTCCAAACTGAATAATCATCATCACCATCTGTCCTAATTGCGTCAACCATACAACATTGTAAATATATACATTAATAGAATGTTTTGTTGCTCAGTTTTTTTAGAGGTATATTTAGTTTAATTGTACTAAAAATATCGGTCAGAAAAGGTGGGAGAAAACGAACTTTTTGGTAAGTTTCAAAAATCAGTACGCAGTCGTTAAATACTGTTCAATAAATCTCGAAAACTTACAATAAACTCTAAAGTAGTCACAGCGTAAGACAGCTAAATTTATATCTGAAATACAGATGTATTCTCTTTGCTAGACAGACTTAGAAACTTTACTATTTCCATGGAAAAATGCAGTAGTGTAAAAAAAAACTCTGAGAAAACAATTATTAAAAAAAATTCGATGTTTCATGAGATAAATGCGACGATTTTCACTAATAAAAACTGGTAAAAAAACCTATTATATCTTCATAAATGATCAAATTCAAAAAAATAGTGCGACATATAAGGTGAAACACCGCTTACGATTTTAATGTATATTCTTTTTTATATTGTATATTTAATGTATTCCATTGGCTAGTTTTTTCATGTAAGTACTAAATATAAATTTAAGTGTGAGTAAATCAAAGTTAAACAAAAACCATTAAAAAAATCGATAGCTTTTCAAAAATCTTACAATGTTGATGTCATCTTACAAATATCGAATAATTTATGAGCAGATTATGATGATGCAATTTTACCATCGATTTATTATTCCACAAGAATGTGATTGTAGGCAATCGTAATCCGTTTTGTATTTGCTTTGGTCACAGTGTCTGACACTTTATTGCGCGGCGCGTTTGTGCCTATAATAAGTAAATAAATTATAAATCGCTATTGGACATGTCTGCGAATTCAATTATTTAATGAACTGAATAAATTTATATCAGAAATTCTAAGTATTATTATGTTATTGCTTTTAGATCAATCAACTGTGTGTAGACGACGTCGATTATATAAAACGAAACAGATAAAATTTAAACTTATTTTTTTCAAATATTAATTTAAAAAATGCAGTGCGGTAATATTCATTTTCACAACAGTGAATCATCATATTGAAAAAGGCATGGTCCTGTCACTGACTAGACAGCGCTCATGATCGGTTGTGGAGTCACTTTCAAGCATTTAATTAAATTTCAGCATATACAACGTAAGTAAAAAGTATTTTGTGTAGCCCTGCAGTTTGTACAGTTCCTCTAGAAGACTTCATGCTATCCACCGTGCTGAATAGTTACCTGGAAGTGGCGATAAAACCTACTGGTGACACATTTACGGCAGCAGAATTTTGATTTCGTCTTCATTCTTAACCTCTGTTTATTTTTTTTCTTACCAAGTTATTCCTAGTTCACATATTTATTAAAAAAAAATTTGGGAGACCACGATTGAAACGACTTGTTCCATGATTGTTTTGTGTTTTTACTACACACACTATTTGTAATGTACCGAGTATGTATGTTTCTGTCGTACGAAAAAAGGTTTATATTTTATATTATAATATCGACCCTTTTTATGATATCATTTCACCATGTTTTATTTGATAAGGTTTATTATTAAAATATCCAAATGCAATACACTAAGGACGTTTATTATTATTGAAGAAAAAAAACAAAAAATACCCGGTCGCTTACCTTTGGTTATCTGATTGAATAGGTTTACCGGGCATCGCCAGATAGCTTTTTGAATGCCCATTGACCGGAAACTTCTTTCTGTGGCAGCCTAAAAGTTCGAACAACAAAAGCTCGATCCGGAATAAAAGCTATGGGTTTGAATGCATCTCAACTTACATTACTTCCAAAGGGGTTACCAAAATTTGCATGCTTTCATTTTGTTGTTAATGCGCATTTATGGAACTCGTAAAAATTAACAATACCGATATGCCACACTCAAAAGCAGTTAGAACCACATCAAAATAACGTGAGGTCGTGGTACTTCAGCGTCATCCAAGAGCAAAATGTCGTTTGTTTCAAATGGCCATTCAACAAAAAATATTCATTTTTTTGGTATCCATATTTCTTTTAATAATATTGTCACCCTTCATTCACACTTTACTTGTGTAATGATATTGATGGTGTTTTGGCCAATTGATGTAATCCTCAAAAAAATCGAAAATGAGTTAATGATTTGATCTCATTTTAAAGACGACAGAGCAGTAAATTAGAAAAATAAATTGATACTTTTTGCAAGGGAAACATCATTTGAGAAGACCGAATCGAAGAGGGGAGAATGTTTGGTTATCAACGTCCGGGAGGTCTGGGATCTCAAGCAAACACCATTTCAATTCCAGTTTATCTCTTATTTAATTAACGAAAATGCAGTGGTTTATTACACAAAATATCAGTAACACATAAAATTAAGTCTGCATTTACTTTACCATTAAGTTATAATGCAATTGACACAACAAACGATTTTAAATTTAAACTAAGTCCAATTTCAAAACAAACAAAACAAAATTAATAATTAGTTGCGATGCCGGCCGGCTCTCTTGAGTCGAAGGCCTCCGAGAGCCGACTGTCCTCCAAAATAAAAATTAAATTTCAACCACTGTAGGTTCCTCCCCTTGTCAATAATAGAACGCTTTCTAGTTTTTAGCTATAGCCCTAAGGCAACCGATTGCTTTTAACGACAATAACTCGGGTTGACTACCAAGAATCATTGCCATTAAAGCTGTGCGCTGTCAGTTATGGACTCTAATAAAACTTAAACTTAACAAACAAAACTATGGTGTGTCACATTTTACATTGGCTTTAGGCTTAAAAATTCTGACCCATCCACTAGACGTAAGTCACTATTATATCGATCCTCAATTGGCCAAAACATCGTCGAATTATACACTAGGAAATTAAGAAAAGAAATGAATCGATATCCAATATTCCACTTGGAACCTATAATGTGTGTGAAACTTCTTCACGAGACATAATTATGCAATCCTGACTGTATATACAAGTAGATTTTTTGCTGTTTTGTTCAACTTTTCTCCCTTGCATAATATAATACGATAATCTACATCCCAACCTTATTAAACATATACATTTATAAGGTAAGTTACATTTTAAATTAATAACAGAAACATAATGCAGCTAACGAAATAATCTGGATAAGCATTTAAATAAAAAAAATCGTCGAATGCAATGTCAAATAAAAGAAGGTAGCGTGAAAAAAATTGCGTCCATTATTTGAGCATTGAAAAATACGGACCCACCGGTCAGTTGCCTCGGCTGTTATTATATTTGGTGTCCTGTGAATGAGATTAAGGGGACGTCTCCTTTTAGAATAGAATAAGAGATACAGGACACTGTCACCTTTACAGGTAATTTATATGTGTTGCTAAGTTACTTCTGTCGTAAAAGCAGGAATCGTCAAGTTGCACATATGTAATGGTATTGCCTCAGTATATTATTTAATATTCTCGTAATACGACAATAAAACGGTAAATACGAAAATATAAAAATGTGTGTCTTTGAATTACCCAGTAAAAGGAAAAATCTTATTATACATTTACTTTTTATATTTTTTATAGAATCAATTACTACGCTATTAGTTTAAAGATGCTTCTCAAAGAAGTCAAACGAGGGTCGCAGTTACACGTCCAGCGGATTATCGAAGTTATCTTTTTTAATTTATTGATTGGCGCCTCACAATAAACAGTACAACAAAGCCACCGCTAGCCACACAGATCTTCAGTAGGCAAAGATTTGATTTTTCAGTTTAAGTTTATTCTTGAATTTATTTACACGTGAAATTTGTGTTTTATAAATGCTTATAGAGTTAGTTACCTGGCAAGGTGTAAAAGTTTTCGGCCCAAAACATGTTGGAACAAGTCAGTTTTAAGAAAAAAAAATCCCATATTTTTAAGCGGTATCGGAGAGTTTATTGCCCATTCAAAAAAAATGTATGGAAATAAACAGTGAATATACCAAAAAATACTATTTGAAACTTTTAGGCTTCAATAGTATCTCACGTATAACTTATGAGTCCGATTGGTAAGAATTTTCTATACTTTTTTAACACAAAAAAATACTTTTGTTTCCATGATATCTTGCTAAAGTTATACCAATTTTAAACGTCATTTTTATTCATAAAAATACAGGTAAGTTTTTCGTATATAATTTAATTTAATGTTTCAATTATACATGCAATGAATTTTACGATGAAAAGTGATTCGACCTCTTTGACATTTGGATAAGTGTCATAAGATCACTCGCCATAAATTTTAAAGTAGGAATTAAACCACTCGCTTAGCTGTCAGTTGACGTTACCTGGATAAAGGCACGTGGTGTGGCTTCGTCATGGGACAGATGCCTCCAGAGTCATCTCTATTAGTGCCAAATTTCTCAGTTATTTATGTCTCCAGTTAACTTGACAATAGCCCTTAAAGACACTAACATGTTGCAAGCTTTTTTTGCGCAATTCGGTTTTCCAGTTAAGAAAGACATTATTGACAATTTTTAAGCGAAGAAGCTGCCAGGTATAGTATTTGTCCTTTTGTCTTCATCGGTTGCCGAATTACTGATTTAACTGCCAATTTCTCTTAGAGACTTGATTGAACTGTCGTCAAAGTTGCATCAGCAAATTAATCACCTAGCATTAATTAAACTGGACTAAATAATATCGTTGGATCCAATCTGTTAAATTCAAATTTACAATCGAAATAAATATTAAATTAATATATTGAAGCCCAAATAATTGAGATGATGAATTTCAAATGTGGTTCTCTATATAGAATGTAAGCTCGCGATAAGCACAATCAAAAGCTTTGTGGATGTCGGCTATGGAAAGGAAAAAGGACGTAACCCACAACAAAAAATATTGTGTATAGCTCACACTAAATTTATATAATATATCGAATGTAGAAAGACAAAAAAATTTATCTCTTCGTCTTTTCAAAATATTTTTTTTTCGATTATCACAATGTATGCAATTTAATACACGTTTTGTTTGGGCTATACACAGTATTTTTGTGTGTGCGTTATGTCCTTTTTTCTTTCCACGGTCGATATATTTATGTAGTTTATTGGCAAGTGCTTTACCCTAGTCGCGGCAAGAACAATATCACTTTTTTAACAATTAATATTTGAGATCTTGGGCATGGGTGTTTGTGATTTAATTTCTCAATGAGACGATCTTGATCAATTTTAAAGTGTTAACTGTCAATTATTGCTGGAAAGCCATAATATTTTAAAAATAAAAGAAAATTTTTTTGTAATACTTTGACATGCTTATAATAATCAGGACCGATATCATCAGTTGATAATGCTCGTGATAAGCGGAACCGGTCCTGACCATTATAAAAATGTGGAAGTAGTACAAACAAATTGTGTTTTATTTTTAAAATGAGATAATCTTGATTGAATTTTAAAAATTCTCTTACGAGTTTATTTTATATGGTTTGACCTTTCAAACATATTTTTCGCATTATGAATTATTAGATGTAGTGCCAAATATACTTCTTTCTCTCACGAATTACATCATTAATCAAAACATTGCCTCTGAAATAAACAATTTCAATTTGCGCATTCCATGTAATTGTGATCGATTTATATTTTGTAATCATTGACCACTCACTATCACTCTCAATGAAGAACAAGAACTTATTGCTAGTCGGTCGTCCAACATTTCTGTTCGGAGAGGTAAGGGATAAAAAAATGTTGCCAGAAAAATATAAACTGTTACTTAATTGGTCATTATAACCCCGGTTTCAGGATTGAATAAGAATGGGTGTTAAAGAATGAAAGTCACCTTTCGAAAATTTGGAGCCCTAGAAGTTTTTCAACTCAGATAGTATTTTTTTTTTTATTTTGAACAAGAATAGCACTACATTGAAAACAATAAAAAACAATGTAGATATAAACCACTGTTAATTTATGCGAAATGTTTTTTAGTATTTGAAGTTAAAATTTAGTGTGCTTTAAATTATATTATAATAAATTTGTTTTATTTAATTCAGGGTAAACTATTACAGAATAATTGAAATACGTAATTAAAAATGATTATTCGATTCACCCTTTTAATTAATCGCACAAAATTTTCACTGTCAGTCTTGCGTGACTTTTAATTTCATTAATTGTTTGTATTTACTTACTTTATTAGTTTATTATAATAGGTGTATATTTGTTTTCAAATAGACTTCAACAATTATTTTATTGTTTATTTTTGTATGATGTATACTCGTAGTACGTATTAAATATTGATTTCATAATAATTTATATTAAGTATTATATTATATATGTCCAGTAATAACCAGTTACCAACCTTCAAATACAGGAAACAGTTTAAAGTGGTTCTTGAATCAGAGTACAAGTGCAACAAAAACAAAAAAAAAATGTTAAGTATTTATTTTTAACTCCTACACCTTTCTGCAACTAATGTGTTTGACTCTAAAGCTGAGGACCATTTCTGTTACAATGAATGTATTGATTCAGTGAAGGTCCAGGGTCCGTTTATCTTATATGGTCATCATCAGCTTCTGTTGATCTATTTATGTATGAAACATGACTTACCTTTCCAGTTCGTACACTACACTACAGCAATTATTAGCAATGTTAATATTGTATTTTTAAACTATCGAGCTTTCCTGTTCGTGATAATATTCATTTTGAGCCCTGGTGTGAAAGTATTTCGTATTCACATGATAAACAAAAAGCTCTCAATTATAAGGATTGATTATCGGTTTAAAAATATTTTTTTAAATCTAAAACAATATTAATTAGATATTTTGATATAAATAAATCCACTTCATTTTTTACACAAACTTTGACTATTTGACTGCAAAGTATTGAAGTGTCATCAAAAAATAATAAATATGTTATGCAGTCAACTTTTTTAATACAAATATATTTTTTATTATTATTTAAAGCAACGATATTGTTAGGGACATTTTTTATGTATTGAAAACATACGGCTCTCCACCCAATGTAAATTAAGTTATTGCGTGGTGGGTATAAAAAATAAAAACATAAAGAATATAATCTATTAAATGGCAATGCACGAAATATTGAGAAATTTTAAATAACATGAGATAAACTCTCTAAAACGAATTTCACTTGAAATCAACTAGAGGGAAAATAACATCTCAAAAACTCAAATTAAAAAAATAATTTATTGATCTGGTCGGGAATGGAGCCCCAGCCCATCTGATCGCCTGGAAAACGAATTTACCACAGGACCACAGAGGCCGACGATTGATTCCCAGATTAAAAAAAAAAACATGTTAATAATTTACGTAACCTTTTAAAATAAAAATGATTTCATATACACCCACAATAACAAACTATGTTTGAATTGGGACTTCTTACATGAATGAAGTCATTACATCAAGTATTTTCATTAAACAATTTTGTTGTTTTTATATCAACTCGATAGTAAACAGCAAAGCGTTTGATTTTTTTGAAAACGAGCGTATCCAAGGAACACGCATTGACACGAAGTGTGTGTGTTTTTATATATAATTTGTCTGAACGGATACCTGTTTCACTGGAAAGTAGGTATTTATCGAATGCAGTGAGACGAAACCATTTTGAACTGTGATTCTATGAATAAAATGTCTTAGTAAACTTATAAACAATATTTTTTTTCACAATGATATTGTTTGTATATCATAATTATATTAATCTAACGTTAAAGTTTTAAATGTGTCTAAGAATTGGTGTCCACATACAATATTAAATAATTTATTGTTTAAATACTGTAATAAAACTAATGGTTAAACAATAAATTTATGCAAATATAGTAATAATAGGAACAGCATTTGACATTACAGCTAATAATTTCAAATACGACAGATAATTTTGAAATTAATAAAAGTGTGGTCAATGTTTCGGTTTAAAATCCTGGTACGGAGAGTTTCATAAATTGATTTTTCATTGATTGACAAATGCTCAATAGTGTTGACAGGTCAAGTATGTGTCAAGTGTTTGTAAGTTATAGTTTTAGTTTAAATTCAATGAATATTCGCACATGTATCACTGTTAATTCGAGCGCCATTTATCACTGGTTTGTTAATTGGGCAGAATAACAAAGCAATACTGCAATTCACTGGCCTCACATATGATTATAATACATCTGGACTTCGTTTAACACGGTAATATGGTTAAACAAAAACGTCGTATAATATAAATCCGTGTTATATGAGGTTTGAAGTTCATATAAAATTAAGGTATGCGTTCCAAAAAAATAGTTTGTTAATATCCTTTATTTTTTTAATACA
This sequence comes from Himalopsyche phryganea, assembly GCA_022494535.1. NCBI lineage: Eukaryota > Metazoa > Arthropoda > Insecta > Trichoptera > Rhyacophilidae > Himalopsyche > Himalopsyche phryganea. The sequence continues at coordinate 1,411,671 of JAGVSL010000137.1, read as the reverse complement.
TTTACGTATTTATTGAAAAAAAACTTTAATAACATATAATTTATCATTCATTCTAGAGTTCGATTCTTTTTCACTACCGGAGGACTATTTATCGTATTTATGGACTGGAGTATTTTTGGATTTAGGCTTTACAAATGTTGTAATAAGAGATTGTTTGCTTTTAGCATATAGATCTTAACGTATTTAGTGATAAGGGACTAATATCTGTTGATTCCCTCTTGAACTTCAAACTTCTTTCCATTATAGGATCTTATTTATAAAAAAATGTTATATAAAGCGCGTTGTACAAAAATATTTCACAATTCATCAACCGTGTTATATCACAACAGTGTTGTATAAAACCGTGTTATACGAGTATATATAAACGTAAGGTTGGCGCAGACTGGACTGATGAATGAAATAACATCTATGCACGGTGCGTTCGACAAGTAAACGGATGGACCGGCCAAGTAATGACGTTTATTTTTCACAAGATGACTTCTGTCAACATGGTCTATGTTAAAATGCACACACTCGAAGCCCCACTGACTGGAGTGCCTGCATACATGTTTTATTTCAAACAGAATACCGTAATGCGGCTCTGCTCATTTTAAACTCATACAGAACACGTTGTTTTAGTGCAAAGAAAATTTAATTCTCTATCGGTTTCCGCACTTTCATATTGTATAGCTTCATTTTCAGATAAACACGTATAGAAACCGAATTTCATGAATAAAAAATTGTATAGATTCGATTAAAATTGATAAGTATTTAAAAAAGTTATAGAAATATTTACAGAAATTTTTTTTGAATTAGTTCCTTAATTTTATCAAATATTCCGGACCAGTTTCAATCATTTGGTAAAATTATAGAATAAACAAAAAAAATTGTTTTATTTTTTATAAAAATAATCCCTTTCCACAAAGAATTGACAGTCGTCACCATACAAGTGAGTAATATTAATTGCTGGAGTTGAGGCGTCTTGTATTTCAGGTTTTACACACAAAATATGTCGTAAATAATTACTTAATACTAAATAAAACCATATTTCACTTTTTGAAATTGTCATTTCGCTTTATCAAACTATGCTAAATTATCGAAAGACGCAAGAATCTAAATTCTTCATAGCAGAACAAGTTCGAGGCATATCTCTTTGCCGTTTGAAACAAAACGGTTGAATACGGTACGTCATGCATCTCGCATTGTTACTATACTATAATTTTGCATTTTTCGATGGTAAAATTGACGAGGTTTTCAAATTATGATTAATTATACAAAGAAGACGTAAACTGTAATGTATTTTTAATTCTATATAGAAATATTTTATTTACAAATAGCAAAATTTTAATTTTTTTTTATGACCTATTTCACAGATAATTTAAAAGTTTAAAGGCCGAAGAAGCTTGTTGTTACACCATGAATACCGAAGGCTTAATAAGGCAAAAATTATAAAATATAGTTGATAGCTATTTCGGCTTCAGTTTACCGTCAGGACTGCATAACGTTCTGATAGTTCTTTTATAACTGAATATTTTGATAGTTTTATCTTACTAATACTAATAAAATGATTTACATCTGAATCTCTATCTTACCCAACGTTATAGCCGTTACAGACTTACAGTCCGGACGTTAAGTACTGTGAATCGATTGTCCGGAGTGTTTCAAGAGTATATTATCAAAACTTGGTTCATATCTTCTAAGGTGAGCTGAAAGACATATGTTAACAAACAATACACAAGTATTACCAAAATTTTCAGCGAATATCAATTGAGTTCAACCTGACTTCCATAACTATAACGTCGCAAATTTATACAAAACTCTTAGGATGTTAACTGTAAATTCTTGCTGGGAAAGCATTATATTTTTAAAATAAAACGATTTTTTTTAAGACCTATTTCACGGATAATTTAAAGGTTTAAAAGCCGAAGTAACTCATTGTTACACCATGAATACGAAAGGGTTAAATATGATCAAAGTTACGTAGATGTCATTCAAATATAATATAATCATGCAGATATGTGTTCTACAAAAAGAAGATCTACCGCAATTGAAATAACAGGAAGCTATCTGAACTTTCAATGTTACTTTTAATTTATGTGTAATCTTTGTTGTACAGGTTTTATCGTACTTGAATAGGGGTTTATCGTTTTATAGGAAGCGTGTAAGTCTATATATAATACATACACAAACATGAAACAATGACTCAAATGTCGTCATTGATAGTAAAACTTTACAACAAACGCTTTTATATTACACAAAACAATTTTGCTCAAATTGACCCTTACGTACAGAGATCCAAAGAAGCAAGTTGTGTAAATGATGACTGATGAGTTACGTCGGATTAGCTAAGGACTCCCTTTACTATAGTGATAATATTGTACACTATCATCTTCATTCAATTTTTTTAATTTATTCATAAAGGGGTTGTATTTTTATGTAACCCGTCTTACCAATCCTGTTTTTCAAAGCATTTCTAAATACGACTGAAGTGTTGAGGGGTGGGCACTGTTGTGAATAAGGAAATTAATGCTATTATTAATTACGTATTTTTAAATATTCAATCAAATATTCGTAAAAAGTACAATGAATACAATTGTGGTATTTGACGAGTTTAGGTATTTTTATTTTTTATACTTATTATTGATTACAACATATTTCCTGTAGTACAGTTTTAATTCAGTATCTTAGAAATACAATTTTTTCAGTAGCCTTTATATCTCATAATTATATTTTCGTAGAAAATAGACTAGCTGTGATCAATAATTTATACAGTTGATAATGACGATTATTTATATTGATATTAACACAATTAAAATAACTCTATAATCTACCCCGCTATTACAGTCGAAAACTAGTAATATATATCGACTTTGGAAAGGAAAAAGGACGTAACCCACACTCAAAAAATATTGTATATAGCTCAAACAAAACGTGTATTAGATTGTATACATTGTGACTTTCGAAAAAAAAATATTTTGAAAAGACAAAGGGATAAGTTCTTTTAACTTTCTACATTCGATATATTATATATTTGTATATAAATATAGTGTTTTGGCTCGTTTTGTGTGAGCTAAACACAAAAATTTTTGGTTTGGGTTACGTCCTTTTTCCTTTCCACAGTCGATATATATTACTAGTTTTCGACTGTAATAGCGGGGTAGATTATAGAGTTATTTTAATTGTGTTAATATCAATATAAATAATCGTCATAATTGACTGTAGAAAGGCAAAAGGACTTATCCCTCTGTCTTTTCAAAATACTTTTTTCGAAAACACAATGTATACAATTTAATACACGTTTTCGTTGGGTTATACACAATATTTTTTGTGTGTGGGTTACGTCCTTTTTCATTTCCACAGTCGATATATGTATTTACCATGTTCGCTCCGAAGCGGCGCTTCTAATGGAGGTATCTTAACAAAAGTTTTCTACGAAAACTGCTCGTTATTCAGTTGTTCAACCTCTTTTTTCGAAGAGAGTAAAGATAAAAAATATGGCTAGGACAACAGTAGTGGTTACTAATCGCTCTCGCTACGTCTCCGTTTTTAGGATCGGATGGGAGGGAGTTTTAGACATCACAAACATTCATGCCTACGAACAGAAATCCATAAATCGATTTAAAAATTAAATTATGAAACTGTCCCTACCGGAACTTGAACCTGAGGCATTCGTAACCGTAACCAACGACATTGACCACTGTACCACGGAGCCGACAAATACTACTAAAATATTTAAGGGCTTGTGTCATGTGGGCAAAAATGTTTATTAAATTAATTATAATCAATAATAATTTATTATTAAAATCAAACTTGTAATATTTTCCTTTACTCCCGGTGTTACATGACGAGATTTTGCATAAGCATTTGCAAACATGTATTGTTGTATTTTTTTAAAGTGGGTAGATGTAACCTCGGAAACATCAAAAAGCTTTGTACAGTTAGTTATAGAGTACATAGCTTTTTAAGCTTTTTTTCCCGACTCGTGGCACTGTGTCGGAAACGGAAATCGCGGTTCGTCTTCTTCGCATCGCCGCAGGCCTACTACAATTCGTTAGGGTAGCTCTATTTTGTACGTCGCACAATGAGACAAAGTAACTGGTTAAAAAAAACACTTCTAAATAATGGAACAAAGCGGGACGAAACCAGGAAATATCATAATAAAACTTTAAGTTATTACTTAATTTTATATAGGATGTGTTTATTTTTTTTTTAAGAATAATTTAAGTTTGAATATATTTTTTTATTCATTTTATCTGGATTGTGTTCAATTCTGCAAAAAATATTCAGGGAGCGCTTGAAATGCTTTTAAATAGTAATAATGTAAAAATTACTTCCATCCATAATTCCACTATAAATATCAATAAATATTATCGAAAGCTAATTCGCCATGTCAAATCAGTGGTTCAGTGGTCAACATCATTGGCTACGGTTAAGGATGTCTCGGGTTCAAGTACCGGTACGGACAGTTTCATAAATTTATTTTTCAAATCGATTTATGAATTTATATTCGTAGGCATTGATGTTTGTGATGTCTGAAATTCACTCCCACCCATCCGATCCTAAAAACGGAGAGTAGAGAGAGCGATTAGCCAGCCACTTGTCCTATTTTAGTCCTATACTTCATTCCTTACTCTCTTCGAAAAAGGGGAGGTGGAGCAACTGAGTAGCAAGCATTTCCTTCTGTTAAGATTAAGAGTCTATATGTTCCACATTTGGAGCGGACATGGTATGTTTTTTTTAAATTACACATCGTCGGCGGTGCACTGTAACAGGGATAAATAAATGAACAATTTGTCATTACGCCCAGAGCTTGTTAATGAAATTGAATCACGATACCCTTTTGTATTTCGAAAAGCAATAAGGAACAGATTAAATATTTTATGATTAACATAGAAAAAAATACCAGCACACGAAGGAATGAAAATTATTTCGATGTATCTGAATTTTTATTTTTATGTCGTGGTGCAACAGTGTTTCGCGATTTTTTACGTATCTTCGTTGTTCTGGATGAAGACAATAACTGAAAACAACTAATTTTGAGTAATTGTGCTGTAAAGTTTGTCAAATGTTTGGAATTCCATACCATTTTCATTATGTTTGTTTGTACAAAACTGATTTAAAGTAAAAGTATAATTTATACAAATAACTGTATTCTTTCATACTGTAGAGTTTGAAATAAGGAATATTTTATTATAACTAACTCAGTATGTAATTTATTCGATTTAGTGTTTTCTTCCAGCTTATTCAACGCGCAATAATTGGGTAGAGTTGAGTATGCTTTATAATAGTTTAAACACTGTTGGTGAATGAAGTTTAATTTGATCGTTAAGTGATTTGTGCTCTGGAATGTATCTGTTGTATTATTTTGTTTATTAATAAAGCTCTAGTTTCATTTATTTTATATGACTAAGCTAAACTATGTCGTGACACTCGTGACATTAAAGGATACCATTATTCGGGTACTTTTTATAAGTATTATTATAAGAACATTAAGTGTATATCGACGATGTTTTGGACAATTTATGTAACCCTGAAAATTGAAATTGTTTAGGAGGGGGTAAAAACTGTTTTTATCGAAAACATTATATATAGAGAGTTGCGTTATGAATCTTTGAAATACACTCGTGTAAATTCTCATGTTTGCAGATACAGGGTTATACATAGAGAGTGTCGATATAATAGTGGCTTACATCAAGTGGACGGGTCAGAATTTTTGATTCTAAAACATATCTTAAATGACGTTTCCCTTCCAAATAGTGGTCAATTTATTTATATAATTTACATCATAATAACCTGCTCTGCTGTTGTCTTTAAAATGAGATCCAATCATTAACATATTATCGTATTTTTTGAGGGTGACATCAATTAATCAAAGACCATCGATATAATTTATAATCCCTTCAAAAAGCAATTTAAAGAAAGTGTTACATGCCAAGAGTAAGTCAATTTGAATAGAAAAAATATTCTAAATACAATTTTATAATACCGAACTGTAATTTTGTATTTCAAAAAATCAAAAAAGTATGTTTTTGTACTTATTCCTAAATTTTAGGGATCTAAGTTAGTATTTAAGTGTTTTCGAATGGTTATTTTCTCGACCAGTGAAACAAGTATTTATCATTTTATTTAATTGTGGAATTAGTACAAAAATTCTGTACTACTCGATAAGTATTATGTCTATCTACTAATAAAGAATTGTTGTTAATTTCACCCATTCAAGAAACCTGTAACTATTGATCGTTATGTTTTAGGGTTATGGATCAAAGATAGATGGTGGTAGATAAACCAACTTGTCTAAAACAATTACCTGGTGAGTTCTAAAAAATCCGTGTACACTTAATGATTCAAAATTTCTCCAAACGAAAGAGAAGTAAGGAATGAGAAGGGAGTCAGGATCTAAGCTGAGGTTTATACAACAACAGTAATATTAATTTCGCTATTAATCGAATTTAAAAAAATCGTCAAATAAAATTTCATACTTTTTCAGTTGAATAGTTTTTCTGTTACCATTGGCATCGATTGTGTCCCGCAGTGGGGCGCGAACGAGTGTCTCCGACGGGGTGGTTTCGCCGGGGCCTCCCCTCGCGTAAAGTGGCGGTTTTTTGGGGCCGCGGGGGCTGAAGTCCGCTTCTCCGCGGGAGGGGGGACGCCGGCCCCACATAGCACGCCTCTAAACACAGTCGACTGCGGGCTACCGACACGCTTGCACCAAATGGGAACAGCCACGGAGCTCCATTGTTATATGACCTTTTCCGCGTAATTTGAAACGTATCACGGCGAAAATTTTCAGCACATAAACTTTTACCGCTGAAAAACAACTGTATATCAGCGAAAAATTCTAATCCGGTTTTAGAAGTACTTCAAAATTTTAAGTGCTATTTTGTGCCTTCGTGTTTTTTTGCCGCTTTTTTATAACAATTAAAAGCTTATTATTTTGTGTTTTTTTGTGCTTTTCTTAAGTTTTTAAATTTACCGCGATAAATTTGTATCATCGATGACTTTTGTGGATTTTATGTTTTAATTATGTGCCGTCGTTTTTTTAAGCATGATTTTTTTAACTGTTTTGTGCGCTTTTTACATTTTTATTTATAAATAAAAAAAATATTTCGTGTCGTAGTGTTCGATTTCATTTGAATATTGAAATAACAACTTAATATATTATGCACTAAACAAATCGTTTTAACTTTAATAGGAGCTTTTATTTGACGATATTGTTTCGTCAAAAAGAGTTCAAATAAACATTTATCTAATTTACGTTATTGTTATAACGGTAATTTTTCAAATGAAAAACTTTTGTACACAAAAAATTTTATCAAAGAAAAACATTTACTTTTAAAAACTAACAAACCGTAGAAATAAAAGACATACTTTCAAAAACTTTCTTCGGTTTTGTATCAAGATAAAAGTTGATAAACAAACTGTTTTATTATTGTGTACACATATTTATTTATTAAGATAATGTGAAGTACATACTTGCTATCTTTATAGAGGCGCTTGCAGTATTTGAAATTCAACAAGAGTATATTTTAAGTTGTTATAAAATGTGATTCAAGGATTATTTTTCGTTTTTAGAATAGAAACGAGAGGATTAGTGTACAAGATTTATACGTGTGTAGTGATACGAATTTCGCCATTTCGTTTTGCACAAGGTTACAATGTTTCGGTGCCATAGAATGATTCTAGATAAAAGATAAGTGAGAACCGACGTCAGCGACGCCTGGTTATAGAACCTCCCTAAGAGGCGTCGATCACTCGCGTGAACTCTTGCCGCGGCCGCGAAGCAATGCCAATCTTCGCGGGTATCTAAATACTTCCCGCATCGCCACCCCTTTTCAAAGGGTACGTGAACACTAAAGACAAGTTTATCCAGTACTTATTTAAAATTAACTTAACCTCTTTTTATTGAAACTAGAATTATCGAGTGAAACAAATTTGTGTGGTTATTATAACTTGGCAGTTTTCGTGTTGTGATTTTAAGTTTTTTGTGTTTTTTAGACTGTCTTGGTGTTTTAGTGAAGGTCTCAGTCTGCTTATGATCAGTCTGTGACTTGGACCGATGGCTGGAGATTCCCTGATGCTGAACCGGAGCACGGTGTTGAGTATATTATGTGCATATCGCGCTAAATGGTTGCTACTTTAGGTGGCTTCCGAGCGCGGTTGCCAAGGGCTGGATGATACTCACGCTGTATACGTAAGTCCTCATATAATTTATAAATATAAGTCCTCATATCATTTAAATTAAAAAAATATTTTGTGATTTTTTTTAATCTTACAACATAATAAAAACAACCGGAATGGGAATTAGGGAAATTACATACTTATGTAATGTTAAAATTAGTTAAACGGATACTGGTGGACTAATTGAAATTGATTTTTATTTTATTGAAATCCACATTAAGATTATAATGGAAATAATATCTCAATATTTCAATATTTTTCTATCAGTTTTTGGACGTATTGAGAAATTTGTCTTTTTTTATGTTAGAATAATTGGAATTTGGCTTGCAAGTTTCACTTTTATTCCTACATTATTTAATCTTCAATATATTTATTTATATCAACTATGTCTGATATTTTCTTTATGACTTCATATATTAAAAATTTAGAATGAGTGAATGAATACTTTGAAAACGATTTTTCATTCGTACATAGTTTAAACAAATTTTAAACAGCAATAGTCAAGTCAAATTATATAAATACCTTTTTTTATATTCTATTCATCATTTAACTTTACATTAATTTTAGTTATTGTTTATTTTTACCATAATTATATACGATTTTATAAAATTCCGATCTGGGGCTGCTCCATAGACGAGTGGCAAGGTCTCTATGGCTTTTGTTTTCGGTTCCGTGACTAAGAATTCAAATTTTAAAATGAATGCTTTGGTTGTCAATTTTAAACATGTTCATGCATGTCTTACGTTTCACCACACATCACAAATTAGCAGATCAATGATTAAATGACCTATTTATAACATGATTGCAAAGAAACGGCATTTCTAAAACAAAACAGTTACTACTTTTTAAGATTGGGCAGTCGATTTTTCAATCAATTTACATACTAACTAAAGTCCGTGATCTTTTCATAGCTTCATATACATTCAACCCAATCCTGAAAACAGGTCGTAGATAGAGAACAGACGATAATCACTCTTGCCAACCCCACCCTTTGTGGAAGAAGAGGTTGAGTTACTGACTAAAACAAGATCTCTTTGGAAGGTCTTCTGTTGAAATTCTACATATTGGAAGCGGAAATAATATGAATACGAATATCATTCGAAGTTAAACTTTCAAATTTATTAAAACACATTTCATGAATTTATTAAATAAAAAAATATTTATTTCTAACATTCACGTTGTTACGGGATTTATGATAATTGAAATTATTTAATAGTTTAAAAGTATTTTTCATTTAATTTAAGACATCGACTGAGGGTGCTTGATGGAATTTCAATATCAAATTTGGATTATTGAGATTTTGTACAATGTCAGTTCGAGTCTATTCGTGTGCTCGAATGCCTGAAGATGCCGAAAGGCGAAACCCGGGTCGTTAGTGACAAAATACATGGAAGTGTACAAAATCTCAATAATCCAAATTTGGTATTTTTCATTGTTAAATATATCACGTTTAAAAAAAGCAAGTATTAAGAATTGGAGAGAAAGGTTTTTGGTAATAAATTAATCCAGTATAAGATGCTCATGATACTTAAAATTTGAAAGGGTCTGTAGCCGAGTGGTTAACTCTCTTCGTTTACTGTATCGGGCTCAAATCAAACATTTATTTTTCGATTGATTTACGAACTTTTGTTCGAATGTCTAAAAGTTCTTGCCTAGCTTTTTCTTTCTGCTGATATGCCTCCATTCCATATACTCCACATTGGCATCGGAAATGCTTACAAAAGTTTATTAAGTCGACGGAAAGGTGTAAATGTATATATTTTTTTGTACACATTATTTTTTATAACAAAATAATTATGACAAGTATAAAAGCAGCAGTATATTTCGGAATATTAAATTATGTAAATTAAAAAAAAAACTTACAGCGGTATCAGAACGCTTTTATTTCACTTTAACGATGCCATAAACAAAACGTAAAGAATCAATAAGATACATTGAAATACTGACTCCACGTGATACGCCATTTTGGTTCGAAATATGTATTTCAAACAAAAGAGAAAACGCTCTCAGGTAAACTAAATCAATATTCTATTTCCATATTAAGTTAAAAATAATATAATAAAATTTAGAAAAAAAAAAAAAATAAGACGTATAAATCATCGGTGAGGTGATGTCGGCAGGCCTCACAAAGCAGCCACAAAATTAACTTGCACACCCAAAGCTGACTGCACACAACAGAATTTTTGGCGAAAAATTATCTCATTTTTTTAAAATCTTATCTGTTGTAATGTAACGTTTTTGGTAATATAACAATAGCATTCTAAGACGAACTGTTTCTGAAGTAACATTTTTTCACGTTTTGATTGAATTGTGTAAGTGAACATGAATTGATATTTTATGTCAAACATGTCCTTTTGCCATGTCCACTTCCAACGTGTAGCATATGGCATCCTAATGGAGATATCTTAACAGAAGTTTTCTACGAGAACTACTTGTTAGTCAGTTGCTCAATCTCTCTTTTTTTCTCTAAAACAGGACTAGCGGTTAGCTAATCGCATTCGCTACGCTCCGTTTTTAGGATCGGATGGGTGGGAGGGAATTTTAGACACCACAAAAATTCATGCCTACGAACAGAAATCCATACGTTCCTTGAAAAAATCAATTTATGAAACTGTCCTTACCGGGACTTGAACCCGAGACATCCGTAACGGTAGCCAACGACGTTGACCACTACATCACGTAGCTGACATGTTAAAACGAACTAAACCAGACTTCAAGGATCACTGTTCATTTTCCAATACATGAACGCATCTAATACCATTTGTCACAACAATAAGATCTTCAATTTTTAACGATGTCCGCTCCCAATGTGGAGCAAATAAACTTTTAATAGATCATCTCGAGAAAAGAATATTTTTTTACAATGGCTGGATTATTCAGTCTTTCTATCTTTTTATTCGAAGACAAGTAAGAACAGAAAGTTGAGAAATGAAATGATGAGTCAGTAAATCGATTTAAAAATTGAAAGTTGATCTTACAGGGGTTCGCATCATTGGACACCGCAATATAATAAGACAGTAATAATACAGGTTATTAAAAACCACAAAGCTGTAATTTCAACATTTTAATGCAATACCCTCACAAAATACTTTATGTTTATGACTCGGTAAATCGCTGCAACTATTTTCATAATCTAATATAAAAAATAGTGAGAGAGAGTCCCTTAAAAACATTTAATTCTGATATTTCATGCCGGCTTGTCACTATTCAGAACTTCTACGAAATTCCTCTAATATTTTGCGAAACGTTTTAATTACATTACAAAGGAACAATCTTGTATTATACAGCGGAAAGCTTACTTAGTTATACAAAGTGTGAAATAGTTGTTCTGATTAAATTTTCTAAGAAAATTAACCCTTGCGCTGCCTCTTAAATAATATTTCACTCAAGAACACTCATTTAACGCAAATTGAACGTAAAACTATTTCAACCCAATTATTTATAATAAAGAAACACATTTTTTTGTACCACTTGCAAAATTTTACATAATTATCAGCACCGGTTTTGCTCATCGTGAGAACTGATGAAAATTCAGTTGAGAATTCATTCGGAAATTGTTTTGATGGTTTCGTTTGTAAATAACAATCAGTTCTCACAAAAAAAGCTTCTGGCTAGATTCTCCATTTGTAATATATGTGTCTATTATTGTGTGTATTAGGACCGGACACGGTCAAAAAAAATGCTTACACGTTTTGATAGCTTTTAAACATTGATCCAGTTGCATCATTCTTCCTATTGTAAAAATGAAATATACTTATGGCAAGGTGAATACTTCCTGATTTTTTTACCATGCCCGCTCCAAATGTGGAGCATATGACCTCCTAATGGAGGTATCCAAACAGATATTTTTTACGAGAACTGTTTATTATTCAGTTGCTCAACCTTTCTTTTATGAAGACAGTATGGATATTCGCTTTCGCTACACCCCGTTTTTAGGATTGGATGAGTGGAAGGGACTTTTAGACATCACAAAAATTCATGCCTACGAACAGAAATCCATCAGGGTTTAAATACCCGGAAGGACAGTTTCATGAATTGATTCTATCATGGGGGATTAAAACTCAATCCTATTTTTACATGGGTGATACGTTTCAAGCAAAACAGTCGCTCAAAAAAAAGTAGTGTTAAAAAATGTCGATGGTGGGAAACATTAGACCGTGTAATTTTGAACCCGCGTAAAAAGTAGACTAGGTGTACTTGTTTTGTTTTGATTTTTTAAATTTATGCTATAATAATCACTGAACTGTTCGTAGAGAGAGCGTGTGTAGTTCGCAGTTGGGTTTCGCGTTAACGTTTTAAAGTGAAATAGTACAACAGTCGAGCACTGTTGGTACAAATTTAACACATTGTAATGCGGTGTGGCGCCAACCGTTTCGTCAAATCGATAAAGAATTTATTATCCGCACCGCATCAGATAGTCAGATACAGTAGCTCTAAAGCTTTTTTTAAATTTTTAAATTATTTAATAGATAAGGTATTTTCTTTATTGAGTAATTCAGTGTTTTATCTCATCTTCCTAGACCATATCCGTTCCTTACGTGGAGAATTAATGATGCGAGGCCTAAAAAAACCCGAAAAATTGGGTGGGAATAAACTCACAGGGGAAATTGGGAAAAAAACTTTTGCGATATTAATGATAACAGTTCTTCATTTTTGGGATTTGGTGACACTAAAAGCATGGGATTTTTTACGTATCTATGCCAACATTCTATCCACTAGTTTGAGGTTACGATGAGTTATTAATTCGATGATATAGATCACCAGTGACATCTTTGTATACTTGAAGCAAACACAAAATATTTACGGAAACTTTCCTGTATGAAGTTAAAACTCGTCGAGACGCACATATTTATATGTGCACATGGACTCAAAAAAACAATGCCATGTATCATAATTAAAGGATAATTCGCCATTTTTGGTGTTTTTTCCCATTTTCCCAAAATTCTGGGCTTCTTCCCGCTATTTCAAAATTCCCGGGTTTTTCACAACACTTCGCCACCACGCGTCATATTATGCTAGTCCTTTCATAGCGCCATCCACATCAACCCTTATCATCTCTAAAATGGAGAAGGTAAACGACTGAATAACAACCCGTTCTCGTAAAATTTTGATAAGAAGAATAAATTAAATAAATATATTACAACATAATATTTATATTTGTTTATCTGTAACGCAGAAAACACAAAAACACACTCTCTCCGACAGCGCATGCTTAGAGAAAGAATATGTATCTGAGCGTAAGTGAGGAGTGATTTTTTACATGTGATGAAATTTTTAACGCACACACTAACTCGATGCTTGCGCATCGTTCCAAATTGATCAAATACTGACATGTAGCCATCTAATATTAATTACTTGTTTATTGAATACTACCTTAAACGGAGTCATTGATTACGACACGTCAGTTGAGTGCACCTGTCGATATAGATTTGTAGATTTTATTATTAAAGTAATACTCGATGCCATAGTTTACCGCATGTAGGTATATTTGAGGAACGATAAAGTATATGCTGCATTTTATTGGATCTCTCGTGTCGACGCACTTTTATCAGATTGTGATTGATAGGAATAAATGCGATTGGTTTTTTTCGGTGAAATCGTGTTAGTTAAGGGTCAACCACCTTTAGTATTTTTTTTATTATTTATCTAATTTAATGTAATACATAAAGTCAACATGTTGTACAAGCTTAATATCGTACCAATGTGTAAAAATACTTAAACAGTTAACCGATGATACAAAATGTAATATTTCAATACAACTGGATTTACGAGGTATGGCAATCGATACCTTAGTTTCAAAATGTAACAACTCAAAAAGCAAAGTTCTGAGATAACAAAGAAACAAGATTTTGGGCGGGTGTAATCTTTTTTTTACCATTTCCGCTCCCAGTTTGGAGCATATGGACTACTAATGGAGGTATCTCAGTTGCTCTACCTCTCTTTTTCGAAGAGAGTAGTGATAGAAGGATAGGGCTAGGACAGGACTAGCGGTTAACCACTGCACCACGGAGCCGTGAGCACGATTTTTAATGATTTTTTTACATAATACTTAATTTGATAATAATAGCAGTTTTTAGAGATTTTCACAAGATTTTCACAAGATTTTCTTAGTTGATACAGTTTGGATCTAAAGTAATAATAACCAATTATTACATTTTAGAACTGGTAGACTATGTATTCTAAGCATTATCTCATACTTAACTCAAAACTCAAAAAAAGTTTTTGACTTCTTACACTTTAGAACTGAGGTATCGATATCCAAACCTCACCTAAAATAAATTAATAATTTTTGATGATAATTAGATATAATAAATTTTAAAGTACATCAAAACACATTTATACAATTGGATTTACGAGTTTTGTAGATATAACTTATTACCTTTGTAACTCCTTTCAAATGAATGATTTTGGATTTATTTTTACTGAGACAGGTAAATTCAGTAACACTCGAAAATATGCTATAATTGAACAAATTGTATAATTTGTTATGTAGGCTTCATTGCATTTATTTAAAATACAAATTATAAATAAACATCCTGCAATAAGATAAATATTTAAATATTAACTAGGTATGTTGTATTTCCAAATTTTGTAGATCTCATAATTTTCGTTTATTTATTTAAATGCATTTATATCATTTTAAATGGGACTTTTGAAACCATTTCAAAATTTGTCGTTTTAATATGGTTTGTTATTTAGCATGTTAGAATATAATCTATTTTTGGTGGTTTATCTTGCGAAATACGTATCTACAGAGGGAAAGATATAAAGAGTACGTACTTGAAACCAGTTTATTCAAAAAAATTAAATGATACAATGCGGTTATCTTTTACGTCATCAGAAGAAAGACTTTTTATACATTATAATATGACACTATGACATGTCAACTGTTATGATTAATATTTGTAATGTTAAGTATTCATTTCTTTAATATAACATGGAAGAATGAGTCATATTGAAATCAGGTTAATGTTTCCATTGAATGTAATACAAATTCGCATTTCAAAGTAATATTAAACAAACTTTCATATTGAAAATTATTCGTTATTATTTATATGTTACATTTATTATGTTTGTATAATATTATATCCTTTATCTTCAATTTTTCAAAGCTCTCGTACGCAGTACGCAAGTAATGATTTATGATTTACTTGAAAGAAACAAGGTATACTGATAATAAAATTTATTTTATAGACAATACTTGGTATGTACGACGGTACGAAAAAAACACAAACTTGGCTTCTTATTTCAATGTATAGATGTCTTAAAAAATACAGGAAGCGTCGTAACTATTAATCGCATATCGGTTGCATGTATTATATGCCAAGATTCAAGAATTATCCAAAATCAATCCAGGGAGATTAATTTACTAATTCTCATAAGACGACAGCTTAAACTAGAGCGCATACTACACCAGGCCTGGGCAAACGTTTTGGCTGAAGGGCCACATAAAAAATTCAAAAATTGAACGGCGGGCCGCTTGTAAAATACTATTTTTAGACATTAATTATTTGTTATCATGAAAATGGAATTGCATTACAAAACAATAATTGATTCTCTAATAACCAACAATTTAATGACACGAATGTGCCGCAGTTTAATTTAGTTTACTCTAGTCACACAAAGCTTAGTCCACTTGGATAGTATCAAAAATTCTTGATGAAATTGTTGAGTTTAGTTTTATTTCAGTTAAACATTAGCCATATGCGTTTGTAGTGTCTTTTCTCCTTGAGTGACATCAAAATTTGTCATCGAGCTTAACTGATATGTTCTTCTTTTTATATATTTGTCACTTTGGTCATTTTTAGCTGTAATGCTGAGGATGTTTTTTGTTTTATTAACAATTCTTAAATTATTTACTGTCCGATAGAGTTCATCCGTGCACTTGAATGCCTGAAGACGCTGAAAGGTAAAACCGGGGTCGTTTGAACGATTAAAATTTGATATTGAAATTTTATCACGCACCCTCCGTCAATTTATTACATTTCATGTGTATATATGAAAGATTATGTATGTATTATTTTATCTATGATTTTAATCCAAAAAGCAGTCGCAGATGAAAAATATCAAATTGTAATCGAAAGTAAACAAGAAAGGTTGAAAACATCATACATACATACTATCCTTGAGCAGATTATATACTACGATCTAGTTTTAATTAGTTCTGATTAAGTACATAGAAAAATTAAGGTTTTCATAATGAGGGTGTACGTTATTTCCCTTCCTGTATGTATAATATGCTTTAAAATCAGGCGCGCACGAACAGAAGTATTCAGTATCGATTTATGGATTTTTTATTACCCATGTTTTCGCGTTTTATTTTGTTTTCCGATTCGCTTGTTTTTAATGAGTGTCCGATACTAAAAACATAAATTTAAAAGTCATTCACAACAAACTTGTTTATTTATCCTCGATTCGGAGTCGCATTAAAGATATGTTTCTTAAGAAAGCTCGATCAAAAGCTTATTTATGACCCCCAAAGAGTTGTCCTTTTTAATTCTATTAGCGATTGTGTGCGGAAAGACGTAAATGAAAGGTTCAAACAAATTTTGTTCAATAGTAACAAGCATTTTATTGAAATCATGCTTAGGATAAAAGTTAACCCTACGCGAGCGGTTTTTATCTGAAAAGAGCAATACAAATAATAACTATTCCTTAATTAATATACCATATTTTTAATTATAAACGATTTGAAGATTGTTTTCCAGTATTACAACTCACCACCTATCCTATCCTGAAACCGTAACCCAACTCTTGGTCCTTTTCAGAATCATCTTTGTATCATTTCATTCGGCTTAAAGAATGGTAGACTGACCAGCTACTGGTACAACAGTCAGAGATTAATAGTTTTGGTTGCCTTAATCAATCCCTTCCACTCCACTGAGTCTTCCATCGCCAATCGATGACCTCCAGGACTCGTAGGTTTGTTGTTACTTAATTCATCCAACGAAGTAACGTACTTCCATTAAGAGTAGAAGATGTGAGTTCCGTTTTTAAGGATTAAACTAATCCACGCGTTCCCGTTAAAAAAAATCAATACTGAGATACTCAATTACGAGTCCATGTGCTTGACATCGGTAATATACATAGTTAGATTATTATGCTGTATTCTGATAAAAGTATAAACTGAATTAAATACTACAAAACTGATGACAAAAAAACGTTACGATCATAATATGATTAAGAATGTTTTATCTATTTCACTATGAAATAAAATGATACATTTAACAGAGCATCAAAACGATATAACTCGTTATGACTGTTCAATGGCAACATGAAAATATTAATTATGAAAACAAACTACTTACAACTTATAACGTTTATCCCAAACAACATAATTTGAAAAAATGCAGATGGGTTTATTGAACTAAGTTAAATAAATACACATTTAAACTTTCACTGAAAACAGGCGTGGCTCAAAGCCTATCAGTCTACCTTTTAATTAAATTTTAGGACGCAGGAACAGAATGGGCGCAAAAAATATATTAATTTTCTGCGATGAGTAACATCTTAATCAAGATTGTTATTAAACATAGTTTATCGGAATGTTTTATAATCTTAAATAATGCGGGATAAAAAAACATTTATGGGATTCAAGATAAAACATTTGTTATGAAGAGATTGTTTATGAATTTGGCTTAAAGTTAAAGTTTCCACAGAAAATAATAACCATTTTTCAGGGTCGATTGTCGTATATAACTGTAAACCCTCAACATGAAATGTCAAAGGTAGATGTACCATTAATTTACGCCTAAGTAAGCAATCAAATTATATGATTACATTACAGAATATGTATACGATTGGTTGCGATAATTCAGTATGAAAATACTTTTCAAACAGGCGGAACACGTGTCACATAAAACTACACAACCAGTTGAATAGCAAAGTTAACAATTTTAATTGCCTATTCATTGAAAGCATATGTCACGTAATTACTTATGCATGATCATTGATAATGTACCCGTCGTGGATTGTTAATGATCCACGTAAAAAAAATGTACTAACACCAAATTATGTATCTAGTTGGCAGAGTTTAATTACATTTCATATTATGAAAAAAAGACTTGTAAATATAAATATAAAGAATAAATTATTGAAACATTTATAATATATAATTCTATATTAACAATGATATACATGTAACCAAAATTTAGTTTTGCGTGGTTAGTAGAGCTTAAAGATACTATGAACGTAATGGTCTTAGAAACACAAAAAAACGGTTTTGGGAAGAAAAAAATATAACACGCATATCTGACCAGAAAGCTATGGTCAGTAGCGCCTTCCCGCATCTCTGACAAAGCTCATTTATACCTGTCGAAGGTGTAAATATCACTTTGGTCAGAGTGCCAAGAATAAAGATCTACCGGAAAGTAACAGCTTTAAAATAAAGTGCGGGTTGTAAAAACTCAAGGACTTCTGGGAAGAATAGCTGTAATACATAATAAATTTACCTGCTAGATTTTTATTTATTCAAGATGAAAATATCAATGGATTTAGATTTAAAAGATTGTTCAATGTTATCGGTAATTTTTGTTTAATATTTCGACATCAGTTCAGTACTTTTATTATCATTTTTTTACGCATGACGATAAACAGTATTTTATAATATAAAATTAAAATTGTAACTTAGTTATTCCACTTTGTTTATAACTAACGTGACGCGTTTCGCCTCTTTAAGAAGCATCTTCAGGGTAACCATATCTTTATTTATATTATATTTTATATTTATTATATTGTCAAATCAGTTCCGCTACCAATGTAGGACATATTGACTCTTAATGAAGCGTTTCAACTAGGGATTGTAATACCAAAACAATATTATTTTTTCCAAATCATTTAATTTTTTATTTTTATAAAAAAATATCTGGCATTACAGCTGACAGCCAATGCTCCAAATATTTTGAAAATTAGAAAATCATACGAGATAAACTCGATGAGAAATTTTAGAAGTCATTCATATCCAAGATCATAAATTTAAATTGAAAAAATCTAAATTTGATATTGACCTTACTGGGAATTGAACCAGAACTCACCTGATATCTAGGCAACCCAGGTGAAATGGCAATACTGGAAACATAAGAACAACTTATAAATATTGAATTTGTTTTAAGGTTTGACATTCCAAATTTTTGATATATTATAAAATGTGTTACTGAGCTATTTTTTTATGTGTTTTTAACATTTTTACCTATAATATGTAAACATATTTTTTAGACGGTTTCTCATGGTGAAAAATTTACAAAACATCAAACGTCTAACATAAATTTCTAGTCATGTATCATTATAATGTATATTGTTCATTAGTGTTCTCAAATTCCTGTAGATACCGAAAGACGAAACTCAGATCGTTAGTGATAAAATACATACATGAAAATGTACAAAATTTGAACAATTCAAATTTGACATCGAAGTTCCATCTAGCATCTTTTGAAGGTAACAAAAAAATGTTAAATTATTACAATCACTCAGAATGGTCATTGATTACCTTTCCCTTATATTTTGCACGGCAATTTCAAAAATACAATACAATACAACAGCAAGAATTCTTCTTTACCTTTGCAATTATGTCCATTGTTACAGGATTTTTCGAGCGCAGAGAAAGTGAGATTCATGTGAAATATTCTAAAGACCGACCCTTATATTAAATATAATAAAAGCCAGACATTTCCTCTCACACCTCTCTCGAGCCTATGAATGAATCTATTGTTTTGAAAATTTTAAAAGCAGATTTTTTTGGAATTGCACTCATCTTGCATCTTATTAAGAGGGGAAGGTTTTTCTGGCAATAGTAAAATCATGAAACATATTTATTAAGTACATGCTTGAGTAAATCACCAGATGATTAATGTATGTATTGCCGGAAGAAATGAGTCGCTAATACTAAACATTTTAATGCAGTTTGTAATTTAATACTACGACAGAAAAAATTTCTTTGTTTCATCAAATCGGGTTATAAGTCACATACAGCAAGTCGCCGCGATATCACGTTGTTTGTGTTAGCAAACAAATGAATAAAGTGATTTTTTTAATAAGAAGAAATTAAAATACGTTTTTTTAACCATATTCACTTCCTACTTGGATTATTTCTTGCTTCCTCCCAGGTCATCTCAGCATTATCATGGTCATCAGCGGCGTTACAGGGCAACGTAATCCATCCGGTTGGTAAAAGAGACAGGCAGGATTAAGGGGCTAGTCCGTCCTCTCACTTACCTCCGAGTGCCTGACAAAGTCAAACCAACGTACCCCTAGTATTCGCCGCAAGCATCTGTTTTTGAAGCACAGTATATGGTTACCATGTGCTTAAGTGAGGTGCCATGACTCACATCCGTAGATCAGCACCGTTAAAATGCATGTTTTGGATAGGTGGCACTTGGTTCTTGAGTCCCAGACTTACGGCATTGAGTTGAAGGTTGCTCTAGCTATCCCACCAATTAAAATATATAGATATAATATAATCTTATAATTTATCTGTATAACTATTTAATAACGCAGCACATGCAAAAACACATTTTCTCTTTTATGTCGGCGTGCGAATTCGGGGAATGATGACGTGGCACTGTCACATTTATAATGCGGGTCCAATCAATCATTTTTTTAGTTGTACTTGTTAAAGCACCTCTTTTGACGTATGTAATTTGCTCTTTGACCGGGTCCGTGGTGCAGTAGTCAACGCTGTTGACTTCAGTAACGGATGTTTCAAGTTCAAATCCCGCTAAGGGTAGTTTCATAAATTTATTTTTCATTCGATTTCTGTTGGTAGGTTTGTGATGTCTACAATTCCCCTCCCATCCGTCCGATCATTAAAAAACGGAACGTAGCGAAAACGATCAGCTAGCCTTTAGTCCTGCCATAGTCCTATTCTTCTATCCTTACTCTCTTCGAAAAAGAAACGTTGAGCAACTAAGTAACAATGCTGACAGTAGTTCTCGTAGAAAACTTCTGTTCAGACACCTCCATTATTAGTACATATGCTCCACATTAGGAGCGGATATGGTAAAAATTGATCTTTGGTGTTTTAATTATATAATTTGGATAAACTTAATCACCTATGGATCTTTAAAAAAACATTTTTTTATGAAAAAAAAATAAAATTTCACTCGCCGTCTAGCTACCACATATTTTTGTTTATCTCAAATAAAACATACATAATCGATGTTCATTTGTTGATAGTTTGAAAAAAAATCTTTACCATAATTGTATCTAATCAGCGTGACATAGAATGAATAGGAATAACGTCCTGTAGCTCAAAAATTAAGGAGATTATTTTCTAACTGTATTAATTTTAAAAAATGGAAAAACAATTTTTCCCTCTATGATATGTGCACTGAAAGGGCTACTTATTCGTCTTATGTCGGTGTTTATAATTGCTTAACCAGTGAAACCTAACCCTTTCCGTAAAGTTTGCCTCAGTCATTCAAAATCTAAATACAGATGTGACAGATCGCTGAGTGATTGCGCGCATTGTTAACGTTGGACATAAAGGATTGTGATCAAAGGGGAAAATGAGCGATAATTTGTCAGACAAGGCAAGGAGCTCACCCTAAGCCGGTTCTCCTCTTATTTTTGCCAAATAATATTTTATTTTTTATTTGCTGTATGTAATCCTTCACAGTTGTCCTGATAAGCTTTAGACACTTTATCATGTTATAATTTGATGTATACCTTTTTCAACCGATATTCTGTTATATAGATAAATATTTTGCACGCCTTTTACAGTAAGAAGTACTGCTTACTTTTCAAGTACCTATACATTTTTTTAAACCATGCCTGCATGCAATGTGACTCTTAGTGCACCTTATCTCTACATACTTTTTCTACGATAACTGCTTGTTACTCAGTTACCCAAACTCTTTTTTTCTAAAATAGTAGGGATATAAAGATAGAACTAGGACAGGATTAGTTTTTTAGCTTATCGCTCCTGCTACCCTCAGATTTTAAGATAAACTGAAATCCATAAATCGTAAGTCAAGATGTTTTGTAGTTCAATTAACATCTAAATATCATTGCCTAGAAAAGTTCTTTTAAAGTCATTATCTTGGCATCTTATTCTGTATCAGAAAAAAATTAAGTTGTTTTATTAATCAACTACAGACGACCTGTCATCGCAGAATTTATCCTCTATATTGAAGCGGATTAAAAATAGATATTTAATTAAATCATACACTACTTTACATACCATCTGTTATTTCATTTACCGTTAACTAGCAATGCTAAACTTGTTCAAAATGGTACGGGACAAGTGATGTCTGCAAGATATTTAAATGCTTTTTACTTTCAACATTTTGTCTGGTCACCATTGTGTGTAATACAAATTGTCCGTTTTGATAACGCAAATAATATTGAACCGTGGGTGTTAAAGTAATACGGTGAGATTATCTTTTGACTACAGCCTTACATTATCGCTGCTATCGGTGCATATTATCAGCTGAAGATATATACGTGTTGCCTGGGATACCGCCTTTTTGTTTTTTTGTATCCCGAATACTTGAGGTTGAAACATTAAATGTCGTGATTTGCGGAACCTACACAATCTTATTAAGGCATTTAGAATCCAAAACGTAAATCATCGGACAATGCGAAATGTCGAAAAAATGAAAGTGCTTATATATTAGATAAGTCAACTTCTACTAAACTGCAACTGGATGATTTTTTTTGATAGGAATAATAATGTTGCTTGAATTTGTGCTTACTTTGTAAAAATCCGTTAAAATAAGGTAAACATTGCAAAGTATTGATTTCCAGAAGAATTGTACAATAAGGTTGAAATATAATATTTCTTATAATTCTTATACGAAACTTATAAACAAAATACTTTTAATACATCATAACAATTTTTGTTGAGGTTTCCTTTTCACTTAATTGTGATTTTGACTTATTGCTGCAATCTCACTGTTTATATGAATCGTTTGTGATATTTTTTGTTTTTGTAATACGTGACAATGCCACGCTTCGCCAACGTGCTCAGAATCTTCCTCGTATCATCTCTCACTGTACAATTAGTGGAAAAAACAGGCATTGGTAAATCAAATATAACTTAAGTTAGTAAATTCGTCTATTTACATCCAATTGTCAATAAAAGTAGAATCTTGTAGAAAATATGGACCCTAGTATGTATACCGTTGATAAAGATTTCGTCGGGTCCATTTGGATCTCATATTTTTCTCTCGTTTCCTGTTATCCGGTAAGATCCGTAGCAGACAAAAACCACGTTTCTACCTAAACCTGAGTCATTATTACTCGGCGGCAAAGCCGAGTGGAGCTTAGCGCTTGATGGTTAGTAAACTGAGCTCAACGCAAGTCCCGTCGTAAAACTCAATTCAAACTGTGTATTTTAAACATGTTTTTTGTAATTTTTGCTAACTTCGATAACTGTATTAAACTGTGTGTTGTACAAACAAATGAAATAAAAGATATTGATCCGAGATAGAATATCATACTATAATTAAGCTCATCATTGATTCGAATTATGATATTATTTTTTTATACTGTAAATATTACATGGAAATTCATTATCAATTCAAAAAATGCTCCGAGAGACCTTCTTAGAATAGGATTAAAACGATTTTGTCAGTTGAAAATTCTTAGTAATACTTATGTAAAACAATTGCTTTGATCCATCTATTCAGAAATCCAGATACGTTACACAAATCCTTTCATGCCATGTAATTAATAATTAATTAAAATGTCAAACTAAATTCATTTGTGAGCATTTCGTCATAGGTCTTCTATGGATCTCATTACAAAAGCTATTTCTATGAATGTCTGAATAGGTGTAGTGTTTTTTTAGTAAGAATACGAATGTCTACGTCATCAAAGATTTGTATTTTATCAATTAACTGCTAGATTAAGGTCGCCCCAAGGACCCAGTTATTTTTAAGTTATCAGGGAGATATTTCTCCAAAGCTCAAACAAAGTACAGCAATACAATGAAAGCGATCATATTTATTAAAGGTTTAGTCTGAAGATGCTTATTATAGTGGTGAAACACGTGCCATAACTGGTAACAGAAACAGTGGAATAATAAAGTCATCAATTTTAATTTAATATTAGAAATAGATTTTAACAAATTAAATCCATCGAAAATATTTGTTCAGTGTAGTAGCTCGGCGTCCGTGGCGCAGTTGGTAGCGTCGTTGGCTACGGTTACGGATATCTCGGGCTTAATTCCCAGTGTGGACGGTTGTTGTAAATTGATTTTTCAATCGATTTATGGATTTCTGTTCGTAGTCTTTGTGTTTGTGAGGTCTAAAACGACCTCCCACCCATCCGATCCTCACGGGGCATAGCGAGAGCGATTATCTAACCACTAGTCCTGTTCTATCCCTATCCTTCCATCCCTACTCTCTCCGAACAAGCAACTGAGTAACAAGCGGTTGTCATATAAAAATTCTGTTAAGATACCTACATTGAGAGACCATATGCTCCACATTGGGAGTGGACATGGAAAAAAAAGTAACAAGAAGAAGGCATACAGATTCTTAATTTCTACTAAAGCAATATTGTTTGAGTATGGTACGTAATAAAAAAATCTTTTTCAAATATGTGCTTCTCATAAATTTTGCATGAAAACGCTTATAAACGTTGTGCGATATCATTTTGTAGTTTTGGGTTATATAATTTCCGCGTCTGGCAATAACTGTTGGAAAATTTGACCTGGTAGCTGGCAGAATTGCTCGTAAAATTTGAATAAAGAACAACTGTTTGTCGTTTACGGCTTTATATTGTTCCACAGTACTTTTATATTATATTGTGTGGAATTGTTCAATTTCGTGATATAAGATTTGAAATGTTAAGCCATTTATTTCCGGTGTTATGAACGAGAATTTCTGTAAGGTCATCGCCAAATATATAACATAAAAAGATAAACAAAATGTTTGACAGTGAATAATATTGAATAGATATTTTGAAAATTTTTAATTGCATGAGATCAACCTGAGGAGAAAACACAATCACAAACACTCATGAGCAATATCTTAAATTTTGAATTGTAAAAACCTAAATAATACACAGACCTTTCCGGGTTGTCAACCATACCCATCTGATCGCTCCCACCACATGACCACAGTGGTCTATAAGTAAGCAATATAAAATATTAATATGCATTTTTTTAATAAATAAAAGTGGCATCTAAATTTGTCATATAATTTGTATCAACTGAAAAGTGCGAGATGTAATATTTCTGAATGTCGGGCTGTGTTAATAAATTAGTGTTATTTTGAATACCAAACTGCAAACTTTAGTTTCAAAGTAACGTGCTTCACAACTACGCTATCAAGCCAAACATATAGTGCTTTGTTAGAAAAAATAATTCAATATTCAATAACCATCGTGATTTATTTATTCTAGGCCAGACACGACAATAAATAAAAAAATATCCATTATGAAATACGAGTTTTTTCAGTGTTTATTTTTAGAAACCAGTTTTTATTTCAGAATAACGAATAGTTGTCATTTGGTTATAAAAAATATTTTTTTTCAAATACCAATGGCCAACTTTTTTATTTATTTAAAATACCTCCTATCATACATGGGCCGATTTTAAAATTGGCATTTTTTTCAATTCGAATATATTAATTAAGATTATAAAAATGTTATATCGCGTAAATATTGTAGGCTTTATGATGAATGATCTAGAACGAGGAGGGGACCTGTGACCCTTTGACTGATTTTTTTTTTTTAATTTCGTTGTTTTCATTAATTTACAAAATAGTATATATATTATACTTATATGATAATGTCAGTTGATAATGCTCGTGATGAGCGAAACCGGTCATGATCATTATAAATATGTGGAAGTAGTACAAATGAATTGTGTTTTATTTTTTTTAAATAAAATGTCTTTCCACCAAGAATTGACAGTTAACACCTTAAAAGTGATATATTATATATTTACGTATGAATAATTATTAAAGTTTCTGTAATTTGTCATTA
Source organism: Himalopsyche phryganea (assembly GCA_022494535.1). Classification (NCBI taxonomy): domain Eukaryota; kingdom Metazoa; phylum Arthropoda; class Insecta; order Trichoptera; family Rhyacophilidae; genus Himalopsyche; species Himalopsyche phryganea. The sequence continues at coordinate 1,385,583 of JAGVSL010000137.1, read as the reverse complement.
TTTGATTACGAATAATTTGGCCTGGAACTAATAAAATCATAAGACTATATAGCTGCAGCTATTTCCTGACAAATATTGTCGCCCCTCCATTTTATTTTTACTGAATTCCTCACACCTCGCCTTGTTTCCTCCCCCCCATCCACGAATTTGCTAGTACGTACGTACTTAGCGAAAAGAATAAAAACTTCAAACGACTTCATATATATACTATATCATATATTCCCAATAATAGTATATATTAAATATTTACTAATTAGAATTAATGTAATGTAAATTTTTAATCGCTTAAAGTTAACTTATTATTTAATGTTTATTTTAATCGTTACATATGAGGTATTGCTAGAATGTAAGTATATAAATTATTTATATCTTATATTGATAGGCAATAATTTACTAACATATTATGCGAGTTTATATATAGATTTATTATGACATCGTGTGCCGAGAACTAAATTGCCTAATAGAAAATAGTATTAAAATTGACTGTAAGGTACTTAAATAAAAAAAAAATACTCACACACACACTGTCAAAATTTTCTTTTCAAAGTTTGGAATAATAATTCGATTATTAATTACTTCGAAAAAAAATAAGTTTGACATACTTATTATTAAAATTATGTAAACTATGTATTATATGTACTTCAGAGGTCAAACGGCAACAGCTCCGTTTAGCGACCAGAAGGTCACGGGTTCAACTAATAGTAAATGTATTTTAATTCAAATTTACATTTGAGACCTTGATTATGGTTGTTAGAGACGTCTTTTCTACTCAAGTTGATATCGAGTGATTTTGTTCTTGGAGTTGTCACAAGTGCCTTTTAAAATATCTAGCGCCTTGGTAAAAATAGCTGTAATGGGAAATATATTATTCACTTTAAAAATAAGCTATATTTTACTGACAAGCGTTTAAATAACCATTGCCATAAAAAAAGCGGTTCATTAAACCAGTTGCGTAACTAGTAAGTAGTGAACACGGTAACGGATGGGTGACCAGAGCCCTCCATAAGTAATATTGGTCCATAGACTTTCTTCAAAAATAATGAATTTAATGGTTGATAACAACTTGTTTACGTCATTTCCACTGTTTATAACCATATCCGTCACGTATTCAGAGCATATGGTGTCTCTAGGATTCTCTGTTCTCCGTCAGTCTTCTTACTTTCTCCTAGGTCATCCATTGTCCCGTAGCTCCGCCATGTACGGTCAACAGCGTCCGTTTAGAGTGACAAAATCTAATGTTTATGAAGTCGATTGTATTTATTTTACTAATGATGGAAGATAAAATTCAAAATGGATATAAAAAAATAAGTAATATCTAATATCAAATTGAATTTCTACCGACTAAGTTGTTCTTGGATGAAAAAAGTTGCAATAGACCATTGCCATTTTGTTTCTACGTGTTTCAAATATATTCAAATTATTTTAACCCATGTAAGGGTTAATTCGTAATATACGATTTATTTTTAAATTATTTTATTTTACCATATCCGTTTCCAATGTGGAGTATTTGGTCTTCTAATGGACGTATTTCATCAAAAGTTTTTCTACGTAGAGCTACTTGTTACTCAGTTACTCAAAGTCTATTTTGTTCAGGGAGAGTCGAAAAATAATGGACAGGACTAGTGGTTAACTAATCGCTCTCGATCCGCCCTGTTTTTAGCATCAGATAGGTGGGTAGGAGGGACTTTTAGACATCACAAACATCCATGCATATGTCAATTCATGAAACTGTCCGTACCGGTATTTGAACCTGAGACATCCGTAACGGAAGGCAACGCTGTTGACCACCACGAACCCGACAATTCATTATGTAATATATATAATACTAATATACAATATTAAAAAAAACCATCTTTAAACAAGTGCCTAAAATACATAATCGAAAGCTATGTGTTTTTTCGCAATGTTTTAAGTTGAAAATTTTTAGCATTTTTATTTGTAATTTATATAAATAAAAGATTAAAACAACAACTTTACACAATATTTCCACGCTCACGTAATACAAATGCATCATCATTCAATATATAAAATGCCACACCTTATTCATTGTGTTTTTTATGTTAAATTTCAGATAGGACATTTTTTCTACAAAATAATTACTGGCGTGTTTATAAAACGGCCATTAAATTTATGATATATCTTCAACGGCCTCAAGTTTTCTTTGTACGGATCGTGATTTTTATATTGTTCCGTTGTAAAGCGTTTTTATTTTTATTTTGTACGATATTTTAAAATAAATTCTTCAGGTTGAAAGGTCAGCTATGTGTAAACGTTTCTTAATGTGGGAAATCCGTATGGGGAAATCTGAATTAACAACATGGTATCATCGTCGTATTTATCGAATGCCATCAAATTCATTGCGTATCACCGTGGCCGAGTGGTTACGGTATAGCGATTTTACTCCAGTTCGTTTCAATGTCAGACGAAACCTTTTTTATTTCACACTAACCCTAATGGTGTATATTGGTAGAGAAAAAAACTTGTAACCATGCCTGCTCTTAATGTGGAACACATTCCTGATTGGATGATCTTAACCTATCATTTTTTAATAGAGTAAGAATAGAAGAATAGGACTAGGAAAAGAATAGTTGTTAGCTAATCGCTCTCGTTACGCCACATTTTAGCATCTTATGGGTAGGAAGGAGTTCTGACAGCAAATAGTCTGTAGTCCATAAATGAAACATTCGTCCAGCCAAAGCCAACGACATTAACTACTTGGCTACAAGCCTTTACTATTATCGTCTACCCACATTGAAAGCGGATATCACTATCATAAACATTATTTTTTAAATAAAACACAATGTGTTTTATACTACTTTCAACTTTTTATAACAGGTTTCGCTCATCGCGAGCATTATCAACTGATGAATTTTTAAAATATAATGACTTTCCACCAGAAATTGACCGTTCACTTCTTAAAAACATTCTTTTACTCTACGTCGTCTATAGTTTTTTTTAAATAGATTTAACGTCACTTTTTTGTACATTTAATATTTAAAATATTTGAAATCACACCTAAATAGCCGAGGGACCAGATATTTTTTTGAAACACATTTTTTAATTAAAGTTACTGCGACTTGAACCCAGACACATCTTTTCGCTAGGGTACAGCTCTTACCTTTAGACCACATATACCGAAATTAGACATGCAGGTTCTGACTGTTTCCAATATTTGATTTAACTTGTTGCACCACTTATATATTAAAATATGATTTAAATGAAATAATATATTAACAGTGATAGAAACTTTTATATATATATATATTAAAAAAAACAGTGATTGTCCTGCAAATTTCACATATTTTTATGTCACAGTTCGTTACTTTATTATAAGGTGAAAATTCTCTCTCATAAATAAATTTAATTTATTTTTAAATTGAACTAAACAGGTACTTGTGTTTTTGTCGACAGCCTTTCGATAATTTACATGCGCTGTAGTATGAAATACTTATATAACATCGGCGTGCGGTGGCCTTATCACTATCTCTATCACACAACCTAATTTGAGTATGAGCAAGAAGGATACAAGAGCATGCGCCGTATGCCCTTGCATCTCGCTTGCACCTTCACTTTTCATGTGATTGAGCGAGAAAGAGATAAAACCACCGCACGCGCCTGGTATATAACTATAAAAGCACTACACTAAGTATTAATCAATAGCGGCTATTGATAGTCACATAGAACCTTGATAAAGTAAAGTAATAATATTTATCAATTTAACGCTTATTTCATCCCATTATAATAAATCAAATCGGTGTTTATTAGGGCTTGCGATCCCGGGATTATCTTAATATCAATACCATTATTCGGGACTCACGGTTAAATGGTAAAAGATAATTTATATTCAAATTTCAATTGTTGTTCTGGAATTCTCGGGGTCATAAAAATGGTCCAGGATTGGATGCTCTAGTGCAGTAATGCACAAACTGCGGCCCAAAGTAATAAGTAGTAAAATTATCTAACTTTCCCGTCCCACCAAAAAATTCCACTAATGTTGATACCACTCACCACGGTTGAAGTTTCATCGTGCAAATATATACGTAATGACAATTGGAGAGTGATTGAAGTAGCCGATAAAGCTATGAAAATAATTAAAAATAATAAAATACATATCTCGTCCAGTATAATATATCACCATTTTTTACTACTAACACTTTCTACTAATCCTCTGCGGCCCGTGAAAAATTAGAAAATGGATTAACTGGTCTTTCTTTCAAATAGGTTGAGCACCACTGCTCTAGTGCATATGTGGTCAACCTTTTCAGCAGCCAGGTCAGATTTTGGAAGTGAGATATCTTGCCGGGCAACAATCTTTACAAAAATAAATCATTCGTATAATGGCAAAAGCCGTTAAGTAAAAATTTAGCTGCTTTGAATTAGTAAGTTGATCTTTAATATAGCCATAAATTATCCATCGTAATTTACGTTGGCCACCTATGCTCTACTGTTTATTAATCACTGCTATCTCCTATCTCCATTGAATACAAATAAGAGATAATAGTGAATACAGATTTAACGCTCCTTCACTTTCCGTTATGTAATTCGGCACACTGCGTGTGCTTCATGCATGGTTTTAATGATTCGGAACTTTGTTTTGAACTGCAACATGAAGATGTCAGACTGATTTGTTTATTACTTGATTTTATAGCGATTAGTCGAAAGACATTTCATTTTAATTTCTTTGAAAATTAAAAATGTAAATACATGGAATTACAGCTGACACTAATAAGCCATGCATTTATACAGTACAATAATAATAATAACAATAATACAAATATTTTTAATATTTAGAAAACAGAAAAAGACATTTTGTTAAATTTAAAACAACACAGTTCCCTCTTTACTCATAGCTCAGAGGGAATAATATCGTTATATTTTTTTGGATACAGCAACAATTATTAATGTCTATCGATTCAATTCGGTATTGTTATTATTTTTCAGGGCAATAAAGTGTTTTCAATTGTTATAATAAAAAGTTCTAAAGCGTTGGCCGTAAATTAAAAATTAAAAACAGACTGTTCTGTGTTGCGGTTTAAGTTTTATATTAAAAAGTTGAATTGGTAAGTGGGATTGTTTTCCCGCTATTGAAAAAGCTTTTACGAACACGGTCATCTCATAAACTGCACTTAGTATGGTACAAACAAGCTCAGCGAGCACACATAAAAAATCAATAGTAAAAAGACACTGAACGTATATTTCTAGTTGCATTTATAAAAAACTTAATATTTTCAATCTATTTACTATTTCATTTTTGCATACTGTGTATTTTTTATTAACGTTTTAACGTCTTGATTTTTATCTAATTTTATTTGAACAATTATTATTATAATGAAGTTTTAACAAGTAAATTGTAATTTATAACAGTTTGTATCATTAGCATTTACATAATAAATGTTTATATTTCATTTCTATGAGTTCTTAGGTATTTAATTGCTAGCATACTAATAATAATAAAAATCTAAGCAAAACGAAACAAAAAGAAAAGAAAATTCTTTTTTTTTATTTATGATTATGTTGATGAATTTAGAAAACTAATTCGATTTCATTATATTCTCATGGCTCGATCTATATATATAAAAACGAAAGGTTTGTTTGTCCCGTATGCGTTCCTATACAACTCATTTGATTGCGATGAAACTTTGGTGAGTTGTTGTGCGTACACGTGTGAAGGTTTCTGAAAAAAAATCTAAAAAAAAAAAAACAAATAGGTATAAAACAGTGGTATTTCAGAAGACCTTCTGAATTTTTCATTCAACGAAGAAGCACTTCAATAAACAGACTTAAAACAAAAACACTTTCTTTGAATGGCATTGCAACGCCTGCCGGGTACCGGTTAAAAACACATTCTTATGAATTTATTACTTCCTTGTTTATTTAATAATGGTTAAGATATGCCGTTTTTAATGGAAGTGATGAGTTATCCAAGCAAAAAGTTTAAAAAAAATATTGTTTTCATTACTGTCCGGTAAGATCATTCAAATTTTAACTTTTTGATATTTCAATCAATACTTCATTCCCTTGCTCTATGCTTCATCTAAGAACAAAACAATAATCTCTATTCAACTGATAAATACTTGATAGTTTCCTTGTGGCAAATCTGTCTTTTCATCCTTAAAAATTTTGAAGTGTATTCAGTATCACTGGTTTTATGAATAAAATAATTATGGATATTGCGTGTGTCTTCATAAAAATCAAATAATAATTTTTGTTCATATCGACCAATTAGCTTCATAGAGAAATGCTTAATTATTAAGTGATAATTTACTTACAATGTTTTAATATTGTTTTAATTAAAATCACTCTACATATATTACCAAAGGTTTTAATTTAATACTAGTTATAATCAGCATTTTCTGGATATACGAGATTAAAATTTTAATTCCAAATAAATTCAATTGATATCTAAAAATAAGGCGACAACGATAAATTTGTTTTCATGTTACATATCTCGGTATAATACATAAGAGTTGCTTTTTTATGCCTTAACGAAAACGAATCTAGATAAATAACTAGAAATGGCTGAGCGATTTTCTACTGCCATAAATAATCCACCGGAAAGATAAGATAACAGGCTTGTATTTAATATAATTTTCATCCCCAAACTGTAATAATATTACAAAATAACACGCACTATAATACTTTCTTGACTAGATACAGTATATATCTTATTCATTTTTCGCTACCTCTACTTTTAAAATATACCACTTAAACATTAAAGATGGTAAAAGCGTTCAGAAAGTGTCAGAAGTCAATCTTAGCGAAATTAAATATCATTCTATGATGGTTTTTTCATTATTACACTTGAAATTAATTGTATGTTTTTTTCTAAGTGAATTCTATAGTTGAATCAAACAAGAATTTGTTTGTTTAATAAAGTTTCAATAAATCTGCGCATCACGTCAATTTTATGCAACACATATTTTATATTATTTAATATATTAGTTGTTTTTACACTGTATTGATTGAGGTAGATCGTATTTAAGAAGTTTTTTAGGTTGTTGAAATAGCACCGCTCTGCGCATCTATAATGTCTTTATTAATCAAGACGTCCATCCATCCTCGCGACTAAATCTAAGACGCAATGTCACTTGAATCCATAAATAATCAGTTGATTAATAAGGTAAGTAGTTAATCCAAAACCATGTGCATTCTTATTTATATTCAATCAAGTAATGTTAATCCTATAAGCCATGTTATAAAACATGTATGCTTTGTTTGCTGGCAAGCCGTACACAATCATTTATTATCTTTATGAACATGTTTGCGCTATAATGAATTACCAATTAATAGAGATTACTTCTACTTACATAGCAAAGAATTCACTTTTCATTAATATAGATAAATAAGTATCTACGCGACATGTTTATCATTATCATACACTTAAGAGTTTTTACAAAAATGATTTTATAAGAAGTTATATTTTTCTCACAGTTTAAAAAATTGTTTGATCTGATTTGAGCTCGCACTACGGGTACATCAAAAAAGTACGCAACTTGAATTTCTTTTTCCAACTGCATTTGTTCCACCACGTCCTGGAAAAACAATGAATATCATCCATATGATTACGGTGGAGCACGCTGGCTGGACGTCGAAAAGGAAGCAAAGAGTTTCTCAAAAAATTTAGTAGGAAACCTGTGTTGGCCATTTGAAGACTCAGAGAGACTGATAAAGGTTATAACAGTTATTAATGTTTTATTTTATCTTTATGTTTGTTTGTGAAGAAAGCTAAAAATAATTCATCAGCCATCACAAGGGTATAAAATATTAAATTAAAATTGATAATTTAGTTATTGAACTTGTTTTATCACTTTTACTGTGACGCGTTTCGTATCTAATCTTAGTCTTAGTCTTAGACAGATCTTAGTCTGAAGATGCTTCTTAAAGAGGCAAAACGAGTCACGTTAGTGATAAAACAAGTGGAATAACTAAGTTATCAATTTTAATTTTATATTAAAAATGAATTTACACAAAGTTTCTTCCGAATCCATAGAAAGTATCACAAGGGTAAATGAATAAAGCTTTTTCACAGAACGGCGCTTTCTCGCTTATCTCAAATTGTCAATTATCTGGTGCATTGGTAATTTTATAAGAAGCAATGCCAACTATGTAATTAAAAAATGACATTAAAACCATGCCGTTAATATTTTTCATCACATCGAAACGTGGCTGTATTTAAAAACATAGCTAAATAAATCCAAAGTAAAAGGCTGTAATACGGAAAAAAATACTTAACGTCAGTAAATTAAAGAATGGCGTGATTTTGGCAACAGCTTAAAGCTTCTAAAAGCGACGAATCGTAATGGCGCGTGGCAAAGCTCTTCCATAACGCGTAGAGTTTACGAATCAGAGCAGGACCGCCCGCAGAGGCCGATGGCGCCGTACCGTTTGACGGAACTAATTTCAATAACCATCATTCCTTTCCCGATTGTCTTCATTTCGTATCACACTTATAACGCCTACCATATGTCAAGGAATATACGATTAGGGAATATATGTATTTTAAATTCGACGACACTTATTTCTATACCGTGACCAAGCCCAAGGTTTAGTGCTTTTAAATGCCTAATACGAACAGACTGGCTGTTAGTATTTTTGAATTGAAATTTATTTCTTTTTTTCTTTTGGGAACGCTCTATGAAGTTCACGTCTCTAATATATAACACAATGTGACATTAATTTCTGTGTATATTATTACTCTTGGTCTTCACATGTCTTTTATAACAATTGTGCTACAATTATGATTGTCTCAAATATACCGACTAAAGACGATTAGACTCTATTTATACCGGTTGAACAACATGATTAAAATTTCTTTTTTACGCTTTCACTACTTACGTGTACATTTGAGTTATAATATTTGTTTACCATGTCCGTTACCAACGTGAAGCATATGGCCTCCTAATTGAGTAATCTCAACAAAAGTTTTTATATGAGAACTACTTGTTACTCAGTTGCTCACCCTCTATTTTTTCGAGGAGTGTAGGGATAGGGGTACGACAGGACTAGTTGTTAGCTAATAGCTCTAGCTGCGCTACGTTTTTGAAGATCGGATGGGTGGGAGGGAAATTTCAGACATTACAAACATTCATGACAACGAACAGAAATCCATAAATCGATTGAGAGATCAATTTATAAAACTGTCTGCACGCGGCACTTGAACCCAAGACATCCGTAACCGTAGCCAACGACGTTATCAACTGCGCCACGGACGCCGACGATAACATTATAACTGACTAGAGATTATTATTACATAGCACTGGTGGCAGGGCTTTCTGTTAACATTCACTCAATAAAATTTATCCGTCACTTTAAAATCACTTATGCTCGTACGCAGTATCTCTCTTTCTGCGCATGCGCTGGAACTGTGTATGTGCCCTGCGTAACAGATATACAGATAAATCAAGGCAAATGAATGCACGTCGTAATAAGCAATCACGCGTCAAGTGCTTTTCTTTGTTTGACTCGTTCCTTTATTTAGAGAATAATTTTGTTGAAATTACATTATTTTTTTTATGTCAAGAACTTTAATAATAATTTATATTGTCACATTAAATAAATATTATTTCAATCAAACTAAATATGAGAAAGTAATTTGATACATTATCTTTTAAATTATCAAACAAATTAATTCAGTATATTTTTCTGTTTTTTACACTTTCACATTATCGAGCTTTACCAAGTAAATGCCGATTCATTGTATAATATTTGCAAATATGCAATTTTTTTATTGTCTCTCCGAATAGATTTATAGCATGGGCAGTGAATCCATAGATAAAACTGTTTCAAATAAGATCATCCATATCATCATTATATACGACGTAGACCGACAAGGATTTCTAATTCTAAATCGCTCATTATATGTATATATAGTATATTTATTTATTCAATTAAAATAGTCATTTTTATTCGAACCCGTAACCACGAAACTGACTATTGCTGATGCCCCATCGCATTATCACTCGACTAAGACATGGGCATACAAACAAAACAATACTTTTTTATATCAGGGTACTTTTTCCATTTTATGTAATATCAATTCAAAAATATATTGACACTAGATTGTATTGTGAAACCCGAAATTCAAAAATTAACATTCTATCGAATCGACCGAATTTATTTGTCTGGTAAAATAATTAATGCCACTAGAATCTAGTGACTAGATAAAACTGTCGACAGACTGCAAAGCAATCTAAATCGAGGCTATGTTGGCATTTGTTTGAAAATAAAATGCTTTATTTTCAATTCATTATCCATATTCAATAAAACTTTTCCGCAGTTTATTAAAAAAAAGCTCTAGAAAGTTTGCTGGAGTGGAAAACTTGATAGAATTTTCCAGACGTCATTATATTTGGCGAAGTATAGGCTGCATGGGGTTAATCACAAACATTTAAACGTTAACCCTTATAGTTTCTATACGAATATCTCTCTACATTGTTTATATACAGTAGCATTTTTATTAAATACAATCATTTGTAACTATTTTATTTTTGATTGAATATCAAATTGATTTTTTTTAAGTTTTTCACCTTAATATTGTCAAATACCTGGACGAATTTCGTTCAAACAGAGACGTGGCAAGAGTCACTGATGAAGCTATCAATACAGTTTTTAATATGTTGTATTACCTATTCAATACGTTTTAGTGTATGTAATTGTTAAAATAAATTTAACAATGCCATTAATAAGAGTCGAAATTATATTAATACATGGAGAAAAACTGTTTACGATTTAGACTGATAAGAGAAATGCAAATAATTTAATTTTAAAAGGTGTTGGGGTCAGTCGGTTGTTTACAATTCTATCTCTGCCTAAAACTATGTTTCCATAAATTTGATATAAATTTTCTAAAACGAGTAAAAAACGGTGTATTACTGATTTTAATTACTATTTTAGAGTTGATAAAAGTTAGTAACATAAAAAGTATTAAAAACGAATAAATCGGTATCACGATAAATCCGGAGTCACTGCTCTGGACTACAGTTCTTATAAGTTATAAGGATTATCAGACAGCATTAGTTCACGAAGCTTTGCCAGATTTCAATTGTATTAATTTGGTGTGCAGTTGAAAATATTTCTCCACGCAACTTGTGCACCATTCAAATGTTCAACGAACTGTGTCATGTTAAGTTTATTTATTGGCATTGGGTCCTCGTTACTATTGAATCACAAAGAAGAAAGGTGAATTATTACACTCAATAATTTATTGGTCTACACGAAATTGTTCATTCGAGTGAATGTCTTGAGAATTTTTATTATCATCGAATATTTAAGCAAGTTTACGAAGTTATTACAAATTGTATTGATGTTGATCATTCACTTGTAAGTAAATACAAATAGCATTGGCATAATTCCAACCCAAATAAAGCTTTTATTTTCTAAGCACGTCACTAATTCTATTGATAAAAATAATGGCCATTTTTTGCGACGATATTAAGGTGAATAGATTTTATAGATGGTTAAAAAGTATTAACATTGAAAATTAAATCTTTCATAGATTTATTTAAAATGTATTTAAATAATTCTATAATAAGTATAATATTGTATGTTTTTATAATATCGTAAATCGGCTGTTTTGAGTTACGAATGTACGATAAATTTTAGGACGATCTATCGTCTGTAAAAACAAGCTTAGCCATATTCCGTGTATTTTTGAAGTGTTATAATTTGAAGAAACAATATTAATTAAGTCAATTTCGTTCACAGTTATTAGTAGCAAAAAAAAATTAAATAATATTACAGCAAAAAAGCATCACTAATAATTAAATTGAATTCATAAATGATTGACGAATCCCATAAAGTGGTTAATTTAATGAGTTAGTTAGAGTATGTAAGTAGAATGACTTAAATTTCATGATTTTCTTAGAAGTCTATTATCTTAACAAGGTTTTTTGACGTAACGCCTTCTGCCACTATAACGACGATATATGCATGTATATTAAATACAAAAATCAAAAAATCTACTTTAATACATTAAAAAATAGTGCTCGTCTGAACTCACTCACGTCTACGTGGAATGTGTCAACATAGATGTTGTGTGGTAATTAAAAAAAAATGTTCGCTCAATATTTTATGTTATTATAGACAGCTGGCAACCTTTTCAAAAAACTGTGATTTGTATATTTTTTCTGTGATATGATAATAAGCAGTTATATCGATTCACAGAACGAATAAAACAAATTTATAAAAAAAAAATGTGTGGATGGAACTCCGGAATACGACCTACTCCCTCATTGAACAATATATGACTCTGAAATCGACTTATATGGTAGAATGTGGTTAATAGAACATTTCCAATCAAAAGTTCATTTTAGACCAAAATGTCAGTTAGAACTTTTTCAAAGTAAGGTAACGATTTCGTTTAAGGGAAATGGATTAAAATTATAAATTGAATTCAAATTTCATGTTATTGTGAAACAAAATATTGGCAAAAAAAGTGTTATCTTTTTCTATTGTTAAACTGTTATGTTTTTAAAGTATGGCGTGGTATCAATCTGATTGTATCCAATATAACACTATAAGCTAAACTAAAACATATTTATGATTTTGAGTTATATCACGATAACAGTTCACATGCCAAATTGGTATGATTAGTCTCAAATCAAAGTCCATACAAATAACATAGACATTGGATGTTTTACCGAAAAACAAATCACGTTTTTAAGTTACACGAATAAACAAGGCGGAAAAGTAACTAAGTATTGTATTCAAAACAAAGATAAGGGTCCTTGACGTATTTATGAATGGAATCATTCCATATGTATGCTTTTAAGAGGATGTAAGTGTTTGTAATCAATGATTGTGAATTAAATCGGACATTTCTCGATATACGTTTTCCTTAAAAGCAATATGTCGCCGGACCAACAACGAAATACTTTGGTGAATCATCAAAAGTCTCTATTGTACAAAATTTAAAATGAACCAGTACAGAGTGTGCTAAACGATTTGTCGAGAAAAATATCATGATATTATGAAAGAATTTATTGAGATTATTTTTTCGGTGCGAATTTCAACATACATTTAACGCAAATTTTCTCAGATACCATTTACTGTGTAAATTGGTATTCGGAAATCAATATTTAGGTATTGAAACTGGTACTTCTGAGTGCATCCAATTCTATTTTTGAATGGGTTTTTTACACAGTATTATTAAATGAAATAACCAAAAATATTTATCGTATATTTTTATTGTCAGAAAGCTGAATAAGAATTGTATCATTTGTTATAATTGATTAACACATTAAGATATTACATATTATACAAAAAAAAAAAATTAGAATAATTATCAATCGTTGTCCATGGTTTTCAATGGCATGAATGTTTGTGTATATAATTCCGTCCCATTCGATCCTAAAGAAGAGGCGTATCAAGAGTAATTAGCTTACCATTAGTCTTGTCCTAGCTTTTTAATTCTATCCCTACTCTCATCGAAAAAGAGATATTGAGCAACTGATTAACAAGCAGTTCGCGAAGAAAAACTTATGTTTAGATACATCCATAGGTATATTCTCCATATTGGTAGAGGACATGGCTCAAAAAATAATATAATTTAGTTGTTTAACGTAGTGGAACCTATCCCTAATTGGAAATTGTCATTTTTTAATGCCATGTTTCAAATCCAAGTGGCCCACAATTTAAACGTGTACAAAAATTAAATTGAACACAGGTATTTATTTTTTGTATCAGTTGAAAATGCTCACTAGCTGTGCGAAAACATAAAATGGAAATAAGAATCATATTGAGTAAGCAATAAACAATTAATTATCGTAGGTAAGATAAAAAAAATTGCGGTTCTTTTATTTCAAAATTTCTTTACAAACACACACAAAAAAAAAAAAACGAAAACATGACAAGTAAAAAAATATATATTTTTAATTAAATATTACTTAGTAGTTGGACTTTTAAGTAACCTGAGATATTTGGTTAGGTTGCCTCAAGTTTGTTTACATAGTGTACAAATAGAGGAATAAGTGAATGATAATTTGTACGAAAGAAAAAAACGACTATCATCTTAAAGTGACTATGAACTTTTTATTGCATTCCATTCATGACTGCGCGAGGTAGTGTTTAAAAAAGAATTTATTCTTGATCAACTTTTAAATGGGAAAAACACTTGTTATTATTTGTAAATAAATAAAAAAAACGAAACCTATCATTGATAAAATACAATGCGATAATTGTATACCTTATATTTATTAAAATATATTTAATCCATATCCTAAAGCTGCATGAACTTCTAATGGAGTATTTCAACAGAAGTTGTTTTTTAAAGAGTTGTTTGTAATTTGAATCCTCAACCGAAGAAGGAATGTAACTAGGAAAAGACTAGTAGTTAGCTGATCACACTCGCTGCGCCCCGTTTTAAGGATAGGATTGGTGGTAAGAGATGTAAACAACACACATGTAAATCCATTTATGAAATTGTCGGAATCAGACGAATGCCCAAGAGTTTTTACCGCTCGGCTATCACGGAAGCATTACGGATGATGTTATATGTTCTCATCATCATTTATCATTAAAGAATATTTAATAATAATAAAACAGATTCTCAATTCGCGAACCACCTCTTCAAAAAACTCGCACAACATGACTTCTAATACATCTCCGGTATGCCTACATTTGTTGATGAATTTCTTAGAAAAACTGGAAATCAATACATAAAATCAAGGCAATAATCTAATTAATGATCGAACAAACATTTATTCATCACCCTTACTTAAACAATTACAAGAAGCTCAGGTAATTACAAATTATCAATATAGTTTCAATGCATTTATTTTAACGATTAATTAATAACAACACGAAAGCTCGATTTCCAAAAACACAATTAGTACCTTAAATAATTTAATTTTTGTTTGAATACGTGAGATGATATAACATTGTCTATATCTTTTAAACAGTATATATAGCTAAATTTGGATTAATTTAAGACATCGACTGAGGGTGCTTGCTGGAATTTCAATATCAAATTTGGATTATCGAGATTTTGTACACTTCCATGTATTTTGTCACTAACGACCCGGGTTTCGCCATTCGGCATCTTCAGGTATTCGAGCGCACGAATGGACTCGAACTGTCAAAATACATGGAAGTGTACAAAATCTCAATAATCAAGCACCCTCAGTCGATGTCTTAAATTATATATAGCTAAGCTAAAATAAGTTGAAGTATAATTTAAAATATCGACTGAGGATGCTTGATGGAATTTCAATATCAAATTGCCATGTATTTAGTCATTAACAACCCGGGTTTCGCCTTTCAGCATATTCAGGCATTCGTGTACTCGAACAATTCAAATTAGGTAAATTACATTGAAAATAGTTGTTATGATTATGAAAGATAACAACTTAGTATATCGTATATCTTTCCTTGATTACTATATAATATATATAGAAGTAATCAAAAATCTGTTAAGAATATATATAACGGTGGCACGATGCCGAAAAACTATAAAAAATATTTAATAATCCTTGTAAACAAAAATCATTCTATTATAATGGAATTCTAGATACCAATGCCACCAACCATTATTTATCTCAATATGATTCCAATTTTAAATGTGAGCGTGGTTTAAAACATCGCTAACCCTTTTTAAGTCATTCCATAGGAATCCGTTTGATTTCAATTATTTTTTAATGA
The DNA here is from genome assembly GCA_022494535.1 of Himalopsyche phryganea. NCBI lineage: Eukaryota > Metazoa > Arthropoda > Insecta > Trichoptera > Rhyacophilidae > Himalopsyche > Himalopsyche phryganea. The sequence goes on along the minus strand of JAGVSL010000137.1, from coordinate 1,369,947 downwards.
CGTTAAAATCTTTGAGCCTTTGATTGCACAGCCGTAATTAACGCTGACGTTAAAGCGATTTATTGAGCGCTTCTTAACGCTTATCGTGATTCCGTGATTGGAGGTGATATGCCTACCTATAGAGCGAGATTTTAATCAGAGATTAGAATGCACCGAAATGTGGGTATCTTATTGCGGCAGATGATTCTAAACTACTGTATTTTTTATTTTTACAAAGTAAAAGCGTGTAGTTAATTCTAAACACAAGAAACTGAACACTGCCATCAATAGCAAAGTGCAAAAAAGGTTTATGTGCATTTCGATTTTGAGTAAACCCAATTATAAAGTTTAAATTTCGTCAAATATTTTGACTCATCCTGAAAAAAATCATATATAAATAGATCAGATAAATTTAACATCACGAACTTGATGGCAGTTGTGAGATATATCTATATAGACTGTGTTTAGGCCAATTGATGTAACTCTCAAAAAATACGAAAACGAGTTAATCTCATTTTAAAAACGACACATCAGGTCTCAGCCAAAAGATGTAAATTATAAAAATAAATTTACCACTTTCTTGAAGGGAAACATCATTTTGCATTGGTTTTAGGTTAAAAATTCTGACCGGGTCACTTGATGCAGGCCACTATTATATCGAGACTACCAATGTATAATCCCATATCTGCAAACATAAGAATTTACAGGAGTGCATTTCAAATATTCATAACGCAACTCACCATTTAATGTTTTCAATAAAATCAATTTATACTCTCTCTCCTGAACAATTTCCATTTTGAGGGTTACATCAATTGGCCAAAACACCGTCGATATTTAGAATATATTCGAAAGTTTGTATATTTGTTGCCGTTATTCGAGAAGAGTAGCAACACACGCATGCGTACTTGCACGCCTTTATAACTAACTAATTAACTGAATTTGAATTCAAATTTGGATTATTGAGATTTTGTACACTTCCATGTATTTTGTCACTAACGACCCGGGTTTCGCCTTTCGGCATCTTCAGGCATTCGAGCACACGAATGGACTCAAACTGACACTGGAAATGTTCAAAATCTAATCTATTCAAATTTGATAACGAAATTCCATCAAGTACCCTCAGTCGATGTCTTAGATCAATGAATTGGATTGTAAGAGTCTTTACATATGTAATTGATCACAGTGTACACTGTAATCAATTACATGTAGTACTTTTAACACGTATAGATTAGTACCTGTCCTTATTTCGATAAGAGTCAATATGCTCCACTTTGGGTAACAACAGGTTGAGCAAACAAGTAATATGTAAGTATATTATAATGTTTTGGCTTACATTGTTCTATACTTCCTATCTTATCAACATATTATCAAAAAAAATTTAGTTGTATTGTCTTTTGATATCACTATTTCCTTTATTTATAGCGCAGCAGCATTAATTAAAATGCATATATAGCAACGCTGGTTCATCACTGTTGTAACTCAAAATTTGACGTTGGTTTCGTAATTTATATACCGCCCTCCATCAATGGGTTTTAGCTTTGTATCTCGAGTGAAATATAGTGTTCAGTTTTATTTGAAACTAATATAACCGTACCCTTCATAGATGACGGTATTGAAATACTGAATGTCTAAAGTAGTTAGTACGTCGGAACTGTGTGTGCAATGCATAACATTTTATTATACATATACACCGCGGATGGTTACGTCATGAGAAAATTTCATAACTACATTGATATGTGATAACAATAAAACGTCTACAGAGCGGTATGGGCTATTGTATAATACATAAGATATTTTATCAAGCGTCAAGTAAAACGATCAAATTATTAATTCGGTCCATGAAAGTCTCAATATTTATATGCACAATTTAATATTTGAATTCAGTAATTGAAGTTGCCACAGTATTGCACTGAATGCGATATATACATAAACTAAGGTATTTTCAATTGGCGACTTATGCACTTCTGCTTGATACGTTTTTATTAATAACAAATTTATATGATAAGCTTATTTATTTGTTTAAATATAAAGTCGTTTTATTTATGTAGCAAGTGATGTTAATCCTACAACATAAAGAGGAGAGATTATTATGTCTAGGAATTCTATCTTATCTGAAATTGTTATATAGAGGTAAATCAACATAAACATGCATACACCTGCCATGCTTGTTAAAAATTAGAAGATGTTTTTGCACAAGAATTGGTTGTAACCCAGTTGTTCAATATTTTGATTTTTTTCATATATTCATTCATACAATTTCTGCCTCTAGACTCTAGACCCGAGTATTTCTAGACAAGAAAAACGTGTGGTATTTTGGAATTGGCAACCCTAGCAGATTATCAGACAGTGACGCTATATATAATACTTTTTAATGTTTATTATTTTGTGGTTTCCTTATTGTGTACTGCATAAAATTGACCTATTTGGAATATATCTTTTCTACATCGAACTTATCTAATGATTCATTTTTGTTATCAATGATTTTAAAGCTTATAAAGAAAATACCTTTAATATTAACAAAAAATGACATTTTATATTTAACATATTGCCCACTCAAAAACTGTTCTTAAATAGAAAATGACTCTATTTTTATATACAGGCTGCGGTGACTGAAAAGACATATTTTTCAAATTATTGTAAATATACATAGGTGAACTAAAATGTAAAAATATATTTATTAAAAGACTTACCAGCTCAATTCTCAATGCGATGAATTATTGCCTTCGCTGATTTTACACAGAAGATTCGATCCACCGAAGTGGACACTAAAGCTTTTGAGAGGAAGATTTATTCATTGAAACCCAAATATATTATTATCCTTTCATCTACAAATCTAGGCCAATATATTCATTCAATGGTTTGTCGACAAATCTATATAAGAAACATTATCATAATTTAATAATCATTCGATATCAAAATACGTCAATAATTTATTATTATCTTGTTTATTACTTCGTAGAATTGATGCGTGAATAAGTTATGAAATATAAATATTGTTTATTGATTGCAAACATCGCTTAAATAAATTATTAACACTAATGTTTTAATATGTTCTATGGATTCGGCGGTAACTTTGTGGAAGTTCATTTTTAATATAAAATTAAAATTGATAACTTAGTTATTCCAATTGGTTTATCACTAACGTGACGTTATTTATTTCTAAGGTAAATAATGATTCTAATTCTTACATTAAATAAAGGATGGGGGTGGGTTTTATTCCATTATACTGAACGTGCGGAGGGAGGTTTTTATTAAAATTGTGATCATTTTCATTTTCGATTAAATGATTTGCAAATTCGAGTTTTCGAATCATTTAATTGAAAATTATCACAATTTTAATAAAAATATTAACGTAGAAATACTCAAACGTGTAAATAAAAAAGGTATTAAAATGAATAGCATAGAGTTTCTAGAAATCAATAAAACCATTAACAGTAATGAAGGATTAGTAAATAACATTTTAAGCAGAACAGGTGGCTCACCATTATTAAATTAGTTTCCCTTGGGTTTTTCGCCTATAAGTACCAGTAATTGATGTGTAAATAGTGTAACAGTGTTTATATCTTACCTCCCTCCGCACGTCCAGTATAATGGAATAAAATCCACCCCCATCCTTTATTTTATGTAAGAATTAGAATCACTGTCTACCTTAGAAATAAATAACCTTGCGATATGGTTAGTCTCAAGATGTTTCTTAAAGATGCGAAACGCGTCACGTTAGTGATAAACCAAATGGAATAACTAAGTTATCAATATTAATTTTATGTTGCCAAATAAGATGAAGTTGGTATTGGCAAAGCACGTTGTCACAATTTGTCGTTCAATGTTTGCCTAATTGATGTAAAAGTTACCCATTTAGCTATCAGATTAAAAAAAAACCTTTTAAGATAATTATAAAAATAAAACATAATTATGTATATCTTGTGTACTAATTCCTTTTTACTCTGATCAATGTTGAATTAGTTCAAAAAAGGATACTAATTAATTCGAGAGTTAAACCTACATTCACAGAAACAATTACATTTTCCCAACTAAAAATCGGGTTATAAATAATTGCACTTTGTGTTAGATAGTATTCACTTCGTACACTTGAACTTTGATTTCGATAGTTGGTACTTTGGATAACATAGAATTAACTTAGTACACTCAAACTTTAATTTTAATAGTTTCCACTAACTGAAGGATTCTTTTAACAAAGTGAGTTAGGTTGTAGTAGGTTATATTAGGGTTGGTCTGGTTTAGTTTGTGTAATGTATTCTAATGCGTGGAACAAAGACAATATAGGCGGCCTAATATAGAGTAGAAGAGTAAGCGACATTTCATTACAGCTTCGTGCAACTATCGATTTCAGAGTGTGAGTATTTATATTGAGTGAAAACTATTTTATCTCTGTGAAAATATTTTTTCGTTAGTATAACATATTTCCTCAATGTTAAAATATATTTTATTATGTGGGATCACTTTATTTTTAGTGAAAGAATTTGTTTTTTGTTTAATATATTTGTTATAAGTGAAAACTATTTTTATAAAAATGAATATGATCTCAACAAAAGTGCTTCAATTGTAAGCTCTAAAAATTCAACGAATTGATTGATTCAATTTTGAACCTAAGTAACTATTTTTGATGTCCTAGGAGCTTTAAATAACTTTTGGCCTAAAATAAATCAAAGATATACATTTATTTCAAGATTAAAAATATTCTTCATAATATGCCTTTAGTATAACTAACAATGATCAGATATAAGTATTTACAATAATAAAAAAAAAAAGATTTCATAAATTTTACTCCGATTCTCGATCACTATTTCAAAGTTTGATTTAAATAGTTTTTAAATATATGCTGAATTAAAAGTAATAAAAAAGTTAACAGCTAGCATACTATCATATTATTTGGGTTACTAGAACAATATGTGCACGCTCAATTAATTGGATAAAGCAGAGCTTAGCGATTGGTGCGATAAAGTGTTAGATTAAGAGTCACGAAAACCTTTCACCAACTCGAATTACGTAATACGAGGTTTACCTGGTCTGACGTTTACGTTTCCTCAGCGCCAAGGTCGTATAATTATTGCGGTACAAAATTACAATACTCAAATAAGGTTTCCAGATTAAGTAGCCATTATTACTGTAATTTGTTTTATTGATAATTGGGCCGTTAAGAGGTGAAGTGAGTTAGTTGCTTTAAATGCCCAATAGAAATATAATCTAAAGGTGAAGTATATGATTGAGTTTCATTTACAAAACGAATAACTGGCTTCACACGTAATATTCACATTGGAAAACAGTGAAAATAATTGGGTCAAATAAATATATTTCAAGTCACGACATTAGGGTTCCTTCATTATTTTTGCTCATTCAAGCTGATTTTGTCGAGTAGATAATTTCATTATGTGACGTTCTATATATTATACTAGTTAACTAGTACAACCGTACCCGTCATAGATTACAATATTGAAATTGAAATACTGGATGTCTAAAGTGGCTAGTACGTCGGAACTGTGCGTCCATTCTATAACATTTTATTTTATTATACACCGCGAACGATTAGGTCATGAGAAAATTAGAAAAAGAAGATAAAGAGCGTCTATAGAGCGGTCTGGGCTATTATACACAATATGTACAACAGGTTTTTCAAATTTAATATTTATCAAACAACAATTTATTATTTGCCAATAAAAAAATATTTGGTTGGATTCATCGGTTCCTTTGCACCAACAAATACCACAGAATATTTACGAGACCACCTGTGTTTTCTGAACACGATACACAAATGCAAGTATCACGCCCGCATGATTTTATTTAATGTTCCAGTCTTACTTTCCAAAACAGATCCTTGAAAATTAGCCAGAAAATAAGCGGTATAGGTCCAAATCTTTTAATTTTAGATCTTCACGAATAACTTTTACCTTACAATCAGGTATCGTAAAAATTTCCACCGTTCATATGTTTGTAAATTGATTATTTAATTGACACATATAAAATGTTTTCTCATTATTATCTTTCAGGGTCTTCTATGAAATTTCATAATATCTTATCAATCATTTATCGGTTAATCCTATAAAAAATTATTTTTTGCTTAACATTTATTTTATCGAAAGAAATATAAAAAAACAAGGTTAGATTATCACCAATAAGTACATCGCGACTGTCATTTAAAAGAAAAGAGACAGCAATGTCAAATGCGTCCACATTAGAGGTCTGCACGGGCCCAGGCTTGGCCCGATGGCCTCTACCCGACTCGGGACGTAGACTGGGTTCGGGTAGGCAAAAAAATTCGAAATATTTCGGACTATGTTCGGGTCATGTGTCCAGCCATATGGCAATACTATTCATAACAAAACGTTAATAACTTCAATAATTTATTTCATATCTGTTATGAATATCGTTGTAAAGACGGAAACAATATATATTGTTTAAAAGAATGATGACATCATCATTTTTCTTCAGGAAAATAAAGCTGAGAAACCCATAAAATTGTGTGGGGTAATTGAGTTTCTTTATTACTCTTTCGTACATAAATGAAGTGTGATTAGTAAGTATCTGCTTGCGAGTAGTTTTAGATGGTTGACAGTTTGTTATGCCAGAAAATTCCTTGTTAATAAATAAAATTGATTCGTTACTTTTCGATTTTTTTTATTTTTACTAATTAAAACTGAGAAGAAAAAACAGCAAAACCACATACTACAACAGACAGTGGCGCAAAAAAATCCATGAATAATTATTATCAGCAAAGTGTCTGAGTGAAATAATAAATTTTTGGCTATTAATCCAAATTCTTTATTGCATTATCTATATGACATATAAAAGTTACGGAATGGCGTCAATAAAAACATTTATAGCATATTACTTCGAGACTCCGCCAATTGTATGATAATATTAACATAATTTATTAATTGAACAATCATTTCATGCAAAACTGTTTATAGAATTTATAAATGTTGTATTCGTAGGGCTTAGTATCTTGCTTAGTTATTGCTTTTTTATTTACGAATTATCAATTAATATGATCATTATTGATGAGCAAAGTGGAATTTGTTCTTCTATCATACATATTATATTGTTTTGCTATTAAAAGGTGTATAAATGTCGTAAACAAAACAACAGATTCTCAATATTTCGTTTTTCTAAGACCGCTTATAAAAACGCACTTCATAACTCTGGTGTTTAAATGACAGGTCATTCTGTAAATTTGATATCCTTATATGTTTTTGTCACCAAAAATTTCACTGTTTAATTAAATAAAATCTTTACTACATTTAGTCATATCAATTCATTTAAGCAGGGGTGTGGAGTCGTCCAAAAAAACGTTACTCCGACTCCCAACTCTCCAACCCGACTCCGATAAGGTTTGCGACTCCGACTCAGATTACGGCAATAATAAGTCTAATTTTGTCAGGTTTTTCTTATTTATATGTAAATCGTCTTTAAATTAAACACCAACCAACCAATCCGGCAAATAGCCAAATTTTTCATATTATATATACATATAAATATATATTGCAAGACAAGATGTTATGGGCATGAATGAAAATGAATCAATTACATTAATACACGTATAAATGCAAAAGTGTACTTTATAGAAAAAGTATTCGGAGTCACTCGATTTTACAACTCCGACTCCTGCCAAAACAGTGCGACTCCACGACTCCGACTCCGCAGTCCTGCAATTAGGTGCACGCTCTTATCAAATTGAAATCATCTTATTCTACTACCGACATGTGGAGAATATAATGAAATAATACATATAGTTCATACAAACATTTCATAATTTTGACACTTCGCTCTCAGGTAGTGTTACGGTTTTTTACTTTATACATAATAACCACCAATTGATATTACATATATTCAGAATAATAATTTTAATATATAAATAGAAACATATAACCAATCATTAAAAACTGCTTATAGTAAAAATACTGGCATAAGTATTTAAATTCACAATTTTATTATCTGTTTAAGAAACTTTCTATTGCACTTAATCCCGGTCGTTATAATTTGACACAAGTCGGTAATTGATATATTCTGTCGGAAGTCGATAATACGATGTTTAAATAGATGTTATAGATAAGATGTCAGAACAGATAAGTATTTCAATAAAAGCTGTGTCGCCATCTAAAGTCTAGTCTAAGATATCCGTTTAATATGTTTTCTTAATTTACATGCAATGAAAATACAATCAAAAAGATAACATTGCAGGATAATATAGGGCTTTAGTATCGTAACTCAGAATCTCCACAAATGCATGTTTTTGGCTAATCAAGAAAAACCGTTTTCATGCTACAGTTACAAATACATAGTTTCATACAAATAAAAATGTGGGACAGACGTTTACAACATGATATGTAGACAAAAACTGATGGCTATGATTGTGAAATGCTGCACTTTCACCGACTGGAATGGAAATTATTAGCTCATAAAACTATAGTACATTAGAGAATATGAGTTTTAGATGGGAGTTTGTAAGTTTAAAAAGATATTTTATCATTTAAATGGTAGGTGTGAACACAAAGAACAATACTGCATTCATAACTCCTTTTTTACATATGCTGGAGATTATGAGTTATACTAGACCCCTCAATTAGTAGTGTTTTTATGGTTTGTGTCTTACCCCCTTTCCACGTCCAGCAGAAGGAAATAAACCCAACCCACTCCAGTTACTTGGAGGTTCCACTCGCAATTCGATTAGGAATAGCTGAAGCAATTTTAACTCAATGCGGAAAGTCTGGAAATCACGGTTGTACTCGGTCAGAACCAATTGCCACTTATTCAACTCATGCATCCTGACGGTGTTGATTTACGGTTGCGAGTCATGACACATCACCAAGGCACAGGGTAACCGTATACTGTGCTTTGAAAACAGATGTTTGCGGCGAATACTAGGGGTACGGTGGTTTGATTTTGTCAGAAACTCGGAGGTAAGAGAGCGGACGGACCAACCTCTTATTATGTACAAAATAAAAAAGCGACGATGGACCTGGCTTGGACGCGTACTTGGCCCCAGGGGAGCCTGAATCCTGCCTATCTCTTCTACCAACTGGCCGCTGATGACCATCCATAGGATGTATTCGGGCGGGACGCTGGGATGACCTGGTAGGAAGCGAGGAGACTGGCGGGGGACAGAGATGCTTGGAGGAACCGCGTGATGGCCATATGTTCCGAATAGGGAAGGGAGTTTTTTAAAAAACTCTTCATTTTTAAGTTGAAAATAAGAATCATTGTTTACCTTAGGAATAAATAATCTTGCGATATAGTTCGTCTGAAAATGCTTCTTAAAGAAGCTAAACACGTGTCACATTTGGTAACACAGGCAGTGGAATAACTAAGTTATCAACAGTTTTCTTAAAGCGTTGGTAAAAAAACCATATAGCAGCCACACGTTATAGAATCTCGTATAGTTATGATGTAAAGGATTTACTAAAAAAGCAAATTGTAAAAGAAAATATCAGGATTAATGGGCGTATTTTGCAGATGGGTGGAATTCGCTCTTGTTTACTTGGCACAGTCCAATAAACGTTGTGAAACTCAACCAGAGTGAAACAGTGTAAAGTCGAATTATTTTCCTTCAAAATAATTTGAATAGTACATATTCCAATGGTAACGTTTATTATTGGATACGCCTTAACTCAAAGAGTTAGAATTGGAATGTATTTTAATGTTTGCACAGAGACCGCCGAGATAGCTTTCTGCTGAGAGCAAGTTAGTTGTCACAATTCATTATCACGCGTCCCATTCGACTCCCATTCACAAACATAGCCCGCAGGTTCGACAAGCAGGTGCATCACTCTTCACGCATTTACGACACGTTGTTGAGTTGAGGATTTTTTTACCATCTCCACTCCCAATGTGGAGCAAACTGGGCAAATTCTTAATTCTTTCTAGCAAAACATTCATTTGAATTATGTTCTGTTTTTAAGTGTTGAATTCCGCTTGATAAATTTTGTTTTTTTATGTCTTCGAAAATGTGCCCAAGTGGAGTTAGCCGGCTTGTAAATTAAGAAGTCGATAGTCCTCTAATGGAACATTCTATAATTTCATACCAATATTTAATCAAACAAATATTTTATGATTGATTTTATAATGAGCCGTATTGTGAGGCAATTAGACATGAGAACACAAAAAGGAGTGCAGTTTTTTGTTCTACACTTGAAAATATGAAGGCGTTAACATATGAACAATAATTAATGTTATGATCATTAACTTTGGCGAATAAATTACCTGTCATTAACTTTCTATTCGATCATACGGATCCAGGGAGAACGATTAGCTAACAAATAGCCGTTTCCTACACCCATCCATCTGTTTTTACTCTCACCGAAAAAGCGAGATTGATCGACGGAATTAAACCACATTTTCGTGAAAGCAACTTCTACATTTTTTTGAACTCTGTAAAATTCTTGGCGTATTTTTTCGTTTTTATCGTAAGGATATTTGAATGAAAACTTTATGTAAATTATTCCCTCAACCACGCTTCTCAGAAAACGATGGTTGAAAGTATCACATACAAATAAATATGCGCTTGAAGACAGAACATATTCGACAGTGTTATTCGGGAGTTTATAGTTTTAGGATTTTTTAAGCGAAAATTACACGATTAATCGGAATAAAAATCCTGAGCGTGGTGTAGAATCATGGACGTCAATTTTTCAATTTAAATTTCATTCTTGACCAAGATTGTCCATCTGATTGCTCGTGTAAGGTTGGCTTTAAGGAATGTATAAATTATTGTTACATAATTTTTAGTTCCGTTTTCGGGATGAAATTGGGTGGTTGATACCAGATATAAATCTAAAAAGCATCCACGAATTTAAATAACAAAACTTAAGATGATGTATCAAAGTGTCAATTTTGGGTTCGAACCCTTAAAGGTGACACTGGGCAAGACGGAAGCCAACAGTGCTTACATTAATTTCTTTTACAATTAGAGCCTACAAATTATCATCTCCCGTTATACATTTCATATTGAAATACTCTATCACGAGTCCACATAATCAACATTGGGAGAGAACATTGCTAAAAAATCAGTGATTTTACTGTCAGTAAACACAATTTTCTCTTTACACGGGGGATGCGTTCCGTGTAAAACAGCAGTGGAAAAAATTCTGTACAAAAAGCGAATTAGTTATATTTTCATTTATCTCTGATTTGAGGTAATCATCACGTACTTAAGTCACTTAAAAGCGAAAGGAAGTCTGAATTTAAAAGAACGATAATAATTAGCATTAGATATAACAAAGAAACACGATTATGACAAAGATGCAAAACAAAATAATTTGCAGGACATATTTAATTACCTTTCGAGAACTTCTACATGAGAGTGGCGGGCTAAATAAAAGCGAATAGATAGCAAACGCCTGCAACCAGTAAAAAAAATATTTTTTATAAATAAGATTCGTAATCTATTCCGGCCATTCAACTTCTATCGTTTAGGAGGGCGATAATTTTTGATTTTGAATTCATTTCATATTTGAGCATGTGAACTACATGAGATTTTGACAAAATACGAATTAATTTCGTTTATATTGAAAATTGATACCAAAGTACTTTTTTTTCTTTTGCGACCATGTCCGCTTTTAATGTGGAGCATATGGACTACTAATTTAGCTTAACTCTACATAAGTTTTTCTATGAGAACTGCTTGTAATTCAATCGCTCAACTTTTGTTTTCCTCAAAGAGTAAGGATAGAAGAACAGGATTGACACGGTACAGACCCATATTTTAAGATTGCATGGGTGGGAGGGAGTTTAAAAATCACAGATATTCATGCATTCTAACAAAAATCCGATAATCTATTGAACAATCGATTTATAACACTGTCCGTTCTGGGATTCGACCGCATGAATACTGCAACCGTAAACAACGAATCGGCTACAGGCTTGGAAATCTATAGGTAATAAAATGTATTCGAAATCACATAAAATAAAATATCCTTGACTTCAGTCCTTATCATCCGCGCGCTTCGTCAACAAACATAGTTATAATTTATAAAAGCAAAAATAGTAATTCTTTTAAATAATAATCGAGTGTTGTACGACAGCAATCTTCAATTATTTTAAGGCAATTAATTATTTTAAGTTTGTAATAATTGTGCTTCCCTGTGGTTTCTTTCCGATAAAAAATAATTTACAACAAATGAAATGAAATATGACGAACTAAAATATATAATTCTTTTTAAGTAAAAATACTTTTACGTAAAGATATTTACTAATCTAAGCCTGATAAAAGTCAATCAATCAATTAAGTGTACGTTTCTTTATTTATATAATAAATTGTACATTGATTTTTTTGCCTTACGCCAATAATAATTTATTCAATGATATTCCACAAATAACTTGGCTCAAGAATGCAATCAATTATGTCGCCATTAGCCTGACAAAATAAATTTAATTAAATTAAAAATAAACGTTTCTTATCTATTTACTTTTTGGTAAAATACATGACCTTTAAACTATCTTAATCAATAAAACACTGCAGAGAATTACATATTTAATCAAAAAAGACTGTTCTCTAAAACACTGTTCCTCAACCGGTATTCCGCGGCCCAGTACCGGGTCACAGAGATTTTCCGCCAGACAGCAAACAGTACGCCAAATTTCAAGAAATTCACCATGTAATCTTAAATTTAGGATTTTTTTCGCCTGCACGTTTATTTGTATTTTTAGGTATTGTAACCAATTAAATTTAGGTAATAGCACCAATAATAACGCCAACACACCGTCGACATGTTAAGTACATTTCTGTCATCACAATGGCATTTGAAATACCTCTTAAAATTTTTCCAACTATATTCACGCACAATGTGGATAAATAGATTCCCGAAGGATGAAGCTAGGATAATTGATAATTAAAATTGTCCGTATAGGGATTCGAACTTACAGATACTGCAACAGAATAGGAAGAACTCGTTGAACACTCAGTTACATGTCAAAATGAATTTAAACATTAGGTACTTGAAAAAATGATTCATAAAATCTATGGTGTAAATTAACGAATAAGTGTACCGATATTTTCTTGCATGTTCGTCTATCTAAAACAATTTTTTGATAATCATATAAGTCAACGCCTAGAATCTACATTAGAGACCTGCATGGGCTCGGGCTTGGCCCTTGGGCCTTTACCCAGCCCGGCCGAATTTAATTTTCAGACCAATATTTTGGACTATATTGGGGTCATGAGTCAGCCATATGTCAATACACAGTAAAACGTTAATAACTTGGATAATTTATTTCACATTTGTAATGAAAAGAAACAATTACATTTGATTGGTTAAAGATGACTATCAATAATATTGTAAATGAAAATATCGGGCTTTTTTCGGGCTGAGAAAAAAACATCTGGGTTTTGGGCCGAGTTCGGGTAAAAAGTGTGATCTTAACACTCACACTCCGGCCGGGCTGCCTCTGAAGATTTCAGGCTTGGACTGGATAATTTTATCAAATTTTGGCCCGTGCAGAACTCAAATATATATAATTGATTGAAAATTGCCTAAATCGTACTTAATTTTACCATAAAACTGTGGATATAATTAGATATGTAAATGAAATAGATTTTCACCCACGATCTCCAGTTTAATTTAGTAAATAATAGCTGTAATTGCACTCCATCAAACTTCTGCGTATAAATATGGAGCCTGGAGCAAAATTTGTTCAATGTTTTAGATCTTAAAACACCCACATTCTCAACTGTTTATATGAATAATTTTATTGCTTTATTGTACAACTAACTCCGTTATTTTTAATATTGTTAAGATTTTAAAGATACGCAAGCTCAAGTTCAAGACATTATTAATATGCTTAATTCAAATTTTATGGCATTATTTCTTGTACCACACGATTTTTAATTTATCTTTCAAATAGTATACTTATATACTATTGGAAACATTGTAGAGTTTTTCAATTGAAAGCAACATGTATATATAAATTTTAAGTTATTTATTAATGGTGCTTGTTAACACGTCATCTCGGTCATTTTTTAAAAGCTTTTTTCTTGAATATAAATTAAAATATAGGCTAAATTTGCTTGATGAAATTTCATTATCAAATTTAAATTGTTGAAACTTTTTATACTTCCATGTATTTCGTCACTAACGTAACAGTTTTCGCCTTTCGGCATATTCAGGCATTCGAGCTCACGAATGAACTCGAACCGACAGACAGTAAATAGTTTATATCGTTTATACATGAAATAAAATAAGATTATTATCCCTAAGTCTAGGAACTAAATTTATATTTGAATTCATTTTAATACTGATTTGACAATAATGACTTAATTGGGAAAACAATCGTATGAACAATTATAAACTGTTATGATTGTTGAACGAACAGTTATTTAATTATGCAATACATGTAGTGGACATTTTCAAAACCGATATTTTACAGTCAAAATACCGGGATCCCGGTTTGGTAATACCTGTATTGTAATCCCTATTCTGGACCAGTTGAAACAGTATTTAGGATCACGGGAAGACTAATTTGTAGACCAATCAAAATCAATCCTTTGTAAATGTAATAAATTGAAAATTTTCTTATTTATAAATAACTGGGAAGTACATAAATGCAATTAATAATTTTGCATTTAACTTGACTACTATGTATTGGAAAATGTTGAATTCTTCTCTCTTCATACAGCCGTTATTTAAAGTACAAACGCATTTTTAAATATTTAAACGTACACTGGAAATAAATTTTAACGATCGTTTTTAAAAAGTTAATCTTTAAACAGTGCTCATTTTAATGGTTTTTTAATTTTATGTAACATTCATACAGATAATTGATAATATTTTTAGTACATACAAAACTGAAACGAGTGTATTACACATAAGATAAAACATCACATTATTTTTACTCTTTGGCAGATAGTAAATCAATTTAAATTAATATCCTTTCAAATTTAAATGCCTGATATTTTTATGTACTTTTCTCTTTAACTCTTTGAAGACGAGAGAAAAATTATTATTCATTTTTAACAGCCATTTTTGATAATATAGTATTTTAAATGTATTTTTTCCCGTATGTGTGTATGTTTTTGTTGTTGTTGTTTTTTTAAATTGATATAAATGTTCAGCATTACATCGCATGAGATAAACTCGACAAGATTTTTTGTTGTTACTCAAGATCAACTTGACATCATGAAAACCCATCCCAAGATATCTTTTATAAAATTGAAATAATCTATTTAGGAATAGACGTTGCCGGGAGTTTAAAGTAATACCATCTGATAGCTAAGGTAATGATGTCACTACTAGACCAAAGAGGTAGACTTTATATTATATTCATTTGATTGAGAACTGATTCCAAGGATTGCCTAGCGTTAATTATTTCAGTCAATAATCTCTAATTGAATGTGAATTGAGGTATACTTTCCATAGTCACTCAATAATAAGCCGTGATTGCTATAGATTTTGAGTAATTCACGGTGAAGCCAGTTCACGAGGTCACGTTATACATTCTACTAAAAATTATTTAATCTAGGGAGGGTATACTTTTAGAGATTTTTTCAACGATTGAATTAGAGACCAGTCTGTTGTACTTTTTGTTAGAAATATCATTTATTGAGATCGGCGAAAATTGCTTCAGAGAAAGCTTTAAATGTTTTATTAGATCATGAACGCTCTCAATTTGGAGCATAAGCAATCTTTACTGAGCCCCGTAGCCAAGTGGGTATTTATCCTTCCCGTTTATGCGAATTAGAAAAATATAGAAGGGAAATGATAAACCAACTGAAATTCGTTTTTTTTATTGATCTTTATTTCGTTATGGAAGGCGGTTGTGAAAGAGGGGCTGCATACAGATAGCGGGTGGAGGTGGGGCAACCAATTATATAATTATTTTACTCATACTTGCATTAAGTGAAAAAAAAAAAATTACTTAATTTTCCATCTCAGCATTTTCTTTGTGGTTGATTTTGTTCACTAAACCAATAAACTGAACTTTAAAATGTTCTGGCAAAAATATCCCAGAGTAATCTGAGTTATGTTAAAACGTATCCAGCTTACAAATGATTGAAAATTTTCCTCGTAAATTCATTTCCGTATTAACCCTACTATTGCGTATTAAATGATTAAATATTTTATTGATTTTCAACCACTTGTATAAAGTTTATTACGAAATTTATTGACTTTTGAATATTTTTAAAATTAATTGTGCAAAGCACCAAGTGTTTTAGTTTTAATTGTATAAATTTCCATTTACAGGTTAATACTTTAAATACAGTCATAAGCAAACCTTCGATGGTGAGCATTTCAATAAATAAATAGTATTTGTTTGCTTTTGTATTTTATATATAAACATTATAGTTTCATATAAACTATTTAACACTAGTTTAAGTTCCTCAATCAAATATAGTTTATAAGACGTATACGTAGCTTATGTGAACTTTCATAATGGCACATAAGAGGTTATACATTTTGTGTCTTTGAGTTTATTTGTCTCATAAATGTAAAAAATGATTGACGATGCCTTTGAATTTATAAAGTAAATCATTTTGATTTAATGTACTTACAGGTTCCGATTCTTGAAGAAATACTTATTTCTGTTTACCTACGTACGTCGCATTACAAGTACCACATGACAATTTTAATTTCTACGGTGTCCTGTAAAAAATTGATTCTTTCAATTATTTTACTTATCCGAGGTCTATTTTTTGTTGTTTTATAGACTACGAATGGGACAGATTGGATTGTTGAGTTGTGAAGTTGATTCAACAAGAACTGTTGGTTTAGTTGTTCAACTTTTCTTTACCGAAGATTGTAATGTTAAAAAAATGGAACTCGAAAAGGAATATTACTTAAATAATAGCTTCCCAAGCCTTTCAGTTTTAAGGATCTGATGGGTGGGAAGGTAATATAAACATCGCAGACGTACCTATCTCCGAACACAAATCCATAAATCGATTAAAAAAATAGTTTAAAAAAGTGTTCTGTGGATACTGTAATAGAAGTGGAGAAACGAGTCATTTACTCGTGGAAAAGTACTTGTATAGAAACTTAATGTTAAAAATGTTAACCATTTTAGCACAAAACAGGATTATTTATTATCAGCCGACCCTTATGTATTCATCTTTTGTTTCACTTTGAATAAGTTAACGAAAATTAATGACATGATTGCGAAATGTTTTCTCATTATTAATTTTTCAGAATTTTAAATCTTAATGGTACTCGTTGACCTTCTGCGAGCCTACCCCTGGTCTCTTAAGTGGTTTTAATAGGAATATGTTAAGTCTCTGATGATATGAGGAGAACACCCATCGATTGGTACGTGGATGGAATTAATTATCGAGTCAGAGATTTCAGCGGTAACTGTTCATTAGTTGGTTTCGATATAATTTTTAATTGCTTATTCAGTGGTAACAGCAATGTAACAGCAATGGTAAGAGCAGTTAAAATATTAATTGAGTACTTGAAATCCTTGAAAAGTGTCAGTAATAATTAATTACTTTAAATCGATACTGTTTTATAATTTTGCTTTTTTATAAGCGTGATAAAAAATCTCATATGTCAATGAATAATTTGTCATTAAGTTTATTTTATGAGCCTTTAGCCGAGTGGTCAACGTCATTGTCTTGTGTAGCGGTGTTCACGTGTTCGGATCCCAGTAAATAGAGTATTTATATAGAATTATGCATTTGTATTCGATGACTAAAATTCTCTACCTAACATTCGATATTGAAAACGGGGTATAGCTAGGATGTAAGCTAACTATTGGTCCTGTCCTAATCCCATCGTTCTCGTGTAGCAACTTCTTTTGAAATACCTCATTTATGCGTCAATATACTCCACCTTGGGAGTCGTCATTATAAAAAAAAGTTTATTCTCATCTTGTTTGTATTTAAAAATATATACCTTGTAATTGTAAACATTCATTTTTTTGTAGATAGCCCTGATCATTATAAATATGTGGAAGTAGTACAAACGAATTGCGTAATAAAGCCTCTCCACCAAGAATTGAAAATTAACATCTTACAAGTGATGAATGTAAAGTTTTAAGCACAAAGAAAAAAGTAGAAATTTTGATGAAGAAATGAGCATAATATAAAATTAAAATTGATAACTTAGTTATTCCACTGGCCGAAGGTTACCGCCGAATACATCGTACATATAAAAGAACTAAACTTTTTTGAATATAATCCATTAACTTTTAAAAAAAAAACAGGATTGTCTCAGGAGCACTTACCTATGATATAGTTGATATGCACTAAAATGTGCTTCAAAAGAATGAGAGTCTGAAATGGAATGCTTCGATGAGACGAGAATATTGACATTGTACATTGTCCATTTCAAGAAATTCTCAAGATCATTATTTTACTCTTTACAAATTAACTTATCTCTTAAAAAAATGTAGTACAGTCAATCTGGGTAACTTTGGCCCAGTGCTGAGGGTTTTTGTATTTTTATGGTTCGCCATTCAGTTTATGTGTGGTATTGTTCTACATAGAAATGAACTAATTTCTTAATATGAAATTTAATTAACACGAATAGATTTATTGTTATAATTGATACATAAATAAATATAGATAAAACTAGTTGGGCAAAGTTTTCATCCGATTTGGGTAACTTTGGCCCACGATACAAATAATCATTGTAATTACAATAAATCCAGAGATTTTAAATTCTTGGCAATTTTTCTTTACGCTTTCATATATTCTGCAGATAATTAAAAATTACATAGCATTTGGTTTACAGATTAGTAATGGAAATTGAAAATATGGCTAGTTCAATTTATTTAAAGAAGAGTTTTTTTGACAGTAAGGATGGTAACAGGACAGGACAAATAGTTAATTTATCGCTATGTCCACTTTGAGGATTGGCTGGGTGGGGCAGGATTTTTAGATATAACATATTATATCCATTCCAACCAACACTGATTCATAAATCGATTGAAAAATGAAAGTTTTCGTATTGGAATTCTAGCCCGTGAAAACAGAAACCGAAGAAAATGACGTTGAACACTCAGCTACGTGTGGTACAGGCCTAGCATGTCATTATTTATGTTTTTTTTAATCATGTCCGCTCCCAATGTGGATCGTATGACCCCCTAATGGATCTCTATCTCAACAGAAATCTTTCTACGAGAACTGACGTAACTCAGTTGCTCTAACTTTATTTTTCGAAGAGACTACTCTCTACAGATGGAAGGATAGGACTAAGACACGTTAGCTTATCGCATCGCTGTCTTTTGTTTTTAGGATTGGATGGATGGGACGGAATTTTAGACATCACAAATATCCATGTCTTCGTACAGAAATCCATAACTTCGTATTGGGATTCGAACCCGTCAGATTCATAACTGAAGCCAACGACGTTGAACACAGAGCTGACGACATTTATTTTTTACAGAGTGAATTTATGCTCGACTATGTTTTAATTGGAAAATTACATTAAGAACAATAAATGTTTATCAAAACAGTTTCCAATATACTTATTCCAATATTAAAAATGAATTTCCACAAATTTACCACCGATTCACCGAAAAAAATATGTCCTCTTATTTTGTTTGATTTTCACTTTTATTATGTTAACTGTCAATTCTTGGTGTAAAGACATTATATCTTAGAAAATATTTTATTTTATAATATACAGATTTCTATTTAAAGATTTTTTGAGAGCAAAAGTATATGTAGATACCAAATTTGGATTATTGAGATTTTGTACACTTCCATGTATTTTGTCACTAACGACCCGGGTTTCGCCTTTCGGCATCTTCAGGCATTCGAGCACACGCATGGACTCGAACTGACGAAAGGCGAACCCCGGGTCGTTAGTGACAAAATACATGGAAGTGTACAAAATCTCAATAATCCAAATTTGATATTGAAATTCCATCAAGCACCCTCAGTAGATGTCTTAAATTATATGTAGATACATTAGCATATTTTTAAATAATAACTATATCTATCGCTTCGAATCTTTCAAACCAAAAAAATATATATATATTTTTTAATACCTTTGAAATCACTGTTAATGTTTCAATATTAAAATTATGAATTTTGCCGTAAGCTGTAAGTATATTCTGTTATGACGTCAGTTACAACAAGGTAACACAGGTTTCATGGCCTTTTTTCTTATCGAGAAGAATAATATTGTCTACAAGTATTTTTACACATCAATATTGTAGGTACCTTAAGATACCTATTCACCTCAGTCAAAAATTCCATTAGAATTATTACTATCATTAATTTATTAAGAATATCATTACCTTATGCCAGTGGTACACAACCTATTTGAAAGAAGCGCCAATTTATCCATTTCGTAATTTTTCGCGGGCCGCAGAAGGTAAAATTGTTGGGAAAGATATATTATACTAGACGAGATTATTTTTAATTTAATAGTTACATAATTTTATCGGTTACTTCAATCAATCTCAAGTCTGCATTGCGTGCATATTTGCACGATGGAACTTCAACTGTAGTGAGTGGTATCAACTTTAGTGGGATTTCTGACATCGCATACTGGCAGTAAGCATTTTGATGTCGGGTTTAATGTTGGTGGTTGTTGCCATTTATCGTTGTTAAAGCAGTTTCTATGTTGAGAGTTGTTTAATTTTTATATGAAAAACGCTTGCTCGCAAATGTAGGTGCTTCCGAAACGACTTGCATGAAGCGCAGCCTTTTTAAGTAGGGTGGGAAACTGCTCTTCGCGAAGAAATTTGCAAAAATTCTGCAAATCGATCAACGTTAGTTGAAAAAATAATTCGAAAAATTGACTTCACATGCATCTCAGACAGTGATTCATTGTATAAAAATAAACTTCGATCGCAAATATTTACCCGTGAAAATATAATCGTATTAAATAATACAAGTAGCATTATGCTTTCTGACAATTCAGTTTATATTCCTTTGCTACGGCATAATATATTCACATATCAAAACACAGAATTTTTAATTCAATGAAAAATTTGGTGATACAGTAGTAGTTATTTTCGACCGCAACAAATGGCATTTTGTGCCGCGGTTTGTGCATCACTGCCTTCTGTGTATGAATTATTTATTATTATCAGTCAAAACTGCTAATCTAAGAATTTTCTAAGCTATTCGGCTTATCACATAAGAAAAAGATTATTATCTGAGAAACTTGGAGCTTCAAGCAAAGTGTTTAAGTACTTTCACCTCTGACCTTTCCGCTTCAAATCAATACAAGTTTTTTGGTAAAACACGTAAAGCGGTTTGGATTACCCACTTCGCGGTATGATTTATAACCCACTAGTAAGAATTTAGCTTAAACTTTCAAATACTATATCATAATGTGACAACATGAATAAAATTACTGGTAAATTATCGATATATTTAACCTTTTCGCAAGTAACGATCGAAAGAAAATTTATGTATATTTTATATAATTAAACTCACTTCATATGTCAAATCTCAGATGAATCATTGGTCAAGACCAGGTATGGTTCCGCGTAACGATAGACATTGCTAAATATGACCCGGCAAATACACTTGCAAATATTGTGCGTCTATTGTCTAGTGGTGAGAGCTAGCGATCAGATTCGTCTGGGTTACGGCAAAGGACTAGGTCATATCTTTAATCCGCAAGATGAATAGTTGAATGATATTAAAAATAAATTAGCCTTGAATATTATTAGCAGTAATGCTAAATATTTTTTACTTATATACACAAAATATAAACATGATCGCAGATGCAATCGGCTTTGATTATTACTTAATCTATCTACATACATTATGTATTATATAAAATGATATCTGCACTTTTTATGAAGTTAAATATGTTAAATAATTTATTAATTTTACATTATTATACTATTTCTGTCCAAAAATTAAAAATAAATATAGGAATACAAATTTCTGACGCTTATCCAAAGAGTCATGGATATATAATACATTTTTTTCTCCAAACAAGAAGAACCAGTCTGCCAAAGGTGATGCTTGATCAATCATTTTGATTTATATATCCCACGTGGAAGAAATTAAATTAATAAAATTATTATGTTATATTTTTTCAACAACAAATGCTTGTTCTCTTGCTCGGTGGACTTCCTTAAAAATATTCATATATATATAATCAGGCGCGTGCGGTGGCTTTATTTCTTTCTCGCTCAATCACATGAAAAGTGAAGGTGTAAGCGAGATGCAAGGGCATGCGGCGCATGCTCTTGTATCCTTCTTGCTCATACCCAAATTTGGTTGTGCGATAGAGATAGTGATAAATCCACCGCACGCCGATGATATATATATATATATTTTATTCAATTTTATTATTTTATGTCAGGGAAATAGTGTTGTTAGTAACATTTATCTAAATTAACACGATGCTTACTTTATAGCAAGTTGTATAGTAAACAAATGACACATTTTAATTTAAATTAATAATAATTGACAGCAATAATAGAAGATTATTACACAGGGCACATTAAAACTGAAGGGTCACATTCAAAATTCAAAATGTTCGGTGGGCAGCAAGAATTTTTTTTTAACATGTTCGTGCCCAATGTGGAGCATATGTACTTAATTGAGGTATTTTAACAGAAGTTTTCTACGAGAATTGTTTGTTACTCAGATTCTCAACAGAACGCGATAGAAGCTGGACTAATTCACACAAAGTCGACAATAATTTCTCACTAGCCGTCGACCGCGAAGGTTGGCGGCAGATATATTTCAAAATGTTAAAATATCTGTAATTACATAAATCGAATAAAGGATTCAAAAATATTATATTGACAAAAAAACATGATTACATTTGTGACATTTAAAAGCAAACACCCTAAACAACGTCATTTCGTTCGCTTAGATGGGTCCCTTCAAATAAATGTTTTCATTCGCAATTAAAAAGAGTTTCAAACTTATACTTGAAATTCCAAGAACCGTTATAGGCATTTAAACGACTCCCGTAATATTCCATATTATTATACCGTTTACTTATACATAATCAACGGCATTTAATAAGCTCATTGGCTGCAGAAATTGTCGCGGTGCCGCCTCTTGCCGAACTTGTTGCCACTGTCTTAGCATGGTTTTCTTCCTCGCATTCTGCCATTTAAATTATGTGGACTTCAGATCGGTAAAACTCGGAGAAAGTTCATGTATCGCATACCGGCATACAATTTTATATAAACGGTTCAATTCAACGTGTTTTTTAACGCCTCTCAAACTAAGCCTTATGACTCTTCTGGAGACCGATTTATAGTGGTAAAATCTTTACCCTGGCAATCAGATAGTTCCAGGTAGACCTGGCAAAGTTAATACCAAATTTTAAGTTTTTATCTAAGTGTTCGTGATGTTTTTTTCTTGTGAGATTTAATAAAATAAAGCACACCTGGTGCATTTTTGTTTTTTTGCTATGTCTGTTCCCAATGTGGAGAATATGAACTACTAATGGAGGTATCTCAACACAAGTTTTTCTACGAAAACTGCTTGTTACAAAGTAGCTCAAGCTCTATTTTTTGGAAGAAAATAGGGATATTAGAATAGGTCTAGGACAGGACTAGTGGTTGGCCAATTGCGCTCGCTACACGTCGTTTTTTTAGGATCGGATGAGTGGGAAAGAATTTTTAGACATCACAAACATCCATGTCTACGAACAGAAATAAATAAATCAATTTAAGAATCTGTCAGTACCGGGATTTGAACCCGAGACATCCTTAACCGTAACTAACGACTAACGACGTTGATCACTGCACCGTAACCCGACGCATTAGCAATTATCAACTGTAATGCATTTTTTTAAAATTTGAATTGGTGAAATTTTGTACATTTCCATTTATTTCGTTTGTATTTAGAAATATATAAATGCATTTGTTGTCTTAATATATAATATAAAATAACTGATCACAATTCCACCTTTCCCTCAATTAACTACAGAACTAATTAAAATATAAGCTTGTTTGGTTGTTGTGTGTATTTGAATATAACGTAAATCCTATATGCTTTTATAATACGTTACCGATTCTAGATACGATGCAATAATAGATTTAAATATTTAGATTTAATTGACATTAAAATATAGTTTTCAACTGAAATTTAAACGAAAAGTATTCTTGATACATTCAAACTGTCTAGATTTTCATATATGAAATATTATCACAGACGCCCATACCTTTGGAAACAAATTCATAAATTCCATGCAAGCACTCGAGCCCGTGACCCACAATTGAAACCGATGGACGCCCCAAAAGCGATCACTCGGCTACAAGACTGGACATATATTCAATGTCCAATTTTAACAGCATAATTTATTACGAAATCATAAACAGTGAGTTTTGAATATATAAGTTCAAATGTTGTGTAATAACAAAACAACACTAAATTACTATTTAGAAAAATATTGAAAATATGGTAGGTACAGCATTTTGCGACATCTATAGCAGGATATGTAAGCCTTAGACATTATCACGGAAGATAAAAGCGTTACCAATCAAATCACGGCGGCTAGAATCTCAATTTTCACTTACATTATAATTAAATATTATAGTATCGATATAAATACAGTTGACTTCGTACATAATATAAAATCGCTTTCCCCCGGACACTCACTTCTTGAGAATTATAATAACTTGCTAAACCAATCGCTATGGAGAACTCAATTTCTTAATAATAATTTGTTGCCAGCACACTGACTGATAATGTTGGGAAATAATTTATTACCGAGATACAACTAATCTTAAGGATAATATAAATGCAACGGCAGCGAGCCGTTACCTTATAACTGACATAACTGCATTTCTGCAAGTTCAATTTAGTTTGAATATTAATAATAAAATGTTAATACAATTGGCGTAATTATTTACGTCTTTGGTACATGTTAAACTGTTTTATCAGATTTCTATCAATCTTATGCTAATATTTCTAGAAAATGCCGCTATTATAACGTTCTTACTTAAATATGCCGCTCGCGTAACGTAAGCAATTTGATTATTTGTATGGTAAATAGTAAGTTATTTCGTAGTAGAATTACAATATATATATATATATATTATATTTGTCTTGATTTATCTGCTGTAAAGCAAACCACAACTCGCAACAACTGTTTTTGCGCAATATAAAAGATAATAAATATTTCACTATCATTTTTTTTTGTTTAATTGGTCGACAATAACAAATTTTACTTACCGTCGTAGTTTGACTGTCGAAGTACCGAGACACTTCATTATTTTCATCAGAATTTGTGATCTTCTAAGGCTTCGTTTATCCTCAGGAGTAAGTACTAAATGTGAGGTACTTTGTGGGTTTTTGAATGATTTGTGAAAATCGCCTGCATACTTATCGGTAGTGAACTCAGACACGGAAAAACCGTGTAGCGAGCTTCTATAGTATTACCAACATTACCTGGCCGCCACCGAATTTGGAAGTTTAGAATAAAATTCTGCAATTGCCATTTTATACAAAACAAACATCTTGTCTACTTTTAATTAAACCGTCGCTAAAATATCAGTATTGGAATTTATTGAAGTTTCAGTTTTGGTTGAGTATGACAACATTCCTAACGTGACGGTGGCACCCTCACTAGCAGCCAAGTTAAACTGGTACATCTATATAAGAAACGCTGGCGTCAAATAAAAGAGATAATGTGATTTTACTTTGCAAGAAATTAAGAGATAAAGTGCCGAACTCTATTCCAGGATTCCAGGATCTCGGAAGACTTTACTGCAGAAATTATTCAATTGGATTGCTGCAATGTCTATAAGAATGAAAAGCTGTTGGTGGGTTAAAGAGAATACTGAAGGTTTAAAATAATTACAGTAGTTACTAAAGTAGAGATATTATGTTTTCACTATAACTTACAATGTCATTCAAGGATATATTAATGACAAGCGCTATTAAATTTAATTACGTTGTTAATTTTTACCAAATCTATTTTCGATGTTGATTTTAATTTATGGCATTGTAATACAACAGGTTCGTATTATTTAATGGTCGTTACATACTTAAATGGCAACAGACTACACAGCGCGACTTGTCAAAGAATGGGGGCAGTCTTACAAGAATTGCATTTTCAGCTGTACAACCTCCTTATTAATTAATGTTGCTGTACAGAGAATTGTCTGCTCATCCTTATAAAGAAGTATTTGGCAGTATAATTATTGAAAGGGAGGGTTAATCAATTTGTCTACAGTAAATCTATTCAATTGAATAATCGTCTTGTAGTATTATCGATGAGAGAATGTCGATCACATCAATAATGTTTTTTTAAACGGTTTCTACTGAAGAATTTTCTTTGGTTTACATAAATCGAATCAATACTTAACGATTTTAAACATTGAATTTATGTATTAATAAATTTTAAATATCTATAAAAAAGGTGTTGCATGCTTGTAACGATATTTAATTACCAAATAACGAACCAAAAATCAGGAAACAGGCAAATTTAAATATGTAGAATAAACATACATACATATATTTTTTTAAAATAAGCATAAATCTCATTGAATGTGTGATTGATATGAGATTACATGACATCAAACCACTATGCAACTAAATTGTTTATGGAACACGCAGAGAACTTCATTCGGAAGTTGTCCGAGGATGGATGATGATGAGTCATGAGCATGTACATATATACATAAATGTTTATATTATCGGGTCCGCGGTACAGTAGTCGGTCAACATCGTTGGCTTTGGATACGGATGTCTCGTGTTCAAATTCCGGTACGAACAGTTTCATAAATTTATTTATGTATTTCTGCCGCATGCAATCAACTTAGATGTACCTAAAAATTATTCGAATTCGTTAATAAATTAAAGAAAGCAATTAAATGTAAAATTTGGATTCAGTTAAAATGCTGCACTTGAATACCTACTGCCTACCCCCGGCGTGAATCATCTGGATATCAGTCTTTAAATCCCGTTTTTCATTCCTACCCTTGACTCAACTTATAAATAATTGAATAAAATAGAAAAATAAAACATTTGAAACCTACATTGTAGAGAGCTTATTTATAAAAATAAATTAGTATAATTATTATATAAACATCTTAATATTATACAATTATGTTGTATTAACGTATCTGATGTAACCTCGCGGTGCTTTTTTTTGAAAGCTCACACGATATCGCTAAAATGTATATTGCGTGCAAGGCGAAAGCGCCCGTTATTAATTTTTTAAATGTCTTAATTTTTCTCCTCTCGCGCAGATAAAGCTCGGGACTAAACGATTATTTAACTGCTTAATTTATTATGAAGATTGCAACACTAAAGATTTCACTTAACACGCATAGCAAATCAACATTTGGTATTAAAACATAACAAAACACAACGAAAAGTGTCATATATTTCTGCAGTATTATAATATTATAATTAAAAATGTATTATGAAAAGCGAAAGGATTTTTAAAATTTGATTTCATATTTTTACATTCCAAAAAGTACTTCACGCTGTATCCACCACCACCCAGCATGGTTTAAATCCCTTTCTACAAAGTGTATCCCACAACGTAAGAATATTATTGTATTTCATATTTTCATCAGGAATATTCCTAAAGGTTTTTTTGCATACAGTATTATAATGCGAATAAAGAAAAAGAGGCGCTATCAAAAGTACTCGCAATAACTCAATTTTCTTAATATGTATTATGTGAAATATAAATAAATAATAATGTTTCATAATATCATTTTAATATAAAACTTTTATATCAGATATGGTTTCTTTAGACGGTTGTTATTGTCAACAGAAATCGCTATTGTAGTCATTTTTGAATATTTTTTTACCTGTCTACATGATTCACTATTAAAATATAATATATATTTGTATAGATTCTAAATGCTGCCATTATTTTTTTGTATATTTTCGATCTATATTTACTATTTTGCTGCCCTAAACCCTTTAAACTTACAGTAACTAAGTACTAGCTTATTTTGTTATCAACATGTTAAGTTAATTAATAACAGACAGAGTATGTCACAAAAGAAAATATCTCTAAATTAATTCAGCATTTATTAAAAGCAAACCTATCTGTAATTTACTTTCTAAGAAATATCCATCACGCCTAAATTAATGATTTTTGGGTATTCGTATTTTTCAATTAAAATTAATTAAAACTTGGCTATTCCAAGATCGCTCTTAGTGTTGCTATTAAAAACATATTAGCAGCACTCTGGGTGGCTGACACAAAACAAATGAGCCTCTTAATGAAGAATCATGCCCACCGATTATGGCAACATTAATAAATCGACAGCAAACTTGCGAATTCTCGTAACTCAACTTGCTCTACTGTATAATTTCTTCGAAATATACAACATTCTTAATTGAATATTTAAATTATAGAATTGTCATAGATATATCAATTCGAATGACCGATATTAAATCTAGTTTCTATTCAGATACATATATTTCAAATTGTGCTTTCGTTCTATAATGTATTAATATTTGTGCAATATACTGCATAAACTAATTTAAGTTTTTTTCTTGATATTTTACTGACTGCGTATCGCCGTGGTAGAGTACTATCATTCTAAGGCCTCTAAGCTACCGTCGTAGGACCTTATGCACGAGTCCCCGAATGGGAAAGTTGAGGATCTTTGATCGATAGATCAGTATCGAACTGTCGTGGCTATCTGTGGTGTTTTCAACGAATGGTACCCAGCCTTCTCCATGCACCATTGTACCATTGGTCGATTATAATGTTTTATGATTATTTTCGTTAAAATAAATCACATTTTTTATAACGAACAACACCGCCTTCGTTCATTGAGAGCATTTGTTTAATTTGTATAAATATGCCTTTCCACAAAGATTAACAGTTAACACCTCAAACGTGTATTTGATTTAATTTAAGACATCGACTGAGGGTGCTTGATGAAATTTCAATATCAAATTTGAATTATTGAAAAAGATACATCAACATTTGAAAATCACTTGATATTGGAGAACCATACGTTCAATGTGAATGATGGGGTTAAAATGTTGCATGAAAACATGGGGTATCATAAATTATTCTATCAAGAAATTTTGAAAACCAATAGAACCCAGTTATATTCCTTACCAATTTTGAACGAACAACTGAATCTTCCAAACTCTCCTCTATTGTACCCTCTACGTGAGATGAGTCCGTAAAAAATAAAACATGAATTAACAATCAAAACTAAACATAAATTAACAATCAAAGTAATGAATTCACCATATTAACACATCGGTCCATAGTCACCTTAACTTGAAATTGGGATTTCTCGGAATTGCATTTAAAAAGGCCCCCCACCCCTCTGTTCAGTCGTAAGGTGGTCACTAGTCCAAATGTTAATTTCTTAGACACAGCGATAAGATTTGTCCTATTTTATTTTTGATATAATCGCTATAAACTGTCTGTTTGAGTTAGTTTCCATTTATTTTGTCACTAACGATCCGGGTTTTGCCTTTCGGCATCTTCAGGCATTCGAGCGCACGAATGAACTCGAACTGACAGACAGTAAACAGTGTCTAACGTTTATATAGAAGATACAAATACGACAAATATTATTTACGAGATAAAATAAATTAAATGACAACAAATATGTATTATGTCACATTAATCTATGACCGTGTGTATATCAATTACAGCAAATTGTAACTTATATACACAATCGAGGAAGCGTCTCTCAAGCTATAATATTAAAAATTATATATAAATATGTTTTTGTTCATTATTTCTGCATGTTTTTGTATAAGAGAAAAACAATAATGCATGATATGATACGATGTCTGTTTCTTGGTGGTCAACATTCAACCGAAAGAGCAAGCAACGATATAATAAAACAAATTGATCTGTCAAACATTGTCATTAACCCTTACAGCGCGAGCTGTTTTCACACGAATTTATTTACAGTCAATTAACCTGTTAAAACGCTCACTATGGCTAAAAACACATCAATTTCAACAGTAAAAAATAGAGAATTATGTGAAATACATATTAGTTATCCCAAATACGTCAAGAAATAAACTAAACTCGTCGCATTTTTGCTAAAAGAAAATGAAGAAGCTGAAAATATTTAATCGATGACTTTGCAAGCAAAATGGCTTTATATACACCGTCAACATGCAGACAAGCTAGCGCGTAGCCCCATAAGTATGTGTAATGCATAGGACTGACGATTAATCGGCAGTTCAAATCTGAAATTCGAAAGACTGAATATCGAGAGCTCTTTTCAAAAATATATTGCCTTGTGTTCTACTTGACATTTTCATGATCTGTTGCCTAATTTCTCTACCTGAAGGCTCAAACTAATTTTTAAAGCATATATCCACAAGTGTTTCGTTCTAGTTTGGCCAGAAATATGAGATAAAGTCTTGGACATGTAAACATGTCCAGGGCGTTCAACAGGTTAAATCCCGAATCAAACCAATTAGCAATACACAGCGATTAAAGGACACAATGTATGACAACACGCAATAACACATGTCCAATTTCGCGAATCAGACGTTCGCGAAAGGAATGCGAAGCGAAAATCTCTCATTATCTCGATCGACCCATCAAACGGTTCAACCGTAGTTTAATACGCCCGGTAAACATGCACCTATATCAGCCTTGTAATTAGATGCACGTTTTTTGTTGTTCTGAAATTAATTTTATGGGAATGGGATGGGGTCATGCGTAAGTATTTGCACATAAATCCCCGGTTCGCAACCCGCGGTGGGCGTGCAATATCATCATTATTTTTTTTGTTAATTGGTAGTCAACGAAACAAATAAATTTCATTGTCAAAAACAGCTAATTTCACGGTATTCCCGATATGTAAAGAATATAAAATATTTTTTCAATCAAATTATTGATTTATGTCACTCACACGTATGGTAAACATGCACTCACACGTATCTGATCTCAAAAACGGGGCATAGCAAAAGCGAATACCTCACCACAAGCCTTTTCATAGCCCTTTCTATCATTCTCCTCCCCTCTGAAAAAGAGTGGTTTGGCCACTAAATTCCAGTCAGTTTCTCGTTGTATAACTTTTGATGAAATACTAAATTAGGAGTATTTATGCCAAAAATTGGAGCGAATGTGGTTGAAAAAAACTTGTATTGATCTGCTCCATTACTAGAACAGTTGTATGTTTATTTGATTCACAAATCTGGATCTCCACCGCGAACAAAGTATGACAAGAGAAAAATTAAAAAATCATACTACACTCGCATGTGATATTGGCAAAGCTCTGGATGTGGGAAGTGTAATGGATAGTTTTGCTTAGCTCGCGTCGCAGCGAGCCCGCTTAGACATAACTTAGTTAGCTAACATTGCTTAGCTCGACTTGCTCGTGGTGGAGACAGAACTATACACAAGACCTTTTGCTATGGGAACTAAGCTCACGGTGGAGATTCGTCTTCGGGGTGACCTAAAACAGGCTAACACCTTTATGTAAAACAGCACATGAATAAGTACATATAAATCAGCAAGGATAGCGTAGTTAGTTATCTAAGTCGAATAATTTTAAACTGTTGTCGGGATTTCGAAAATGGTATTGAGAAACAATAATGTAATATTAATAAAAAATATTTCTAGAAACAAATTTTTTCACCCCCCCCTATGAAATGGTTGTCGTCTTCTGATGTACACAGTAGCTCACAACCTGTCGACCGAGTAGGTGACCCCTGCCAGAGTTCATTGACCGTTTTTCAATAAAATCTGCCACTTAAAACAGTCTACTAGATGGTGGGTAACGAAACACAATACATTATAAATGCGAAGGAATTCCGACTTCAGTCTTAGAAAGAAATTCTGCAGAAAGTCCTTAACTATACACATATTCAGCTCAAACTTTGTATATTGTGTCAAACGCCAGTATTTTTTGAATATTTTTAACACGTTTTAAAGTAAACAGGGAAATAAATTTTAGTTAAGGAAGTTTGTTTTGAAGCGCGTAATAAGTAAAGTAAAATATCGATAAAACTGACATCAATACAAGATGCAACGGACAGAAATTTTAGTTAAATGTGAGTTAACATTATTTTAAGATAACGTTTGAGGATGATTGGTGGAACGTTGATACCAATATTTTGGTTGGATTCGGAGGTAACTTGGTAGAAATTCATTTTTAATATAAAATTAAAACTAATAACATTTTTACTTACTTTACTTCAAGATATTTTAGAAAGACACAACTTCCGTTGACTCGGTAAACTCATCCACACTGCGAATGGACATAGTTTCACAAATATTGTATGTAAAGTGACTACAATAAAATACTAAACTAAAAATAAACATTTCACGTCATATCGATATTTGTGAAGCATGCGCAATTAAATAATATTATAGAAAAGGCTGTAAGAATAGTTTTAACATATTGGCAGTAAATGAAAGTATGGACAACACGTTCGTTTGCAATACAATAGGGGAGAGGCAGTACAAAAGGAGCTATATCTTGACTTTTATTATCTCCGCCGCCTAAAGTGATGAGGAAAGTCTTCGTTTTATGATCCTCGGGGAACATCTTTGACTTAAATGTTGTATTTCATAAAAGAGTAACATCCTTGCTCGTAAATTTATAAATGTACGTATTACCTCCATACTGTTAGTCAAGTACAGCATTACAATTTTAAGATTGTTCCCACCTATTTATTTATGAAAAATTATATATGTTTAATATAGTCAATGGATTGGTTCTTCAAATAGCCGTTTTACCGAAAGCTATATATTAATAAAGCGTTTTTATTATATATGTACTATTACATTATATAAGATGGGTCATTCAGAGTGCAATCAGTTTAAAATCTTAAATATATAATAGACGTTTTATTATTATTACATATCACATGTAGGTATGAAATTTTCTCATGACCTAAGCGTTTGCTGTGTATATATATAAAATAAAATGTGAGAAGACCCGGATCGAAGAGAGGCGAATGGCTGGTTATCGAACGTCCTGGAAGGGCTGGGATCTCAGACAATCACCATTTTACTTATTTATTTTCCATCGAAGATGCAGTGGTTTACAATACACATAATATAATCTTAACAAACTAAAATTGATTCTACATTCACATTTACTTAACAACTGAATTTACTTTAAGTTATAATACAAATGACACGACAAACGATTTTAAATTAAGTCCAATGCAAACCAAACACAAACAATTCACATCGTCACCTCCGCCGCCACGAGGCCGGCAACTCGCCCGGCTTGACAGATCGTAATCGACTGTCCACACATACAATTGAAAAAACTCCCTGCATCGTTGGAGCTACCCCTTTCCGTCAAAAATGGACTCGTCCAGCGGACGTGCCCGCCGGCTATTGAACGATCGGCCTTAGCAACAGTCGGCCGATTCTCCAAATTATTGTCGTTACCGCTGGGCGATTTCAGTTCTGGACCCTAATGAAACTTAAACTTAACAAAACCAGGGTGTATCAAATTTTATGCAATACACACACAGTTCCGACGTATTAACTACTTTAAAAATTCAATATTTCAATTTTATACCGTTATCTATGAAGGGTACGGTTACACTAGCTAGTACATATTTCCCTAACCCCATCTCGCTTTTTTTTACCGATGAGAGGGTTTGATCAGTTCTCGTTAAAACAACTATTACTGACAATTCTACGTTATGAATCCATAGTGTACTCCAGATTGGTAGCGGAGATAGTAGGTAAATATAATATATAAATATATTTTTATCATAAGTTGATTTTCCCCAGGTTGTGATCAAAATTTTATTTTATAAATCTAGCTTTTGTTTAATAATGACTTGCTCGATAATAAAACTTATAATTATTTGTAATTACCTTCATACCGTCAATTTTTTAAGTAATTGCGCAAAAAATATTGTATTATGCAAATTTTTAAATCGGTATTCACGCGTTCACTCTAAATACATCGTGCCAAACTAATGAAACGTGTGTTATTAATTGCTATTGGGAATGCCTAACTAAGTTACGGTGTAACATAGAAGCTATTTTTCATTAAAAATATGTTCTTTTTTCATTAAAAAAAAAATAAAGTTCAATTATAATTGAGTATAATAAGCATCATTGAACTAAACAGTGCACACTTGATTAATCCTATTTCTAAGTGTTACTATTACTCTTCCACGCGTAATAAAAAAATAAGTACCAAAAAGATGTATTTTTCTAAGTTCTATAAACTTATTGAATGATTTTAATTTATGTGAATTTACGATGTTATTCGAAAGTTTACGTAAGAAAATAATGAAAGTAATATTTTTAAATGGTTACCTAATCACTTTATTGTCATTCTGTGGCAAAATCTTTTTAGCCTTATGCTATCATGAAAATATTGTTCAATAAGGTTATACCATACCAGTGGGTCTTTGAATTATTTCTACAAAAATACTTTCAGTCAAGTTTGACCGAGTAAAAATAAAAATCATACTTTAGTATGACCTAAAAAAAGCGATAAAGCTTTGAGTTATGTATATTTAAGTTTTTTAATACAAAATCAGTGAGGTTAGAAAAGTTTGCTTCGAATTAAAAAAAAAAAGCAGGAACCAGGCTCTATTTTATTAAGCGCTAAATCAATGTATGTAACCCAAGATACTTATGACGAAACTAGATTTTCTCAGATTGTCGTCTTATTCTGAAGTAAGTGTTAATTAAAGCACATCTATCATAAGTGCTCCCTGAAAACTGTACATACTTATCAGGTATACCATACACGCTATAAGTATTCTTAGATATAAACTTTGGTTGCGTCACGTTTTTTTTTGAAAAGCAATAATAAGTTATCGGTAGTGTCATCACGAGAAGGATTGGTGCAGTGGTGTGCAAATACAAAGGGTCAGGATATTGACAAATATTGGTATTATATCCAACGACCACTGAAAATCAAAAAGCAAAAATATTCCCATATAGAAAGCTAAGTATCTTTCTAGGTTACTCAACGTTTGTACTCGCTTGCACCGACTATGGAAATGCGTAGCGCTATACTCTATGAAAGTTTATAAAACATTGTCGGGAGTGTAGGAGCAATAACTCTACACTCGGTTGCTAAATATATAGACAAATCTACCCACTTTCCGTACGACGTCGCAAATTTTTTAAATGCAATGCAATTTATAGATATCAAGTTGACACGGCCGACCGGTCAGACCGTCGACAAGCATACTTGTTCTGTTCCAAAGAAAGTTTCTGCGCTGAATGTGACAGCCATTTTATTTACAATCAGCACTTCTCATTTTGAGTTTTCAAAAGTAATTCTTCGTATAACGCTACACGTTCATTAAATAAATTGAAGAATAAATGTAAAATGACTATGGCAAGTCATTAAGTTACGTCATTAAATATGATCATAAAAATATAATAATTTATAATACAACTAATAATAATAATTATACTCTTCATGATGGTATTGCCCTTTGCAAATTGTCAATCCATTTTTCATATTACGCACCCTCCTCCATTGTAAGAAAATGCACGACAGTGTGGCAATAAACACCCGGATATGAGCAGATATGATATCATTGGTCCCCGCTGAAAGTTAAGGTTAAAATGGATAAGAGAGGCTTCACGATTTCGTAAAATACCGTCATAAAATTGCATAAAAATAGAAAATCGTAATTAATGTAAACACAGTGTGCTAATAAACTATTCCGGATTCAACTGCTTTGGTTTTTGAATGTTTAACAAAAATATTTCGAAGATATTTCGCTATTTTAAGACCATATATAATTTATGCTCTAACCCTATCACGTAACAGACGATAATATTTTTCTTTCTTTATTGGTTTCATTGTTTTTTTTAATCATAACCGTGCTCGATGTACTTCAATGTACTTCTACGAAAAAATGTATAGGACAGTAGAAACACGTGTTCTTCATCTCTTGCATTCTGCAGCGTAACCAAGTCATTCATGTTTCAAATTTATACTTAAAAATATCCTAAGAAAATTACTTAGGGCTTGTTTTTATGCACTATAGTTTGTAGAAAGTATACTACAATTTGGATTTTAAAAAAGCTTCACACTGCCCAATCGTGTTTGGTACGGCCTAGCCGCGAATCTTGTCCTTTCCTCGAATCACATCTCACCAAGGCAACTAGCAAGAAAGATAAATCAGTGATAATATATGGCAACATCGCTTCATTTTGCAACAAAGCTTCATAGTCTTTCGAAAACAGCCTGTGTTATATAGGCCGAGGGTATATAAACTCCTCCCTCCCCCTCAGGTAATCAGCAGTTTTACAAAAAGCCTATCTTTTTGAAATTCTTTAATCAGTTGGTTTCCGTCAGCGAACGTGCTCAGGTGTCTCCACGCCCCCCGCACTGTGTTATTCTCATTTAATTTGAAATTCTTAAACTGTGTATTGAATTAACTAACTGCAATAAAGATAACTTAGACCGAACTGGCGTGTTTCGACTGTTCAAATCGCCATGACAGAAAAAATTCTGTGGAATAACCATCACCATCAGCTTTCTCACTACGTTTTTCGAGCTTATCAAGCTTTTATAAATTGCGATCCAACTCTTTGAATGTCTTGTAATTTGCCTTAGATCTTACCGAATAGATTCGACTGATAGTTATATCGTCTTGAGTCATTTTTCGTGTTCGTTGTTCACATCTGGAAATATTATTGTCAAAGAAACACTTAAAGATTACCCCAATAAGATTAAACTTCGGAGAATGGCCTTCATGTTCACAATTATTCTATATTTTACCCTATCAGAAGTAAACCGAAACACCATAGATATTATTAATAAATATAGTTGATTCTTCAACGGACACGCGTATAAAATAAGACTAATTACACTTGGTTGTCTTTTACGCTATGTTAAATATTCAAAAAATAGTTGAGAAGTAACTTGTAACCAAATTCTTTGCAGTATTTTATTGTCTGGAGTGGATTTTTTAAAAGTCAATAATACTTATCTATCGCGTACCATTATATAATATCATAACATCTTAAATTCCAAGTGCAAATCCTTCATCGAAATATCTTTATATTTTAGTAAGACGTTTCTAAGTGACACTTACCTATTATGCAATATTTTGTTGTACGCTTTACCGGATGTTATTCTTTAAAAAAAATTACTTTATCTTAG
Organism: Himalopsyche phryganea; assembly: GCA_022494535.1. Classification (NCBI taxonomy): domain Eukaryota; kingdom Metazoa; phylum Arthropoda; class Insecta; order Trichoptera; family Rhyacophilidae; genus Himalopsyche; species Himalopsyche phryganea. The sequence goes on along the minus strand of JAGVSL010000137.1, from coordinate 1,333,059 downwards.
ACCAGGGACGGCGAACCTTTTCCTGCCGGAAGGCCGCATTCATGCATCTTAAAATCAAGTAAGGCGACATTTAAGAAACGTACATAAAACTGTATGTACACTATTTTATAAATTAAGGAAAAAATCGAAATTTATATATTTGTTTATTTGAGTCAAAAGGCGGCACTCAAGACCCAAAAAGCCACTAGCTCGCCACCTCTATCTCAAACTGATATTTTTTTACTACATACGGACGTACAAGGCGCGTGCGGTGGCTTTATCTCTTTCTCGCTCAATCACATGAAAAGTGAAGGTGCAAGCGAGATGCAAGGGTATGCCGTGAATGCTCTTGTATCCTTCTTGCTCATACCCAAATTAGGTTGTGTGATAGAGATAGTGATAAGTCCACCGCACGCCGATGGTACATACGCTGGTCATAGTATATCTATAATGGGCGGAAATATAAGTATAACTTCAAACCAGTCCAAAGATAAGAGCGCCTCAATGGGACAAACAGTATGTGTCGCAGATGGTCTTCAAAAATTATAATAATTTTATGCGTCTTTTAGACTAACTTATATCTGAAATTAATGTGGTGTAGTTATTATTGTTTTCTGGTCCCGATAGTATAACTTTGTTCATTAAATAAATAGTTTAGTGGTCCTGGAAGTACCCGTTCATTAATTCTTGTTTTAATAATATTTTTTTATATATCTAAACTCAGCCGATAAGGTTAGTACAAATGATAACCATATAGACGGTATAATCATTATTGCCGAAAAAAATACTTCAGAAGTTAACATTGTTTTTTTCTCTCCTGAAAAATCGTCTTTTTGGGCTTATGCTCATAAGTCCAGACCACCCATCATAGATATAGTAAACTAGTATTTATCTGGGAATTTTACGTTTTTGTTGTTATGACGCTATTTTGAAGTAAGTTAATGTTCAGTGTTATATCACACCCAAAAGTATAGTCCTTCAATTAATAATAGTGTTAAAAGTTGAAAATATCACCGTGGACCGTACCTCGACTAACACCCACAAAATAAAGTCCATCAATAAAAAATTATGTTAAAAATAGCACACTCATCCTAGAAACGGTAGTCATAATGACATGTGCAAATTTCACGTCGTTACTGTTGACCGTTTGGGTGGAGTTCTTATGACAGACAAACTGACACATTTATACGTGTATTTTCTACCATCAATAAAGTGTACATTGGGAAAGTACCATAAAATATTATATTAAATTTGGATTATTGAGATTTTGTACACTTCCATGTATTTTGTCACTAACGACCCGGTTTTCGCCTTTCGGCATCTTCAGGCATTCGAGTACACGAATGGACTCGAACTGAGAGACAGTAAACAGTGTCTAACGTTTATATAGAAGATACAAATGCGACAAATATTATTTTTTTATTTATTTTTTACGAGGTAAGATATTATACGTTTGTCGCATTTGTATCTTCTATATAAACGTTAGACACTGTTTACTGTGTCTCAGTTAGAGTCCATTCGTGTGCTCGAATGCCTGAAGATGCCGAAAGGCGAACCCCGGGTCGTTAGTGACAAAATACATGGAAGTGTACAAAATCTCAATAATCCAAATTTGATATTGAAATTCCATCAAGCACCCTCAGTCGATGTCTTAAATTAAATTATGTCTTAAATTATTAAATATTATATTATATTGGGCAGTGTAATCTTTATGCAAATACCGGAATTTCTTACTTAAGTATAAATATTTTATTTTATGACATTCAGACACTTTAATATTTTTTAATTTAATTTATTTTATTTTAGAGAAAAACAGTCAATTATTATATGAGACTGATTTTATTTGCGACGAGTTCGGTGGCAGCTCTGTGGAAATTCATTTTTTAATTAAAATTGATAACTTTTTTATTCCAATGGTTGTCTTCAGTGTAACGATACTACTCAAAGAGACGAAACACGTGTCACACCTGATTTTATATTATGAGACTGTCAGCAAGAATATTTTATACATTTAAATTAATATAGATACATATTTAAAGTTATCAATTGTTTTTAAGTGTATTTTATATTTGTTAAATTCCAATCATTATTATTAATTCTACAAACACGACATTAACGTAAACTTAATATCATTTCAGACGAACATAGATCGGAATTTAGTTTGGTGTAGTAAAAGTTATTCGCGTATTTATCGGAACCTGAATTTTCCCATAGGTTTTGAAAGCTTTTAAACGGACACCAGACATATGGAGAAATAAATTCCTCTTTTCTATAACAAGCGTTGTTAGTCAGAAAAGCCATTGACAGCTAGACGCTAAACCAAAACAACCGATTCTTTTGTAAATTGTAAATATTTTACAAAGCGCCTTGGCTTTTCCAAGAAACACTTGAGGCTTTTGACTCGCTACCGAGGTTTCTCATCTCACTAATATTCCATGTTGTATACATTGCGAGATTTTTTGAAGTGTACCAAAAGATCTTTTAGAGGAACATGCACCGATTCTCCACACACTTTCAATCTAACAATTATTTTGTATGTTATTTCCTGTGCCAGACAGTTAATTTCCGAACATTGTAATATACATTATTTTTTCATACAAGTGTTTGCGAAAGCATTGATCATTCCAATGTGGTTATGAAGCTTATTACCATGAAATGTTAATTAGATTATACGAAAATTCATTTATTTTCATTAAATTGGCCAGAATGCAATTTTTTCCCACTGCTGTGCATAGAATTCATAGCAATCAAGTTTTGAGTAGTTGAACTTAGGTCATTTATTATTGGTATTTTTTAACAACGATTTAGGGATAATACCATTATAATGGATGAGACGGTGTAGTTATAATTTAGTTCTACAAAATTTGTTGAACTAAATTATAATAGGATAAAATATAGAATAGTGATTGCTAACTAAACTTAAGAAAGGCGTAGCAAACGAATTATTGAAAAAATACAGAAAGTCATAGTGTTGAATACGTTACGAATGTTAGTTTAAATATTGTGTTGGTAAAAAATGGTAGAAATTCAGAATGACGATATTGTCAATTTGTTATTTAAAATGGAAAATGACATTATAAACCTAATATTTGAGAAAATAAAATCTAAAGCTGTAGTAAAGATTACTCGTGAAAACTTAAAGAGTATCACTGTTAATTCAAACCCAACGATGACATTTGAAAAGTCCGCTGTATTGTGGCTAACTAATATAATAATTCGAATCGCAGTTATGTAAATTGTTTATGACACAGATTCTCAAAAGATTGACGTCCATTTCAGAGATAACTATCTGATGAACACGGTGCTAAATATTAATTTCAAAAGCATACATTCAGTTCGCATACCGCATATAACATGCATTTTATTGTGTTATTAATTTGTGGTTTTAACAGGCTATGCACATTTAAACGAGCACCTCAGAACACGTGAGGGTATGCCAGGAACTGATGTAGCAACAGGTAACGCAATAATTTAATAACTTCATTCTGAAAAACCGCAGCCACGAAAAGGGACAATTGCTTTAAAATATACTTATTTATTTTTGGTGATTTGATTAGGTGTTTTCAGGTTCATCGGCCTCTATAGAATAGCGGGATATGCTTCTCAAAGCGACGTGATGGTTCGTTGCTTATGGATACTTATGATGGGTTTTGTCTTTAGTTTGATAAGCAAAAGATGTGAAAAAGTGAGCTAAAATTAAGTGTGCGAATATAAATCATAGAAGTAATACTGATAAAACCAAGAAGATGGTCTTGCTTATTGTACCATTGCATGTATGAATAATTATACTCGTAAGCATATCACATGTTTTCAGTTAAGGGTTATTTTAGGGATACACATATATATTTTAAATTTGTAGCCCATTCACAGCTTTGCTGAATTCACCATCAAACATTTCTTATATTTAAAACCTTCTGATACACTTATCCTAATACCTCTTTTATCTTAGATTTGTAGTAAGGTAACCGTACCAGTAGTTGACCACTTGAAAGAAAAATTCAACAAAAATAATGATTAATGTTTAGCATTAGACGGAATGATAACATAGTAAGTGTATTCAAAATTAATTAAATGTCTTAATTAATATGATAAGATTAGGAAACGGTCTTTTACAAAAAAATGTGTTCAATTTTTTCAACAACCATGTTAATTTAAATTTGGATTATTGAGATTTTGTACACTTCCATGTATTTTGTCACTAACGACCCGAATTTTAACATTTCTCGATATGAACTTGGGAGTCACTTTATTTTTAAAACAACTGATATTAAACCATAAATTTTGACAAACAACACGATATTTTAAGTGTACAAAATCCCAATAATCCAAAATTGATATTGAAATTCCATCAAGCACCCTCAGTCGATGTCTTAAATTATATCAATATTGCTAGTACAGCAAGATTGACTGAACTCTACAGTAAATTAGTGTTAAAATATCGTGTTGTTTGTCAAAATTTATGGTTTAATATCAGTTGTTTTAAAAATAAAGTGACTCCCAAGTTCATATCGAGAAATGTTAAAATTCGGGTCGTTAGTGACAAAATACATGGAAGTGTACAAAATCTCAATAATCCAAATTTGATATTGAAATTCCATCAAGCACCCTCAGTCGATGTCTTAAATTAAACCATGTTAATGTTTCAGTAGTTGCCATGTCTAATCATAGGATTTCATGACAACCTTTCATCAGTGTTGCCTCAGAGCTTCTTGTAAGACGATTATTGGTTGAATCAAGTAACATATGCTTACATTCACTGATATCCTTGACAATTCTTTTAAGAAATTCAAAATAAAATGCTTACTTCATAAGGTGTTGTTTTTAAATGGCCGCTATAACGCCCCAATGACATATATGGTGATGTGTTAGTTATTCAATCCGACAAAAGATGGTTTCACTTGTCTGAACTCTACAATTTTGAGAAATGCCGCGTCTACATCCTAATTTTGAGCACTTTCATTTAAAAAGGGCCACCTACAAGTACATTTACCTTATACACTTATTCCATAGTCTAAAAATATTATCAGAATTATCTTTAAAGATTATTCAAATGGGGGAGTAATTACTAAATACTATGTTTTATTTTAATACGAATCGCTTTTTATTTCACCATATATATATATAAGTTCTACAATCCTGATTTCATTAATTATAGATAGTCTTTAAGTTATTTGATATCAATCTCTTGAAAGTAATTTGTTTATTTGAAAATACTTCAAATAAATAATTGTTCAAATATTTATTCGACTCAATCAATTTAGTGTCGAAAATTGATTTTAAATGGTCTCTCTATAATTAAATTACGGTTTATTAAAGAGTTGTAAAATATGTTCTTAGTTGTTTACAAAACGCAAAGAATCAAATTCAATTCAATTTGTCAAAAAGAATAGCTGTATTCAACAAGGCAGACTAGTTACGTGATTGTGTTATGCAAATTATTAAATTTAAAAGTACTTTAGTCAATTTATTTGTGTTACAATAAAAATGATACAACTTTTAATCAAATGGTTTATGCGCGACGTTTATTATTTTATAGATGTCTTAGACAATACCATTTATCATTGCGTTGTCCTTGTAAAATTGTTGACATCTAATTTAATCGAATTCAAATAGTAAACTTTAAATTTATGTTCCTTGAAAATTGGACGTGAGAATCGTGCCATAGGCTCGCTGCTTCTTCAGCCATACTTCTAAAGATCTTACACAAAAAATTGAAGTAGAAAAATGATAGCGGAAAAATTATCGTTCGAGGCATTGAAAAATCGCTTAAAATTCTGATGATATCAAAAAACGTAAGAATTTACGACATCTAATATGTAAAATGAAAGTAAACAGCGAATAGTATCTAAAGTAATGATATATTTTTCAAGCAAGAGACAAAAGTTTTGACAAGAAATAAATCATAACGAAGTATTTCAGAAAATAATAAAAGTATAGTTATGCCAGTAATGGAGGGGGGGGGGGGGCAGAAGGAACGATGAAGACTTATTTTAATACTTTGTCTCAAAATGGTTTTAATATATTTTAACCTGACATGCCATATCATTTTGATTTGTGTGGCTATCTTGGTCAGAAATAAAAAAAGGTCACAATCGGTTATATTATAGATTACGCAGCTGCTAAGACGACGTCGCGTCAACTCTCAATATTTTTTGAGCTTAAGTGAACTTTGTCACTTAAACCATATTATTTTTGAAAATTTATATTACACCGAATTTTTTCATTTTTTTCCGGTTTATTTTCCTACAGTTTCGAAATTGTACGATCCATTGACACGTATCTCACATGTAAAAAGAGGATTGAGTGTACATATAATTTTGTAAATATCATATGACAGTGAGTACCGATCTGTGTGTTGAATTTTGTAAAATATTCATCCGTTTGTGTAGATTTACTTATTGGAGAGGCAGATGATGTCGAAATTTTCCTGCGGCGAATTTCGCTCGGGCGTGGGTTCGGTCTGCCGCGAATAGAGGCGCCGACGTCGCCCACTTGTGGCAATAATATCGGAGCTGGTGACTTCAGACGCGGCGCCGCACGGCGCCAGCATCCATGTGGCCTTCTTGCCTTCGCGTCCGCTGGAGTTCAATCGAACCAAAGCGCCAATATCCGCGGAAACCAGACTTAAAACACGCCACCCAAGTAGGCTGATTAAAGAAATAACAATAAACAAAGTACAGATCGGTATCTTTATGACTCTAAAAGCGTATAATTTAATAAATTAGTATGGTAACGAAATTCAGAAGTGAATAATTATGCCCAAAATTTAAAAGATTCTTAACATTGATTTATCTTTTAAGTGGATACCACAATGACAGAACACTTTTCGAAAATCTGTGAAAACCATAAAACAATAGTATTAATGTGCTTCCGAACTAAGAATAGTAGTAATAAGTATATATTTATTTTTCTCAATGCGTTATGTAAAATAATTTATTGAGCGCAAAAGTGTTTTAGGGAGCGAAAATAGGTCAAAGCATTTAAGCCTTCTTAAAGTCTCCCTGCCTCTAAATTCTAAATTATTGTGTACTCTTGTGCTTTATATCATGTTTTTCACACTATATAAAATACATGAAGTATTGTTTAATTTCTTTTAATGGTCTTAATAAAAAAATAACTATGTCACTATCTTGGAGCGTAAAAGTGCTAACTCCGTTTTAACCAAACTTCTATTTCATATCTTGAGTGTGAACCAAATACTATCATTAAGATGAAATATTTGAAAAGTGACTCAAGTACTATCGCTTGGTCAACAAGCTTTAAGTGTATAATAAGTTTTTCATTCCTCTTTTATGATGAATTATGTGAGTTAGCAGCTAAATACACTATTTCAGCAATATTAAATTGGTTTATTTTGATAAACAATAATTATAAAATATATACGATTCCGCAAAATCGAATCCCACTTTCTAGAAAAACATACTAGCTGTCTTGGTTTTTTACCAGTGTATATAAATAAACAATATAAAACTTCAATTCAATAAGATCTAAATATACCTTAATTCTTCACTAATACATAATCTTCGCGCTTTTCAAAACTACAGTAATCATCTTTGCAAATTTACTCTGCTCTGAAATTTTTGATTACATATTTATTATTGAAGTCGCTACGCCTGCAAGTTTAACATGGATCTATCTATGACTGATCTCAGTGCTTAAAATTCACATTTTGTAATATTTACTTTGCTTATAATAATATAATCTATGAACTATACTTATTTAAATACAATGGCGCCACCACAATATCAAAAAAAAACTGTCAAAAACAACAAACCGCCTGGCGACTTTATTTTTCGAGTATCAGTAATTTCTGTATTCAATAAAATAGTAAGATGAGTCAATTCTTTCTTGATGGCGCCAATGTTTCTTCAAGGCCTACTTTGCTATTTAAGTCATGTTAGTAGCTAAGTGTTATAATTATATCCGAAATAAGATAAAAAGAGTGTTGTCATTATTTTTAAATCGCTGACGCTAAAAATTATTATGATAGAACGAAAATTGATGGCGCCATCTTACAGTTATTGGTATAATATTATAATCGCACCTTAATTATTGTTTACATTTCTTATTTTGTTTACCAATATCCAGGGCTATCTTTGTTTACCAATCAATCAACATAATTTGTTCAGAGTATATAAGTTTTGCTTCCGATTTAATTCACAATATGGAGAAAATAAAAGAACATTACTTATTGTATGTGCCGTACAATGATAAAATTATAATAGGACTACTCGTTACTGCATAGTGCATACACTGTTGCCATTTTGAATAGCTGTGCTTGAGCTGCAAAAAATACCCCGATCACCCATTAAATTATTAATATTTAGTATATAATTTAGTTATTACTTCTTATTTGAATATTCAAGTTACAATATAAGACTGTGTATTGGATTAATCTAGAAGTCATTTAAAATGGGGTTTCACAAGCACTGTTTTTTTGCATTCAAAAATAATTATTAATACGAATTAATTACTGCGATGACCAATCAATGCTATCATAGCTGATTAACTACAAAATAAATAAATAATGTTGAAAATAGCATATCTACAATACTATTTAAATAAATAATATAATGAAGGGAGTGTTTCAAAACATTTTTCATCGTTTTCTAGCATTTGCTATAAATATATATATATAATATAGCCACACAATAACTGTACTCATAAAACAAAGACAGGTATAATATTATTGCGCCTGAATTCATTGGGTCAGTAAGAAATAGTAAATGGCCAGTAATGAATACAAATGGTTAGTAACTAATTCGATAAATGGTCAGTATACACCTGGTCAGTTAATAAAATAAACGGTCAGAAATTTATATAAAACGGTCAGTTTTTTAATTAAACCTAACCTTTATTTATTTGGAAATTATTTACTGACCCAACATGATTATTAACTGACAATTAATTATTTCTTACTGACCGTTTATGGAATTAAGTACTGATCCATTAATTAGTTGCCATCATGTAATTAATATACGTATTATAGAAAAATTATGGTAATTATTTATGTATTTTTAAATTGTTTTTTAAACTGTAATATTATTCAAATTGAAGCTGTCATTTTTTTTATTACATTACGATATTTCGTAATACTTACAAAGACGAAAGGCCCTTGACTAATTTTAAGTACTGTAATCGAGGAATAAATTCGACAAAATTATTCGAAATTGATTATAGTTGTTTATGAGAATTACCTGTGATTCTGACAAAACGTTTAATATTAATTTATTACCGATTGAGAGTGACCACAACATGTGGAGAAAACAAATTAACTTTATACTAAGATGGTTTTATTAATAAATGCTGGTTTTCCAATCCTGTAGCCGAGGGGTAAATTTTCATTGGTTTTTTTGTCCCACTTGGTTGCGCGATCAAAGGTTTGACTAATCGTATGGACACTTTTATTCATTATTTTTTCAACTAATTATTTGGTAAATAACTAATTCCATAAATGGTCAGTAACTCATTCGATAAATGGTCAGTAAGAAATAATAAATTGTCAGTTAATAATTATTTTTACTCAGTAAATTATTGCCAAATAAATAAAGGTTAGGTTAGATTTAATTACAAAACTCACAGTTTATTTAATAAGTGACCATTTTATATAAATTACTGACCGTTTATTTTATCAACTGTCGTGTATACTGACCATTTACAGAATTAGGTACTGACAATTTTGATTAATTATTGACTATTAATTATTTCTTACTGCCATATTTATGTCAACAGCATGAAATATGTGTGATGTTTCTATACCCTTTCATCCACCTCACCTCCAATTTTTCAAACTGGCACTGGACAGAGCGACAAATCAACCACTAATTATTTCATAATCCCATTGTAATGGACTTCATTATATCTTGGAAACAGTTCTTTTATGAGTCTACTAGTATTTATTACCCAGCTTCATCCGGGATAGGGAGCGGAAACATTTAGACGTTGGCGTTTTTTTTGGTGCAAGCTAATGTTGAAAATTGAAAATATCACTGTTGACCGTACCTCATGTAACACTGTAAAAATATAGTAGATCAATTAATAATAATTTTAAATGTTTAAAGTTGAAAATATCACCGTGGACTGTACCTTATGTGACCACACCCTCAAAATTTAGTACATTTATTTCATGTTGAAAGTACAATGTCAAAAGTTGAAATTTGAAAATAGCACAAATGACAGAATGACAGGCAAATTTCACGTCGCTAATGTTCACCGTTTAGGAGGAGTTCTCGTGACAGAAATACAGACAGACAGATTTATACATGTATTTTCTTCTATAGTAGTGATATGTCATGTATTGGAAGTAAAAAAAATACGAATTTATTAAAATCATTTGCGAATGACAAAGTATGTCGGATTATGAACAAAAGACTTTTAACTATTTATGTTCCTTTAATTTAGCGTAAGCATTCCATTTGACATATTGTTATCAAAAAGGTCTGGTTGCTAGTCAACCATTTAGACTCACTCATCAGAGTGGATAATATGATAAAAGAATGAGGTTAGAAAAGGAATAGATAAACAAACCTCTTTTTCTATATCCCCTTATTGATTAAAGTTAAATAAATGATCACGATGGGATTACATATATTACACACACACCTCTCTATACAAATTCATAAATCATTCGGGAAAGAAATGGAAACATATTTTAACATTTGATTAATCTTGAATCATAAACTAATATTACACATCTAAAGAGCGTGGCGAAAAAGTTAAAAAAAATGCTATCATTTGAAACCATTTTATTTCAAAGTTTTAGGGAAAAGAAAAATATGCTGGAGTTAAACCGCTACCTGCTACAATTGGTTACATTTCCTTTCCGGTTCGTACATTCATAAGAATGGGGCTTGCAATATAAATTAAAATTTCGTATTAGCGGGCTAATTTCAATAAGGCAACCGTTTATTGTCGAATGTATGATTATTTAAACAAATCTGTCAATATTAAAAAAGTCAATATAACTTTATCCTGTTGACTGGGTCTGTTTATTTTTTTGCTATATTTAGCGCCAAAATGTAAATATTGAAGTTATCCATTAATAATTATTAATGAATCATGTGTCTATCCCAACATTGGCAGTATAGTTTTAAAATATTTACCATCGATGTTTCCTATATGGAAATAAGCTCGAAGTTTTTTGACCGCAGTGTTCATCTGTAAATATTACAAAAATCGTAAACCACACACTTTACACGGTGTCGAAGGATTCCTCTTCGCACTATAGATACAGCCACCAAGGTAGAGTTTGGGACAGATTTTACCAGAAAATGTTTTTATAAAACTTTAAGGGAATCTGCAATATCGACTTTGTTATCTACAGTTTTGGTTTTTTGAAAAATATAGTTTTTCATCCATGAGAACAGCAGAAATAAAAAGTAAAATATTTCACACTATTAAGTCACCCACATCTACCATTACCGGTCCTGCAGCTGACGGGTCAACGCTCTAATGAGTTCGTTCTATTCGATTCTATTTGTGATTTATTTTTTATTTATTTCTGCTCATTAAGATGTAGCAGGGCAGAAAATTTGGGAGTCGCAAGTAAAATAGTCTGAAGTTGACATTTTTGAGCTATGGATATGGTTGATTCGTGGTTTTTTCGCTATATTTTGATAAAATATATTCATGTCTTGAAATCAAATAGCGTCAGAGGAAGGGTACTCTATATTTACAAACATTTAAAAAACGCTGAAATCGATAGTAAAAATATCTCCGTCTTTATTTTTAAACAGATCATGTCTTTCTATAAAAGCAAGCAATAGTTTATGGATTCAGACTTTTTTAGTATTAACGAAAAATTATTAAAAACTTCATATGGTTCGACAAAATGACAAATTCAGGCATGCAGCTGGGATATTTTACTGTGATTCTTTATGTTATTTTATACATCATCATTCAACTGCATTAAATTGCACTAGAAAAGGCAGTATTTGTCCCAATGATTATATACTATGTGGTTATTCAAATTAGAGATTATGAAGAAGAATAAGATTTGGCGCCAGACACTGGTACAAACAAACAGGTGCGGTGCTAGAAGAATTGCAAGAGTTGAGTGATGCGTCACTGCCAAGATATTTTAAATTTATTGAAACGTAAATGGCGCCGATCGGAAAGTTTTCTAAATAAATCACGTCAACAAACCAAAAATGCCAGCGGCTCATTGCGGAGCTGTCTGCGCCTTCCACCTTGGCCGCTGTTTGATCGATGAATTAGTAGTTTGTGGTCATCAACGTCTGATGTCAGCTTCATTTTTTAGAAGGTCCTGAGTTCAATTTCTGGACAGGTTAAATCACATAATTTATCCACTTGTTTTGATGCGATTTATGGATCCCTTTTATCTTCTTCGTTCATGGTTTATTTTTAAGTCATCAGAGCTACTGTCTTCCTGAACGATAGCGGCAGATAATGGAATCAGAAAATTTTGTTTTCTTATACTAAACGTAAAATCAGTAAAATGCAAACGTCAAATAAAAGGCATTCATTTATATTCCAGTACATCTGCGTATACCTGAATTGGACGCGGTCCCACAAAATGTATAGGCAATGTATCTGAAGCTATTGAATTGACCGACGATCTCTCCCACGCTTTTCAGCGTTCTATTTGAGTCATGAGAAGGACTGTGACACATCGACCTTTCAACCCTTATTGCCTCTTTTTCTGATAAGTGAATGTACTCAATGGAACTTAAGGCATGCTGGCATTTTAGAATCAAAGTAATAAGTGGGTAACGAGGAATCCTGGAGATATCGTGTGGTTGCCATGTGTTTCACATATGACCAAAGAAGGAATTATCTTCATGAGATCTCGACATTAACGAAACTAAAAAAATAATGTAATGTAGTTTGCTTTTAAGCAATAGCATCAACTTCATCCAACAACCATTTCGATCATATATTAATTAGGTTAACTACTTTCCAATGTTTCACTCCAAACGTGCCCCTTGCTATTGATGTCAAATGATGCACATAGCATCCACTAGCGCAGTCTATCTTATTGATTGTCCGAAGAAAGCTAGCATCAAAGCTCAGATTTGTTTCCAACTATTGCCGTATTGTATTAAATAATTTTATTTTAAACTATTATTTTCTCATTTTTTCCCATATAATATACGAATTATTATTGTTCAAAAGGTATCTAAAGCAATTCCTTTTTTTTGTGTTTCTCATAATTTAAATCGAAGGTTGTTAGGTTAGCATCAATTTTACTTTATGTATATGTTTCATGTCCGCGTCCGTGGAGCAGTTGGTAGCGTCGCTGGCTACGGCTACGGATGTCTTGTGTTCAATTCCCGGTGCGGATGGTTTTCATAGATTGATCTCTCAATCGATTTATGGATTTCTGTTCGTAGTCTGAGTCCTCCCTCCCACCCATCCCATCCTCACGGGGTGTAGCGAGAGCGATTAGCTAACCACTACTCCTGTCCTAGCCCTATCTTTCTATCCCTACTCTCTTCGAAAAAAGAGAGGTTGAGCAACTGAGTAACAAGCAGTTTTCGTAGAAAAAATCTGTTAATATACCTCCATTAGGAGACCATATGCTCCACATTGGGAGCGGACATGAAAAAAAATGTTACGTGATTGTAATTGATTTTTTTTTCGATATGTATCGATTTTGTAAATGTCAAAAATAATATTAATGACATCGTCACGATTGAAAGCTGTTTTGACTAGTGCTTTTTCTCTATACTGTTTTATACTTTACACGTACCGTAGATAAGACTTACGAAGACGTGTTCACTAAATAATATCACCTCATTTTCCACAACAACTCGGTCAAATATTTTTCCATTGAAATACCACAATAAACATACATTAAATGGAACAAATAGTATCAAAATTAATAACGTTTGCAGATCAATAATACGCAAATCATCTGATTTGTATGAATATTTTCCGAGAACTAGAAATACAGATATTTCCACTGTTTGTTATTTATGTTATCATGTCGATCTGAAGTTCAGTAATGCTCGCAATTGTCACAATGTTGCCAGCAATGGCAGTGCTAATGAACAAAATAAAACACTATTTAAATTAAAATAAATATGTTTGAGAGACCTTATTTGATAATTGAGTAATTTCTGTAAATATTCTTAACTAGTATAACATAAGTTTGGTTGCCATATCATAATAGGAACAACAAGATTATATCAGATTTATATGAATCTTGATTCATTAAATACCGTTCTCAACATGGCCGTATTGATGACGGGTGGTGGAGAGTCAGTCGACATGGTTTTGACTTTTAATTTAACTACTGATTGCGGATCGAGTTCCATTACAATGCGCCTCCGGGATTGTCTGTTACCCGCCAATTCCAGATCATGGCTGCATCTCTTATTTCCGCCCATCACATCTTTCAAGGTAGTGATGCACAAGTTACGGCCTATAGAAAATATACTTTTCAATATTAGCCAATAGCCTGAAGTTAATTATTATTTATTTCGATGTCAACTCCGGGCAACTTTTCAAAAGAACAAAAAAATAAATGTCTGGCTATGCAATGCAAATGAAGTCTATTCTTGTTTTTTTTTTGTTTATTACAAATATGTGTTTTAATAAAATCAATTTGTATTGTACTAATACAATATTTTCTATTATAATATCAGAACCGATTTCACTCATCTCGAGCATTATCAACTGATGATAATGCTGGTCAGTTGATAATATATTTATTTTCAAAATAATACCTTCCTACCAAAAATTAACAATAAACACATTAAAAAATCATTTTAAATAATTTATTTTTTTGTTTTAAAAGGAAATACCTGGCATTACAGCCAATGCGCCAAATATTTTGAAAATTGAAAAATCATACGAGACAAACTCGATGAGAATTAATATTGACTTACATCAAGCGGCCGTGTCATAATTTTTAAACATAAAACCAAATGAGGTTTCCCTTCCAAAAAGTGGTCAATTTATTTTTATAATTTACATCATTGGGCCGAAACCTGCTCTGTTTCATTTTCTCATTTTTTAAGGGGTTACATCAATTGGCGAAAACACCGTCGATTAAGTATTTAACCCACAATAAAATGTTAACATCAGCAGCTCGTGTACAATTATTGAAAAATATTTTAATTGGTCCCACTGTTAAGTAAGTTGTGTATCACTCCTTTAAGAAGATAGATGGTACACAACGATTTTTCAATTCTATCAAATAAACTGCCTACTAACATTATTGTAAGAAGTTTCTATTTGACTTTTTCAACATATTTTTTTGAATAATTTATTCCTAATTTTCACTTTTATTCAACTTGTATTGTTTTTTACACGATTATAACAATCTCATAAATCTACCGATGACAT
This sequence comes from Himalopsyche phryganea, assembly GCA_022494535.1. Classification (NCBI taxonomy): domain Eukaryota; kingdom Metazoa; phylum Arthropoda; class Insecta; order Trichoptera; family Rhyacophilidae; genus Himalopsyche; species Himalopsyche phryganea. The sequence goes on along the minus strand of JAGVSL010000137.1, from coordinate 1,317,768 downwards.
TTTTTTAAAGACTGTGATTTAGAAGGATACTGTATTGTGATATATTAATCGATAAAATTCCAATGTGACTTATACAAATATTTAAAAGCTAAATTGACATTAAATCGAGATATATTGCCGTTATTAAAATGATAATTAATAACAGAAAGATTGTATTATATAATTTTCCAATTACGTGACGTCATAAACCTTGTTTCAAATATTTAAATTGCTTGTTTTTAGGTAATTTATTTAACCGTTGAAATAAATTATGCTGTATTTATTTGATTTATAATGCTTAATTTTATAATAAATAATCTTTGGGGGAATTTTTAAACACGTTTGCACAATTACGACGGTATAAATAGCCAAAAATGATTGCATATTTAAAAAAATGTGAATTTTTAAATATATGAAATGAACATCTTATCAAATCATAAACTGAAATAATCGATATGAATATGAATTTTCTTTACCATATCCGCGTCCAGTGTGGAGCATATGGCATCCTAATGAAGGTATCTCAACAGAAATTTTTCTACAAGAACTGTTGCCTAATTGTTCAACCTGTCTTTTTCAAAGAAGGTAGAAGGATAGGACTAGTGGTTAGCTTAGGTTATGATAGTCACCCTCGCTATGCCCCGTTTTCAGGATCAGCTGGGTGGAAGGGAATTTTAGACATCACAAACATTCATGCACACGTACAGAAATCCATAAATTGATTTTTTAATGAAGCTGTCCGCACAGGGACTTGAACTCGAGACATCCGTAGCTACAGCTACGACGTTAACCACTGACAAGCTGACAAATAAATATAATATATTAATAATTTCTATTATATTCTTTAGATATTTTTTTTACAAATCTATTTAAAAATATATTTGTGTTATGAGTAACAGTTTATCGTTAATGTACCAGATATTTTAAAAATCGAAATCAACACGAGATTATAAGGCATTACAAATACACATACCTTCTGTCTGCCTGCTTTTATCCGACGGCCATCACAGATACATGTAATAATATATTATTATGCATGCCTCTGTAGTTTACCGGAAAGAGCTTCCTTCACCTTAGTGATCAAATGGTTCGAGTCCTTACAAAGTCAAAATCAAATTTAGAATTTTTTAATTAAACATTGGAGATGTTGGGCATGGGTGTTTGAACAAAGACATCAATCTTTTCTCCTCCAGTTGATCTAATGGGAGTTTATCGTTAAATATTGGCAATCATTAAATGTAATGCCTTTTTTATACCTATACATATTCTAGTTTGAAGCTATTGTTTAATATTCTTTATTGAAAAAAGCAATGTCACGTAGTGATAAAGACCCTGTATTCTGCCGGTCCTTTATGCAAAAACAGTGTCATGGTTTGTCCACGGTCAATCTTGATTGATACTTGACCTAAGCTGCATTATTAAAACTTAATTACCACTTATGTGAAACTTATATCTTCAATATAATACGTATATAGGTATAGTTTTTCTTTCGACTACTTATGTTAAGTAGTGTTTGTATGACGGTATAAATCAGACATGTCCAAGCCACGGCCCATTTTTGAAATTGTTTCACTATTTTGCAAATGTAAAAAATTAATCATGTGAAAAATTGATCTACTGTGTTGTTTAGTGGAATTGAATCGAATTTTCATCAAGCACCCTCAGTCGATGTCTTAAATTATATATATATATATTTAGCGTTTTAACAAGAAAAAAGACTAATTGTATTTTTTTTTTAATTTAAAAAGTACAATATTCCCAGTTGTAGAACAAAAACAAAAATATGAGAAAACCTGCCAGAAATATAAAAAAAAACTGTATCTTATAAACAATGTTTAAATACTTTTAAGGTGTTAACTGTCAATTCTTGGTGGAAAGACATTATATTTTAAAAAACAAAACACATTTGTACTACTTCCACTTATTTATAATGATCAGGACCGGTTTCGTTCATCACTAGCATTACCAACTGATTTTTTTAAATGTTTAAATATGTAAAACATCAAAAAAGTCACCATCTCGAGACTAAAATTTTCAGATTGTCCTACTGTGAATTTATTTGACGTAACATATGTTAAACGAATATATTAATGCCTTTTTCAACTAAATCTAAAATAAAATATTAAGCAAAATAGGTTTTTTACAGTAAATATTGATTCCAAATTACTCCCATGAAGATTTTCATGTATTCGCATTTGAATAATATAATCATGATATTTCACTTCTAATTCAATGACCTTTTTGAATTTTAATGTAGTATCTCGATCAATAATTCTCTTGTCAAACTTCTGACATTTCCACAATCTGAATTACTTATTTCGAAATTTATTTTTTCTTCCAATTATTGGAACGGTAGCTTTAAGAAATAATTCTATAAATGAATCGCTTCGTAGCATTATTATCTTTACGGATTGATTTATTGTTAGTCAATATTTAATATAAATGCCGATTTTCAATTCAGAAGCTAAAACCTGCTTAACCCATTTACAGATCCTGCTAAATCATGGAATAAGTAAATCAACACTGAGTTACCGGCAGAATCGTACGATTTTTTTTTATTTTGCTGAATGTTTATTAAAAATTGTCAGATCTTGGAATAATAACACATTTTGAATATTATTGAATACAATACAGATTAAAAAAATGAAAAATATCCCACCGTATTTTGAATTCAAAATAATAAATAAACATTACAATTCAGCTGTTGATATAAACTTCACTAAGAGTCCATATGTCTTAGATTGAGAGTGGGCATGAATAAAAAAATGATTTGATGTAACATTTTATGTCACACATCTTTTTTTAGTATTCTCATTGAGGTTGACCTTTTCATCCATTTTTTGATATCATGACTACACTTAATGAGCCACAACTTTTAGTAATTTGATGCAATTCATGTAGAGTGCCCAAACTATGTTCCGCGAAAACTTGGAATAGTTTTATATGATACTGCAGCTGCAACAAATTCAAACATGTTTGACTCCATATTCATATTATATACCCAGTAAAATAAACAAGGTGTTCCTTTAAAATTATAAGCTTTGCAAATGGTTCACCCGCAAGTAAGTTTTGGAAACCCTGATATAGATAAAAACCACCCAAAATAGTAGCAAAATCAAATATTTTTATAATATCGTCACTGTTCTGGAAGAAAACACTAAATCGAAAAAATGACATATTGAGTTAGTTATAACAAAATTTTCCTTCATTAAAACTCTACCGTATGAAAGAACAAACATATTTTTATAAATTATAGTGAAAAAGGTATAAAATTTTACACATTTGATAAACTTTAAAGTTCAATTACAAAAAAAAAACATTTTTCAGTTAGTGTCTTCTTTCATAACAAAGACGATATTGCCAATTATTTAATAATAAATAAAAAAATGATGTGATTTAAATCTTTTCTATTCGATTGAAAACCGGGCAACCGGTCTAACAAATATTTAATATTAACGTTAATGCAGTGTTTATTTTTGAATTAAGAACTATGGCCGTGTTTTTACAAGTAGATATTCCACGAATTTATGTCTTATCATTTATGTCGTTAAGGTTTATTTGTAAATTAAGCTCTTTTATTAATGGATTCTAAAATATATTACATGTTTATAGAATGCTGAGAATTACGGGCAATATGATATCGCAATACCAATGCAACACTGTAACACGTTTAAATAATATATATTAATTACTATGTAAAGTCTTCAACCGTATGTCGATTAATTTAAATTCAAAACCAGAGCGAACATGCTTTGAAAATATTTATTTTTTTATTCAACATAATGTTAATTTTCGAAAGTTCGAGTTTATATTGAATTTTCTATGCAGGAACTTAAGCGTACGCCTATGAATGCAATAATGATTCAGCTCTAAATATTATATTCCATGCAGTGTATTTTTTTTTTAATTTGTACAGTTATTTCCTATCGACTAAACCACTTAACATAACACCTAATAAAAATTGCAGTATTTTAATATGAAATATAATAATTACATCGTTGTTTTTGTGGCAAAAATACGCTAAATAGGAAATGGTTTAGTATAGGGGTCACGAACCTGTGGCCTTATAGGGTCTCAAGTGCGGCCTTTTGACGGGAATAAACAAATACGTAAATAAATAAATTTCATTTTTTTCCTTCATTTAGAAAATAATTTTCATACATTTTTATGTATGTTTCTTAAATGCGGTCTTCCCAAAAGAAAGGGTTCGTTACCCCTGATGATGCACTAAACATTAACACATCATTGCTTAATAGTTGTTTACTGTTTATAAAAATAAAAGTTTCGCAAAACCGGTCCTGATTATTATATATAATTGTGGGACAAGTATAAAAAAATGTGTTTTATTTTTGTTTATGGTGAGTTAATCGCATACAATTTTACAAAACGTTTTTTCAATAGAATTAAGAAAAATACATCTGGAATTACATCTAACAGCCAATGCGCCAAATATTTCTAAATTGGAAAATGATACGAGATTAAGTCGGGGGGAAGAGATATCACAAACACCCATTTCCAAGCTCACAAATTTAAATAAACTAAATTTGATATTGACAAAGGTAAAACCTTGTCAGCGTCCGTGGCGAAGTTGGTAGCGTCGTTGTCTCGGGTTCAATTGCCGTTGTGGACGGTTTTCATAAATTGATCTTTCAATCGATTTATGGATCTCTGTTCGTATTGAGTGTTTGTGATGTTTAAAACTCCCACCCACCCGATACTCACAGGGCCGAGAGCGAGACCGATTAGCCAACCACTAATCCTGTCCTAGCCTTATCTTTCTATCCATACTCTCTTCGAAAAAAGAGAGGTTGAGCAACGGAGTAAAAAGAAGTTCTCATACAAAAATTCTGTTGAGATACCTCCATTAGGAGACCATATGCTCCACGTTGGGAGCGAACATGGAAAAAAATGATAAACTGTAAAGGTTAACAATATATTTGACTTGAAAAAAATGTGCTTTTTGTATTATATTTTCAAGCAATCAGCTCACAATTTCAAAGTTGTATCAGTCTTGTTTTTCGGTAAATTTTAAGCGTATTGATTCACAATTAAACGTTTGAATTGTATTTATTTATATTGTGATATGATTTTCTTGAGAACTACATTGAACTTTGGTCAATCTTCAATAACAAGAATTTCTAAATGGAGTATGTATTCTTGGAATCTGTTTTTCCTTCTATTTCGTATATTTTTACCATACAATCAATAATATTTGCACACGCTCAAAATATCAGTAAATATGATCAAAATCATATTTTATAGTTAGACTAATGCACGATAGGCGTACTGTACAATTGAAGAAGAAAAATATTGATATCAAGAGGTAACCGAATAGGTGTGTTAAATTCATCACAAAATTAAAAATAGACTTAAATTACCTGTGCCATAAAGAATCATTAAAATAAAATAAAAGTTGTAAAATGATTTAACCTTTTAAGTGCCACGCAAATTTTAGTAGGTGGACACTTGTAGGCCAGCTATTTTTGGAATAAAATAAGCCGCTTAAAAGATATCAAACAGCCATAAAATGATGTACACACTTTTCTTGAGATTGTCGTAAGTATTTTCACACTGAAATGAAAAATACTATTCAAAAATATACATATTCACATCTTCAGAATTTAAGTCACTTCACCGAACTAACCACTATCACTTTTACACACTACAGTTTTATAACAAATGGTAAATTTCAAAGCAAGGTTCCACACATAATGCCACAACAAATTGCGTGCATGTGTACCTTATATGCAAACGAATTTGTGATAGCACTGTGGCATTTAAAAGCGCAAAGCTGCAACAAAGATTACAGATTACTTCGATAATGTCTTTTCAATAGATTGTAATACAATTTTACACTACAAAAGACAAAATAAATATTTGCTAGCTTGCTATGACGATGATAAGAGCTCGCGAGTTAACTCATCGATGACCTTACGCGACATACAAGCTTTGGCGGATAAAATCGCTCATGGCATTCTCGAGGTTAACAAAAAAAAAACAACTTGTTCGCTCTTCATGCGGAGCATATGAACCCCTAATGGAGGTATCCCAACATAAGTTTTTCTACGAGAACTGCATATTACTCAGATGCTCAACCTCTCTTGTTCGAAGAGAGTAGAGATAGACTCGCTCTCTTTATATCTCGTTTTTAGGATCGGATAGGTGTGTGGAAAAAAATTGAAATATCACATACATCTTTATTTATGTGACTTCATACTGTGATGCCGTAACCGAATATTACAAACACCAATACTTTTGATCACTCGTCTACAGAATGGTTTTATCATCATTTGCTTATTTACGTTCATTTATAAAAACATTACTATTATATAACGTATTAAAGTTGATTTATCGAATTGATTTGTGAAGTCATAAAAAAATAAAATAATCATATAGATTATTTTCTATATTTCCAAACGAATAAACTCTAAATAAACATTATTTGTGATAATTGGTACGAGTGTCTTCGTGTCAATTTTCACACCATCAATTATTTTGTGTCACTTCTCACAGAGTCGTTTCACCAAAGACACACTTGTAAATTCTTAGCCGTGAAAATGCTACGTGAAAACGATTTCTGAAGCAATAATACCCGGCATAAATATATAATTCGTCTACTATTGATTTGAAATACTCGTTCATATTCATTTCACGGTATATTATATAATAGTTCAGTTTGTAGGCTAGTAACGATAAGATGACGTTCCCAAACAGTTCACCGTTTACAGATAATATTTTTAAATAGGTGCTAGTACAGAACAGAATGGTAAAAAATGCCCCAGTTTAATCTAGATATCGCTTGGCTCATCTTTAAACTGGATGATTATGTCGGAATCATTATGCAAATCATTTGTGACAATTGTTTTTAACTAAACCTTTAGTTGAATGATCTCTTGTTTTGGTTGTAATATCACGAGATCGAATTACTAATAGTTGAAAGTATTATACATTTTTTGAACCCTCAGTCGATGCCTTAAATTACATTATATATATATAATACATAACAGGCGCGTGCAGTGAATTTTTCTCTTTCTCGCTCAATCACATATAAATTGAAAGGTGCAAGCGAAAAATAAGGGTATGTTGGCGTTTGCTCTTTTACCCTACTTGCTTATACACAAGTGAGGTTATGTGATAGAGACAGAGATAAATCGATCACACACCGATGATACATTGCTGTATTGTTTTCATCTCTCCCACCCTGACCATGAAGCACGGTTCATTTATAGAGTGAAATGCGATATTGTTTTCAATTAATAGTGGAAAGCCAACATATTTACAATTATTTAAAAAGAAAAAAAAGACTTGAATGTACATCTATTATGCAATTTAATTGAATTTAATATTATTATCAGCACCGGTTGAAGATCAATAGAAAATGGTCGAATTAATTTAATCTTTGAACAAAGAAACATAAAAGCTCCTTTTTTCTTTTGTTATACGAATTGTTCGCGTCGCGTCGATCAATGCATTCGAATGCACCGACCAAGTGATGCGTCCATCAGATACGAGTACACGAACGTTCGCCCACGACGATTATAAAGCTCGCCTAATTAAAGCGGCCTCCGAAGCTCACTACACAATACTCAATTAAAAAGAACAAGAACGGATTATTATTTAATATATGAAAACCAGAAATATTAGATATTAATTCGGGCGGCCCATCCATGGGAATATCTATAGGAAACTCTGATATGGTGCGGCCCGAGTACCAGTTTGACTGCATTCTTATCAAAGACATCCAATAGGTAATAATTTTCAAGTCCCCAATATTATATGAGCATGTTGTATTCCCACATCTTTTGTATTGTTTTTTTATTTTGTTCTATGACGCTGTACCGAGCTGTGAGAATCATTTCTTACGTGCAGGTGCCTCTTGGTAAATCTACGAGAATAAAATTCATTTAATACTCATGCAAGTTTATTGAGAAAGTAAATTCTTCGCTATTTTCAATCCGGTATTCCTGTTTTTGCCGCGTTTTTGCGGGTCTAATTCAAGCAGTGAATTCTCAAATAAACCAAAAATATCGAAGAATTCAATGTAAAGATATTTTTAATAGAAGAATTCTCATTTTTAATAGAAGAAGAAGTGGTTGACTCCGAAACACCAACAAGTGCTGCAATTCCAATAGGAACTCTTTGAATATAGTGCGGATCATTCCAAAAGATCGATGGAAGTGCCTTGACATTGTGTAGCTTGCCCTTCGCTTCGCAATGATGTGTAAATAAATACGGAGGAATATAAAACGATTTTTAGGGACTCATAATAAAAATTGGTCTCAATATATACGATAGATTCAATTTTCAAAGAAGCAACGAATTTTTGCACCAATTAAAAATCAAAAATGGATAGAAAAGCGATTCGAAAACTATTTTTTTTAAAAACAATTAACTATGGCCTCTTCTAACGTAGGCCATATAGCCTCTAATTGAGGTATCTCAACAGACGTTTTTCTACGAGAACTGCTTGCTATTTGGTAGGAAAACCTCTCACTTTAAAGACAGTAAAGATAGGGCTAAGACATGACTAGTGATTAGTTTATCGCTCTCGCTACACCTTGTTTTTAGGATCAGATGGGAGGGAATAAATATTAAACACCGTAAACATTCATGCCTACGAACAGAAAGCCATAAATAGATTGAAAAATCAAATTATAAAACTGTCCTTACTGGGATCTGAGTCTATGAGCACCGTAACCGAAGCCAACGTTGTTAACCACTCGACCCGACAACCCTTAGTTATACCCTACAAATATACACATAATTAACACTGCAAACACTCAGTGACACCGCACTTCTCCCAGCAGTAAATTATATTAATATTGTATATTGCTTTATCTAAGTGCCATATATTATTATGGTTTACTTTGAAATAGATGTTGCTGAAAAATATTAATTTGTAAATATCCACTAATCATCTTTTGGGTATTAGGGAAACAGAAAAGCGAAAGGGTAATTTTATTCATAAATTGGAAAAAATATTGTGAAAAAAAAACTTTAAATAAAACTCTATCTAGACTGGCATACTCGGATGGTAAAGGGAAGCAGAATAACGAAGAGGTAAATATTTTTTGAAAATCAACTATGCATTCCAGCAAGGAGATATTTATGTGTGACTTATAAAAAGTTTTGTGTACACTCAATGTCTATCGATAAGGAAATCAGAATAGCGAAAAGATACATTTAAATATTCAAAACAGCATAAAACAAGATGATTTGGCACACAGAATAATGAAGAGATAGATGTATACATATCGTGTGCGTAAAATCACTGTAGATACTATGGCGGAATGAATTTAGAAACATAATGCACTTCTATTTGTTGATAAGAAACCAAATACTGCAAATTATCAGGAAATCAGAATGACGAAATGACCCACTAAACCAGTTGAACCTCAGAACAAACAAACACGATATTTAACATGATTAGAGACGTAGAATAATGAAGAGGTAGCTGTTACACATTATTGTTTACATACGCGTACAATTAATTATAAACAGTCTTAAAACGAAATGAATTGAAAAACTGTTTTATTATTTATTTCATATAAATTTTTCAATAGAAGATACAATCCATTCGCGAAATTGCTTAAATTCAGAACACACATACTATGTCAGATGATCAGGCAAACAGAATTGAGAAAAGGTAAATGAATTTAGATCGCACAAGTAAATGAATATATTCAGCTAACTTGAATTTCATTGTAAAATCGATAAAGAAACGAACTGTTATGAAAAATTATCATGATTTTTATAGGGGACACTGAAAATCGACAATCACTTTTTGATGATTAGCAAAGAAGCATTTGGTAAAGTCAATACAAATTCTAGGTGATCAGGCAAATATAAAATCGAAGAGGTAAATCTTATATTATATAATGGTATCAGAAAAAAAGACGATTGAATTTGAATGAACGTACCATTGATTGATTGATTAGGGATTCAATATAGAAAAGTCCGAATTCATTAGATACTATATGAACATAAGTGCAGAAATTAAACATAACATGCAAGTAAAATTATTAGGTGAACAGAACGACAAAGAGGTAAATCGCATGGCATTATCGATTGCAAAATGAATGTACACATGGCATTTTTTTACATTATTAATAATACGCTGAGAAAATTAAATGTTTTACGGTATCTGTTAGATATAGGGAACAGAATAGTGAAAACCAGTTTCAAATCGCGAAGAGTAATAGATATTTCCAACAATCAAATTCTGGATGATTAGGCAAATATAAAATCGAAGAGGTCACTGTTACATATTGTTTTGCGACGTATTATGGAATCGAAACTAATTCAATTCGTGCTGTTTCAAATACATGGACGTATATGGCTTTCCCTAGAGTTACGAAATGAGCAGCTTCTGATCAGGAGCACAGAACGACGAAGAGGTAAATGATCCTGATAAGAGCATGCGGACGCGTAATCAATCTTGAGGCACATCTTGTCGGCGGCCTAGCCCCTTGACTCCCGACCTTCACCGATGTGCTCAATCAATAATGCCGCGCCGAGCCTAATAACGAATAAATTATAATCATCTTCTTATAAACCTCGCATTGAAAAAATGCAACTCACTATAAATCTTAATGAAATAATAGTAAACATTACAAGCTTTTCGATATGTTTAAATTGCCAAGAAAAGCATGATGTCAAATCATAGCACAGTATGAAGGCTGAATATATGTTATGGCACTTTGAAGTGAATGATGCAATATATGTTTTATGACATATCAGTTCTGGAATATTATAAACTAGTAATTAGATACTTAAGATAGCAGCTCCACGTTCTGTCAACATTTTCTCAACACTCATACTATGCTGTGCGTTACTGACAGACAGCTATAGATAAACAAAGACAAATATTATATATTATAATGGTAGGATTGGTAGGGAATAGTTTTTCCTGTTCTAATACATCATTTTAAACAAATTAATAAAAAAACTTGTCACATCAATGTGTGATGTTTAATCGATTCCTTCTTTATCCAATCCTGGTAAAAGTAAAAACAGTTCTTTTAAAATACATTCAATATTGGAAGACGAAAATATATTTTAATAGAGGTGTTTTTATCATGTCAACCATCATACATTTTAGAATTGAAAAGAGGTTTGATTTAATGTGAACGACTTGTGTACCATTATTTGTAGTAATAACGTAGAGAATTAAATAAACGTACATGAACCAAAATAAAATATTTACAATAAAAATTAATTTAATATTGTCAACTATCAATACATTATTATTATCCCTTCTGGTCCTGAGTGGTCAACGTTCTTGGGCGTTCATGCGATTCGGTTTCGGGGTCAATGGTTCAAATCCACGAGATATACTTTAATATATTGATTTCTGCAGTGGTTGCTATCAATGTATGGGATGTTTACATTTCTTCCTACAAACCTTCTATACGATTCTTTTAATGGAGCGGAACGTAGAGCCCTATTTGTTTCACCTTACTCTATCCTTAAAGATATTTTGAGCGACTAAGCGAAGTCCGTATTTTTTATATTGGTTAAAAATCTTTAAAAATGGAAAGCAACCATATAGAGTTTAAAAATACAAGCCTTTTCAACTCATATAAAAAGATATATTAAATAAAAACACGTATTTACGACGATAAAAATGAAATGTTATCATTTATTTAATTAAAATCATGCGTAAAATCCAATAAGTTGTCTTGATGTCGAACTATTTATTTTTCGTAAGCTAAACATTTGTCTTTCAATACGAAAAAAATAAAGTTACCAAACAGACATCAATATTGTTAAGTATGGCTAGACTTACTCGATGACATTTCTCCTCATTTGATTAAACGGACACGTCAATTTTTATTTAATACGCCATAAACAACTGGTTGGTTATAAATATTTATTTTTATTCCCATACATATCATGTTATCTGAAACTGTTTTTTTATCACACTCTCTACAATCTTAAAATTGCGTATAGATTCAAATAACAATAAAGGGAAATGGAAATACTTGAAAAGAATTTGTGTTCAAACAATTTGTTTTCAATTTATGAAATTTATTCCTCACGTAAAATTTAAAATCAATTTAGTTCGTTTAACTGAGCTGGAAAATCTTCAGTTTATGTGACATTTTCATTGATTCTAAGAACAATCGGTAAAATAACTTTTGACAAAAATTCGTGTAGTTCAGTAGTACTTATCCTATAGGTCGCGAACTAAAATTGTGTCGATTGACATATTTATTGGGTCAAGAAATATTCTTGAGATTGTATAACAAACTCTAAATAGTTTATTTACCAATAGGCAATTGTTAGGTCTACCAGTATAGTGCTACTCAGTCATGCACGGTGTGCGGACCAGTAGATATTTTTCAGCGTTACCTTGGGGACTGACTTCATTATGTAAATTAAATTGAAATAAGGTAGTAATATATTTTTACTAAATTCAAAGAATTGATATTACACGAAACGCGTGTCGATATCAATTATTTTTCTTATTTTTAACCACATATTTACTTTGTTGAGCGCGGACTGGCTTTCGCCACCCGCGGACCACTACTGGTCCACGGATCACCATTTGAGTAGCACTTTACTAGTAGGTTATATAGTGTGTACTACCTGCAGTTTCAGACGCAGTCTGTACAATTTAAATATAATTTAAGAAACAAGACCCGTATTTGCATCATTAAAATTAGTATTTCGTATAATTAAAATATTTTTTATTTGTAGCCATGTCTCTTTTCATTCATATTGTCTTGGGTCGCGAAATCAAAACTATTACCCTAATTTGGGTAACTACTCAAAAATTTTAAGAAACGCTAGTGTAGTTGACAAAATATTGCCAGCAAGATTTTTGAAAACATTTCAGTTGACTATGGTATACCTTGTAGTAATATTTCACCAACCATATTATGCATAAAACAGTGGAAAGACTTTTTCAATAAATGGAAGTATTTCAAATAAAACGTCCTGATTTATTTTAAAAACTATACTAAACATCTAAGAAAAGAAACGGCTAAACGTTAACGAATTTTCATTTCTAAATTCAACAAAACTCCATTTAACAGCTAGTAGATATTCCAGCATTTAATCAGCAATATTACAAACGAAAAATTACATTAATGTCAATCGTTCGAAAAATTATCCTTGTAACTTGTAGTAATAAATTTGGCGATACCCGGTAATCCTGCATATTTAAAAGTTGGTATAAATGTTACACTATAGGCCGATGGAGCCCATCGCCAGCTCAGACATTGTAATCGGATATCGGCTATCAAATAATGATACATCGATTATAATTGCCCCCCTATTTGACTTGGCTTTGAAAGGCTTCTTCGACGAACCAACTTTAGCCCCTCCGAATTATTCACCAGCTGTTGAGGTCCGTGACGCACGGTGCGAAATCGACGTCGCATATTGGATTCGATAGCTTTCGTACGAAAGAGTACAGACGATACCGATTTCGCCAGAAAACTTACAAAATGCGATTAGGGTTAAGTCCAGTATGTCGCAGGCCTAATACGTCTTGAAAATTATTGCCGAAAACAGTTCTCTTTTAATTAAATAGCTTAATTAATATAGTATAGTCGAGTCTCTGGTTTAGGTTACGGATGTTTCATAAATTGATTTTTCAATCGATTGATGGAACGTAGGCATTGATGTTTGTGATATCTACAATTGCCTTACACCCATTCGATCCCGAAAATGGGTGTAGCGAGAGCGGTTATCAACACTAGTCTTGTCTTAACCCTATCCTTATATCTCCACTCTCTTCGAAAAAGAGAGAGGTTGAGCAGCTGTGTAACAAACAGGTCTCGTAGGAAAGCTTTTGTAGAGATACCTACATTACGAGTCCATATGCTCCACACTGGTAGCGTAAATAGTTAAAAAATATATGTTTATTATATTTTTTAGAAAAGTAATAAATTTTGGTTCGAATAGTTGTAAATTGGTATTGTAACACGTCTACTTTTATTTACCAAAAATAAAATAAACAACTAAATGAATTGCGTCTCATGTGGAAAATAGCAAGCATTAAATACGTTTATTGAAACTGTCTATAAGCCTCTTGTCTATTTTATATAAAGTAAAAAATATCAAAAAAAACAAAAACCAAATTCTTAGTACTTGAGCATTATATGATGAATGATATAATGGGAGACATGTGATTAAGGAGAAATTAAACTTAATATTTTATAGTCTTAATAAAAATAGAACCATGTTAATTACATAAGAATAGGTAAAAAACTAGTAAAAATCGGAAATATTTTTTGCATATAAATTTTGATATATTGAGATGATAAAATAATTTAGATGTAAATCAACAGTCTGCTATTTGTTGTACTGATAATGATATAAAAATTTTATTAAATTCTATTCAATTTTAATCGCTTCGTTTAAGAAATCATTAAACTTTTGATTGAACTAATTTTTTATTGCAGTACATGAAAGATCACCTATAATTGTTTTAATAATTGCAAATAATTACTGGTGTCTACGTAATAATGTCTTAAGTCGTGAACTGACTTAATTACAATAAATTGCATCATCAAAAATTGCCGTGGTCTAATACATATAACTTAAAATGTTAATACTTATTATTTAATGAGCAAATAATTTTAACCCAATGAATGCCGCAGACGAAATTGTATAATAATAATTATTGTCATCCATTTCTATGACGAATTCAGGGCTTCGAAATATACATATAAAATTTTTTGCATTATTCTTAAATGCTATTTTTATATTACAATAATCAAAAACTTGTATCTTATAGCCATGCTGACATATTCAAATAAGACATTATGGCCAAACTGAAATAGTATGAAAAATAATATTCATATTACATGCGTTGAACGCGCGGCTACAATAGACGTACCAACGCTGCATTCGGGTTGAACGCACGGAATAAGTTAATAATTTTCAATAATTTTCAGTTAATTTGAATTAAAAAAATATTTGGTGAATTATAAACAAGCAATTACAATTATTTTTAAATCAATAAAATTATTTGTTTACTATTAATACACTGATAGGCGATTCTGGTCTTGGTTGTGAGCGGTAGTGGTTTTTGTTTATAGAAAGATTTTTTTTCATCATTGGTTACATTGAATCCCATCTTCCATTTTTGAATATATAATAGATTATCAATTTCCAGAAAAATTACCGCTTAATTTTTAATCTGTGTATTCGTGGATGAGAGAGCAACATAGTCAAAAGATCCATTTTCATCGAGACAGTCTTTGAACTGTGCCTATTTCATGGCAGGGTCTGACACAGCAAGATTAATTTAACACATCGACTGAGTGCGCTTGATGGAATTTCAATATCAAATTTGAATTGTTGAGATTTTGTACATTTTCATGTATTTTGTCACTAACGACCCGGGTCTCGCATATTGGCATCTTCAGGCATTCGAGTACACGAGTGAACTCTAACTTAATCAAATAGACAGATTATAACGATTATATACAAAATAAAATAGGACAAATCTTATCGCTGTGTCTAAGAAATTAACGTCTGGACTAGTGACCACATTACGAGTGAACAAAGGGGGGGGGGGGGTTTAAAATGCAATTCGAAGAAATACCCAATTTCAAGTAATGGGCTTTGTTAGGGTGACCATGAACGGATCTATTAATATGGTGAATTCATTACTTTGATTGTTAATTTAGGTTTAATTTTGATTCTTAATTCATGTTTTATTTTTTACGGACTCATCTCACGTAAAGGGTACAATAGAGGAGAGTTTGGAAAATTCAGTTGTTCGTTAAAAATTGGTAAGAAATTTAACTGGGCTCTATTGATTTTCAAAATTTATGATCCCCCATGTTTTGATGCAACATTTCAACCTCATCATCCGCATTGAACGTATGGTTCTCCAATAACAATTGATTTGCAAATGTTGATGTATCTTTTTTAATCTAAACGGAAATGTACAAAATCTCAACAATTCAAACAGCTAGATTAATTTTTGCAAACCCTTTCCCATCTAAAAATTTCTCACTTACGTTAAAAGATGAAAAGTGGGCGCTCGGTAACAAAAGTTGACAATCCTTCGATAAAATTTATTTCATTTCAAGCTTGAATACAGGGATGATCATCTTGATGCCATTAAAGTTATGTTATTTTCATGAAAAAGTAATCGTTTTTATATGATAAAAGTAATATCAATGCAAGATAAAAACTCCAACGTGGTTGGTTACAATGGTGTTAAATCTAACAGCATCTGATCCATACAATTCTCACCAGACATAATAAACAGTGGGCATAGATTTATTTTTAAATAATCACAAAACCAGTTTCGTTGAGTCTATATAAAAATGTGTAAGAGCTAAATTATAATAGCCGCGGTATAATCATTTACAAAATAAACACTCAGCATCTTTGTATGAGGTTAACCCATTTTAACAGATCGTAAAAATGTTTAAAAGTACTTCCTTACAAATATAAAACTTGATTATTTTACAAGACATCGTTTTATGGCCGAATTATTATGCATATTAAAAACTATATACTTATATGACAGCTATAATAATTATTATAATTTATAGATTTCAGAATGTGTATTTTTATGACATCATTCTTCAAGATCGTATATCTACTATTGGACAAAGACTTCTCTGATGCAAGGAAAATTTATCGTGGAAAAATAAAATAGCGCAATAAGAATGTATTCGCGATACATTGTAATGAATTGTTTGCGCAATAAAAAAATTGGTGAGTTGGTGAAATTTTGCACATTTCCATGTGTTTTGTCACTGACCTTCTTGTATAATCAGGCATTCAAATACACGAATGTACTCAAAATCCGGGTCGTCAGCGACGAAATACATGAAAATTTACAAAAGTTCGACAATTCAAATTTGATATTGAAATTCCATCAAGCACCCTCAGTCTTAATCTTAGGTGCAGGTGTGCTTTCTATTGTGTTTGATTCTCATCTTGAACTGTACTGATTCTGTCCACCAGCCTGTTCAATTCTTGGATTCGTCCATTTATCTTTTGAACAGACTCTGCGGTATTTGTGTGATCTTCAAGTTATTATTGTGCTGTTCATCAATACGACTGCATGAGCAATATCTCCATCTGAATCTAGATATATGATTCAAGTTTAAAAATGTCTAAAACACGTACAGAAAGGAAAACCAGCCAGTTAGTCTTTGTAATATTACGTTCAAATATTGCATTGCGATTTTGTTGCTGGTTTTTTAGCCAAATGGTCAAAGCTCTTGTGCATTCGTCCTATTTGGTTGCGGTTTCCACGGGTTCTAGAACTTCCACACATTGCTATTTGAATTGATTAATGGATTTCTGTTAATAGGAATTAGTGATATTTAATTAACATATCACCCATGCTATCCTTAATAACAGGGAGTAGTCAGAGTGATAAGCTAACTGTCAGTCTCTGTGGACTAGTGGTAAAAGCTCAGATGGGTCTGGGTCCAAGTCCCAGCATAGGCAATACATTTTTTCACATTTGAGATCTTGACTTTGTGATGTCTTTTCTTCTTGTGTGATATTAAAATTTCTCATTTAGAATATATTGTGTGATTTAGAAATTTCAAAATATCTGTCTCCTTGGCGTGTTTAGTTTTAGTGTTTCTTGGTGAGAATACATTGTAATTTTTGGAGATCTTCTCGAAAAATAAAATCACAATTAAACAAATAAATTGTAGATTTTAATTTTGCATGGCATTCTTACAAAATCGAATATCACACTCGAGTTATATATAAAATAGCAAACCGCTGGGTGGGGGGGAAACTATACGATCCACATTGAAAATTGATGTTTATTATACGTATGTTTGTATTTAATATTGTCTAGTTCCTGTCATACTAGCAACTTACTTATGCTAATATACTGCCAACTTGTAACGTGAAACTTTTCACATGACACACATTCTTCGTCCAGACACAATATTGCTTGAAAATGGTTATCGCTTTAAAAACATTGTCTGGGAGGATTTAATTTCAGTAGGGGCCGCTTATGTGGAACTACGGGTGTCGTATTGCAATGTCAGTACTGATGCTTTACACATTTACGTTGCTCTTTGCTGCAAAATATTTATATGATTTGTTAAACTGTTTTATCTTCGTTCGTTTCAATTAAAAATTGAACTTGAAAAATCTTCATTGAACATATATTATCATCATCATTTTCAGCAAAGGTCGATCCACTGCTGGGTAAAGGCCTCCCTCAGCACCCTCCATTCTTCTCAGTTCTTCCACCAAACTTCGCTTAGTGTCCCTCGTGTATCACTGAATGGCTGTAGAACATGCATTACAGTAATCTCTAGAATGGGCTGGCACACTAGTAAGTGTTTTAACTGAAACTTTCCGTATCCACCGAGCTAGCTTCATCTAGAGCTTCGGTATAGGTCTTCACCTTCTGCCAACTCTCGACGCTTATATAAACAATAAATTATAATTTAAGACATCGACTGAGGGTGCTTGATGGAATTTCAATATTAAATTTGGATTATTGAGATTTTGTACACTTCCATGTATTTTGTCACTAACGACCCGGGTTTCGCCCCTCGGCATCTTCAGGCACTCGAGCACACGAATGGACTCGAACTGAGAGACAGTAAACAGTGTCTTGAATGAGCAGCTGAACCTTCCTAATTCTCCGCTATTATATCCGATACGTTGAAACACCTAACAGATGTCACCAAATGTGGAATGATTGTATATATTTACCCATTCGTCGAATTACATCCCGTCAAAACCCACAATACTATTATAATTGTAAAATCACTGGTATTTCTAAAAGAAGTTGAAAAGCGGTAATTCGCCTTCGGCAATTCGTCACTCTGTTAATAAAGTGTTTACAAAATAAGGATTAGGGCGATTTCCGAAATTTTTAACTCAGATATCGGTGTGGCTCTCAGACGTATAATGTATTGCCTCGTAAATGATATTTGTCGCATTTTTATCTTCTATATAAGCGTTAGACACTGTTTACTGTCTCTCAGTTCGAGTCCATTCGTGTGCTCGAGTGCCTGAAGATGCCGAGGGGCGAAACCCGGGTCGTTAGTGACAAAATACACGGAAGTGTACAAAATCTCAATAATCCAAATTTAAACAATAAATTGTATGACTCAGCCATGACCTCCAAGAAGAATGTTACGGCTCTATGCAACTCGTTTTCTTATATTCCAGGTTTCTCTACAAAGGAAATTGACCAACTACAAATACAGATAGATGCTTCAGGAAATTCCTTAAGACAAAGTAAAGAATATAATTATTGTGCATGCAACCTTCTGGTGGTAGAACGTGTATGCGCTCGCTTTCGAGTCAACCTTGTAACTCGGTGAGTGACCGGGCAAGTTAAAGTAGACTTTCATAAAAGGACATAATGTAGAGTTTTTCCGAATAATAGTTTTCCTCATTTAAAGCCATTAGCTGGCAGAATCTTTAGTAAGACAAAAATACATATGAGAAAGCCATATAATGACTTGCTTTATACTGAACATAGTATCTAACTATAAAACTGAAAGTTTTGAAATAAATAAATACCTCCTTTGCTCTACTTTACATGATACGTAGACCACTGTTTTATTAAGCATCTTCAGGATGATAGTGTATTGTTTTGTTATTATATTAAACGTTTATGACATTTCTTTTTTCTTATCTGGTTACTCTCTGGCTTTCTCCGACTTGGTAACACGGCTAAGGGCACGAGTTTCAACATGAAAACATTGCTGAATAGTTTTTTCAATAATTTATTTTTCCGCTGTTACAAAGTGTAAAATATACTTTTGTTTATTTGGTCAAGTATCTGATTCAAAATTTTGGTCAAAAATGGTAAAATGCTTAGTAAATTATATGAGACGGCATGATTATTCAATAAATTGATACTTCATAAAATTTGACCATTAATTATTTGCATTTTCAATAAAGAATACAAATCCTTTTTGAAAATTGTTAGTTATCAATTCGTAGAAAAAACTGTAGGTCAGTTTATATTGTATTTTATTTATATTCATTAAATGATTTGAAAAAATAATTCAATATTATAATGATAGTTTAAATATATATGCTAATTTAATACTGTAACATGCTGCTCAGTTCTTTGCAGTCGTTCTTTTTTGTCCGGCATTAATCTCTTTTTTTAATTAATTGAAACTGGTTTTGTTAATTTTTATTATTCCTTATACAAATTGAAACACAAATTAATAGCCCAACATATTCATTGTACTACAACGCTGAATAAGAGTTTTTTTGGTCGCTTTTTTAATTTTATTAATGGCTAAATTTGTTGCACGAAAGCAGGTGCAATTAATAATCAAATTGCCCAATAGCGAAA
The DNA here is from genome assembly GCA_022494535.1 of Himalopsyche phryganea. Taxonomy (NCBI): domain Eukaryota; kingdom Metazoa; phylum Arthropoda; class Insecta; order Trichoptera; family Rhyacophilidae; genus Himalopsyche; species Himalopsyche phryganea. Next base: position 1,297,505 of record JAGVSL010000137.1, on the reverse strand, counting down.
TGCATCCATTAACCGTTTTTTCGCGAACAGGTGTTACATAAAATAACGTTATGAAAAAATCCATATGTATCATTTCTGTATACACGTATTTATTTATTTTATTTTAATATGTTAATTTAAACACGTTCAGAGAAAAAAACATTGTATCTTTAAAATACATGACAAGGTTTCAAAACAATATTATTTTAACATAATTTGTGGTTATAGAATTATGTGTTATGACATTTTTAATGTTATTTTAATTGATAAATCACCTTACAAAATACGATACTATAAAAAAATGACAAAAGAAGGATTGTCTTCCAGTTTACCATGATTATATGGAAATTTTACTGGTGGAATTCTAACGCAATACCGTGTTATTGTTAGAGTAAGTGCGTTTCTACTGTGAGAGTACGGTCATTGAGATAAGGAATTAAGTTTTGACTATAAATATTTTTTTTATAAATGCACCAGGCATTTATAAAATATAAACGAGTGAGCTGCTAATGCTTGATGAGCAAGAAAATGAATTTTAAATAACATAATTATCTAATTGAAGATAATTTAAGACATCGACTGAGGGTGCTTGATGTAATTTCAATATCAAATTTGAATTATTGAAATATTGCACATTTCCATGTATTTCGTCACTAACGACCCGGGTTTCGCCTTTCCGAGTTTGAGTTCACTTGTGTGCTCGAATACCTGAAGATGCCGAAAGGCGAAACCCTGGTCGGTAGTGACGAAATACATGGAAATGTAAAAAATCTCAATAATTCAAATTTTACATAATATCTATTTAACGAATTTGTAAATATAAAAAAAAATAAAAATTCCATAGCCATTCACAGATATATATTGTACATTCATTTGAAATACGCGAAATTCCCCTTTTACACCGGGGATATGTTTCATGCAAAAAATCCGTGTCAAAATGGACGTAAGAGATAATAGATAAATAAAAGATAGGTTAAATTACATTGAAATGTGCAATTTCAAAACTGTGCAAAAAAACACCATGTAATAAGAGGATTTTTTAAAGCATTTTCGCTCGTTATTTCCAGCATAATATCGACTCCTAATAGAGCTTATCTCAATAGACTTTTTCTACGAAAACTCTTTTTACTCATTTGCTTAACCTATCTTTTTCCATGCTAGTAGGTATATGAAGATAGGGCTAAGGCAGGAGTAGTGATTCACTACTGAAATAAGACGATAATGTCGTCATTTTCAGGAAGAAGACGCTAACTGAAAAATACTTGTTTTGAGGAATTAAACTTTGAAGTTTGCCAAATACTTGAAATTCCATACGTTTTTCATTTTGTTTGTTTATACAAAACTATTTTGCAGTGAAAGTTTAATTTATAAAAATATGTGTGTTTTTCTATACGGTAGAGTTTGAAATGATGACCATTTTGGTATAACTAACTTAATATGTCATTTTTTCGATTTAGTGTTTTCTTCCAGAAAAACGACGATGTGTATATAGATGATATTTTCATTTATTTTTTATTAAAATAAGATGTGTGGTAAAATATTTTTTTTAATTTTAAAAATGTTGTATAATATGTACTGCTGAGTAGCTATTTCCTGAATCTATAATTGAATTAATGACAAATCACCAAAATATGTGACACTACTAATTTGTTTTTTTTTTTTTTCAAAGTTAATTATAGCAACATGGCCATTCCCTGTTGTGTCATACATTAAAATGTCTGTGAGTGGCGTTGTCAAATGAATCAAATCGCATTTTTATGCTTATTGCATAAGTTGGGTGCATACATCTCAGAATCGTTCTTAGTAAGTATACTCAGCTTTCGTCCTGAACGAAGAAATTTACAGTATGATTTCCGAAATATGAACGAATATAACTATATAACTTCCACATATACCATTCGGCAGGGACGGCTCTTATAAAGGAGTAAAAGTGCACTGTACTCCCACGTACATATTCAAGTAATAAGCGATATACATACAAACATAAGAATTCACCAATTTTAAATTCCCCACGTTTTCCTTATAAAAAAATATTGCAAGAAGCGATGTTTCCGCGCTAAAACAATAATTAATACGTTTGTGAAAGTCTGCTTATGACCAGGAGGTGTGGTTCTCGTATTGCTCTCCCAAGGTTTTAGGTATAGATTAGTTTTATGTGACGTCACGTGTGTCACATATTCGATCTGTATGGTACATTTTGACATAATCAAAATCAGAGCAGTGAGCACCTCCTGCCGAATTATGACGAGTTTCCTTTCCCGAATGTATGAACAGACTTGCTTTTATGCAGGGCCTTTTTGCCATGTAACGCAGTGGAACGGCGTTACAGCACCTTTTTTACGGTATTTTTAATGTAAGGAATTTGAGCTACTAGTGAAGCGTTTCATCTCCTTACCAAGCATCTTCAGTCTAAAGCTTCTCAGACAGGCGAAAAGCGTCACATTACTGACAACGCCAGTACAATAACAAAGTTACCAATTTTAATTTTATATTATAGGTGAACTTTTTTTGCACTCCCTAATATTCTTGTAACCGGCCGTCACTGCCATTTGGTAAACACACAAATACGCACATATCTTTAAAATCAAACATTACTATAATTTAAGACATCGACTGAGGGTGCTTGATGGAATTTCAATATTAAATTTGGATTATTGAGATTTTGTACACTTCCATGTATTTTGTCACTAACGACCCGGGTTTCGCCTTTCGGCATCTTCAGGCATTTGAGCACACGAATGGACTCGAACTGAGAGACAGTAAACAGTGTCTAACGCTTATATAGAAGATACAAATGCGACAAATATCATTTACGAGGCAATACATTATACGTCTGAGAGCCACACCGATACCTGAGTTAAAATTTCGGAAATCGCCCTAATCCTTATTTTCTAAACACCATATTAACAGAGTGGCGATTGCCGAAGGCGAATTGCCGCTTTTCAACTTCTTTTAGAAATACCAGTGATTTTACAATTATAATAGTATTGTGGGTTTTGACGGGATGTAATTCGACGAATGGGTAAATATATACAATCATTCCACATTTAGTGACATCTGTTAGGTGTTTCAACGTATCGGATATAATAGCGGAGAATTAGGAAGGTTCAGCTGCTCATTCAAGATTGGCAAGGAGTTTAACTGGGCTCTATTAATTTCTAAAATTTCCTGATAAAATAATTTATGATCCCCCATGTTTTTATGCAACAGTTTAACCCCATCACCCGCATTAAACGTATGGTTCTCCATTAGCAAGTGTTTTAACTCAGGTATCGGTGTGGCTCTCAGACGTATAATGTATTGCCTCGTAAATGATATTTGTCGCATTTGTATCTTCTATATAAGCGTTAGACACTGTTTACTGTCTCTCAGTTCGAGTCCATTCGTGTGCTCGAATGCCTGAAGATGCCGAAAGGCGAAACCCGGGTCGTTAGTGACAAAATACATGGAAGTGTACAAAATCTCAATAATCCAAATTCAAACATTACTGTTTTATTTTATAAAATAAGGTTGGATGAAAAGATTTCTTTCTTAATATCGGGCGTATCAATATAAAGTTTGTAAATAAGTTTATAAATTTTTTCAAATTTATTTTGCTTTCTAATTTCTATAATTATATATGCTACTTTACACATAAGTATGTTTTAACAACCCGATAGTTTGTTCCCATCTCACGTGATGGTGGAATGATAATCAAATGTTTTATAATATTTATATTTGACACACTATTTTTGTTGCCAATTCTCGTCTAGTAAAGTTCTTGGAAAATAAAAAAAATGATAGATCATCGTTCAAGATACTTGCGTTGAACAATATCCATTATCTTTGACTATTAGAAATGACGTCTGTTTTATATGGCATGCGTCGCATTTTAGACGCCTTTCAGCATATTTCAGTGATTTTAAACAGTGGGGAGAAATATAAATATTGTATTATAAAAAATAGTAGAGCATATGCATATATATTTTAGGTTTGTGAAAATAATTATTTGAAATTTTTAATTTTGTTTAATTCAGTACGATAAAGCTATGATACCAAAATTTTAAATAAAATGCATCATGATGGAGAACATTTACATATTCAAATACTATTTATTAAATCAGTATATTTTAGCTTAGTAGATCCCTGTTTTGTCCATTGCCAATATTATATTTTGTTGTTGACGTACATATTTTTTTAAATCAATATTTCAACATTTTTAAATCAAAATAATTTTTCGTGTACTATTTCTAAAATGTTATTTTTTGAGAGAATAAACTGCCTTTGTCGGCGTCCGTGGCTCAGTTGGTAGCGTCGCTGGCTACTGTCACGGATGTGTCGGGTTCAATTCCCGATGCGGACGGTGTACAAAGATTGACCTTTCAATCGATTTATGGATTACTGTTCGTAGTCTGAGTCCTCCCTCCCACCCATCCTATCCCAACGGGGCGTAGCGAGAGCGATTAGCTAACCACTAGTCCTGTCCTAGCCCTATCCTTCTATTCTTACTTTCTTCAAAAAACGAGAGGTTGAGCAACTGAGTAACAAGTAGTTCTCGTAGAAAAATCATGTTAAGATACTTCCATTAGGAGACTATTTGCTTCACATTGGGAGCGGACATGGAAAAAATAAGTAAGGTAAAATTAAAAGTGCTGACAGTTAGTTATTTACCTAACGTAAGATTTTCATGATTGAGCATGGTGGAAAGGACTTAAATTGTCATTAACACCCGTTTTCTGAACAAAAATATTTGATCAAGTGTTTATCTTTGACCGCACCATTGAACTGACTTCCATATATGTATTATACATTAAATTTGAAATATCAGAAAAAAAAAATTTATATAAGAATACGTGTGCCAAATGTTGGCTATTTCTATTCTAAAGCACGTATCACACGCTAGCAGTCATCACTGGAGACAAAAATGGTTGTACCACTTGAGATTATTCAAAACAGAGTATATGTGAAGAAATGATTCAAGTATTCTGAATGTGACAGTAAAAGCTGGATAAAAAAATTACGCGCCATACGCTATTCGTCACGGGCGTCGAGGAAAATATTTTTCCAAAACAGATTGGCATCTTTCCATTTTATTACTAATCAAAATTGATATTGAATCACTATGACTAAGAACAAAGCAATGGAAGACTTATTATACTGTCTTTTAAGATAACATTTTTCTTGCATATCATTGGTATTGAAATTTTGAAAGGAAATTGGAAAGAATATTCTCATTTGAAATTGAGGGCAATTTCAAAAATATCGTTGATTTACAAAAATGCACAAATAGTTTTTTCGATTACGTGTTTACATATCGTCTTCATTGTACGTAGAGTTTGACCAATCGTAACCTGTATTTTATTAAGAACTATTGAGTACCCGGCATGAGTTGCAATGCCACTCAAAGAAAGAAATGATTTGTGTTTTAATTCTGTTTATTGAAGTGCTTTTGTATTTTAGATTCAGAATATTTTTTCTTTACCGACTGTTGCATACACGAATAAATAAGAAGGTTTTACCGAGATGTCGCTGTTTGTACTATTTGAATATTTTTTTAGATTTATTTTGTGGATTTTAGATTTTAATTTAAAATCCAAAAAATAAATCAAAAAGTTTTTATTAGCCGGCGTCCGTGGCGCAGTTGGTAGCGTCGCTGGCTACGTTTACGGATGTCTCGGGTTCAATTCCCGGTGCGGAGGGTTTTCATAGATTGACCTTTCAATCGATTTATGGATTTCTTTTCGTAGTCTGAGTCCTCCCTCCCACCCATCTCATTCCAACGGGGCGTAGTGAGAGCGATTAGCTAACCACTAGTCCTGTCATAGCCTTATCCTTCTATCCCTACTCTCTTCGAAGAGAGGGAGGTTGAGCAACTTTGTAACAAGCAGTTCTCGTAGATAATCCTCCATTAGAAGACCATATGCTCCACATTGGGAGCGGATATGGATAAAAAAAAATTCAGAAACCTTCACTGGTGTACGCACAATAACTCACTAAAGTTTCATCGAAATCGGATGAATGGTAAAGGAACGCATCGAGGACAAACAAAAAATTTATGTATATATTTGAATTATTGAGATTTTGTACATTTCCATGTATTTTACAATGTATTTCCTTGTATTCAGTGTACAAAATCTCAATAATTCAAATTTGATATTGAAATTCCATCAATCACCCTCAGTCGTCGTATTAAATTATATATATAGAGTACCATCAAGGAAAGCTCAGTTAACGTATCCACATGTTAAACGAATATATGAAATCAGCCAAAACATTTTTAGAACCACCTCCTCGCAGGAACAATGTCCAAATCAGCTTTCGATATGAAGTACATATTGTATTGTGTTTTAATTTAAGTTGAATAAAATCTTAACCATTTGTTTAAGCGGCGATATGACACGTAATTTAAAATACGCCATTAAATATAGACATAATATAAAATTTACAGAATAATATAGAGATATTTATATAAAAAAATTATAAATCAATGTATAACAGTTTCTGTTCTTTGATCAGAACCTTGATAGTGCAACATACTACCGACACTGCATTATAAATGCCGAATAAATTTAATAATTGTGACAGTTAACTATCCTATTTTACCGTTTTCTGCCGACGGAATATACCGCGGTACATTACACGAGCTATATCTTGGTATTCGTTTCACAAAAGTACATTTCTCATCAAGCAAGACAAACACTTTCAATGATTGGTATCAAAAAGTTTTGACGTAGCCGTTATATTTATTGACGTAATAAGAGTTGTCGTTAATAAAATAACTCAAAGGATGCTGGAGTTTATTGCAATGTTTTCATCACGGAAATTGCAAAAACAGTCGTTAACATGACGAGAGACACTGTGGGGTTAGGTTCAAGAAATCTATACATAACCATCGTATTTTATTAATATGTCATGATATTTTTCCATTAAAATTTATATTGAAGAGTATAATCTCTTAATTGAGCCGTCACTCATTGTTTAATTGTAGCCAACGAAACACATACGAAAAACTTAACTAAAAGTTAATTTCATTTGAATCTGAAATTTGAACAGTAATATGAACATTTATTTTATTCAAATTTGAATTATTGAGATTTTGTAGACTTCCATGTATTTTTTCACCCGGATTTTGCCTTTCGGCATCTTCAGGCATTCGAGCGCACGAATGGACTCGAACTCAGAAAGGCGAAACCCGGGTCGTTAGTAACAAAATACATGGAAGTGTACAAAATCTCAATAATTCAAATTTGATATTGAAAATCCATCATGCACCCTCAGTCGATGTCTCAAATTTATTTTATTCCTTTTTCCAAAATCGATTTCATCTTAAAAACAAAAGTACGACACTTCAAGAAAGAAAATCACTCAAATGATTGTACTATGTAATATTTTTTTACCATGTCCTCTCTCAATGTGGAGCATATGGTCTCCTTATGCAATTATCCCAAAAGAAGTTTTTCGACGAAAACTGCTTGTAACTCAGTTGCTCAACTTCTCCTTTTCAACGAGGATAGGAATAGAAGGACAGGAGAAGCGGTTAGCTTATCACTCTCGCTACGTCCCGTTTTTAGGATCGGACGGGTAGGAGGGAATTCCAGACATCAAAAACATTTATAAATCGATTGAAAAATTAATTGTATGTAACTATCCGTACCAGAATTTAAAACAGAGACATCCGTAACGGAAGCCAACGACTTTAACTACTGCACCACGGACACTACAAATTACTAATATTCAGCATAAAAAAAGGATCGGAGACTCCGAACCAAGAACAGTATTGTATTTTCTTTCTGAAAAACGATTTTTAAGAAAACACAAAATTTTAGCGAACTTTGATAATTCGAACAAGTAAACCACTCGAAGAATTGTGCTCAGCAAGGACGTCCCGTTTTCGGAATTCGGTAAAGCGTTGGTGGGATGTAAAATATCACAGAAATTCATAAATCCATTATTCAGTCACTCGTCCCCGCCTTCTAGGAACGGGGTTGAATAGAAGAATTGGTCTGGGAAAGAACTGGTAGTTAGTTAATCCTTTTCCCAACGCCTCGATTTTAGAGTCTGATTTGTGAGAACGGAATTTAATCAAAACAACTATCCATGCCTTTAAACACAAATCCGTAAGTTGAATGATACATCAATGTATAAAACTGTCGCTAAACTAAACGCAGATTCGATCCCTTGACCGCGCAATTCAGTAAGTCGAAAACATGATAACAAAACATGGCGATATTTTGGCCAGTTAATGTATCCTTCAAAATTGAAATTGTTCAGGAGAGAATAAAACTGTTTTTATCGAAAACATTATATGATGAGTTGCGGTATGAATCTTCGAAATGCATTCCTATAAATGTTTGTAGAAACGAGATTATACGTAAGGCGCGTCATTATAATAGTGGCTTACATCGAGTGGGGGGGTCAGAATTTTTAAACCTAACACACTAATGTAAAATAATGTTTCTCTTCCAAAGAGTGGTAAATTTATTTTTCTAATTTCCGTTATTTGGCCGAGACCTGCTTTGTCATCTTTAAAATGAGATCCAATCATCAACTCATTTTTGTATTTTTTAAGAGTTACATCAATTGACCAACACACCGTCGATATACTCTACCGTAATGTTACGATAAGTGCTTATATGAAAGCTATTAAAATAAACAATTAGATCTAAAGAAGTCCAATATAGAAGTTTTCCTTATCGAGCTACTTTATACCCAACAAAAATACGTCATATCTTAAGCTTTTAATCCTGGTATTTAAAAACTGATTCATTTAATTACATTATTACAGCATTAGTCCTCGAATCGTGTTATTTTTTATGTGAGAACAGTGTGCCAATGAATATATGTGTAAGCACAAAATGAAGCTCAGTGAAAACATTAAGTTTACATCTTGTTTTAGTCTTTTGTCGCTTGCAGCAGGATACGCATGGGCAAACTTAATAACGGGAACAATTCTTCATTCATAAGACAAATAATAAATTGCAAAACTTATTCATCGCCAGGAAAAAATGTGTTACTGAAGATTTTTGAACCGCTGTATTGTTTATATTTTTTGTTTTAATCATTCAACTTTTTTTTATTAATCAGTTTTTAGTGAATTAATAATAATATTAAAATGGGTTAATAATGCAGTGCTTTAAACATAAAACATTTATTTTTGTAAATAATAATAAATACATTATAGCATAAGTAAATTCAGCATAATATTATACTAATTAATAAACAAAACACAAATATTGTTCCATCTCCACATTGGTATTGCCATTTTTTTTTAAACGTTGTGTTTTGATAAATATGATCATCCCCTTGTCACGAGATCAACGGCGTGCAGTGTGATAAAAATAAATAGTTTACAACAATCATTTAAAAGTACGTTATATGAAAACATATTCCTAACCTATACACTTGTGTTGAGCAATCACTGAAATTTGCAATAAATATATAAAACTAAAATAAAAAATATCGTCACTTGAATATCGTCACTGAAATATGTCAAATGTTTGTTGCAGAAAAGGATTTTTCTCGTATTGTTTAATAATATAAGCTTAATTTAATTGCTGTGCTGGTTTTTAAAACAATTTTTTGAATTTTGAAATAAATACATATTTTCATTATGAATTAAACATTAAATTAACTGTACAATTTGTGAATTATTATAATTCAACTACGATTTGTTATATTAATATGAAGTGTTTTACAAAACATTGTGATTAAGTTTCAAGTTATTTTAATGTTCGATTATTAATCTAAATGAACAAATAGAACGAAAAACATCGTTAGTAATTTATGAAATGTGTTTCGTTAAAACAAGTTACAACTGAACCGTATGGCCTTTGCGTGTTGAATATGTCTCTGAATTCCAGTGTGCAATAAAATTTAAACTATAATACCGCATTGACTTTTCACAGCTACATTATAATATGTGGAATTATGTTTTCTCAACAAGATACGAGTTGTCATGACAATAACATTGAGGTAAGCTTGCATGCGATATGTTCATTCTAAAGGGCCCTAGCGAGAAAAACTCATTTCCAGCCACTACAAGTAAGACAAATTGCGCTTTCCTGGAAGATGCAAAATACTTACAGCGTTTATGTCTTCAATAATGTTTGAATACAGTGTTGAATGAATTGAATCTTGAAATGTTTCGATGTCTTTTCAAGTGATAGCATACTTATATAAATTCAAATTGTTTATTTATTATAATATACAAACATTCTTACCAGTTATCAGTAATAATATATTAGCTTTTAAACGTATGTATTTTCCTTTTCAGAAAAACCAGCAGTTCTAATGATGAGACGTTTATATACTCGAAATGAAATTAATTTAATGCTATAATATGTAATGAGACATTTTTTAGACTTGGTGTCATGTTTGAATTTCAATATTGGATATTTTTATCATCTTTAAAGACTAAAGAATAATTCTTTAATAATGTTGTTGAAAAAAACTATTTTTTTGTTATTTGTACTTAATGAAAATATCGAAACTCATAAATACGTTTTTCACCGTTAAACAAAATTTATATCGGTGACTTAAATATTATATATATATACATGTATGATTAAGAATTTTTTAATTAAAAAAAATATTTAGAAATATTTCAAAAATAAATGTTAATGATGAAATAATAATACATATTGTCGCTGTTCTGGAAGAAACGTTAAATCGAAAAAATGACATATTGAGTTAGTTATACCAAAATACTGATTATTTCAAAGTCTACTGTATGGAAGAACACACGTATTTTATAAATTATACTTTTATTTAAAAACAGTTTTCTACAAACAAACTAAGTGATGAATGTATAGCATTTCAAACATTTGAATAAATTCAAAGTCTAATTACTCAAAACTGGTATTTTTTTCAGTTAGTGTCTTCTTCCAGAACAACGACGGTATTATAATCTTTGTAGATCGTTTGAAAGAAAAATTTCTGCGTCGATTTTAGCACGCCTTAATCTTCTGTCAAATGTAGGAACGTAACTTTCGACCACCATCACCGTTTTTCAAGAAATAAAAATAATAATGTTGGATGTCTTTCGCAACTCTTCCACACCCGCCTGTCTTTTTATATAAAAGAGGAATGAAAATAAAATTAAAATACTTGCTTATACTGGAATCTTTTAGTCTTTAAGCGCACTCAAGTATTTATAATCAAACTGAATATATATAATTTAGTTTTTTTTTTCAATGGATTCGGCGGTAACTTTGTGGAAGTTCATTTTTAATATAAAATTAAATTAAAAAAATTAATAACTTAATTATTCCACTTGGTTTATCACTAACGTGACGCGTTTCGCCACATTAAGAAGCATCTTCAGACTAACCGTATGTATGGTTATTTACTTCTAAGGTAAACGATGCTTTTATTCTTAAAAGGGTGGGGGTGGGTTTTATTACATTCTACTGGTCGTGTGGAAGGGGGTAAACTATAGACATTAAATCAATTTTTTTTGTTTGCATGTTTTATTTATATTAAAAATAAATATCTTCATGCATCTCTATAATCTGATGTAGCAAAAAATTAAGTATTCCATTGATTTAGAATAACTCAATTATATGGTATTTTATAACAGTTTTTAAACACAAAACTAAATTTTGAAAGTATCTCATCTGTAAACCTGTGTTATCATTATTTACCTAGTGTTAATTTTGTACCGTAAAAAAACGAGGAAAACATATTTTAAAGATAATAATTATGAACGATTTCGTGCTGCTTGATATATTTGAAGTTCAGTAAACAAATAACCAGATAATGTATTGCGTTTTAAAATTCCTTAAGAAGAAGAAGAAAAACACTCAATAACACTGACTTTTGCACCTGCGGTGTTTTCTATAAAATATTTAATCGTAAAAGAAATATTGTGATTCATACAAAACACGTGAAAAATAAGCATCGATTAGAATTTAGAATATGATCGCTGGGCAATAAATGCATAAAAATGTTGTAAACATATCTTTATTACAGAGTATTTCATTATTGAAGATCCTCTAAAGCAGGCATATCAAACTCGATTTGCACCGCGGGCCATATTAACTAATTTACACCAGTGGAGGGCCGCATGTTTTCAGTATTTAAAATTGGACCAAATAAAAGATTTTATTTTAAAATATACAAATTATAAAGAAATTGACAAATATTTATTCTTTCTTTGAGGACACTCGGGACCGTTTTCCAGAAAACAAATCATTATAATTTGTTGTAGCAAATCATTATAACGTTTATCAGTTCGAGTTCACCCGTATGCTCGAATGCCTGAAGAGGACTAAAGGCGAAACCCGGGTCGTTAGTGACAAAATACATGGAAATGTACAAAATCTCAACAATTCAAATTGTCATTATAATTTGGTTGAATATTTTGATATCTGTCGTTATTTTCGAAATTGACGATAAATGTTGATCGGTTAATCTTTACCTTTCTGGAGTTTTGTTGTTTTTCACCACAGAAAATAGTTGCTCGTATAAATATGTGCTTCCGAACATAGCCATAATATGCATTACTAAAGACAACATTTTAGGAAACTGATCAGCAGGTGAATATTTGTAAAATTCTGGAACTACAACTTCAGAATATTTTTGCTTCAGCAAAGAGTCACATTGGATTTCAATTAATTACATTTGTAATTTAATGTGGCGCTGCTGTCATTGCTAATCACACGGGTAGTTTTTTTTTTTTTAATAAAACACAATTTGTTTGTACTACTTCCACATATTTATAATGATCAGGACCGGTTTCGCTCATCACGAGCATTATCAACTGATGAACGGGTACGAACACGGGTAGTGTTACTATATGTAAAACTATCTAATGCAAAATTTTAACTAAATTGTATGCAAATGAAACTAAATTTGTTTTATCTATGTTGAGCATATGAACTCCGATTTGAGCTCAATTCAACAGAAGAGAACTATTTGTTACTCAGTCGCTTAATCTGTTTTTTTCTGATAGATTATTGATATAAGGATAGATTTAGCTCCCGTTTTTATGATCAAATAACTGGGAGGAAATTCAGTCATCACATACATCCATGTCTTTGAACACAAATCTATAAATCTATTGAATTTTTTTAATGAAACTGCTCGTACTGGGAATCGAACCAGTGAATTTCGCGACCGAAGCAAACGGCGTTTTCCACTCGGCTACATGCTCGGCTTTCACCTAACCCTTATCTTCATTGATAAAACAACTTCCGGTATGCACAAAAATGTAGACATTTTAAATGATTATATTAATAAAGCGAAGTGATTTCGAGATAAGAAACATTGTTGTCACTATATATTTATTATACATATGTGTATAGTGTTTTGCGTAATATAGAATGCATTCAATGAGCAAATGTCTACCTATTATGATAATTGATTACAATTATCTTTATGATTGTTACTTTGCATATTTTATGGAATCAATTTATTTAAATATTATAAGTAAATCAAAGTTTTTTTTTATATAAATAGAATTTCTATCTTAAAAGTAATTAGCACTTAATCCTCAGAATACGTGAACAATTTACGCTTATCGCCTTATTTAATCTTATATAATTATTTAGCAGTTGATTTATAAGTATAAGGTGTTTGAAATCGTAGCACTATATATAGTTTTTTACAATGTCAACTCCCAACGTGGAGCATATGGCCTCCTAATGGAGGTATCTTAACAGAGGTTTGCTTGTTACACAGTTGCTCAACCTCTTCTTTTTCGAAGAGAGTATGGATAGAATGATAGGGTTAGGACATGACTAGTGGTTAGCTAATCGCCTTCACTACGTCCCGTTTTTGAGGATCGGATGGGTGGGAGGGAGTTTTTAGACATCACAAACATTCGTGATTTCGAACAGATATCTATAAATCGATTGAAAGACCAATTGAATCCGTGACGTCCATAGCCGTAGCCAACAACGCTACCAACTGCGCCACGGAGCAAACAGAGTTCTGCTAGCACTATATAATTAATTATATTACTCGTAGTCATGGATCGGGAAATAAAGAACATAACAAACTGAAAATAGTCACATTTCTCGGGTTAATCTGGACTTAATGAGATGTAGTTCAATTCATGACGCTAGAGTTTACCGTTGGAAATTTTTTTTAAGACAGGCAAACACGCAAACATAAAATTTCTACATTATATTTATATAAGGTGTACCTCAGTTTTAAGGTGTCAATTTTTGGTGAAAAAGTATTATATTTTAAAAATAAAACACAACGTGTGTTGTACTACGTCCACGTGTTTATAGCTATATATTTAATTTATAATTGATTTTTTTTTATAATTCTAGCGAGACAAACCTATTTTTAACACATACTGTATGCCAGCGCGTGTCTTGAGGCAGGATTATTGTGCTAAAATAAATAAAATTGATCATAAGAAGGTATATCGCGACGAAGTAAGACACTTTTTTGTGAACCCGGTGGCTTAATGTAGCAGTAGTTGACCTTTTTCAATAAAAGTGCCCAAAATAAGAAACAAGGACGCGGGATTGCTCTAAACTGTAGATTTCAGACAAGTGAAACCATCTTTTGTCAGATTGAGGAACTAACACATCATAATATATGACATTGGGGTGTTTTAGCGGCCATTTAAAAACAACACCTTATGCATTAAGTATTTTATTTTGTATTTCTTAAGAGAATTGTTAAGGATATCAGTGAATGTAAGCATATGCTACTTGATTCAACCAAGAGTGGTCTTCTGTGATGAAAGGTTGTCATGAAACCCTCTGATTAGGCATGGTCAACTACTGACATAAAAACATGGTTGTTAAAAATCGAACACAATTTTTTTATAAAAAACCCTTTTCTAATTTGTGTCTTATCATATTAATTTAAATATTTGATCCATTATTAATACACTTGCTTTGTCATCATTCGGTCTAATGCTAAACGTTAATCGTTATTTTTCTTGAATTTTTACTCTTAACACATTCGCAACGGGGGAATATGAACAAAATACGCAATCTCGCGGGACTGATTCGCAAGCAATTGACAATAGGTCATGGAAAGAATAGCATGAAACTGACCAATCGACAATTACGCGAAAACAAGTTTGGATTTTCTCCTAAAGGTGTTTCGTAATATACTGTTCAAATTCTTTCAATAATATTATGAATCAAACATGAATTATTATTTATGAGCGATTAATGTCGCCTATATCGAATAACGCGTTCCCCGCCGCAATACAAAAAACTTTGCGACGCGGAAAATGCGTCCCCCGAAGCTAACGTGTTAAACGGTCAACTACTGGTACATTTACTTTATAGATAAATGCTATTAACAAATGATTTATCAAATATTTAAATATCTAAATATACAAAAGGACCAAATATATTTGAATATGGAATACTTGAATATTCATATAATTTATGACATCGAATGAGGGTGCTTGATGAAATTTCAATATCAAATTTGGATTATTGAGATTTTGTACACTTCCATGTATTTTGTCACTAACGACTGTGTCAGTTCGAGTCCATTCATGTGTTCGAATGCCTGAAGATGCCGAAAGGCGAAACCCGGGTCGTTAGTGACAAAATACATGGAAGTGTACAAAATCTCAATAATCCAAATTTGACTTGAATATTCGATATTCTTATTATGTAATTTAGTTCCGAGGAAAATAAAAGCTAGATAAAAAATTTCTGTTTATTTGCTTAGTATATTGATTAGTACATTATTAACAAACATTTTTAGGAAGAAAGCAATCGTTGCGTGCTTTGTTTAATCGACAAATCGATCATGATTGACCAGATAATTGACGGCGTACTATTATTGTATCTAGCATTGGAACGTTTTTGCAAAATCTCATATATATCTTGATTATAAACAATATACAAATGAGACAAAACCTCATGTGTAGTCTTAATCAGAATATTGAAAAAGATTATCTTTGATTTTGCAATTTTGATCGATCCAAATCTTCCCACCAAAAGCAGGTATAGCTACTTGATATTCTGATATAGTAATAATAACAGAATAACATTTTTCGCATAGCACCTATTATTACCACCTCGTACAATCAATTGATAAAATCAATACATCGATAATTCTTAGTTAGGAATTTTATTTTAGTACAGTTATTACTCCGTGTGTTACTAAGTATCTTTGTGCCAGTACCGTAGCCGAATAGTTACGCTTTCAGATTTTTTTGAAATTAAAATTTGAATCGCTAGTATTTCTGTTCAAATCGAAACATTTAACTTTTTAGATATTTCTTTTTTGATTCTCATGAATGCCAAATATTATTTACTGTATATTCTATGGATTCGGTCGTAACTTTGTGGAAATTCATTTTTAATATAAAATTAAAATTTATAACTTTGTTATTCCTCTGGTTTTATCACTCAAGAGTCTGAAGATGCTTCTTAAAGAGGCGAAACGCGTCACCTTAGTGATACAATCAGTGGAATAACAAAATAATCAATTTTGATTTTATATTTTTTACTATTTTTATTCATTTGAATAATCAAAGACATGGGTGTATATCTTATTTTCATTATATTAATAGATACTTCATAATAATAGTGTCACGATAAATTAACTTCACTATGAGTTTTATTGCGATGAATTGTCAACCGTATTGAGTTCCTCAAAATAAAATAGATAGCTTCAATACATTTAAGGTGTTAAGGTTCAAAATTTTCGAAAAATTCGAATAAAATACCCGCAAATAAAATATTTGACGTTATATTTGTAACCAATATTCAAATTACTTAACCATTTTTCGACGTGATAATTCTGACATTAAAATGATACGATTCATATATTTATGTGATACCAACGGAAAAACCACTGTATACCGCCGGGCTTATCTTCTCACCTATATTGTATTATTTGTTTACTAGTCTGGTATCACATGTACGATAAAACTCGTTCATGCATGCAGATATTGCAGATACTTGACCATTGGCTCATATTGCAACAGGCACATTACGATTGACAAGGGAAATATGAATCAAATCCTTTCAATTTCATTATATAATCTATATTAAAAAAAAATCTACATTAAAAATAAAATCTATAAAAGACTTTGGGCGAGTTGGCAGAGATTGGTTGATTATCTGAGAGAACAGATGAGTGCCGCTCAGGTGAGTACCTAAGACATTTCATTTTCATTTTGTGTATCAGCAATAAATAAAATATTTAAAAACATATGAAATATATTGACAGTCACTATTGGCCAAGGTAATCTTAGTCTTCACAATAGAGTGTCAAGTCATTCAACTGATCAAATGTTGCTATCTCTGAAACAATGTCGACTTAAGGTAATGTTAAAGACACTCGTAAAACACGTGTCACACTAACATGAACAATATATGAATTATTAAAAATACATATTATTATAAGTTATAACTATCATAGAAGCAGGTTTTACTGCCTGATGTATATTTTTTTAACAATGCCTGCTCCCAATGAGGAGCATCTTGATTCCTAGTAGGGTTGTTAACACTTAATTGCTGCAAATGTCTGATCTTCTGACAAAATGGCGCTTATTAAAAATGATAACTCAATTGCGGAAAAATTAAAGGTTATATCCTGCATATCCATATTGTTTCTTCAATCATGTCCGCTACCAATGTGAAACATATGGAATTCTAATAAAGCATTTTAATTGATTGTCGTTTGGTCGTTTAAACTTATATTTTTCGGAGTTTGGAAGGGTGGGGATGGGCTAGGAAATGAGTTGAAGTTATAGTATAGCTCTGTATACTTCTGTTTGTTAGAACAGATATATTATGTGAAAGGGGATGTAAACATCACATATATCGATAAGCTTCAACAAAAATTAATAAAATCCATTGAAAAAGCAGTTGATGAATTTCTCCATACGGTAATTTGTCCAACCGTAATCACCACTCAAGACCGGCAATGTCCGGTAATAATCTTAATGAACAATATTTTTCTCAATATTATCCTTATTTGTCTAATTAATTTTGTGCATATTCTTTAGTAATAACTATTTCTTTTTGTACACACTTGAATTAAAAATTTGACTGAACATTGGTACACTATGGCTGAGTAATTGTAGGGCCAGGGTTTTTAAGTAAGGCAGATAATGATACTACATATTTTTACTCTTATCATTTGTCAATAATCAACAATTTTAAAATAGAATAAACTTGATAATCTAAATGATTATTGGTTGTGATGTATAGTTTGTTTTTATTAGATGTGACTTACGTACAATATAAAGATATATATATATATTTACAGGTATCAATAATGATTAAATATTATTGAATAGGTATTATCGATTAATTACAATTATCTCAAACGTTATGCAATTAAAGATATGTTGCTAGGCTCAATATATATTTATAAACATAAATAATGCTTTCTTACAGGCGTGTAAAATTTTTAAAAGCATTTTTCTGCCTGATAAATAGGCGTAAATTCGTTATCGATAATATTCAAATAATATATATCCAACTATACGTTCATTGTTTTCCAATTTTAAAATCCCCACCTTCCATTTATACTCTTTCTCAAACATGTTAGAAATAAATTGAGCAATTCCAGTCAATACATTGAATGAGGTATTTTAATCGGAAGATGTCTCACATAAGAACGACAAACAAACTATTTGTAGTTATCAACTCACTTAAAGCATTGATATACGTGATTCTTAATTTTTCTTAGCCTACCTTCTCCTGAAAACTAGACGAAAATAGTATGGAGGGTTTTTGACTAGTAATCCCTAATACAGTGAAACCGAGTGCATTATAAAAATTATCCCTCAGCAAATACAGTTGAAATATGTACTCCATAAGAAAATTCATATAATACTCCAATCTGGGAACATAAACGATCAAAAAAGCTTTTAATTAAAAATGCTGATTTATAGCTGGTTGTAGTTAGTTAATTCAGCAGCTTTAATCGCTTTCAAATGGTTGCAAGTAGTGTCTCACGAGCAATTATCCAAGACTAGATTGGTTTAGGTCGTATTTTTGTGTGGGCATTAGAGAATCACTAATTATAAATAATAATCGTTTTCTAAAAATTGTATCTGACTTACTGCGCATCGTTCATTTTGAATTTTTAGTTTGCCCCTTCAGTCAAAAAGTTTTCCCGGCCTGGACTAGAGTAATTCCTAATTTTAATTAGCGTCCTTTACACACAGGCGCTCTCACGCGCGATTGGGTGGTATGTATACTTTAAAACAAGAATTATTATTCATTTGCGTCATCATTCCCAGAGAATGGGGACTATTATTAGAAAATATATTAATACAAACTGCCACATGTCGAATAAAAACTATAAAATACTTGTAGCCATATTTCGTATAATTACGTAATAAATTCATTTAAAAAACGTTTTATATTTCAAGGAATTAAATTAATACTTAACCTAACACTAAAAGGGTAGCTTTGGCCAAATGATAATAAATTACGCGTTTCATCCCTTAAACTCGACATTTGGTAACTGGAAATGATACCTAATTAAACAACCCATATTTTAATGGGCTTCCGTTTATAGCACCCTTATTTCAGTAATAAACCGTCTTGTTAAAGTAAACAATAAACTTTGAGGACCTGTTAATTACGTAAGCTAGTAACATTTATATGACATTCATAAACCATAAATAATATAGTTTATTATCATGTGAATTGTGGTGTAATTAATCTGGTTTTAAAAACTACAATGAACTTTACTACAACTGTTCATCTTTTTTAAATATTAACGAATCTTGCTCTGAAAGTAATTTGACTTAAATAAAAAAGCTAAGGTAATATTTAAAAAAATAAAACACAATTCATGTGTACTATTTCCACATGTTTATAATGATCACTACCGGTTTCGCTCATCATGAGCATTATCAACTGATACGACTATTTGCATTAAGCAATGTCATTATAAATATTTGCTCAGCTAATGGACTTTTAATGTAGCTATATTTGTGATTTCAGATTAGTATTTATTGATTTGTAAGTGGTCCATAACATTTTAATTGTAGACTATTTTATTTGATTTATGTATAATTTGTTTGCTAATCAGTAATATCTTGTCTTAGTTCGTGACCCATCTGTTTTATGTACCTTCCTTTTAACACTCAATTGTATATAAATAGGCCTGTTATGTTTGTATTTTTATCAGTTGATAATGCTCGTGAGGAACGAAACCGGTAGTGATCATTATAAACATGTGGAATTAGGACAAATGAATTGGGTTTTATTTTTTTTTAAATAATGTATTTCCAGTAAGAATTGACAGTTAAAATCTTAAAAGTGATGCTAAGGTAATGGCAAAGAAAATTCATCAATTAGGTTTTGAAAAAATTTCAATATGATTATGTAAAAATTTGACGAGTAACAATATTTCAAGTAAATAATGATCAAAATATTTTGCATTGCGCTTATGGCCAATACCCCACCCCATATATAAAAAGAATACGTTAGATATTGACCTCACTATAAGTTGATACCGGAACCTTCTGAGCGATAATGGAGTTCGTACCATTAGACTACAGCGTCCTAATTAATATATCAAGTATTTTTTTCGTCTTTTTTCAACTTTTTTTTCGATGAACGTGTTTGTATCACACCGAAGATCATATCTCCTCAATGATACATTTAGTGTACATATTTATAATAATCAGCGACAGTAAAGAATATTAATATATCAAGTGAATGATGCATCTTCCAATGGATATAATTGGGGAATCTCAATTTGTTTCAACTATAACGAACAATATTTATATTTTCCTTGACTTATCTGTCCATCTATAATATCTATAAATCCACTATGTTGAAGAATTGTGCGCATTTAGTGAATATTGACAAGTGGAATCGCCACCAGGTATTTATAATACTAGTTTAATAATAATTGAGTATGTCTCAAAAATCAGTGAAAACAATAATACAACTTACTAAGCTTTTGAAGTGCATATTGTTATTCGTCGCCTACATCCATTGTTGGCATCCGTGATGCAGTTTGTAGCGTCGTTGACTACGGTTACGGATGTCTCGGGTTCAAGTCCCGGTGAGGACAGTTTCATAAATTGATCTTTCAATCGGTTTAAAAGATATCTGTACGAAGTCATGAATGTTTGTGATGTCTAAAAACTCCCTCGCACCTATCTGATCCTCATAAACGTGGCGTAGCTAGAGCGATTAACTAACCAACAGTCCTGTCTTAACCCTATTCTTCTATCCCTACTCTCTTCGAAAAAAAGAGAGGTTGAGCAACTGAGTAACAAGTAGTTCTCAGAAAAAAAAATTGTTGAGATAACTCCATTTGGAGACCATATTCTCCACGTTGGGGGCAGACATGGAAAACAAAATTGTGTATGTCTTAAAAACCAGTGAAAATTTATCAAAATAATATAACTTGCCAAGCTTTTGTAGTGCATATTGTTATTCATCGATTATATCCATTGCTTCGATACTCTTTTTATTCGGTTTTTGAAGAATAACGGTGAGAGGAATTACAAAACTTGAACTATCTGATTGTTACGAAAACACTAAAAACTTGTTAAATATAAGCGTTTTCACAACCAATTATATTCATTACAGTGATGACCAAACAAAATTTCTAATTTTTAATTAGAAAAATATGTTAAAAGTTTTGTAAGATGTGCACGAGAATGAGGAAACACATATTTAATTAACGAAACAATGTCACAAATATCAACTGCAACCTTTTTACTGTAACGTAATGAATTGTTTTTAACTTGTTTGTACGATTTCAGTAGTAAATAATTTTAGGAATCGAATATATTTAATGCATATATCATTTGAATCGGTGTAAAAATACCGAGTTAATATTTACTAAACAACGCAATATTTTAGAAACGAAAGTACATTTCAAGCGAGCTGAAACATAGTACGGCATTGTTGATAATACAGCAAATAAATAATTATTGATAATATATAATAACTATATATATAAAAATGCATAATTGTTTGTTTGTTTGTCCCTTATGCGTTCTTATAGTATTCATCCGATTGCGATGAAACTTTGGTGAATTGTTGTGCGTACACCCGCAAAGGTTTTGGAAAAAAAAATTAAAAAAAATAAACAGTGACATTTCAGTTCGTCTGTGACGTAACAAGTGGTGTTAGTTGTGAAATTCCAATTGCCGGTCTTGAATGGAAAATTTAAAGGAGAAGATGTACTGTTGCCATGCATCCCAATAATTCCGAAAGATATGCCAGTCCAATTCAAGTGTCTGCAATTGCCGGTGCGACTCGCATTTGCAATGACCATCAACAAAACAAAGCACATGGACAAACTTGGATCCTTCTCACTTGGGAAGCTGTATGTCGTCTGCTCACGCGTCGGAAAACCTTCTGTTTTATTCGTGTACGCACCAGAAACAAAAAATATTGTCTATCCAAAAGCACTTCATTAAACAGAATTAAAATACAAATACTTTCTTTCTTTGAGTGGTAATGCAACGCATGTCGGATACTCGCTAGTCTATATATTATATTTATATAAAAATGAAGATTTGTTTGTTTGTTTGTAATCAATGCACTCCTTTACCATTCATCCAATTTCGATCAAACTTTGGTGAGTTGAAGTGAAGGTTTCACCAAAGTGAAGGTTTCTGAAGAAAAAAATTTAAATCTAAAATCTAAAAAAGAATCAAATACGCACGACTAGCGACACCTCTGAACTAGACGGAAAAACGAAAAATATTGTATTTCCAAAATTGAAGTCTGCACGGGCATGGGTTTGGCCTGCGAACATCTGCCCTGCCCGGCCAGTGGACCGGGCTCGGACGGGTAAAGACAATTCAGATTTGGGCTCGGGCTGGGCACTGGTAAGGAACTAAAATTCAAGAAATCTATTTCGTTCTATGTTCGGGCCATAAGGCAATAGTTCCCATAATTTAAATTATTTGTTTCACATGTGCTATGAATATCGTTGGAAATATGGAAGCAATAACATATATTTTTTGGAAAGTATAAATGAATTAGTATAATTAAAAAAGTCAGGTCGTGTTCGGGTAACAAGTGTTATATTAAGACTCGGTCTCGGGCCGCGCCAGGCCTGGAGATGACACACTCAGTATTTTTATGAAATTTCGGCCAGTACAGACCTCTAATCCAAAGGCACTTCAATAAACAAACACAAATTCTTTCTTTCTTTGAGTGGCATTGCAACGCATGCCGGGTACTCGATAGTATCAAATAAAAACGTTTATTACATTCCCGACTAAAGTCGTGGCAAACTAATAGGTAAACCCTGTTTTGAAATATACAAACGCTTAGCTGGACGTTAACCTGTGGAAATTATTTACACAATATTTTCATTATTTTTCTAAACACAATAATAAGGAAAAAATTTAGGAATTTATATTATCTAGGTTTTACCCATTATAAAGAAACTGTTCACCAAAACATGAAAGTTTTTTCCTATCGCCATAAAAGATCTATTGTAGAATTTCGTTATAAACTTTACAAGAGTTTTATACCCTTATTTATTCTAATTCTAGGCATCAAATCTCCTTAGTGATCATGATACATTATGATGAAAGATATTTTTAAAATAATTGACAAAATTCATTTATTATCTACAGATTAGTTCAGGGTGACTGAAATTTTCTTATATTTATATCAGTTAGGATAAGACAGTAAGGCTATGGTTTTATTATTGAACAATTACACTCCGCGTCAAACGCATTATAAACCACGTGTATAGGCAGTGAAAGTGTTGAAAAAATGGTGAATCTATCAGAATTTATGGGCGTACCGCGCTAGAAGTTACGGGTTCACTTTTACTGATAAAAAATACTATACTTTTTATCATTTTCATTTTAAATGACCTTTCCTTACGTTTCCTTCCATGCGTAACATTTAGTGGATACTATAAAGCAAGATAAACAAACGTGCACATAAGCATACTATACAAGCGTTAGTTCAATATACTTTTTATTATTATTTAGTACAGCGATACCTATGTGAAATCGATATTAATTTAATCTTCCACGCGACTCACTAGCTATAGACGATAACCTCCTCCGAACCGTCTCCACTGTAGAGAATCAATAATATTATTTATATTTGTATTGTGCATCGTGTAATAAGCACATTTTCTTGAATGTATTTTCTAGTGTTTCATTCAATCCTGCCTGCAAATTGCATTATATTGAAGTAAGGTGTAAACTTATTTTATTTTCATGAGATGAATTCAATATATTGTCTATTTCACCACGTTGGATTACTTAAATTTATGATAACTATTTTACTGCCTCCATTTGTTTTTGTGATAGAAAATGTGGTAATTTAGTGCTAGTAAATAATTTTCTTTATAATACACGTGTACGTTTCATCAAAAATCATTTGAATTGTTTATAATTAAATTTCATTTGAATGCTCAATAAATGTTCTTAAAGCGTATTATAAAATATTGAGTAAACTTGTGTAATGATATTTTAATACGAGATGTGAAAATTAGTTATTCACTGTAGTTTTCAAGTTAATAATTCGCTTTAAACATTATGAAGAATGTCTAAGAACAAACTAGAGCCGAGGTTATTAATGGATAAATTTACGGTATTTCTATAATAACGAATTTTTATATCTGGGATATATGCTGGGTTTAAATTAACATTTAATGGAGAAAGTAACACACCCTTGTAGTAAATGGGATGTTTATTCCTTAATGGTTTTGTTATTGATATAATTAGTATCCATCTGCATATTTAGCCATAAAGCAGTTTTTTTTTTATCTAGCTATGATAATTTTGTGAAGGTTATTTCCTGTAATAATAAATATAGTTAGGTTTCGGTTAAAATTGAATGTTGGATCAACACTTATTTGAATAATGATCTTCGACCCGATGATTTTAAAATCAATACTGTCATTTCTAAACAATGAAAACCAATTATTCAACACGACGAGTCGGATTTGAATAAATTTTTCAAATTACGTAATTTTGTCTTTTGTGAGTGTATAATACTTGTATTATTTTTGATTGTTTATCATTATTTATTTTATTGTGGAAAATAAACTGGTATTGATAATACGAATTTACATTCCATTTGCTAGTTTGCTGGGTTAGTAGGCTTAGTAAATAAATACCTGTTATGAGTTTTGAAATTTTGGTTTTAATTACTGTTTCAAGGAAAACTTCATCTGTCGACTCCACTTTTCGCAGTGTAAAGCATCCTTAACACAATCAAAACTTCTTTATTTATATTTAATCTATTGATTACGTTTTTTTACAGTATTATTAATTAATCATTTCCTCCTTCCTGTATACCCATCAGGCGTTAGACATCGTTGTGAAATATTTCTAATTTTTCACCGAGTACAAACATTTGGCGTTCAACATATTTTTCAATTGGCGTGCATGTCCTGAATACTTTCCATTCATTTGTTGTATTAAATCAATTTTAATGAATAACTCACACGTTGAACATTTTACGTAATTAAAAGTTACTCAACCACCAACAACTCATTCTTGAAAACTATTACAATTTCATTTAATTTTACTTTCTATTTAATGCATTAGAATATTAATTGATGACAAATTTATAAATATAAAAACATTACTTATATGATAAAAGTTGTAATTATGTTTTAGCAACGATTAATGAAAATGACTCTTTACACAATATTTTTTTAAGTGAGTGTCAAAATAGCATAGTTATCAACAATATTCGTAAATTATTATAGAGTTCGAGAAAGTTAATGTAAATTCAAATTAAGATTCATTTGTGTATTAAAAGTAACTTAACTTACCATATTACACAATAATTAATGTCGGAATCGGTTGAAAAAATTTTCTAGAAATTCTCCAAAATTATCCGAGATATTTCGCATTGTATTTTGAATTATCTCCATAATTCTACTAAATTTTTTAAGTAAATCTTTTTTGAGAAAGGCGATAATCAATCTATATTAGAATACCAAATGCAATTAATTTTTGATAGTAAATTCTTATTAGTATACTAATACCTAATTAATATTAATAACGATTCTGCACATGTCAATAAAAAATTGCTGCGTTGCTAATACAACAATTCATTTTCTGCGAATTGTGCTGGATAGCATTTCACATATTTCTATGAAAATAAATATAGAATATGAACACCTTGCATAATTTTACGAGGAAATGTTAGAGTGGATTTAAAATATCAGGGAAGTGACATTGTGAATTCTTCAATATCACACCATCTACAGACCACCGTGCAAAAGTTGGACTTAAAATTCAAAACAGTAAAAAATTCTTCGTAGAATTAAAAGTTAAACATACATTGCCATTTATTCACCGTCAAATATTTTATTTTTGATGATTTTAGATATTACTAGTGAGTACCCGGCATGCGTTGTAATGTCACTCAAAGAAAGAGAATGTCTGTGTTTGAATTTTGTTTATTGAAGTACTTTTGGACACACAATATTTTTGTTTTTCTGTCTGGTGCAAACACGAATAAATCAGAATATTTTCCGAGATGTCGTTATTTGTACGAATTTAGATATATCTGGATTGTGAGATTGATTTTTATATATAATAAGAACTACAGCAAAATAAAAATTAAAACATTGAGAGTCGTGCCCGGGCCGGGCCTGTCTGATTGTACTATGCCTATAACCTTCGCGCAAGTTCAAGCAATGACTTGACAAAGTTTTATCGGAATCGGATGAGCGGTATTGCAGTGCATAAGATACGAACAAACAAACATTGGCTTTTATATAGAAGATGTCGCAGTAAAACGGTTTGTTTTTTTATCTAATGAGATAAATAGTTGACGCAATATATTTATATACAACTCTAATGAAGTTTTCACAAATAAGGGCACGTCTAATAATTGGTTGACACACGTTATTAATTCTCAGAGCATTACTTAAATGACTTCTTTTGGATCGAAACATGTATAAAGTCAATACTTACGGGTTTAAAGTTAAAAGATGCTGATTATAATACGTACAGTACGTTCAATGTATTCGTTCAACATTGAGAAAAATTTGGGGAAGATTAATTAATACATTCGATCGCTAGACAAATACGAAAAATTGAATGAGCTTTACAAGGTCATCAAGATTAATTGTCCAATACACACGTACGTGTCACCCCTCAAGCAATTTTCCAATTGCGACCATTTCATACATTTTTAATTGTTGATTTTATTAAATGTTTGAAAATAACAATTACATTGTTTATACCTTATGATTTCATCTTGTACGCCATTGATGCATCCATCTAAGTCAAGGTCAGCCAGGTCCAAGGTCAAACAGTGTACCGCGGCACAATAATGCGCCACAAGAAGTATCAGATGTGCCGTAACAAAAGAGGACAAATTAGAACCGTGGACAAGACAAATTAAAAATTAGACGCTTTGGTTTTTCAAAAAAGTTTTTCGAAATCAAATCACAAAAACGACAGTGGCTAAAGATCAGATCAGATCAAGCGTTTTGACATAATTCTTTCTGAAAATTAATTGCACTATTCTCACTGATAAGAAATTTACCACCTGTGCACACCAAAAACGTAATTGTCTATTTTTACCTATACTAAGATTTTCTTTATTCATATGTAGTAATAAAGCACATTGCATTTTTATTTGGTGTACCGTGAGTTAAAAAAGTTTGACAGACACTGATCTAAGTAGACATATATTATTTCAACTGATCTATCACGTATATTTAACGAAGAAAACTTAACAAAAACGGAAAAATGTATTTCAAAAAGACTATTAACTTTAATGCCACTGGCAATTTGATTTTCGCATTAGAAAAATAGTTTAACTGTGATAAAATTTAGTAAAATAAAACCTTACCACAGTGCAGTTGTCATGTAAACGGCAGGATAACGTAAAATAACTAGACGTTAATTCGTGGTTTCACTTAATGTTAACTTTTTCTATCATTGCGTCTTTACACTTCTTACGATAGAGAAAAGTCCAAAACTAAAATAAGGATAACCTAGAATACAGGTGATGGTGTATGTTTGGTATCACGCGAAGAGATAAATAAATTGATCATAATACTATAGACCAAGCCTGGGTAAACTTTTTGGCTGAAGGATCACTAAAATACTATTTTTATGTAAATATATATGATTTATTATCATGAATAAGAAATTTCGACATAAAAATAGTGATTCTCCAATAGCCAACAATTAAATGAAACGAACGGGCCGCAGTTTGCCCAGGCCTGCTATATAACAAACTGGATGGGCACAGTGATTTGCGCATAGAAAAAATTGCTATTTTAGTTACAACGATTATAAACCAAGGATTAAGTGACAATTTCATGTAGAGTTAGTGGATTTTGTAAAGGATACAACTTTAGCCGGTTTTACTACCTGGTATATGATATTCGTCGAGACATATTCTAATTAGCAAATATTCATTTTTTTTCTCATCAAATACGATAAGAAGGTGTTAATATGAAATGTAGTTAATGCCACACCAGCTCACATACACAGCTAGAGCCATCTGCATGTGTTTGTGTGTATAAAAAAATCAAACACACCTACGATTATCCTGGTATAGGTGACGAACGTTTATACACTCATGCCTTTATCCACCATATCACGAAATATCTTTATCTGAGACCAGTCAGTATTCCTTTGACTACTGTCGAGAATGGTTGTATTTTATTCTAACTCACTATTTTTTACAAAAAAAATTACTTCGCCAAAAACTTAGAAAGTGAAAATATATTATTTGTGAAAAAAATATACTGCTAGATTTGCATTTTTTTGTTACAAGTTTTAATACTTTTTTTATGAAAAGTGAAAAAGTGTTTGTATGTTATAATAAAAACAGTGTTTTTTTAAGTATTTTATTCAAAAAAATGCTGAATTAATTTAGTTTTTAAAACAACAATAAAATTGTGTGCGTTTTTGGTTATTAAAACTTTTTAAACTAACAATATTTTTTAAAAAAATAATATCAATTCAAAAGCTTTTTTATTTAAAAAGTGTTGTTTTTTAAGTTTATTGTGCAAGATGGGTGAATTAGGGCAGTTCACGGTTGACCGTTGCTATCGCTAGTCTCAATTGAAAATAATATCTGAATTGTTTTTGTTATTATTGTTTAATTAACAGTGTTATTATTAATTAAATTCATATTTAATTTATCTCTCATACATATTTAGTGACCGTAGTTGCATTTCATGAGTGATATCAGCTTTTGTCCGAAAGCGAGCGCAACATGACGGAAACATTCTGCTATGTGGGTGATACATATTATTTTATTAAATTTTATATATAATTATAAACTACTAAAATATATTATAAATTCAATGCGTATGATTAACCAAATCTTATTTAACCTAAGTGTTTGATAATGAATTCAAATTTGGAATCATGTTAAGTGAACATGATTTAAAGATGAAAATTGATAGCATCATTGGGAAAAGCTGAATTATTTCATCGAAATATTTTTTTCAAGATTCGTGAACTTTCAAAAATTGATTCCGCTAAATCGAACCCATAACTATTATAAAAAAAATACAAATTTATTAGTTTCACAATAATTGTGTAATCTCATATAGCTATTTTAACATTACGGTATCGTCACAACTATGGCGTGATGCAGAAATAGCTATTAAATTCATTACATTATTCTTGTAAAATAGTTCAATTTTTACGTAATATAATGGAGAAATAAATGCCAATTCAATCAACAAATCAATGAGTACTTATTATCAGTGGCATTAGACTCCCCTCGTAAATATCCCCTGAAAACATTTCGACTTAAGTCTCTTATCAAATTACTACCAATAATTTTGTTTCTAGTTAAAACAGTGTAAAGTTAATTTATGGTATCGTAGCCTTGTAGAACAACCATAGTGCTTTCATTATTTTTTCGGTCTTTCAATTGATTTATGAGCGTGAATTCTGTGATGTTTCTATCCCTTCCGAACCACCCTTTTCGTTTCTGAAAACTCGGTGTAGAAAGACCGGTTAACTAATTATTTACTTGTGTTTTATGTACAACACCGGTATATCATTAACCTGTATAAAAAGAAAAGTTTAGCGTTTGGCTTACAATGAGTAACAGTTCATTGAAACACCTTCTGTTTAAATGCTCCACATTGAGAGTAGAAGTGTTTAAAAAAAATCGGGAAACAATCAAAATAATTACAGTTTTTTGCTATATGAATTTCGTAAATTAAAGTGCAAATAGTAATAATTCGAATTGACCTTCTATTATGGATCAAATTTTATTACAAACTGAAATTTATGAAAGGTTATTTGAACGTATAAAAATAATAAAGTCTGCAATTAGCACCACAAACCATGAAACACTCGATTAAAATTACTACTTTTTAATGGTACAATAAAAGTAAATTTAACCGGAAGGATATAAAAGAATAACTGTTCATTGCCAAATAAACAATAAGTGAATTGATGTATTCACAAACACTTAGATGGATGGATTTTTTAAAGATATGATTTGAATATTTCAAGTATAACTTTTTTTAGTCACGAACATTTTATATCTGTTAAATGTTTACATCGGGAATTATAATAGATACTCAAGGGAATTTATAGTGTTTTATACAATATTTTTTTGATACACACCAATTAATAATATTTGACAGAGTACTCTAAACACAACAGTAGCACATTAAACGATATAATTATATGGTTGACTACCGGAAATCAAATATTGCAATCAATTGCAAACTAACGGTGTTATACGGAGAGCAAAACCATTTGACCCCTCGAGAGACTTTTTCAATATTTATTTCACATCTTATTTTTATTTCTGCACACTATTGTATTAACCGAGTCCGTGGTTGAGTGGTCAACGTTGGTTTCGGTTGCGGTAGTCACGGGTTCGAGTCCCAGTACGGACAATCACTTTCTGATTTATAGATTTTCGTTCGAAATCATGTATGTCTAAATTACTCCCACCCATCCAATTCTAAAAATGAGGCGTATCCTGAATGATTAACAAACTACAAATTATGTCCTGTAATCATATAATCATGGCACCTGACGAAGTCTCCCGGAAAACCGGATACTGAGTTTTGAGAGATGCTGGCGTCGGATACTAGGGGTGAAGTGGTTTGACTTTTTGAGGAACTCGGAGATAAGGAAACTGACCAGGCAACGCCCTGACACATCGGCGGTTATGGAGAGACGTTGGAACTGGCGGGGAACCTTAATCTTGCTTGCCTCTTCTTCCGACCTGTGAGATTCTGGCGTCCTGAAAGACCATCGGATACTATCCATAGGATGTACTCGGTAGAGCTGAAGGACTCTGGTATGTCATAGAAGGAAGCAAAGCGATTGACGGGTGACAGAGAATCATGGAGACGCCGCGTGGTGTGGCTACCAGGGCGTGAATATGGAAGAAGAGAAGACAGTTATATCTTTATCTATATTCTCTATCCTTGTATCTCTACTCTCTTCGAAAACGAGGAGTTGAATTACTGAGTAATAAGCAGTTTTTACAGAAAAACATGTCCATATAAGCTCCATTAGGAGCTCATATGCTTCACATTTGGAACGGACATGGTGTAAAAAATGTAAATGCAACCAAGCCGTAGCGGATACTCGAATATTCACTCGAGTCTCACTATACATTGTTGTAGATATTGCCGATTTCATGTTTATAGCAGAATCAGTATTTATGGATATCAATACAATGAAATTCCGTAATAATATGCATCAAGGGATCGTCGGTGAAAGTGAAAATCGATGGACAATTTTAATTTGATGAAGTTGTTGATCGTCATAAGTTACATAAGAAAGATGTAATATATTTACGTTGCTTAATTCGGCATCATTTTCTAACCATAAATATATTATGTGATAATTGTATTTATTATACATTTACATAGCCGTGGTAAAGAAAAATAATTGTTCTAAACCTACACCGTGTAGAAAAATTCTTGTAAACGAAAATTAGGTGTTTATCTTAAACATATCCAGTATATACGTGAAACATGTTCAAATAATAAAATTACTATGTACATGTATCAACTTGTTAGTAATTTGCATTATCATTAATCTATCAAAGGTTGTTTATTTATGGCTACATTGTATTACTTTCCACAGGATCACGATAAATATGTAGTGCCAATTGAATCATTAATTTTATTATTGTTTCACGCACTTTTATATCCGAGTACGTATAAATTTACTTTTTGGTACTAATTCGTCTACAGACGTACCAATTTAACTAAACCACTAGCGAGGGCGCCACTGTCACGTTAGGAATGTTGCCATATTCCACTAAAAATATTTTTTTATGAACACTTTTTACAGACATGAATGCAAAAAAATACTTTATATTAACACAATTTTACTATACAAATAAAAGTTATCTAAATATTGTCTCAAAATATTTTTATGTAGTTTCATAAAAAGTGTGAAAAAAATGGAAATCAATTTTATATTGACAATAATTTTCAACAAAGTAAAGGATTTTTCTAAAGGATATTAAAACACTTTACACAAAATTACAGAGGTATTCAATAATGAGCAACTTGGCAACATTGAAAGCTTAATTAAACTGTCATGGCGGCGGTGCTCTATGTAAGTTTACTGATGGGAATTATTAGTTCTTTACAAGATTTTTAACGTTCGCAGAACTGATAAACTTTCCAATACTATTTGTCTAATGTGATGTTCTGATCTGATGTTGATGTTATATTACGAAACAATAGCACCACAAAAATAATTGAAATGTTTTTTTTTTAAATTATGTATATAACAGTTTTCATTGCGACCCAATTGTTTAATGCTTTCTTCTCTTTAATGAATTTCATTACACGCACTATGAATTGATTGTAATTCAATAGCTTTACTTCTCATTCTAAATTCTGCCATAGAAGTTGTCATTTAAATATCACAACTCAAAAATTTATAAGTGACATATTAAAAATATACAATATCCAAAAAATGATTTTGGTAAATATATAATAACAATAAACTTAAATAATTAATTAGTTATTGATCTTATTATTGTGATTTTCCTCTGTGTACGCTAGGTGGCTGAAAAATGTAGAAAATTTCATGAATATTAATAATATAGAAACAATAAATTTATTGAAATAGATAACGATAGATTTTTAATTTATCAACTTTTCGGTCGTCATTATGAAGACGTTTCTTCAAGAAAACACGTGTCGTTATAAAGTTGAATAGACAACTTCAAATCAAATTAAATTGTATTTTTAAAAAATATAGAAATTCAGCGGCAAGTCCGACAGACATATTGAAATACGTTTATTTATTTAGATACAGTTCATTACCATTAATCTTTTTTCAGTTACCCTGAATAAATTTCCAATTCATTAAAACATCTGCAAATAAAATAACACAAGTAAGATTAACCTTCAGTACAAGGTAAATTTTTCGATTGATTTATTTTCAGATAAATATCTCGCACACACTAATACCATACATTAAATTTAAATACTAATATAATTGAATCAACACATAATTGATTACTTGTATATATATAATTTAAGTTTAGCAAAAAACGCAGGGATTGGCAATTTGGCAAACAAAGATATGATGACACAATTTTATTAGCAATCTACGTTACTTGGAAGTATTTTAAAAAATAAAAAAATATCAGTTGATAATGCTCGTGATGAGCGAAACCGGTCCTGATCATTATAAATATGTGGAAGTAGTACAAACAAATTGTGTTTTATTTTTTAAAATATAATGTCTTTCCACCAAGAATTGACAGTTAACACCTTAAAAGTAATTACTTGGAAGTATTTAATTTTCGTTAACAGTATTAATGTAAAAAAATCGTTAATCGATAAATAACCTTCACAACCCCTAATGTTGAAACATAAAATTAGGTAATTAATGATGATTTAGTCATGTGCTGTAAAAACGGTTGTAAACTTTACCAACATTAAATCAATATTTGATTATCTCAAAGTGAAGATTTGTTGTGAAAAGTGTCATTACTTGGTTATAGTAATCAGATGTTTTATTAATAAAATGTTAAACGTAATATATCATACATTTGACAATTTTTTATCTCAGTAAAATGGCGGCAATTTCATGACAAACATAATTTGAGAAAAAGCTAAATAGTTTTCAATCACTTCACAAACAAATCATGATAAAAAATTAATGAATATATTAGTATATTTTTAAGCAATTAAGCGATAAATTAAATATCTACCATATAAATGATACACATCATAATTTTTTTACAGGTGTTGTTATGATTATTGATGTTTATTTAGTAATTTATCAATGATTTCCTTCAAATTTAAATATACTTTAATACCACATTAGAAAAAAACATACACATATGCGTGTCACAATTATTAATTAAATCCTTTTATTAAATGGAAATATTTCAATATTTTAAGATAAACATTCCGACATTATCTTTATCATTGAGTGGTATAGATTATTATTGTTGTATCATTAAGAGACGTCCAAAATTTTGATTCTGTGGAACTCACATATTTTTGTAATTTTACCATATCAAATTAACAAAATCATGCCTTTCGTTTATCGGATGTGACTGGATTGAGGTAAAATATTTTGAATTGTGATTTTCATGAGATCTATTTCATTACAGAGAAACCACTTTTGATCCTATAACAAAAAAATAATCAATATGAATACAAGAAACGCCGGTTTATTTCGAAAAATTACTTCGTTGGTTTCATATTAGTAGAAAATATTTGTTATTTTATGGTAAATCTATCACCCCCTTTATCACAATTCACAATTCAATTATTCAACGTCAACCCCAAAATTGTAATCCAATTTAAAGTAAACTGATTCAAATACAGAAGGACTCGGATATACTATCGCAAAAAAAATTAATTCACACATCTCAGAAAGATTGACAGAGATTACTGATTATAAATTGTGCCCACCGTGTTTTCCAAGCCTTTCCCTTCTCAAATAAAATTTAAATCAGGAAAATTTGTATTTGTTTGATCAAAATTTAATATTATTTTATCTTTATTTTACAGGTTACCACAGCTTGCCGTGTCAGCGAAGATATTGTGCCTCCTGATGGTGAGTTGAGCAGTTATCTATACATATATAATATTTTTTTTCCTCTATGCGTTCCTTTACCATTCATCCGATTTCGATCAAAATTTGGTGAGTTGTTATGCATACACCTGTGAAGGTTTCAAAAAAAAAAGAATCAATTACGTACAACTTGCGACGTCTCGGAAAAACCTTCAGAAAAACAAAAATGGGTTGAGATAAATATATCTGGGCTTCGGGTCGGGTTCGAGTAACAAGTGTGATATTGAGACTCGTGCTCGTGCCCGGACGGGCCTGAAAATGACGGGCTTGGACCGGGTAATTTTATAATATTTCAGCCGGTGCAGACCTCTCATCTAAAAGCAAATCAATAAACAGAATTAAAATAAAGACCCTTTCTTTCTTTGAGTGGCATTGTAACGCATGCCGGGTACTCACTATTTTTTAATAAAATATACTGTAATATTTAAACAGACATACGTTTTTAATTACTGAAATCAATGATTCTTACAAAATGATAATTATTGAAGTCATTTTGTATTCTCATTACCTTCTCATATAAAATATGTTTATAGAACAAAACGTATTTTCAAGAACATTCTCCAAACTTTTAAAATACGATCAGTAAAGAGTTCCTTCTTCCTATCAGGGTCTAGTTAACGTTATACAGCAATGATGTACAAAAATGACATTATTTTACATAATCGAAAAGAAAAACAGCGATTATTTAAATTTTATCTCAATAAACACGGTAACAATTAATTTGCACGATTACGCATTTGATTTAAAAAAATAACGGCAATTAGCTGTCATAATATATATATATATATAATAGCCCAGAGAATTCTGTAGACACTTTAGTGCTCGACCAGGGTCTACGTACGACGGCGGGGCAGGCGCGGCGTTTGAAACTGAAATACAAAACCGCTCAAGACAAGACCAGTCCCTGCGCATTAACATTGCAAAAGTATGCTATGCATTTCAGTTGTAAGCGCCGCGCCCGCCGCGCCCGCCCCGCCGTCGTGCTTTGACTCTGGCCGAACACTTAATATTATCACACATCACTTTTTTTCTCATGACCTAAGCGTTGCGGCTCGCGGTGTCTAATATAAAATAAAACGTTATGCAATGGACACACAGTTACGAAGTACTAACTACTTTAGACATTCAGTATTTCAATTTCACCGTCATCTATGACGGGTAAGGTTGTACTAGTGATAAATAATACTTTTTAGACGTGTTGCCCACTAATTTAGTCGCCGTTACAAAAGGTTTATCTTTGTCACCATATTTTTAATTTGTACTGTAACATAAATCCATGACGTGTCGTGTACGTGCATAAAATATATTGTTTATGTAAAATTATCAAGATATGTTTCGTCTTTTGACGAATATTTATTTTTCTGTAGAAGATTTACTAAGACGATTCCTTAATTACGATTAAATTTGCATTATTTAAGTAGTGTCAAGACTTATCTATGTTAAAAAATATTATTCAATTTAACGGAATATCTTCGATTATTTATAAAAGTAATTGGGTACATTTGAAAGCGCATGTATTTTCGTTTAGAATTTATTTCAATCACACTTAAATTAACGATATCATTTTAAGTGCCATGTTTTTAATACATATTTATAAGTGTAATTAAATGAGAGCTTATACCAAATGATAACCAGTTTTTTTATTGTTTTATGGCATTCGTGGATGGAAATTACTATTTCGTGTAGCCGTTATGTACACTGTTAAAGAGGTTTTTTCGATTGATTTTTTTGCGCCATGCAAACTGATTATAACGTGTTTCATTGATCTGTAAATTATACAAAAAAACCGCTGTACAATTTCTCTTTGCTGATAATTATTATTTTGCTTAGTCTATTAATACGGTGAGATTTTAAGGCATCCATAATTACACCCTATTACTTTTGAAATATTATCTATGATTTAAAAAAATCAATTTAAATGTGGTATATACGTAGAAGGTGTCGCAATATGGTAAATCATCAAATTAACTTTCAATACACTCTTGGTAGTATATTATACAATAATTTGGCAGTGCAGTTCGAATTATAACAGTTAACTATTTTAATGAAGGCACTTCTCATGATTTTCAAGTAAAAACGTAACTCTTCTTAATAGTCTTGTAGTTTTTATAATTTCAATAAAACAATATTTCTTAATTATTGAAATTCGGATAGATAAAAATGATAAAATCATAATATGTGGCTAGACCCTAATGATGCGAGACTGAGGATAAAACTCGGGCTTAAACTCGGGAATAAACTCGCAGGGGAAAATCGGTAAAAAATCATTACAATATTTATATCTGAACATCATTTTCAGCATTTGAAAACACTTATTTAAAGAGTTTGGGATTTTTTACGTATGCCCACATTCTATCCAAAAATTTGAGGTACCGATGAGTTCTTAATTCGATGATATAAGTGCATAACTTATTCAACATCTGATCACCAGTAATATCTTATGTGTACTTGAACCCAACAAATAATATTTATGGAAACATTTCTGTTTTTATATATGAAGTTAAACTTGGCGAGATGTAACCTATTTATATGTACACATGGACTCAAGGAGCATGTCGAAAAAAATGACATATTATAATTGACAGGTAATTCCTGATTTTCCGTGTTGATTCTCATTTTCTCGGGTTTTTACTCGGTTTTCCGGGCTTCTTCTCACCATTTCCAAATTTTTTCAACACTACTAGAATCTCCACTTTTTAATATATGGCAAAAACTGTCTGATGCTGACTTATCATTCATTGATAACCACAACCAGACGAGATTTGAAGATTCTTAATATCAAATTTGGATTATTGAGATTTTGTACACTTCCATGTATTTTGTCACTAACGACCCGGGTTTCGCCTTTCGGCATCTTCAGGCATTCGAGCACACGGATGGACTCGAACTGAGAGACAGTAAACAGTGTCTAACGTTTATATAGAAGATACAAATGCGACAAATATTATTTACGAGGTAAGATATTATACGTCTGAGAGCCACACTGATACCTGAGTTAAAATTTCGGGAATTTCCCTAATCCTTATTTTGTAAACACCATATTAACAGAGTGGCGAATTGCCGCTTTTCAACTTCTTTTAGAAATACCAGTGATTTTACAATTATAATAGTATTGTGGGTTTTGACGGGATGTAATTCGACGAATGGACACTGTTTACTGTCTCTCAGTTCGAGTCCATCCGTGTGCTCGAATGCCTGAAGATGCCGAAAGGCGAAACCCGGGTCGTTAGTGACAAAATACATGGAAGTGTACAAAATCTCAATAATCCAAATTTGATATTGAAATTCCATCAAGCACCCCCAGTCGATGTCTTAAATTATAAAAGATTCTTAATATTGTTAATTAATTATCAACAAAATTAGTTTAAGAGTAATAATACTTTGATATGAAATAATTAATATACGAACAACAATAATGCGTTTAAAGAAAGATCTAATATTATGATATTGATATAATTTAAATATTATTTCAGTATAACCTTCATTCGTTCATGACAATTAACCTTCAATTTTTATTTTGATTACTATAAAACAAAAATTCTTTTTCTTGACTTACTCAAAGTTCTTTTCTTGTGTCAAAACGATATAACATAAACTCATGTGATGATATTATGACCACTTTTTGCAATGGAAACATTCTAAAAATATTTTATTAATTCATAAATCAAAAAAATGGTATTTATCTATCAATTATACATATAATTAATATGTTATCTTATTTTATTATATTTAATGTTAACTTACACTTTTTAATATCATATTCACTCAAGGTTATGTGTATATAAAGATAAAAATAGTAATTAAACATAATAGTTCGTAGCACATCATACAATATAAACAAAATAATTGCTTTTTATCTCGATTTCTATAATTTTAGTTCGACGTTTTGTTTTTTTTTTTTAAATAAGGTTTCTATACATTTTAAATTTATAAAAAAACACGAAATCATCATCGGGGTTTTTAAAATTATTATCTAACTTCTTATTAGTATATTATCAAAACGACCAATGATTGTATCAGTTAGGAAATAATTAGATCTTTAAGATGTATAATTCAGTTAATCAAATTGACTGTACGATTTCTCAAAAAAAGAAAGTATATACATATATTTATAAAGTTAAAGCACTATACTTTACTTTTCGGCGCACAAAAGTAATTTAAGGATAGAAGTTGGCCAAAAAGTCATTGATATTTTTTTTGTTTTACAAAAAAGGTCGGTGAAGTGTCAAAATTTTCTGGATTTTTGTCTCTAAAATTAAATAGAGATTTATTTTTTCACCGGCAAGTTTAACGAACGCCAAAAAAATTAATTTGTAGATCATTTATTGTACATTGTATTGCTCTGCATAAGGATAAGAATAAAAAGTGTTGATCAAAATTTTCATTTGTCAACGAATAGAAGTTCAAACAACGGCAAATAACACTGCATTCAAAAGTTTCACGACGTACTTTGAAGAGCTTGTAGATCTCAAAAAATGTATGCTTCTTTATTATTCCCTTCCGTTTTTACTTTCTGTTATTTTAAATTCATCCAACAGAATTTTGAGTAATTTTCCACGGATATTTTAGATAGAAAATTAAACAAGATTTACGCCGCCGAATATACTCTCTAAAAAGGTGCGTACTTGCGTGGGTGGTACATAATGTGAAAACGTAGAAGGTGGTGATGGGTACAACGTAGGGAATGTAGTCATCTCACGTTAGTATATAGGTACAGTTGCCTGCGTGGTTGTAATTTAATTTATTTCAATACCAAATGGAAGCTCTCACAATTTCTTTATGCCGAGCCGCCCAATTTTGAGCTGAAAAGTCACGCCTCGTGAAAATATTTCCCAATCACTACGAGATGAATAATAATGTAATGAATAATAAAATTAAGCTTTAAATACGTCAATTACTTAGATTTATGTTGCCCTATAAATCAAAAGGGCCGGAGGCGTTTCGCTCCCATATTTTAATACAGAGAGCACAGACACGTTTCGCTGTAAAGCCTCGTTGAGTTTTTGTATCGTCCGTCTGGAGGAAAGTCGAAATGACGTATCGTTAGAAAAGTTACTTGAATATATCCAGTAAATAATTACATTACGAAAATGCATATATTAACAGTAGTTTTATTCAAGCAGAAGAGGATTTGATTCAATTTTATTCATTCCAACACTAAGGAGTGTGTATGGAAGAAGGGTTAGAGTAGGGAATCCCAATCTCACTGTGGTCACCAGGGCATTTGATATTGTATTCGGTATTTTGGTATCAGGTACTTGGGGCTTCACATAACGGGAAATGGAAATCCGCGTATAGAGCTCGTGATCCGATTAGCTGGAGCAACCTTCAACTCAATGTAGAAAGTCTGAGACTTATACTCGTTCGAAACCAAGTGCCACCTATGCAACGCATGCATTATGGCGGTGATGTTATACGGTTGCAAGTCATGGCACCTCACTAAATCACAAAGTAACCGTATACTGTCTTTCGAAAACAGATGCTTGTGGCGAATATTAGGGGAAAGGTGGTTTGATTTTGTCAGAAACACGGAGGTAAGACAGCGGATGGACCAGCCACTTATTAAGTCTAAAATAAAAAAGCAACAATGAACCTGGCTTGGAAATGTGTTTCCCAAGGAGAGTTTTAGTCCTGTCTATCTCTTATACAAACCGGATGGATTCCGTCACCCTAAAATGCTGCTGATGACCATACATAGGATGTATGTACTTGAATGTGCTACAGAACGCTGGGATTACCTGGAAGGAAGCAATAACAGCGAATCTTGAAGGAACCGTGTGATGGCAATATGTTCGAAGTATGGGTTTAAAAAAATCGGTATTAGAATATTATATTAACTGTTTGCCTAGAAAGCATTGAATTTAGGATGGCTTTATCTACTAGCGGACTTATTCGCACAAAGGTCCGATTGACATATATGTCAGCATTGTTCAACATTATGAAACATTGAAGCTGATTTATACATTTAGTATGTTGATCCCAATTAGCCGCTGCCGTTTGATATTTTTGATTCCTTTTTGTAACACTGGTATTTACATATTAGTCCGGTATTGCAATCCCTAGCTGTCACATCCCTAATTGAAACTGTAATTTCATTACCTGTGCCGCGACTTATTTAACGATTTCCAAATACAATGAATCAATCAAAACAGAATAAAAACACATTACACTCTTGCATCTCTCGTGTACAATTTATCTAAGCAAATGAGATTTAACGACAATTTCATGACCAATAAAATACCACAGAAAGTAATGAAGTTTTTGAACCCAATAAAAATATGTGTTAATCCGTTTTTATTTCATTGCACTTCATAAAAAAATAATGCATTGACGATACACCTGCCTGTAAAGCATTTAATATTTTTATTGATTGGAGTTATCCGAAACATTCTTGTATTTTATTGCGCGACCAATGAATTAAAAGCTAAAAACATACATTAATTATCTCTCTAAATTGTTTTTAGAGTATTTTGTTTCAATACCAGTGACGCCAGGTTATTTTTAAATATACTTGGATTTGGTGAGTATTTTTTTTTTCATTTTCAGTATAAAATTTTATTGATACTACCTGTTGTGTAATTAGTTGCCACACGTGTTTCGATTGTTTGAGAAACATTTTTTAGACTTATATTTAGATCACTATTAAGGTAATAGAATGAAATAACAAAGTATTTTGTTCTACAAAATATTTATCAGGTAGTTGGTAGCTATTTCGGCTTTACGCCATCGTCAGAACTAATTCCATCAATACACTATTAAAGTGTTAACTGTCAATTTTTGGTGAAAAGGCACTGTATTGTATTTTAAAAATAAAACAAAATTTGTTTTCACAACTTGCATATTCTTATAATGATCATAACCGGTTTTGCTTATCACAATTAATGTCCGTGATCATTATAAAAATGTGGAAGTAGTACAAAACAAATTGTGTTTAATTTAATATATATTTAATATAATTTTTATTTACTTATATACTTATACTGAATGGAAAAATAGTATTTACGTAAACTTTATTGTAAACCGATTTACTGTTTTTTTTATTCATGCTGTTGTGAGTTCGAAGTGCGTCTTCATGTGTGATTGAAACGTTGCAAAATTATAAATGTATAAATAAACTGCTTAAATTATATTTAAAAACATGCGATTGTCCTTTCATGGTCCTTTATCTAAAATTACTTATTATCATAGACTTCTTTTAAATACTGTTGCTTACGTATTATCGTTTTTTTAAGATCAGTTAAACATTGATCGATTGCCTGTATAGAATACAGACCATGTTAATTAGAGGAAACGCAAATAAAATGTTTGTGATATTGTTGGCAAACATGAATTATTCTTAAGATGAAATATTATACCAAAAAAAAATGTTCTCTCTACTACATACAGTAAAACTGTTTAATTTGATAAGAATAAGTCGTCTTAAATACAATCACTATTTAAGGAATCAGCATAAATCATTTAGTTATTAAACCAGGACAGTACAATTCGTAGTTAACTTCAGGACTATTACAAAAAAGAACGTTTTCTATAATATAGCTGCTAAGTTTATTTGAATATGAAATAATTACTGACCTATTTTTGAAGAGCTTGTTAAAATCGGAATTAATAAATTTAATTGTTAACTTTACTACACTTTTTATAAATTACAGTACGAACAACGCAATACGTTTATTAATAACCATGTAAAGATGAATTTTAAACGACATTATAAAATTTAATAACTGACAGAAGGAAATATATATTAAGCCCTTTAAGATCCGAACATCTTCTGAAGTCAAAAACAGAAGCGTTGGCGCTACCCCAGGCGACCATAATTCCACATGTCACTAAGATGTTTTAAAGTTGAACAAAGATAATATTGTATCCGGACGAACGAAATATGTCTTGAAATGAAAGCTTTTGTAATTTTATTTATATTTCCTGTTAATTCTTATTATAATTTAAGAATACAATATCTTAAACATAAAATAGGCATATAAAAAAACAGTACAGTAAATAACGTTCACTTTTTGCAAATAGTAATATAATATAATAATGTTTAAATAAAAAAAAACATTTTTTTTATAAAAAAAAGATTAATACAATCAGTATAATATCGTCGGTATAGTGGCAGAAGGCGATAAGTCAAAAAAACCTTCTTCTGAAATAATTGATTTTCAGGTAGATCATGAAATTTAAACCTTTCTATTTAACTAACCTTAAACATTATTTATTAAACTATTCACTTAATGAGATTTGCTTACCTTTAAGAATTCGATTTTTATTATTAGTAATTCTTTTTTATAGTAATGCTAATTATAATTTTTGCCTCTAGCAACTCTGAACGAAATTGACTTAATTCATATTGATTTTTTCAAATTACGTAACAAATACA
Organism: Himalopsyche phryganea; assembly: GCA_022494535.1. Classification (NCBI taxonomy): domain Eukaryota; kingdom Metazoa; phylum Arthropoda; class Insecta; order Trichoptera; family Rhyacophilidae; genus Himalopsyche; species Himalopsyche phryganea. Next base: position 1,254,234 of record JAGVSL010000137.1, on the reverse strand, counting down.
CAAAATTGTTTTGTTCAGATGATAGGGCGTCCTTAAATCTGCATTCATAACTCAAAACAGCTGATTTTCAACGTATCGTATTCTGTCACTATAGTGACGACATAAAACGTACATTACTTCATTCCCTAGAGCAGTGGTTTCCAAGCATGATGTAACTTTGTTCCATATTTAGAAAATAAATAATTTTATGGGGATGTCGCAAAGCAATAAAATTTTCGCCCCTAATTTGGGAATCACTGCCTTAGGGTATTCAACATTGTAACCACTACCATCCACGACGGTATCACATTCTCCTTACAGATTACATACCGAAGCTTAACAAGGATAATCGTGTTTGAATGTTTCATCAGCTATGTCTGAGAACGATTCCTCAAGACTTGCTTGCAAGCTCATCAGTGTGCAGACAATATTAAACGATCTGAATACTGGTAAGGATTCTATACGTTGAGATTTATTCGATATCCAAAGTAGACCGTGTTTTTATTTAATACAGATTACAAATTAGTCTCTTATGGCGATAGTCGTATCGTCTATCTATTGAATCTGGCCTGAGAATATGATATCTCCCGCACGTATGTAGTTATATCAGGAAATTCCTAAAGAATGTAATCAACTTCCTCAATTGTATTTCCATTTACAATAAAAATAATTTCTGTACTGAATCTAATAGTTTATGAATATTGCACGCAATACTACTGCAATGTTATGTCCAATCAGACACCGCTTAACATGTAACTAGGTGAGACGTTTTCATCTCTCGTCGAGACTCGAACCCAAGACCTCGGGGTATTTTCCGCACGGCCACGTCTCGTCGTAACAAGATTACACTTTAATGATATAATCAATTTTAATAAATGGCAATACTTACCCCGTAATTTGACGACGTGAGAGCCATGCTTATTTATAATAATTAAGATAATTACAGTAATAAAACAACTGGTTTAAAAAATATAGAGAAATCGACCGCCTTTACACTAATAGATAAGATAATAAATCAAACACTAATCTATATTTTTATTTATTGCACTCTTAAAATTTTCAGTTCCTGTAAATAACCCACACGGTTTGAAACATAGATTGTCCAAAGTGGAAAATTTGAAAATATTCCGTTTAAGAACACGAGCACCCATCTGTCATGATTTAAGCATGTTATCAATACCCAAAAAATTACAACTAGTCCTTAAAATTATTGTTTATCTATTTTTATACCTAGCGTTTCCTGATAAAGTGAATTTTGAGCGATTTAATTATAAACAGACATCGCGAAAATACTCTCATAAATTTATATATTTTAAAAATCTTTATTTTCTGATTATGTAGCAGACATGATTCGTTGGCGCCTGAGATAAGAGATATAGCCTAGCGATCAGGTAGTTCTGGGTTAAAGTCCCGGTAAGATCAATATCAAATTTAGATTTCTTCAATTCAAATTTGAGACCTTAGGCTTGGCTGTTTGTGATATGTCTGATCAAGTTGATCTCAAGTGACTTATTCAGATTTAATTTAAATTTTAAAATATTTGACACCTTGGCTGTCAGCCGTAATGGAAGACTTTTTTTTTATTTAATATTTATTAAATAATGTTAAAATTATAACGGAGTTATTTTCAAATTTATTTTAATGCAACTTCTATAATAGTAAATACAAAAGTGTGTAATTATGTCTTAATTAAGATATTTCTCTAAGAAACCAACCACATGTCTCGCTTTTACTTTAGTTATATCTAAATTATTTAATCCCTAATAATAACATTAAATACAAAAATAATTCGATAAGACTATGGCGCGATAACAAAATAAAATATTTTTTTTAATGCACATAATACGATTATAAAATTTGATATAAATTGGCGTGGCGTCTAGTTCTTATCTGCAATAAAATCTACTGACCGTGCAAATATCTACCTATAAAACAAATAAAATGTACTGCACTTTATATACACACTTCAATATGATAATATTAAGTACACTGAAACAAGTTACAAAACATCAAACTATCTTCCCAGTGACAATCAAATTTTCAATTGAAGTCAAACAAACATTCATAAAAAGTAAGAGAATTTCATATTGATATTTTCATACAAAATCCATCTAGTAGGCGATCGTTTTTCATTACAATATTTGTCTTGATTTATCTCTCTATTTGTTACGCAGCACACATGCACACAGACAAACACTGCGATAGCAGCGAGAGAGTGTGTGTATAAGCGATAGTTTTGAGTGATATTTAACGCACACACACGCACACACTCTATCTGTTTGTAAAATCATTTGCATCATCAAGCGTATTGCATACTGAATGCGTACTATGGATTATAATATACGGAACTACTTGTCACAATCAACTATTCGGATATCGAATGGTAAACTTTTGATTTTGAAGATGAAATACCTTACATCTTATAACAATTTACGACTAGGTCTTCTCCTACTTCTGTCAACTGCCAGATAGAGACAACACAATGGCACATTGTAGTACCGTTCCATTGTATTACAATATTTTTAATTTGCAGCCGCGTTGGATTACTCCAACGGTATATCTTCAATTACTGAAAATACGGCAGTTTTACAAGGTTTATTTAGCTTCGATTAATTCATCAAACTCATATATTATGATAAGATACTGAAAGCACCCGAGTTGGGTGAAGACAAAAAACCACTTCCTTTGGGTATTTATTGTTGTTCTTGAAATCTGAAAAAATTGTAGTGTGATACTTCGTCGATTTCGTAAAATAGTTTATTTAAAATTATTACAAATATCATATAATTTAAAAAGGGCCGAATCGGATATTGAATAGTCGAATATTTAAGCTGGAATCCCTAGTTGGCATGTAAGTAGGCGCTGGGTTAAATTGTTGTACCACATTTGAATACATACATTATCATCATCGTCATTATAACCCAGGTTTGGTCTTACGTTTCTTTATGAGATTCTTCATACACTCTTAAATCTCGTATTCACTTGGAAACAAAATACCCCGCAGCACGACTTGCAGTATAGAGTCTACGTGACGCTGCAGCTTTCGACACTGTCCCACAATGTTGCACGCGGCATAGTGCGGGATTTCTAGGTGATGCGAGAAATGCTGCTTGTGCTCGCTCGCAAGGCGAGCACAAAAAGCAACATTTCAAATGTTAGCGAGTTTATGCGTGTGATTTCAATTATAAGTGTATTTATTATTGAAAATTACAAATCAATTAACTATGACGGCACTATGTAAATATGCCTTTACTGAGTGATATTTTTTTCATTTTTATACACCACTCCACTTTTTTGAGGTTAAAGGCGTTCATAATATTGTCGTGAAGTGCTTAGTCTTAAAAATCGTTACCATATATGTTTTTCAATTATAAATGATTCAAATTCATAGGAATATGTAATTTTTATGATTTCATAGGCATAACATAAATTTTATGTTCTACAAAAATACATTCATAACTCATTTTGTCTAGAAATTGGTCAGCATAATGTCTTCGGGCAACAGTTTGACATGAGCTATGGTGTGTACAGGTAAATCGTTACGCGGTATTGTTTCCGCAGCATCGACGAAAATGCTCCGCCGTTTGTCCTGCGGCATGTTACTCATTTTGTTCCCTAGTGTAATCGACCCTTTATTTTTGACTCGACTCTGCCAGTTTATCGTTACAACTCTTCTGGCGTAAGTACTATAATACATGCCTACACGCTGTAAAGTATATACGTGAAATCTGTCACAAAAATGACAACAATTATTTGCGTGATCGCGGCTATTCATCTCTTTAATGGTTTAATTATTGGAAATGTTATTTTTACAGGATCCATACGGTCAGTGATACTGGCCATTTGGAATTGAATCCTCGATTGCAAATTGTGATGAAATCGTAATTTACAATTTCACGTCTAAGTTTAATCTTCAGTTGGAATAGGGTATTAGTGACATCATCCAATTACTGAAGTTCCGGCCAACAGATAAATACTTAATGTAGTATATTAGTTTATGATATATGATTGGTTATCTCTTCATCTGTATGTTCGTATCTTTTGGAATTTATATACAATTTAAATTGATATCATGTGTTCAATGACGTATACAAGAATGAGTAGCAAAAATAGCTTACTTACTTTTATAAGTCACAAACTTATGATGTTTACAAGCTGATTAAAAATATTATTTATTGTCTCGAGTTCGTCTTGTGATTTTTTTAAATATTGCACCATTGTATTTTTGGGGAATTATATTTTTTTGCTTAACTTCCGGAAAGTTTGTCGACTTTATCAGTTTTTAAAAAATGTATTCATATATCATAACAGGAAAGTGAAAACGTAAGGAAAATAGATTATATTTTGCAAGATGTATAGAAAATTTTAGTCATGTTTTATTCAAACCAGGGGTCTCCAAACTACGACACGCTAGCACCACCAATCCGGCCAAGTAATTCAAAACTACAGTATGCTGGTATGATGAGCGGTCTTGGCCCTTAGGAAGTTTGGAGGGCCCTGATTTAAATAAATTCCGTTAATTTAAGAAAAAATATTTTTTTTTGCTAAATTTAAGATTAAACATAATTAACCAACACTTCCTTTTTTCCTTTGTCGTTTTTGGTATTTCATGATAATAATTTCTCATATTTATATTATATGATAGTAGAACTTATAACTAATAAAAAATCCTTATCATAAAATTTATAATAATTACTGATGAAGGAACCTCGAATATCCATTCAGATAAAATTACTGTTTTTGTACTCTCTTATTTACTTATCTTGTTTACAAAATGAAAATAAATCAATATATCGCAAATCTCAGATTTAGCACAAATCTAAAATTTACGATTTCGATCCAGCAGGAAATAAAATTAATATAGTATTTTGAAATTATTTTGATAACAAACACGTGACGTTGCTTTCAAATTCACGTGTAACTAGATAATACAAAAAGGGTTTAGGAAAGACAAAATGTATTTCAAAACACAAATAATGTAATGTTAACTCCTGAAAAATCATACAAATTTTAAAACTGCTAACCTAATTCGATAAACGAATCCAAATATTTAATTAGTGATAATTATAATGTTATTTACTTTAGGGAAATATAACTTTATTAATCAATGTATTATTATTTCATTCGTATGTAAGGTTAAGATTAGGTTGAGTTTTTACCACTCAAATGATTGTTATCTATTAAACCGGTACATCTAGACTTGACATAGCAGTGCTGATTAAATTTATCATTTATTTTAATAACTGATCTCCTCTTTTAAAAGAGATATGGTAATTATCATTTTAAAAAATATTTCATTCTTCTGTGGATTAACGAGAAGGTTTTTGGAAGCGTAAAAACACCGACAAAGTAAGCTAAAAACAGGCCGCCACTAATATTTTACAAAAGTATTGACATGTTCTGGGAACCAGAAGAATATTTCTAAAGTTTTAATTTAATATTTTAACCATGTCTAAATGATAACAAAAAGGGGTCTCATTTCTCACACATCGTTCGTATTCTTTCCATTCTGAGATTTTGAGACAATTTTAATTAAATTATTTTATCACACATACCACTATGCATATTTATACACTAGGTAAGAATTAATAAAATATAAAATCATTGAAATGTTTAATAAACAAGTCGCAAAAGTGTCTGGGCTACTCTTGATAAATTAACTAGCAAAACTCAAAGCATTTATCTCCCAAAATACCGCAGATATTTATATTTATTTTTTTATGATCTTAAAAAAGGCTCGCAAAAACGAAACTCCAACGAATAATTGTTTACAACGCAAATATAAATTCTTTATATACTACTTATACAGAAAAATACAATAAAATAGCTTCCGTAGTCCTTTAGTAATCTAGCATAACCTAGCAGTAAGCAATGAAACAATCTGTTCAAACACTGGCTTGGTAAATAAATTTCAATTATTGTTTATTAAATCAATTATAATATTTGAAATCTTGAGAAAGGGTTTTCGTTATGAAATCGCTCGTCGAGTTAATCTAAATTAATTTTAACATATTTTACTCATTGACAAATAGCTGTTACATAAAATGATAAAGTTTCACTTAATTATCAATAGCAAATTTTATTTCTTAGCACAACACAACAGCGATTCAAATTACCTTAATTTTATTGTAGTATGGTAATATAGATAATAGATATGTTTAAATTACATTCGATAAACGCGAGGAGTGAAGACATAACCAATACATATTCTCAAGATTTAAAATAATCTTACATTTCAAATACACAATTTGTATGTTGCATTTGAATTTCAGACTGTCAACAAAGTTTGTTTAAATTTGGATTATTGAAATTTTGTACACTTCCATGTATTTTGTCACTAACGACCCGTGTTTCGCCTTTCGGCATCCTCAGGCACTCGAGCGCACGAAAGGACTCGAACTGACCGTGCGCTCGAGTGCCTGAGGATGCGAAACCCGGGTCGTTAGTGACAAAATACATGGAAGGGTACAAAATCTCAACAATCCAAATTTGATATTGAAATTCCATCAAGCACCCTCAGTCGATGTCTTAAAATAGGTATAGTTTGTTAAAATCAACAAAAAATCGAGTTATTATTAATCAGTTGTAGTGTTTTTTAAATGTTCAAAGTTAGTATTTTTAACCATATCCGCTCCCTATTCGGAATATATGGCCATCACGCGGTTCCTCCGATCTTCTCTGTCCTCCGCCAGTCTCTTTGCTTCCTCCCATTTCATCCGAGCGTTCCGTAGCTCCGCCGAATACATCATATGCATGGTCATCAGCGACCTTCCAGGGTGACGGATTTCATCTGGTTGGTAGAAGAGATTCAGGTAGAATTCTGGCTCCCGTGGGGCATCCGCAGCACGTGTCCAAACAAGGTCCATCTGGTTTCTAGACATAATTTCAGGAGAGTTATATACTACTGGGTATACTTACTAACTACACAGCTTATTCCATTCAACATATAGATTCAATTATTTATTTAAAAATGCGGATCTGTCGAGCACAAATATCTGCATAAATATCATGATGCCAGGGCTAGTCGTCTTTTTTCAACAGACAGATACGGGATATTGTGTTTCTATATATAATTAAATACGAGTCATAAAGTTTATTATATTGCCTAAATTTCGAAATAATTTGACACAGGAATCCATTTATTCGGTTGTAATATCCTGGTTAAAGATACAATCATTAAAATATGTTAAGTATATTATGCTGCCACTATTAAAAAACTATAAAAGTCATTCAAAGTATAAATTAGTGTTAAACATTAGACACAATAGAAATGCTGTAAATGCAATCTCTTTTTTACCACGCAATAATAATAAATCGATGTTTATTCGATAGTTTGATTGCATGCGCTTTGACATGCAAATGTATATTTTGAGGAAATTATGTAAACTCTTTTTATTACAGAATTCAATTCGCCACACGACATACGCGCCGTGTTCATACATTATTAATTTAAAAAAAGAGAAATAAATAATGTCACTCGTGTTTTAAATGTGTATTAATTTAATATGTGATTTTTTCGATATAATAAAACATTTTAATCTTCGGGATATATTACTGTTGAACACTTCAATCATCGACTGACACTTCTTGGTGGAAAGGAAAAATATGACTCATACTTGAGATATTATTGATGTATTACGTTTGTTTTTCAGGTGGTGATCTGTGGTGCTGTACCCTCAATGGTGCGGTCAGTACGTCTCTACAGCCAGTGCTCCGAAGGACATGTCAGGGTATATCCCAACGGCACTGTCTTGGCGAGAGGGACAGAAAACAGAGAAGAATACCGTAAGTAGAAAATAAACTCACATATTTAACATGATATCGAGGTGTGGATTCGGGACCACGAACAAAAAAACATTTCTATGTACACTTGGGCCTCGTATAACACGGTTTTTATATAACACGGTTGATGAAATGTGACATACTTTTGTACAACACGTTTTATATAATACAGTTTCAGCTTTTTTTTATTAAAAATGATCCTATAATGAAAAGAAGTTTGAAGTTCAAAAAGGAGTTACAACAGATCTTCGCCCCTTATCACGAAATACATAAAGATTTATACGCTAAAAACAAACAATCGCTTATTACAGAATTTTTAAAGTCTGAATACAAAAATACTCCAGATTCCTCCAAAAATAAAAACTCACAACCGATCTCGAAAAAGAGTCAAATATATAGAATTTTAAGTGATAGGGATGATGAATGAATTATTTATTGTGTTATTTAAAAAAAAAATTCAATAAATACGTAAATGTATACATTTTTGATTGTTTATTAAAAAAATAAGGGTTTATTAACAAACTTTGATATTTTTTTGTAACGCTTACCCCTTATTTTGTATGGACTTCAAACCTCGTTTTTGTGGAAACATGTTATGACAGTGTTATACAAAGCTCAAGTGTATTTTCAAAATCCTTTCCATTGACACAGTGAGTAATTTTAGTTTTGTTGACAAGTTTTATTTTGCAACACCGTCAAGTACGTCAGTTGAAATATGTTAATATTCTTAATTATATCAACAAATTTAAGATTTATTATAAGGGTGGACAAATTTGAGTGCACAGAGAGTGACCAGAAAGGGCATCATAATAAAATTAATATGAAAAATTGACTATTTTATTATTTACCCTGTGCTGTAAGCATTTGCGCTCGTAATGTAGAGAGATCACGGTTATAGTCTCATAATAAAAAATATTCATATCTCAGGTATTGATTTTAATGGTGCTGAAACTGCATTATCACTGTGAGTGACTATGTTTTCTGCCCAAGTATTCTGTTGAAAGGAACTAAGGGACTACTTCTGTAAAGTTTATTCTTGATATTGACGCGAAGTCACCTGTCAAGCGTCACATTACTGACTCGTTTCACAATAGCCTACAAAAGCAGAGGTCATTGGCCAGCAGCTGTTATAATAAATAAATCACACTGATAGGAAGATAAGTAAATATTGAGTAATCTGTTCGTTCACACGTTTACACCATCGGTAAAAATGAGACGAGTCACCTATATTGACGGTCATACACGGCTCTATCACAGAAGATAGTTATATGATTTTCCAGCTAAATCTACATATGCTCTCAGTTTCCAGTCTAATTTATTTTTTAGATGAGTCCAAGTGTGGGGATGTCTTTATTTCCCTTTCTAGTATTAATTTTAGTGCTGATTATCTAATGTAGCTAGTACGTCGGAACTGTGTATCCATTGTTGACACCGCGCGCGCTTACGCCATGAGAAAATTTCATATCTACATGTGATATGTGATAATAATAAAGCGTCTACAGAACGGTTTGGGATATTATATATAAGATTCTGTTACTGAAAGCTAGGCATGACGTAAATTATTAGTGAAAGCAAAGACTCCTTGCGAATACTGACTGATTATTCAATACACATTTTTGTTTTTCAATTATTATCAGGATTTTATCGTAATGTAATTACATACCTGGAGAAGTTACGTTGCCTTGTCTAGATCTTAACTTACTATCTAGAATGACTCGACGTTGAGCATTTATAGAATATCTTCTGAATGCTGTTAACATAACCTTCCCTTTGGATTAAGAATTTTTTTGAAGCATTGGTTAGCTTTTCCTGTTTATGGTCGACTACCACAGTAGAAGAAATTCCAGAAAGAACATGGCGTAACTTGACATCGCTTTGGTGCTTTTTAATGATTTACTTATCTGTAAACCATCTTTAATGTGACCAAATTAGATATAAGATTTTTCAAATATAATTAACGCACATTGCAAGTTGCAGTGTATTAATATCTAAATGCGACCTAAATCATTATGGTATAAATTCACTTTCTAAAAAACGAAAACATAAATTATGTTAAGTAAATAACAATTCATAAAACACTGTTTATTCGTCATAAATATGAGATTAATTATTGATGCACAAATCGTAATCAATACGTCATTATTAATTTAATAATACATTATTGTGGATTTTCTATTATAATGCATTCTTGTAAAATAATATTGAATTTACTATCGCAGACTGTTATCGGTAATTTGCATGAAGGGGGGGAATACCGATTCGAGGTAATGTAACTCGAATCGACTTTCCATTGTTTCAGGGAAGTCGTCATAAAAAGTCGATTAAGTACAGCGTGTAGGTACCACGTCTATAGGGATTTATGCTTGTACATTTCATTTATAAATTATTTTATTATTCCTTTGCTTAGTGTGGCGGATTGATATCCAGCCGCATGCTTGATTTTATTGAAAGGTCTTTAGTTAAATAGTGAACAAACGCAATTTTCTAACCACCTTGTGCAACGGATTCGCACTCCATTTACAGAGTGTATTCTGCAAACAGATTTAATCTTGATTCAAATTTTCTTAATAAAATTCCACAAGATTCCACTAAAGTGTGGTGCAGTGTGCAGTGGTCAACGTCCTTGGTACGGACAGTTAGTTTATAGATTTCTGTTCGTAAATACGTGGCGTACCGAGAGCGATTAGCTAACCACTAGTCCTGTCCAAGCTCTATCATTCTACCCCTAATCTCTTTGAAAAATAGATGTCTCGTAGAAAAACTTATGTTGAGATACCTCCATTAGAAGTGCATATGCTCCACATCGGGAGTGGACATGATTTTGAAAAAGTATGCAGAAAGAATAATATGATGGAAGAACTTCTATTAATTGAAATCTATACGACGCCGTGATTTCTTTTGTATGCCACGTAATTTGAGCTTATGATTTAAAAAAAAATAAACTTCAATTTTTACGCGATGTATTGTCAAGTTATTTGATATTTTAATATTTAAATCATCATCAGCCGTTATGATAGATGAGTATCTCCCCAATATTCTTTCACAATTATCTACTTAACTAACTGCGTTTGTTCTTTAATGTTCATTCAAATTTTGAACCAAAATATATATAATTTAAATATTTGTTCCAACGAAAACAATGACAAACGATACAGCGCATGCGCGGATTGTTTCATAATTTTGATACATCTATCGTAAATTACAAATTGATAGCAACCCTACAATTAACAAGTACCGAATGATTTGTTTTTACGTATAAATACATATATTTCATTAACAACAGCTTATTTACTTTTTAGTAATAAACAAAGGATTATATGTAGCAATTTAGGGCTTAAAAAGATATTATCATTATTATTATCTTGGCGTATGTGTTGACAGTCCAAAAAAAACTAAAACTTTGCCCCAGCTCGACGCGTAATTATTTCGTTAATATCCAATCAAATTTATCAATAACTTGAATGTGTCAAAATACTAAACTACACAATATATTAACATTAAACGACTCTTTAACAAACAGATTGGTCAAATATTTGTCGAATCGGTTTGTTATTTCGTGAAACGGTTAATTATTATTATAAGCCTTAATATGCATTTCTGCAGTTCGCGGTCAGCTCGACCGCAGTTTAACCGCCTATGAAGGTTTGTTCTCTCCATCTTTGAACAACTGTGTAATTGACGCCAGTTATGTGTGTTATACAAACCTAACCTCTTGCGGTACTGATTTAACAAACTATCGATCAATTCAATCTGATGAATCGAGTCCCTGGATTGGATAAATATTTTTTTACGATAATTTAGCTTCTGCAACACGATTTGCCCACCAACCTCACTGTCACATTTCGTCACTAAACAAATACTCTCATATTCTATGGAGAACAGCGGGTTTTTGAAGTACAATGATTAATAATAGGGAAAATTAGTATTATAACATTTATTTTAAAAATGTATTGTTTGAATACGTGAGATTGCATGATATCGTCTATCTCTTCTAAACAGTATATGAGTACCTGGGTATCAAAATCGGACGAACGCCACATCCTACAAAAGTCATGTTTTTATTGTTTGTGGTAATGCAAACTCCAGAATCCAACGTTTTCATAAAGATTTTTGAGTTTCAAGTTCGTACATAGTCTCAAAAGCGGACAGTAAACATCCATTTTCGCGAAATCAGTTGACATAAGTCCACTGATTTCGATCCACACATTGACACATCGCCCACGCATTGACCAATCACAGAGCTAGAATTTTCTTTTAAGTGTCATGGTTGCCGGGCTGATGAAGTGTGGAATACATATAAAATGAAAAATCACCTCTGCTGTACATTTTCATAAATGGCTTATGTCCGTCTTTGATACCAATATACTCATATAGATAAGCTAAAATAATTGAATAGCTATCATCTACCTAATAAAAGTTTGTTAAACTAAATAATTTGATAATGTATCCTATTATAATTGAGTTCTACCAAATCAGTGCCAATTCAATCAATGATAAAATGATTAATCATTACAATATATCATATTTATCTTGATTTGTCAATCTGTCTGTCTGAAACGCACAACAAAACACTGCGCTTGCGTACGATGCACTGACAGCCAAAGAGTGTGAGCGAATGTTTTCAGGTGGCAACGACTACTGTTGTACAATATAACTTATTTCAATATATTGCAACAACGTTTAGTTGCAAGCAAATTTCTTTCTTTTACTTTTCTATTCATAATAATATTTCTAATTACATTTTCCGTAGTGAATTATCCAAAAAATATTCCTAACGAACTCATTTTAGATAAATAATATAAATGTCATAGGGTCGTTTCGCCAGTGCCCGGCCAGTTAAGCGACAGGTGTACTTTCAAAGGGGATTTTGAGTCAATGAATGATAAATACATATTTTTTCGTTGTTATTCCATTTAACAGAGGTTAAGCAATGCATATTGCTTTTTTGCATAATTTAATATTGTACCAAGCATAAAATAATAGAAGTTTACAAAAAAATGCCAATTGTCCCAGTGATCTACCCCCAAAATCGAATGGTCGGCCTTTCGTTTCCCAGTGTTCGGCCATCACTATGAAACTTCATGAATATCGCGAAATAGTCTACTGATAGTAGACAGAACAATAAAAAACATAATTATGCAAAGCATGACAATATAAAGTATATTTTGTTAGCAATCCCCATACAACATGAATTTGTCGAAACTTGCAAAGTAAAAATATGCTTTTTTTTAATTGCGTATTGTATCATATAAGTCAGTATAGTGCAGATATACATTGGCAAGTGGCAAGACTACCCACACGAATTTAAAAAAATCTGTTTTTTTAGATATATCCACTATTATTTAAGTTTTAAGCTCTAAAGGCCGACTACTGGCGACGGTTGACTTTAGGAACAAGCACCCTATACGCAGATTCGCTAATATCCCGTCGAGAAGTTGTATTTTACCGATAGCATTTTTTACACATAGTTAAATATTTACAATCATTTGAAGATGTAAATATGAACGAATGGGTTAAAATATTATACACTCATAGATGGCATTGTATGTGAGATCGTTCATTGTTTTGTGGTAATACGAGATGCACTTCAATATGTTTATACATACGATTGAGGTGTAACAGTTGAAGGAATAATAACTCTTGAACTTAGTGTTTCACTTGTGAAAAAATACGTAATAATCTTTTGTAAGATATGATTGAGGATGATGCATCTCAAATAAAAACAACAAGAATATCAATAAATTGGTATTAATTATTCACACCCAAAAAATACGGAAATGTAACCGTTTCTGAGGAATCTGAATTGTGCAATAACGTGATTTTTGGACGCCATTTTACAATATTGCGGATAGAGATTCAGTCAGTTCGATTGGTATTTAACGGTTTCATAAATAAATACTAAGGTGCAAGTATTTAATATTACAGGAGGTACACGTTACCCAAAGTAATCGGTATTCTTAATACCCCTTTATGCGAATCCTGTTAAAACTTCGAACAAAATTATGTATAAATAGGGAATAAATAATGGGTGAATGGAAAATGTGACGAGGAAGCTATGAAGTACAAGATCGTGTATGTGTGCAATTGAAAGTGACAGTTGATGACTGCGCTATTGAACATATTTTCTATTTTTTGTAACTTTGTAGCTGAGAGGACTCGAACAGCTCTACTTGTAGTATTTTGCAATGAAACATGTATTTTCAACACGTTTGATAGCAAAAAAATATTATCACTGATGTTTTCGTCTCACTCCATCGCGCAGTTACACGATGGTATCCCGAAATGGCTTTTTTCATTCATGGATTTTTCGACTCGGATGATCTTATACAAATAAATATCAACTGAATAATTTCAAGCTATTACCTAGACCAGGGTTTACCAAACTTTTTCTGCAATGGAACACTTCGCGAACACGGAAATTTAACGGAATACTTTTCTTAGGTTGGGCTACTACTAGTAAAAATTGGGTTTCTATTAGTAAAAATTAAAAAAAAAATGTTAATATTTAAACTAAAAACGTAAACATAATTTACTTAGTAATTATTTTTTAATGTAATATAAACGTAAAAATATGAATAAATAAAGCACTACATGGTTTTGAGTACTTGAATTGCATGTCTTCCTGATGCGTTGAAGTGTATAAAACCTTTCCAAATTGTCCCGGAACACCTATTCGGGTTTAGCGGAACATGGTTTGGGAAACCCTGATATAGACAAAATCTATTCTATGAATTTACCATTCCACTATTATAAACGAAACACACGTTTATCTTATACTTAGAATTACTGAAAATTGAACAATTAATATATTTTCAATGCAGGCAATAGTTAAATTGTCCAAACTGACCCAATTTTTGATTTATTTCAACAGATAATGCATTTCATAATACAGACATTATACGGTCGGTTTGCGATCCTTACCTTATTAAATCAATTTAAAGCAATTTTCATAAATCACATGTCAATACTTCCTTTTTAAAATCCGCTACATTTAAGCTATTGTACTTTTACCCTAAATTATAATAGGCATGCTCAAGCTGCGGCCCGTGCGATGTTAATATGACATTAGTTTATACAACTGGTTTACAAAATATTTTGCTTCATAGCGAATGTAAAATATGTCAGACATTTATTTTATTTCAAAATATTTTAAGATAAACACGTCGAACGTGTAATGAGATAAATCTGAAGATAAAAATATCACAAAACTCCTTTTAAAAGTTCTCAAATGTTACATTAATATTTTTTGTAACCTTGTCAACTACCATCGTGGAGCATAAATATGGACTTCAAATGAAGTTTGTTTCAATAGAAGTTTATCTACAAGAACTGCTTAGAATTCAGTTACTCAACCTCTCTTTAAAGCTAATGGGTGGAAGGGAATGTTAGGTATATATTATAATATATATTCATTATTGACCTTCAAGCTGGAACTTTCTGACTACTAAGTGAAAAATTTACCGCTATAAAAAGAATTTGACATATTGTGTATTTCAATATAAGCTTAGCAGCATATTTTCATATTATTTTTATTAAAAAAAGGTAATTCTTTTCTAATCAAAATAATTATATAGACAATTATTTTGAATTAACTTTATGCTCCGCACATTAAAAATATTCACTTAGAACTCAAAACAATTTAAATAGTATTTTCCATTATTTTATTAGTCCTCGATTCGCAAATAAGTATTTGTTTCTTTAAGTTTTACCACCAAGATAAAAAGTTAGGATATTCAAGAATTCAAAATATAACAGTATACTTATTGTATATGTCCGTATTTTTAAAAATTTAATTTGATGCAATTGACTTGTTGCTATTTTTTTAGTTTTAGAAATGCTCTTTTGATTGCGATGCTTACAAAGCCCTGTCACAGACATTTTGAGTCGTATTAATTTCGTGCGATAAATTATTACGCAGGTTAGACCTCAACGTGTGCCATCAGGCGCCTGCTATTAAAATACCCTCTCGTATTCTATAGAAAATGTAGAGAAACTTCTTTGAGAAAAAAAACATAATAGGGAGTATTCAATGGAGGATATAGACCACACAATATTCTTTTTATTTATGGTATAATTTGGGTAGACGTTAAATGGTTACCGGACAATTTAAAAGTATTAGTTATTGTTATTGTAAGGGAGGTCGAAGTATATACAAAATAAACCGCCACAAATATGTTGGTTGCTAGAATTAGGCAAATTATAACAACTACAAAAACTTGGATGGGCCAACTTTCTGTGGGGAAAAGAATTTGACATATAATATTAAAGGTCAGCACGGCCGCCTTGGTTGCATCTAGAGCAAATTACAAAGCATTGAAAGAGTCCACGGCTACCTTTGGGAAGCAAATGAATCTCAATTAATAATCTTTCTGCACACTAGAGTGCGTACAACCAAGTATTGAAAGTCTTTACCTCGGACATGTCAGGAAAAAATCTGAAATAGGAATAACAAGAATAGTGAGAAGACTCAGCAGATGGTCGTGGGTATAACACTGAGTACCTATTAAATATTACTTATACATCGCTGTAGGACTCGTTACACACACTCTTCCTCGTTTTAAAGCATACATGTCACCCAATCGCCAGTTAGAGCGCCTGTGAGTAAAGCCGTCTATTAACGCATTGACATAAATTATTTAGAAAAATATAATTAAAGAATTATATTTAATCTGCATAATACATAACATGTCGACAATTCCGAGCAAACAGTAAATGAAATCTTTAGTTCGTAGGATAAAGTTTTAAGCCTTGGTATGTTACGTTACATAGATAATTATAACATAGATGTAAAATAAAGATGGATATAAACCAATGTAACACAATCAAGTTAGGTATCAATAGACAGGGACAATTGCTTGCCTATAAATCTGCATTAATGTACTTACTGATAAAATAAATTGCTGTGTTTTCCAAACTGGTATAAATATGTCACTTACTGAGTTATTCCAGACAAGGAATTCATATACAAGTATCTCACTGTGCACCTACCTAGTTTCCGTCAATTTTGTTAGTTACAAACATCTGCCAGTACGGTTATAATAGCTCAGACCACTCTATAGACGTTTTATTACTTTCATATATCACATGTATGCATGAAATTTTCTTATAAGCGTTCTGAGTATAAAATAAAATAAAATGTTGTACAATGTACACACAGTTCTGACGTACTAGCTACTTTAGGCAATCAGTATTTCAATTTCAAAACCGTCATCTATGGCGGGTACAGTTACAATAGATCAGTGGTGCACAACCTATTTGAAAGAAGAGCCAGATTATCAATTTTCTAATTTTTCACGGCCCGCGGAGGGTGAAAGTGTTAAAGTAAAATAATGATAAATTATACTACACGAGATATGCATTTCATGTTGTGCATCACTGATATAGATGTACCACTTTAACTTGGCCGCTAGGAGGGTGCCACCGTCACGTTAGGAATGTTGCCATACTCAACCAGAACTGAAATTTGGATTATTGAGATTTTGTAGACTTCCATGTATTTTGTCACTAACGACCCGGGTTTCGCCTTTCGGCATCTTCAGGCATTCGAGCACACGAACGGACTCGAACTGGACGAACTGACTGAAATGACTCGAATTCGTGTGCTCGAATGCCTGAAGATGCCGAAAGGCAAAACCCGGGTCGTTAGAGACAAAATATACGGAAATGTACAAAATCTCAATAATCCAAATTTGATATTGAAATTCCATCAAGCACCCTCAGTCGATGTCTTAAATCAGAACTGAAATTTCAATAAATTTCAAAACTGATATTTTAGCGACGGTAATTAAAAGTAGACAAGATATTTATTTGGCATAAAATGGCAATTGAAGAAATTTATTCTTGACTAACAATTCTAGTGTCAAATTCAGCGGCGGCCAAGTAATACTATAGTATATAATATTTAAATAATGGAAAAGGGTGACTAGATGATATCAGAAATTGTGCGAGTGATCAATTGTACACATATAGTTGTCGACTGATAAGTTTTTTTAAAAACAATTCATCTGTAAACAGTCTCTAGTCAATTTAATTGGTAAACCAAAAAATATATTTTCACGGAATCTCCCACATTCTTATTCTTAACATTTAGCGATAAATCTTTAGACTTTGCCCGTGGCTTTTACACTAATACACATTATTAATTTTGATTTACGCAATTATACCGCTTGACAACTGATTTTGTAATTACTTCACACGACTTCGCAGATCGTTGGTAAATAAAAATTAAACTTTGAGCGTTGCGTATTTTTATGTAAGCTATATTATTTGCACTGCCAAAGTTGCTAGTAACGTGCTTAAGCAGATTTTTTTTAAATTCAATTTACCAAAGATACGTCAATATTTCGAGAGACATCGAAAATATTATACAATATTTTACTAAGGTTATATTTTGTTGAGTCATGTAGTTGAGCAACCGTTGATTCCGAAAGTAGATCACAGGGTTTGTATGGACAGATTCATAATTTTTCCTAATTCAATTCCCCCCTTCCAATACTATAAACAGGACATAGCGAGAGCGATACGCTAATCAATAATCATGTTCTGGTCGTATCCTTCTATCCACACTCTCTCAGAAAAAAAAATAATGAGTAGTAAACAGTGCTTGTAGAATAACGTCTGTTGAGGTGAGCTCCATATGCTGCACATGGCTACAAAAAAAAATAGGGGATATAAGTCGCTGAGTCGTAACACACGCTCCTGGCGATTTTTAAATAAAATAAGCTCGATATTTTACATATGTGCTCTATCGATAGATCTATAAATTTGTCCAGTTACAAGTCTAAAATTTCTTAAATTTCTAAAATTGAAAACTTTCAAACATAAAAATGTTATTTTTTACTCGATCTCGATCTTCTTGACAACGACAGTGTAAAATAATATTTTACTTTTCCTTATACATACACCGAAAGACACAAAATAACTTAAATTATACTTAAAACTGTCATACTGCGGACCGCCCATAACAGTTTTTCGTGATTTACTCAAAACTCTAAAAACCTTCGGGAGCGTGTTTAGCGACTCATTTAACTGGTTTGACATCTTAAATGCTATATAAAAAATATAATCACATCGGTCACAATTATTTCAAACATAAATTTGTTACATTTCTTGATCAATATCTGTTTCGAATATTTATATAGATCATGCATCCTCCATTGTCGTATTTTTATTTTGTTGTGTTAGTCCAAAGATGATAGTGTTAGAATCGAATAACAACACGGCTGGATCGACCCATCGTATTTGGACAGAAGCAAACGCTTTCGATCAATCTCCATTCGGACGTATCGATGACATATCGTTCAGCTGATCAACGGCGGCCATTGTTGAGCCGTTGTATTGTCTGGCGCACGCGCTGTGAAATAGAACGCCATATTATTATTATTATTGTATCCGTTCAAAAATGAACGGAATGGCGTCGGCGGGAAGACCTACAGCGTTGAAAGGTGGTAGCGTGAATCTTCATTCAAATATTTGTTATTATAAATAATACAATGTCAAAAATGCCACCTATTGTGTGGTTGTGATGTATCGGCTGTTGCTATTTTATGTTGGAAATAAATAGTGTTAATAATATGATCGCAGTCAATTCAAATAATATATATACTAAAAATGTTTGCATAGCAATGATATGAGAGTAGTAAGCAATTGGAAATTTTATTAATTACGTAAAAAATATTGCCGGGTTTGTGGTGCAGTGGTCAACGTCGTTGGCTACGGTTACGGATATCTCGGGTTCAAGCCCTGGTACGAGCATAAATAATTGTTTCATAAATTGATTTTTCAATCGATTTATGAATTTCTATTCGTATGCATCAGTATGTTTGTGATGTCTAGAGTTCCCCTCCACCCATCCGATCCTTAGAACAGGGTTGAACGAGAGCGATTAGCTAACCACTAGTACTGTCCTAGTCCTACAAAAAAAATTGTTGAGCAACTGAATAAGAAGCAGTTCTCATAGAACAAAACTTCTTTTAAGGCACCTCCATAAGGAGGCCATATGCTCAACATTGGGAGCGGACATGATAAAAAAAATTCAAATTACGTTTTAAAATAGAAACTAACGGTAACACTTTAGAAGTCTTCGTGTATAAGATTGAAGCTTAACGCAACCATATTGAAAAACAATCGCTTAAAATCACTGTTTTATGTTTTTTTTTTACAAATTGTTTTAATTATTAAATACTCCTACACGGTACACGCAAAAAGGTATAATATGGTATACTATGTTTAATGGCTGGGTCGAAAATTGCGGCATGAGATATTTTATTCAGTAATAGTATCTATCCCCCGCAAACAATATGTATTGAAATTCATCGAGAATATTTATTTGTATGCTTTTTACATCTCTACGAAATAACAGCTAAAAATTTAAAAGAAACGTATGTTTTAAATAACCAAGACTATTTCATAAAAAAGGTTTTCTGGTTAGGGAAACCTTGTATGTTTTTATATTGCTAATTTTATTGGAAAATTTCTGACAACTAACACTGTTTTTTTATTATTTGAACTTGGCGACAAAACATTTTCGAATAAGCATAACGACGGTGTTTTTTCCAATTAAATTTTGTAACCCTCAAAATTGAAATTGTTCAGGAGAAGTAAAAACTGTTTTTTCGAAAACATTATTTGGCGAGTTGGCATATTTTGTCGGCGTCCGTGGCTCAGTTGGTTTCGTCGCTGGCTATGGTTACGGATGTCTCGGGTTCAATTCCCGGTGCGGACGGTTTTCATAGATTGATCTTTCAATCGATTTATGGATTTCTGTTCGTAGTCTGAGTCCTCCCTCCCACCAATCCCATCCTCACGGGGCGTAACCAGAGCGATTAGCTAACCACAAGTCCTGTCATAGCCCTATCTTTCTATCCCTACTCTCTTCGAAAAAGAAAAGAGAGGTTGAGCAACTGAGTGACAAGCAGTTCTCGTAGAAAAAATTCTGTCAAGATACCTCCATTAGGAGACCATATGCTCCACATTGGGAGCGGACATGGAAAAAAAAATCTTATTTGGCGAGTTGCGTTATGAATCTTTGAGATGCACTCCTGTAAATTCTCATGTTTGCAGATTCAGGATTATACTTAGGGAACGTGGATATAATAGTGGCTTACATTAAGTGGCCGGGTGAGAATTTTTAAATCTAAAACCAATGTAAAGTAATGTTTCCCTTTGCAAAAAGTGGTCAAATTAGTTTTTTAATTTACATCATTTGGTTGACACCTGCTCTGTCGACTTTAAAATGAGATCCGATCATTAAATAATTTTCGTATTTTTTGAGGGTTACATCAATATAAAATACAATGCAATCTCAACGTATCAATTTATTAGATGCAGTATATGTACTGGATCAATAATCACGATAACGATATAATATAAACTTCGTTAATCTAAAACACAAAAAAAAAACTGGTATTTACTGCAAAATAAAACCAGAGTGGTATGCAGGACTTTTTATTAGGTGTGCATATTATTCAAAGCGCATAAAAATATAAGCGGGCAAACTTTCAATGGCTCGAGTAGAAGGCAAGTACAAACGATTTTCACGGCTCGTTAAGTTTTATAAACCTACCAAGATATTATTGTTCTTTATGCCGCGTCGTCAACCCGTAGTGGGGTGAAAATTGTTTGCTGCGGCGCTGGGGTTTATATCACCACTGCACGACCATAATAATAAGTACATTTGGCAAGCTCATATCATTTAGATTTTTTTTTGGGAAAATAAACAACTACAGAATAATATTTTTTACTTCTGCCAATTCTTGGCTTTAATGTATGAAGTATTTCAAAATACAGTATTTTTTACAAGGAATTGTGACTATTTGTTCTGTAGTTAAATGTAGTAAAGCTGAATTAAAAATCGATGCTTTTAGTTCTAAACGCACAGACCCTAGTTATTTATTAACCTCAAGTAGACGAGTTGTCTTACTTCCTACCTCGTTGCGTTCAAAACGTATACTTTCATATATTGATTACTCAACTGTTTAATAGATTGTATTCTAAAGGTAGAGTATACACTATATTACTTTGCATTCCAGCTCTAAGGTACGACTCTAGGATTTAGAATCACGGTAACCATACACTGCTCTATGATCACGGGAACCACACACACTAATAAACTGACACGATCAGTGTATTATACGGAAAGTGTGTCAGTGTAGAGTTATATGCCGTAGATGTACTCCACATATTTTGACAGGTGTTTTCATCTATCCAATCCTGAAACCGTAGCGTAGAGAGAGAGAGATTAGGTGATAAACTGTTAGTCCTTTCCTAATCCTATCTGCTTTAATTAGTTTCTCTGATAAGATAGGTTGAGTGACGAATTTGAAATCAGTTCTAGTTAAACAAATTAAGTTGAAATGAACCATTAGGAATTACTATTATCCAAACCGCGAGTATAAGTGATTAAAAAAAACTCCGTGGTACTGTAAAAAATACTCCGTGACACTGAGATCAAGTAATATAATGTGGAAAAGAAGAAACACGATTTATTGGTATATTGACCCCTAAAATTACATCACATTTACATCCCCCAAGCATAAAAAGGTTTTCATTTTATATTAACTTCTCAAAGTGAGGAAACAAAATAAATTTTAATATCAAAAAAATGAGTTAATTTTGTTGCTTTTGTGATGTCACTTCAAAGGAAAATTTAGTAGAATTAAAATTTTATTTGACTAGCTTACTTATTCCTGCAAATCGTTTTCGTCGTATATTTATGATATTCCGAAACCCCCTACGCCCTATAGTCTAGCGATATATACTTTCCAGGGGTATATAATACTGACGCATCTAAATCAAATTTACTGTATTCCATCCTTTATACGGATCGACAAATTACGTACTGAATGTACGGTCCGATAAGTCTTTTGTATTCAGTCCCTTGGGTTTCGCCAAATGTGTACTAAAATTAGATAAACTGGGCACATTTGTTAGGAATTATTACGTCGATCGGACATGGGCTGAATATATAAATCTTCACTCAATTGAATGAATCTATTCCATGACTGATCTTTGCCAAAGTTACTAAGTGTATGAAAGGGGAGTAAATTTGGCGAGATAAACTCAAATAAATTCTTAAAATATCTGTTTATAGTAATTAATCTCTCGCATAACTGACATGGATCGAACGATAGAAATCCTGATTAATCCAATTGATTGCTGTTTCGTGCAGAGATGTACTGAAAATATTCGATTAACAGAGCTTTTCTGTTCAAGATACTACATGAAAAGTTACCATTTTTTATATATTAGATACGTCTTGGGCTAACCTATTTAAGCATTTGAGAGAAGTAAGTCCAGCTACTTCTCGAGGAGCTTGGAGGGGAACGTCAACACACTTCGACTGCCCCAAGTCCGGCGTGGTGACAAAGGATCATTTACAGGTTCCTTCGTCATCCATTAAAACCCGGTTGTATTCAGTATACTTTCTCTTTAATTGCAGTTAGTTTATAAATTCCTTGAATACAGTTACACAAACAGATTTAAAATACACAATTTCAATTTAAAACACAGCAAGTGGGTTTTATGGTATCTCTTTGACCGAACTGCCGCGGGGCTGTTTCGGCCACTAACCGCCAAGCCCCTAGGCCGAGGGACGAGTTATTCCTTCCCTAAGCATCGCTCGCTTTTTGTTTACTTCTAACGGTAAACAAATAACGGTAAACAAACAAATATGACAAATTATTTTTGAATACCTTAGGAGAGATATTACATATTAAATTTGCATGAATAGAAAGAGTCTGCAGACGGGTTTTGAAGACCCCTGTCCGCCCCATAAGTACTCGGCGGTGTCATATTATAATACCGGACGTCTAGCTAAGTGGCTACAGGACCTTAAAGACGTTCGTCTTCAAAAACAGGTACTAATACATTCATTTTTCAATCGATTTATGGAGTTCTGTACATCACGGGAGTGTAGCGAGATGTATTTGCTAACTTTCATTCATTTCCTATGTCTATACTAATATCTTTACCTTTTCCTAATAGGATAGGTTGAGCAACAGAATAAAAACCAGTTCTCAACTTATTTAAATGCTCCATTTGATGTTGATAAGCTCCGAATTGGGAGCGAACATTTTTCTTTTTCGCCATTGAGTAATCATTTTGAATATGTGCGATCTTGTCAAAAGATAAAGCATTAGATCTTCCTATACATGCACACTTTTGAATTTTTTCGTTTGACACATCGTCATATAAAATTAATCGAAATGAATAAATTTTCCTTCAATACGGCAATAAGTCATACACGACACTTTTGCGGTATTAACTAAAATGACTGCAGAACAATAAAGTCGTAAACACAGTCTGCATTATCGTACACATAATTTCATTTCTGATACGATGGGAAACTTTAAAAACTTGAAAATGTATATTATTTTAGCAAATATTGACAACCATGTATGCACATACATAGATAAATCTTTCTCAAACACCTGGCTTATTAGAATAAACGTTAAATAAATTTCATACTACCGCGTTACAAGCAAATATACGTCATGGAAAAAAATCCGCGAGTAAAGAAATTTGACGTAGGAAAATTTCTCTCGTCTAGATAAATATGAATAAAAAAGCGATTGATCGAATATCATTGGGTATGTAAGTCATTTCCGTATTCGAGTGGCCAATGCTATTAGGCTCTCGTCCATTTGGTTATGGTTAAAGCTTCGAACCTCCGAACGATTCTTTTGTCCAGCCACTCCGAGTCGAATCTTGAAAATCCCTGTCGCAATCTCTTCTCCCTTTCTGAAGACAGTGGTTGAAAGACTTATTTACCACCAATTTTTAAGTAGAAACCACTAGCGAACCTAGAGTTAAGATGATATTAGAAATCTATATGATTCAAATTGATTGAGGAGTACTCATAGCAAACATTGAGCTGACCTAAAGAATTGCTTAGAAAACGTTTCATTGAGGAAATAGATCGATTTATAATAGTGTTCAGGCTTTGTATTTACAACGGTATTTTTAATATTTTATAATTTAATCTTGCAATTGATACGAAATTAAAAATCTTATCTTTAATATTTGTCTTATATAGTTATACAAATCTGCTGAATGAAGAAATAAATAGTTCGCAGAAATCGAGTAATTTAATCGGTATATACTAAAACCAATTAATAGTATTGTATCTGACAATAATGTAGTTAAAATATTTTAATTTTTTTTATTTTAATCAAATAATTCATATTTTTAAATAATAAAAACAAATTTTTATAAATAAATTACATACGTATACATCCACTAACTAGTATAGCCACTAGTAAGTTTTACTTCAAACAACACCCCACCTAACATATTGCATCGGATTTGATGAAAGCATCAACTTGCGATATGCGAAAAGATAATATTTGCACACACTTGTGTTTTTAACGCAATTTGGCAAATATTTTTTATCACCGAAGATAACGTTGTTCATCGTAATAATTTCCGGCATTTGAAGATTATTTAGACGTTGTAAACAATCTTTTTAATTATTATTATTGTAAACATAAACTTTGTATCAAATCTACAAACAGCTGAACTGAATTAAGCAGATGCTGGAATGTAAAAATATAGAATCTACGTTTGAAAAACACGATGTTTCGTTCTTTTGTTTTAAATTTCTTATGTAGTATACTAGAATTATTGTTGTTTTGTTTCGTCGTCTTTTAGCTGTTTCTTATCTTGTTTATTATAAAGTTTTAGGAAGGAAACTTAGCGCCTAAAGTGTACATAATCTACATAATATTTTACACTACTGCTCTTTATTCTTATAAGATAACAAAATTATATACGTGAGATAAAACACTACAGTTTCAGACAAAATACAACGATAAGATTGTATTGTATTGTTCTATAACACCAAATTCCGCAAAGGCTTTCTCTGTTGCTACGTTAAGATAACTTCTTGTTAAAATATCTTTGGGGAACTTAAGCAAAACGTGATGTAAATAGGTCCTCTTAGACCACAGGCTTTTTCTTAACCAGTTAGTATCGAATGGCTTTCTATTGAAGTAACCAGTTACTAAATATCTAGTTAAGATTAACCAAATTGGTTGCATCTTGGGAAAGAAACAATGCATTAGAAACATTCACGTCGCCCTATAGCCCTATAGAGAGCGGGCTGATCTCAACTTAGCTTGGAACTAAGCTTGAAAAATTTTCTTTGGACATTCTGCCAATCGAACAACGATTAAAATTTTTACGACGTGGAATTCACCATGTAAGAATGGTGTGAAGCCGTAGTGGGTGACGGTTGGTACAACATCTAGTACTCTAGGGAATGTAGAATTCAGCTATCAGCATCGGGTCTGCATAATGTAGTTTCCCGATTGGTCAGAGTTTCAGTTAATATTTATTTTCATAAAATTTTTAATAGTCTCTTATTTTATGAAATATAATCCTACTTTATTATATCAAATTTCTGAATTTAATACTAGTTGTATTAGACATACTACATTTGGACCTCATATAACACGGTCATATGGTTCCACAAAAACGTCGCCTAATACAAATCCGTGTTATACGAGGTTTGAAGCACGTACAAAATTAGGGTATGCGTTCCAAAAAATATCGAAGTTAGTTAAAATCCTTTTAAGACATCGACTGAGGGTGCTTGATGGAATTTCAATATTAAATTTGGATTATTGAGATTTTGTTCACTTCCATGTATTTTGTCACTAACGACCGGGTCAGTTCGCGAAGTGTACAAAATCTCAATAATCCAAATTTAGTAAATATCCTTTATTTAATTTAATAAACATTCGAAAAAATAAACATTTACGTACTTATTGAAAAAAACTTTAGTAACATATAATAGATCATTCATTCATCATCTATATCACTTAAAATTCCATATGTTTGACTCTTTTTCGAGATCGGTTGTGAGTTTTCATTATCGGAGGACTCTGGAGTATTTTTGGATTAAGGCTTTAAAAATTCTGTAATGAGCGATTGTTTACTTTTATCATATAAATCTTTACGTTTCGTGATAAGGGGCCAAGATCTGTTGTAATTCCCTCTTTAATTTCAAACTTCTTTCCATTATAGGAGTATTTTGTATGCTAAAACCGTGTCATATAACGCGTGTTGTACACAAATATGTCACCAATTCATCAATCGTGTTAAACGAGACCCAGGTCTATTAATATTATCGATATTTATTGTAAATGGGTACATTAATTTATAAAGAAAGAAACTTAATATTGCTTTGCAATATCATAAATATTCAACGCACTACGCTATTTATGCGTGTAGAGTAATAATTGGTGAAACTGTCGTTAGGAAAATTAATAGATTTAAGTACTTTTTGTTTAAGTGATGCATATTAAATTGAATAATATGTTCAAGGACTTCAAGAAAAATGAGTTCGCAATAGGTGTTATTAAATTGATTTAAAAAAACGTTATGGTGTAAACTAGTCATGTGTGTAAGTAGGGTCATTTCGCCAGTGCTCGGCCTGTTAAGCGACAGGTGTACTTTCAAAGGGATTGAGGAGTCAATGAATGATAAACACATATTTTTTTGCTGTTATTCCATTAAACAGAGATTAAGCAATGTAACCAACTAAAAATAAAATAGTTAATATGGTACCAAGCATAAAATAATAGAAGTTTACAAAAAATGCTAATTGTCCCAGTGTTCGGCCATCACTATGAACCTTCATGAATATCGCGAAATAATTTACTGATTGTAGACAGACAATAAAAAACAAACTGATGCAAAGCATGACAATATAAAGTATATTTTGCTAGCCATCCCCATACAAGATGAATTTGTCGAAACTTGCGAAGTAAAAATGTCCTTTTTTAATTGCGTATTGCATATATAGTGCAGATATACATTGGCAAGTGGCAATTTAAAAAAATATGTTTTTTTAAATATATTCACTATCAATAATCCAAATTTGATATTGAAATTCCATCAAGCACCCTCAGTCGATGTCTTAAATTATATTCACTAGTATTTAAGTTTTAAGCTCTAAAGGCCGACTACTGGCGACGGCTGACTTTAGGAACAAGCACCCTATAACGCTTTTATATAGCTGATTCATGACTTATCATGTAGTAGAAATATAAGCGTATGAGAGAGAACGGGTAAACAACATTTTAAGATTTCGTTTGTAAACAAATAAATTTCATTATATTGTTTCTGTCATTCGGAAATCATTGTCCAAATTATTTAAATAATATTATGTATTAATTGACACAGAAGTTTTGGAGAGCATAAATTGATATGTCTATCTTGTACGACAGGTATGCGCTGATGCTTAATTAGAGATGAAAGCTGTCATATCGAAGCAACCGATAAGATAATACAATCAATCCACTGATACCATGTTATCAATAAGGCGCTGTGCAGCATAACACAGTCCATCCCACTCGACACACTGCCTAACTGACGATAATTCAGATATTATGATAACAATATGAAACAAGTCGGCGTCTGTGGCCCAGTTGGCAGCGTCGTGGGCTAAGGCTACAGATGTCTCGGGTTCAATTCCCGGTGCGAACAGTTTTCATTGATTGATATTTCAATCGATTTATGGATTTCTGTTCGGAGTGTTTGATTCGATCCTCACGGGGCGTAGCGAGAGCGATTAGCTAACCACCAGTCCTGTCCTACCCTATCCTTCTATCCCTAGAGGTTGAGTAACTGAGAAACAAACAGTTCTGATTCGGAAAAAATGCTGTTAAGATACTCTCATTAGGAGACCATATGCTCCAAGTTGGAAACGGACATGGAAAAAAAATATAAAACAATGTATTCAGTCTTACGTGATAACTAGTGGATGCTTTTAGCAGTCCGCAACAATGTCATCGTGGTAACCCCTAGCAACTCTCTCTGAATATCTAGTGCTATAACATTATGACATCTAGTCTTGATCTGATCTCCTTCTACACATTAATTAACGCACTGCTCGATATCACTTTCTTATCCGGTTCGTGTCCACCGATCTTACATGATTGAACTACTCGGACATCGTCGTACAACCACTAAAGCTTAGCGTTGTATCATTTCAGTTTGAAAGCATCCGAGGCGTAAATGAGAGCGGTGGCTTTAAAAATGTCTTGTAAATAAATAAATGAATTAATCAACGGTTGAATAAGTGTATTTAATAACCATAATACTTAAAATAAATACTAACACCTATATGTAAACGACTATTCTTCCTACTTATATCGTTTTCTGATGAATTTAAATTATATTTTAGTGACATTTAAGGTGTTAACTGTGAATTCTTGGTGGAAAGGTATTATATTTTTGAAGTAAAATACAACTTGTTTTGCGCTGCTTTCAAATAAAAAATTAAACACTTAAATTGTAAAATATTTAATTTCGTTCATATATATTGATATATTGACTACCCATAAATTCTTATCAAAGTCCTTGAACCAATTGTTTGATATACCTTGTATTAAGATTCAATTTTATATAAATAGCCTTTTTATGATTTATATTGTATCAGTTGAAATGAGCTCGCGATGAGTGAAGCCGATCCTGATCATTATAAACATGTGGAAGTAGTACAAAACAAGCTGTATTTTATTTTAAATATATATATATATGTATAAGTGTAAGCTTCTGTAAAATAATTTAAATGAATTTTGTTTTAACAGCTCTCCAGACATTTATTTTTTGGATGTTTATAAGCTTAAATTACTCATCTGTTTATGTTATATATAAAATTATTCTCATAGCCTCATCATTCTGTCATTATTCTAGCATAATGATTAAAGAAAACATGTATTTATATACAATCATAATAGTGTATTTAATTCTAGAAATAAAATTTGACTCTTACTTAAATTATCTCATCAAATTCTCTATCAAAAAAAAAAAGAAAACTAAAATAACTCACGCATCTTAATTTTTATTTCATCTTTAGCGGCTGATTTTTTTTTTATATTTTACAAGGCAGCGTAATAAAGTCATAAATAACGTTTATTAAGAAGCATGATTAGAATATAATAATTACATTATTACAACAAAATAAAATTTAAAAAACTTGGTTAATAGACGTAGTATGGGGCCTGGTCGGCTCGATGTTTTATCTGGTAGTCAGTCATATTTATATGCGCTAATTACAAGGCGGTGGCATCATTCGGCCCGTAATAAGGATACCTCTACGTGAGGTAATAACATTTTCTTCGCGTTAAAGTGGTTTCTTTTACGATATGATTACTTCAGCAAAGTAAATTTACTCGATCTAACGTCTATATCTGATCGGCCGAAGATATGATTTTTGCGATGAAAGCTAAATTGCTTTATAAACTGGCCGATACGAAATTGTGATTCTTCAGGGAAGCGAAAAATGTCTACAACGTTATATGTTCAAAATAATTCAACCATCGTATACAGAAAAAAAATGTTATGCTCAAAATCTATTGTTTTATAAAGACTTTTAATGCACTTTTGTTTAGATCATATTCACTTTGATAAAAATAGTTTTCACTTGCAACAAATTCATACATAAAAAAAGACGAATTCTTTCACTGAAAATAAAGTGATCCCACACAATAAAATATGTAACATTGAAGAAATATATTACACTTACGAAAAAATATGTTCACATAGATACTCACATTTTGAAATCGATAGTTGCACGAAGCTGTAATGAAATGTAGACTAATTCTTTTACCCTATATTAGGCCGCTTATATTGTCTTTACTCCACGCATTAGAATACATTACACAAACCAAACCAGACCGACCCTAACATAACCTACTACAACTTAGCTCACTCTGTTAAAAGAATCCTTCACTAAGTAGAAATTTACTATTAAAATTAAAGTGTGAATGTACTAAGTTAACACTATCCAATCTATAGTGAAAACTATGGAAATAAAAGTTCAAGTGTACCAAGTGAATACTATTTAACACAAAGTGCAACTATTTATAACCCTTTTATAAACCGTCGTCACTATTGATATTACTGCTTTTTGTGTCAATCATATAAAATTAATTATACTTACGATATCGACGGTGTTTTAAACAATTGATGTAACCTTCAAAAATACGAAAATGATTTAACGATCGGATCTCATTTTAAAGACGACAGAGCAAGTCTCGGTCAAATGATGTAAATTAGAAAAATAAATTGACCACTTTTTGGAAGGGAAACATCAGTTTACATTGGTTTTATGTTTACAAATTGTGACGCGGCCACTTGATGTAAGCCACAATTATATCGACACTCCCTACAGTCCCTACGTCCCTACGTATAATCCCATATCTGCAAACATGCGAATTTAGAGAAGTGCATTTCAAAGATTGATAACGCAACTCACCATATAATGTTTTCGATAAAAACAGTTTTTACTCTCTCCTGAACAATTTCAATTTTAAGGGTTACATCAATTGGCCAAAACACCGTCGAATTATAATATACTGTTCAAATATCATCAAATAAACTTGAGCGCTGATTAAATTATAGTATTATCAACATTACTTGGTCGCCGCCGAATTTGGAACTAGAATTTTCAGTCAAGAATAAATTTATCCAATTGCAATTTTATGTGACATAAATATCTTGTCAAATAAGATACAAATACAACAAATATTATGAGTCTAGGATCCACACTGATACCTGAGTTCAAATTTCGAGAATCGCTCGAATGTCTGAAGATGCCGAAAGGCTAAACCCGGGTCATTAGTGACAAAATACATGGAAGTGTACAAAATCTCAATAATTCAAATTTGATATTGAAATTCCATCAAGCACCCTCAGACGATGTCTTAAATTATATGAAGGGAATATGTTTGTCTGTCGAAAAATCTTCAGTTCTTAGAATTCCAAACTACGTTTTTTGGATTTAACTATTCAACTCAAAACCGAAACTACGTAATAATATTTAATTTTTGTTGACTATATGTTTAATAATATGATATTATGTAATCCAATGATTATCCAATCGATTTAAGAGTATAGGAAAAATTATTATTTTCGATCCCGGATTTGAACCCAGCGCTTTAGTAATCGCATTACTATTCTGCAATAAAAATATTGATAAAAAATCGTTATGTACGTATGAGATAAAATCTAATTTGGAATTTCTTACGAAATGTATCTTTTACTTACTAATTTTTTTCGGCAATTTAATTTGCACTTCAAAATAAAACCAGTTTTTTCTGTACATTTAATATTGACTGATGATTCCATTCGAATCATGTACTCATAATTGTTTTGATATTGTTTAATGGTGCTAAAACTTTTAATATTAGCGATCGCCTATGAAGACTAAGTATTTGGCACATATTATTTTCTTCATTAGCACTACAGAGTGCCAAATATTCTCTGAGGAATTCTGATATCATAAACAGATCGCTGAACGTATGAGGAAATTTAAAATTGTAAATAGTTCAAGAATTCTAAGAAATATATTACTTACTGATATATTCTGTAATCTTTACCATAATATGTAGAAGTATATGGTAGTGCGTAGTGTAATCTTGATAACTAATATATACGTCATGACTAACAACCAGTACGACAGATTTTTGATAATAGATAAGTGAGATAAATTTCGGGTAACCCTAGATCAACTCAAGGAGATAGTAACATAATATATATATGCCCAACTTGAAGCCGACACATATTCTTGATTGTATATGCATAGTTTTAATGTTTTGACTGTCAAATTTATGTACGGATTTAACTTATTATGCAATTTGACATTTACGCACAATCCACAGCTATTTTTAAAAAAAATATATTATTAAGAAATATCGTCTTTCATTATAACCTCTCAAAAAGTAAATATCACTAGAATATTGATTTTAATTTTTGTCTAGCAGTTAAGGATAAAACGTTTTGAAGAATATGTTAGAAAATATAATTTTAGTTCTGATTTTTAAATACTATTTTCCATATCGTCGTTTCCATTGAAAAATTGTATTGTATCTAAAAAAGTGGCCTTTAAGTGCATGAAAAATAAAAAAAATAATAATTATGTTTAAGTAATTACGTGTTTTTTAATTTCTGTTTTAATTCAAAAATTTAGATTTTGCAGATATACAATTTTGCATTGTAAAAAACCACATATTATGGACTTACCAACCGGGCACTCTTGGATAATGATACAATCAATCTTTCGTATGCCAAATCAGATCAGATCAGTTATAAGATCTGCTGAATTTGTTGAAAATATCGTAAAAACTGACCACTGAACTAAATCGAATATTACTGCATTAAGTCAAAATAAATACACTTTAATATGTTACATTTGAGTAAGCAGTATGATGTCGTGTCCATTGCGAAATTGTTTATCTGAAACATATTTTTTTCGGGAGAGTATTTAGAACAGTTTAAAAGTCAACTTTGTCAAATCAAAACATGTAATCAATATTAAATATATAATTGGATTTCTGTTCGTAGTCTGAGTGTTTGTGATGTCTAAAACTCCCTCCCTCCCACCCATTCGATTCCTCACGGGGCGTATCGAGAGCGATTGGCTAACCACTAGTCCTATCCTAGCTCTATCCTTCTATCGTTACTCGCTTCGAAAAAAGACAGTTTGAGCAACTGAATAACAACCTCCTCCTCGACTAAATCCATACATTCCTAATGTTCATAAAATTGCATCTCGTAGTGTAGCAATGGATGCTGCAATGCGGATATGGCAGAATCGATGGGATAACTCTTCTAAGGGCAGGCATACTTATAATTTTTTTCCGAAAATAAAGTGGCCAATGGAGATAACCAAAGTTTTGACTCCTGATTTCTGGACCAGCCAATTCATTACTGGCCATGGTCACTTCGCTGTCAAGCTCTTCCAGCTTGGCCGATTAGTAGATAGTCCACTATGTAAATGTGGCAATATGATCCAGGATGCTGATCACATCCTATGGGAATGTCCAGACATGAACAACGAACGGGAAAAATTGCTCAAGACGATACGACTATCAGTCGGATCTGTCGGCCCCGGTCATACCGACTTGGTTGCATGTCTGACAAATTACAAGGCATTTAAAGAGTTTATGGCGTCCTATGGAAAGCGATTGGAACGCAATTCCTTAACACATTAAACCCCTTGTTTTTCGTTTTCTTTTTTTTTAACACTTATTTTAAACATAACCTCCTGCACACTAGAGTGCATGCAACCAAGTCTTGAGGAATTTCTCCTCGGACATTACTGGCAAACATTTGAAACACGCATATCGTTGTTACGCTACGGAATACACTCTGTAAGAGTGTGAAGCCGTAGTAGGTAGTGGTGGGTACAACGTTGAGTACCCTAGGGCATTTAAAAAAAAGCTGAATAACAAGCAGTTCTCACAAAAAAATTCTGTTGAGATACCTCCATTAAGAGGCCATATGCTCCACGTTAGGAGCGGACATAGGGGAAAAATGTTGTTTTTTCAACTTACTCTCCCGAAAAATTTTAATTATACAGATAGACGATTTTGCAAAGAAAACGACGATTGACCTAAATTAAATTACAATAGTATTTATTAATCCTTTATAATTTCACAATTTAATTGAAGCTTTCGAGCACCGAAACATGTCCCAGACAGACGAAAAAATGTCGTGGAAATATCGTAATGCGTATATTATTTTTAATATTCGGCGCCAATCTGTACTAATCCTATCTAAATACAGTACATATTTTATTATTTGTTTTATGTCAATAAGTCAATTCTTAAAGGCAAACGAGTTATCAATAATTTTATTGCATGCTGATAAAGTTTATTTTCCTGTCAATGAAAGTAATTTTTAATTTACTGTGTAAACAAAAATATTATTATTATCTGCATAAATATGACAATAATATTTGAATAAGTTAAGTGGCGTACAAACTATTTTCTTGATAAGTAATTGATTATTTTTTATAGAATTTTTTATATTGCGTGTTACTTATAAATTTATCGTTCAATTTGACTGTGCAGAAGACATTTAGGTATATCAAGAAAATGAATGCAAAAAATTTTTGCTAAAATATTTATATACTACTACTGAGTACCTGGCATGCGTTGCAATGCCATTCAAAGAAAGAAAGGGTTTGTGTTTTAATTTTGTTTATTGAACTGCTTTTGGATTAGAGGTCTGCACAGGCCGAAATTTCATAGACTTACCCGGTTCGAGCCCATCATCTTCAGGTCTGGACCGACCCGAACCCGAGTTTCAATATCACACTTGTTATAACACAATATTTTTGTTTTTCGTCTGGTGCGTACAGGAGTAAATCAGAAGGTTTTTCCTAGATGTCGCTGTATGTACGTATTTGATTCTTTTTTTCAATTTTAGATTTTCAATTTTTTTTTCGTCAGAACCCTTCACGGGTGTGTGCACAACAACTCACCGAAGTTTCATCGAAATCGTATGAAAGGTAAAGGAACGCGTAAAGGACAAACAAACATTTATTTTATATAATATTTCCCGGCATGATCACAATAAGTCCTTCCTGAAAGTTTCGTCGCGATCGGTTGAGTAGTTTAGGAGCCTATAAGATCCGGACAAACCAACAAACAGAGATTCATTTTTATCTATATAGATTTTAACTTGTACACCATAAAAGAAATTATATTATGTCACACTCGTTTGTTGACCAGTCTTACCAGCAACTTTAAAGAGAGTATCGATACCTCAGTACCAAAGTGTAACAAGTCAAAAATTTGTAGCTTTTAGTTAACTATGACGAAATGCTTACAATACCGATATCTACCAGCTCCAAAATGTATCAAGTGTTATCCTGGGGTTATTTTAAAGTGACTGTGTAAGATCGAAACTGTAAAAATTCTGCGAAAATGTCTAAAAACTCCTCGAAAAAACCTAAATTTTGTTTAATATTATTGATATATACATATTTAGATAATCGTAGAATTTCATAATAATCAACTAAAATTAGATGTACAGTATAAGATAAAGCTTGTTTAAAATTTTGTTTCCTAATCATCACAGAACTATTTTTTCCTATTTTAAACAGAACAGGCGGCTCGCCATTATTAAATTTGTTTCCCTTGGGTTTTTCGCCTCCAAGTGCCAATAATTGATTTGTAAATAGTGTAACAGTGTTTATATCTTACCCCCCCCCCCACTCTTTATTTAATGTAAGCATTAGAATCATTGTTTACCTTAGAAATAAATAACCTTGCGATATTGTTAGTCTGAAGATGATTCTTAAAGAGGCGAAACGCTTCACGTTAGTGATAAGCCAAGTGAAATAACTAAGTTATCAATTTTAATTTTATAGCACAGAACTATGCTTTTTCAGTAGTTACACTTAGGTAATAAGGTATGGGTACGATAATGGTATGCGAAATTAATTGGTAGCAAATGCTGTGTAACATATTCAAAAAAATAGACAAGAAATCCTATTATTTCATTCACAAGTTTGATAATCTCTTTTTCTTCATCAAAATTGAATACTTTAATACTTATTTCAATTTAAAGTAAGGGTGAGATGACCCATCTACAAATCTCGCAAGGGGAGCACTGCAATGTAGTTACGTCACTACTCATCACAGAAATTTCTCCACATAAACGTTTATCTGCTATTTCTTTAAAAACAAATATTTTTTGAATACGAGTGGGATATTAACAAAGACAAATATCGGAAATTTTGAATATTCACTCTGCAAGTTTATTGGAACTTCATACAGGTATCAATAATCTTAGTT
The DNA here is from genome assembly GCA_022494535.1 of Himalopsyche phryganea. Classification (NCBI taxonomy): domain Eukaryota; kingdom Metazoa; phylum Arthropoda; class Insecta; order Trichoptera; family Rhyacophilidae; genus Himalopsyche; species Himalopsyche phryganea. The sequence goes on along the minus strand of JAGVSL010000137.1, from coordinate 1,217,878 downwards.
TGAAAGCTTCTAGGTGCAAAGCTCTTCTCATTTGAGGGTACCTACTTTGATTTGAAATGCTCGAGTAGGGTTGCTCAAAAATGTACACGTTGCCTAATAACGTTTTTTAATTTCATATTAACTCATCACACCTTAAAAAACAATGAAATCCTGATTAATATACAAAGATTCAGCCCAATTCTAATAGTTTAAACCAGTGCTCCTCAAAATGTACCGGGAAAAGAGAATAAATCAACATTTACTTACATTCAATCTACAAAATATGAACAAAGAAATAACCAATGTCATAATATTATACTTAATATTACTGAAATCAATAATACCCGATAAGCTGAGGAGACGTATACGAACTATTTTTTTTATATGTGGTACAGCTTAGTTATTTATTTTATCGATAATTTTCAAAAATACGTATTTTTTGGTTTTTATTTTTTTTTTCGAAAATCAAACTAAAATTGTTCCATGTTCTCGAAAGAGTAAATAACCACCTAAGTAGATTTAAAACGGTTTAATTGGTTATACTTTAAAAAAGGCTAGCTATTTTTAATTCATGAAATAAAAAAAATAGTAAACGTAAATTCTTTTTATGAAAAAAACATATTTGTTCTTGCGATGTGCTGTGAAATTCTCCGCAATACTTAGGTGTTCCGCGAGTGAAAAAAGGTTGCGAAGCATTGGTTTAAACGATTAGGAATTACCATAAACGAGGCAGTCAGCATACATCAATCAAGCTGCCTTAGCTCTCAAAAAAACATTTGTTTTCTTTTGTTTCTGTGGATAGACTCGTTTTTATATATTGTGGAGACTACATCCCGATTTACCAACATTATAATATGCAAAAAGTGAGCTTAAAGTACCCTTAGTAAATACCGGTACATAAAACGGCAAAATTATCCCCATGTTTGCTGATATAACCTAACCCAATCATTCTCCAGTCATGGATATCGAAATCCTGATAATGTGAACTTAAATTCCGTTAATTGGATTTTCGTTATCGCCAACGCTCTACGGCATAAAATCAAGTAGCTAACAAAAATTAGTTACAGAATATCGGATTAGTTTCTAATATGCATTACTTTTTTTTTTATAGAGCAGTATTACCGCTAAGTACGACAAATATATCGAACAGCAAAATTCAAAAAAAATGAAATCATTGTGTGTATTTAAAAGGCCTGCATTTATTGGGTAGGTAACAATTTAAATATTTGCTCAGTAAGAAATAATAAGTGGTCAGTTAATAAAATAAACGGTCAGTAATGTATATAAAAATACATAACGGTCTATTTTTTAATTACACCTAACCTGACCTATTCATTTGGCAATCATTTACTGACCAAACATAATTATTAACTGACCAATTATTATTTCTTACTGACCATTTATTGAATAAGTAATTGACAATTAATAAAAATAGTTAATGAATATATAATTATTTGCCATATTTAAATTCTCCATAACAGGAGACAAAACTTTACCTTGAAAGGGCTGTGAATATTCACACGTGAGATAAAATAAGATTATTTCGATTGTATTTGTATTTACTTAGCACTGCATTAAAATTAGATAAATAATCTGGGCAATTGTACAAAAATTACAAAAACTTAATATACATTTTTTTATGCTTGTAAATTGTTATATGCTGTCAATTCTTAGTAGAAATGAAACAAATATATGTTATATATAAAAGCCCAGACCGGTTTATAGGCGTAGGCGTAGATGTTTTGTTATTATCACATATCACATGTAGGTATGAAATTTGTGTATGACATAAGCGTCCGCGGTGTGTATAAACAATACACACAGTTCCGACGTGATGTAAATCAGTCCGTCAGTATTTAAACTAAAGAACAGTTAATTTATACTTCATTATTTTAATTTCAATACCGTCATCTATGACGTATTTTCCCACTAGTAAATAAATTTTGGTACTTTTGGTACTTTTTCAGTAACGTTGACAAAACCCAGTGTCGCTGATATATAAATTCCATTTGGTATTTATTCGTGTTCTGCAATGTTCATTTCAACACATCAAAACTTTAATCATACAAATCATAAAATCCCATACAATTCTGGTGCCCTACGTGTAACTAAGCAATGAACGTATCCCCCACAAAGTATACATATAGGTAAGACCCGTGTTAAGCCCTTTTTGAGAGAGTTGAGCAGTAGGCACACACAACACACACCACATCAACACTGCCGAGTCGGTCTCCACTTCTTAGACTCGATAGTTGTTCAAATAAGAGTCGGTCGCAAGCAAACAAACCTCTACAAAGTGGAAGAGGGACAGTGAACCAACCATTCATGCCGGAATATTAAAGTTACTCATTTTATAATATATATATATCCATAATTGCAGTGCTGGAATTGTAGACTTTGAAGAGGGTATAAGATACAAAGTAATGTTGCCTTAATCCTAACAATAATAAAAACAGACATAAATAATTACGTAACTATTTAATTGCTAAAATGACAATTGAAAAATTAAATAATTCTCTATAGGAAATCCGTATATTTGTAGTAACGCTTTTGAGGAATTGGTTAAAAATCAGGATTAGGTACATAAAAGTTTTAAATAATTGAACTCTGTGTTAGATAGTATTAACTTAGTACAATCAAACTTTGATTTTAATAGTTTCCACTTAGTCACGGATTCTTTTAACAATGTGAGCTAAGTTGTAGTAGGTTATGTTAGGGTTGGTCTGGTTTGGTTTGTGTAATGTGTTCTAATGCATAGAGCAAAGACAATATAGGCGGTATAATATAGAGTAGAGTTGCCACAAGTATTTTCATTTCATTACAGCTTCATGCAACTATCGATTTCAAAGTGTGAGCAGTTATATTGAGTGAAAACTATTTCATCTTTGTGAAAATGTTTTTTCGTAAGTGATATTTCTTCAATGTTTAAATATATTTTATTGTGTGGGATCACTTTATTTTTTGTGGAATGTATTTGTTATAAGTGAAAACTATTTTTATGAAAGAGGATATGATCTAAACAAAAGTGCATTACATTACATTGCATTACATAATCCTTCTAATTTTATTTACAAGAAAAACGATGTCACAGCCCCGAGATCTCTTACATTAAATTTAAAAAATCAACATTTGATATTGAAATTGCCGGTAGCCGAACTTCACCGATAGATCACACGTCAAAACGACTTCTTATTTAGTAGTGAAAGTTTCTACTTGTATTATTTATCTCTTGCGCTTAATCAAAAAAATATTTTTGAATTGCATTTTTTATTTGCTATTTTTTTCTGAACGTGTGCACATTTCATTTTTAAATTATTATTTGTTATAAACATTTTTATTTATTATAACTGTACATAATAATTTTACAAAATTAAACTACAGCAGTCTACTAACTCCAGCCCTGATATGAACACCGTAACTGGGCTGGTGGTATAGCTAGGATCTGAATCAAATGTGCCATTTTAAATTAAAATTGATAAAATCTCTTTTATGCAACTATGTGTGACACGTAATTCGCATGTTTGGGAATCGCATCTTAATATTAACTTTATTATAAGATTATAAACTGTAAAGTAGAACACCTTTAAAGTTTTAAACTGTCAATTTTTGGTGGAAAAAATTATATTTTAAAAAATAAAACACAATTTGTTTATACTGCTTTCCTATAAACATGTGAAAGTAATACAAACAAATTGTGTTTTATTTTTTTAAAATATAACGTAGATATTAGCTCTAAATCTTTACTTTTTTTTACATTTGAGAAATTAAGAATAGGCGAGTAGGGTTTTTCCTTAAAAACTAGGGACAGATAAGGGGGATGATGGAAACAATAAAAGTATTATTTACTTATAATTTAAGACATCGACTGAGGGTGCTTGATGGAATTTCAATATCAAAATTGGATTATTGAGATTTTGTACACTTCCATGTATTTTGTCACTAACGACCCGGGTTTCGCCTTTCGGCATCTTCAGGCATTCGAGCACACGAATGGTTCGAGTCCATTCGTGTGCTCGAATGCCTGAAGATGCCGAAAGGCGAAACCCGGGTCGTTAGTGACAAAATACATGGAAGTGTACAAAATCTCAATAATCCAAATTTATTATTTACTTGTTTGTGGGGCAGGGAAAAATTTAATTACCCTTCATAGAAAGCTGTTACCGATAAAAACGTAAATATTATATATTGGTTCGTTTCTTCTAAAGATTTAAAAGAACTGATCATCCAAAATAACAACTTCTGATCAGCTCTTTTTGGGTAGTAAATGAAACCCACATATTTATGTTTAACCAATCGGTGAAGCCTGTTAAAATCATAGTAGCCTTAACAAAGTATCCTAACTCTGTTCTTCCACAGATTTATTTTGTAAAATCCTGTCATGGAAAAACGGACCGGGATTACAGTCTCTAATATTAATGCACCTATCGTTTCTACTCACACGTGAATCGCTAAGGTTTTATTATCTTTGTATCATTGTCCATAGATTCGAATAACATTTCATTACATACGGAAACGAATTAAATGCGAAAACACGTTGCTTAAAATGAGAATATTATTGAATTTATTTCATACAGTGTTACGGCTCTTCATTGTGACAATTCTGAGATTGGCGCGTGTCACTGTATAATCAGCTCTCGTATAGCTTGTATAAGTGCTGTCCGTTGATCTAATACAGAGATTGTCAAACGGTTAGTCCAAAAGAAGTACAACAAGTTTTAAAAAATAAAGTCCTCTAAATGTTACTCTAGAAATACAGTTGAAATTATAAGTGTACATATATCGCTACCTCAGTCATAGTGTAAACTATTTGCCAAAATGTCAGTTTTGACTTGTTGAAGTTTCTGGGCAAGGATACACAGTTTTTTTTTTATAAATTTATTTTACTATGTCGGCGTCCGTGGCGGAGTTGGTAGCGTCGCTGGCTACGGCTACGGATGTCTCGGGTTCAATTCCCGATGCGGACGTTTTTCATCGATTGACCTTTCAATCGATTTATGGATTTCTGTTCGTAGTTCGCAGTCCTCCCTTCCACCCATCCCATCTTCACGGGGAGTAGCGAGAGCGATTAGCTAACCACTTGTCCTGTCCTAACCCTATCCTTCTATCCCTACTCTCTTCGCGAAAAGAGAGGTTGGGCAACTGAGTAACAAGCGGTTCTCGTAGAAAATTCTGTTAAGATACCTCCATTAGGAGACCATATGCTCCACGTTGGGAACGGATATGGGAAAAAAATATTTCAGATAAATTTTATTACACTACCATGAATATCAAAGGAGTATAATTGCTTTATTTAAATACTAAACTTTATTATCTAAATTTATTCAATTGAAAATGCGAAGGAATTTAATGTGGTTTTTTATGTATTTTTAGATAAAATGTTTAATGAATACTTTTTAAAGATATCTAATTACTCTATTATTGGTATTCAAACAATTTGACAGCCATTTTCTCTAAAGAGGTTTCTGTCAAATAGTACACTCTTGTACTCGTTATATGAACAATGCTTTGAAAAAAATATTTGCATACATACGTGTAGTTGATACAGAAAATGTGCTATTTGTATTTTATCAATTAATATCATATCGGCTCGTGTGTGCTCCAAGAATCACACGTGGCCCACGAGCTGTCGCTTGACGAACTCTGACTCTGATCACCCACCACCACCCGACCCGTCCTGGATCCTCCTATAATGTAGTTCTCAATAATATGTTTACTTATTGAATTTTTTCGTTTTGTTCACAGAAAATCTCACATTTATATCAAAAAGCATTCAGATGGAGCTTTTGATATATGCTCCGGAAGTGCGGATGTATCTATGCTTCAACAACAGGTGGAAACTGGTTGGAATGTCAATAGTAAGTACCTAATTATTTTAAATACCTAACTAATGTATATAATCCTGAGAACTTACGCACATGTTTAAATTTGCATTGTTTATTTTTGCATCTACATTTTTAATAAAAGATAAGTTCTTGAAGGTTTGTTAAGCCAACAAATACATGTCATAATATCGACAAGATTCTTTTAGATTATCTCTGACGATGGCGTGATACTGAAATAGCTATCAAATAAATTAAGCGCATAATTTTTGTGGGACTTCACATCATACATAGTTATTTTTTACCATACTATATTGGAGATCTATCAAGAAGATGTCAAGAAGAAAAGCAATGTGTTAACTAACTTTAGGAAAATTATAGGTCTTTTTAAAAATAGTTGACTTTTAAATTACAAATAATCCACATTTTATGAATGTCCTCAATGGGTTCTGTGGTAACTTCAAAAATTCATTTTTAATTTGAATTGAATACTTGGTTATTCCACTGTTTATGAGGGAGTTTCAGGAGCGACTCAACAAGTTTCACACCTAGTTACACAGCCAATGAAATAAATAAGATATTCATTTTAATATTGCATTATATAGATAATTTCGAGTCCGTGGTGCAGTGGTCAACGACTTTTCAATCGATTTATGGATTTTTGTTTGAAAGCATAGATGCCATAGATGTTTGTTATGCCTAAAAATTCCCTGCCAACCATCCGATACTATAAAACGGGCATAGTGAGTGCAATTATCTAACAACTTGTCCTGTCCTGGCCATATTTTTATATCTCTTCTTTCTTTGAAAAGAGAGGTTGAGCAACTAAATATCAGGGAGTTCTCATAGAAAAACTTATGTTAAGATACCTCCATTACAAGGCCAAAGCTCGACAATGGGAGCGGACATGATATAAAAAATATAGTTTATACATATATTTATAGGCAAATATTCCTATGTCCAAAAATAGCGAAATTGAGTTATAAATGTCACATTATTTGGAATTTTAAGATCTATAGATGGTTAAATAAAACTTTGGCGTATTTCGGCTGGTTACCGAAAAACCCTATCTAAAATCAGTCATATGTCACAATACATTTACGGGGTAAGCTATCCTATGTACATTAAATCATAAAAACAACCATGTTTTCATCTGTAATGAAGCTCTCCAAGCTTGTCTATCCAATATATCCAACTGCAAAATATCGAAAAATATAAGAGAAAAACTATGCTTATTGATATAAAATAAAAACCGTTTTAGGATCATGTTTTCGCTCCTCCGGTAATGTTTATAAAATGGACATAAGACTATTATTAGCTTTTCATGTACAGATATAAATCAGATGAAGCAAATATTTCAAATGCTATTTTTTCTTTGTTTCCAGGGAAGGAAGACAGCCTTCAACAACACACTATGTTTATTCAACGAGAACATGGTGAAAGGCTACAACATGTACAGCTCTTTGCATCATCCCTCCCACTACATGGTCTTCAACAAGGCGGGATCGCAGCCCGGCCAAAAGAAAGCCCGCTCCCCGGAGATGAGGCGCTGCCAAAACTTCCTCTCCAAGAGCAGCTTCTCAATTGCGGATCACAACAGAATAGTCGCAGGAGAAAATTACCATACTCCCGCAAAAAGGCATCATGGAAAGCAAAAGAACTTAGCGCGAAAAAAAATGCGCCACGAGAACTCCCGCCACCCACGCAAGAAGAGACTGCACCGTGAAAAAAACCTGGGAATGATTCAACGAAACGGTGTCGTTTAAAATGTGACTGATGATGCACTTACTTTGTTAAGGACGATCTTGAACTCCGCCATTTGCCATTTTATAATAGAGCTACTGTAACACAAGAAGAATAATTAATTATCAAACAAACTAAACGAATCAACGTAATAAGCTAACTAACTAATTACCCTGCGTTTTTTTTGTGTTTTGTAAGTTGATATTTTTCTCTACGTAAAATATTACATTGCTAAATTATTGTTTGTCTTTATTTAAATGAAGTTATTGTTTGGTATAATCGATTGTGGCTCTCTAATTTGAAATGGCAAAGGCGGTCGTATCGCCGCGAAAGAATATTTCTATTCTGTAACTCAAGCTTTCAGAAAAATGCTGTTTTAGTGCCTCAGGCCAGTGATAGTGCGCTACTGCCAATGCGAAATAATATAAACGCTAATTATCAATGTTTGTGAACAGTGGGCCGTCGCTAGGGACATATTCCATCGGTGAATTTCCAGTGAAGTAACTACGTAACTGACTATTTAAGATACCCGTACAAGAAGCTTCGTCTAAATTTAAAGTGCGCTTATTTATAAAACAAAACAAAAGAAGAAATATAAAAAGCCTTTCGGTGGATAGCGTTAGAGCATCGCAGACGCATAAAAATTAGACATGCCTTGTTGCACAACAATATAATATAAAAATACGCTTATATACATATAGGACAACAACAAGTGCAGTTCAATTATTGTACTCATTGCAAAACAGAAATAAAGTTAGTTAAAATTTACCCCTACATGTAACGTAACTTATTATTGATGTATATTACTATTCTTATTGTTAAAGTAATTAATTAATATTTCAGTATTATTATACGGACAACTAATCTTGGAACATATTCTGAGATAACACATTGGATTCTCGATATAACTCATGCTTTAAAAATCATAAAATTACAACAAACACACCTCTAGCAACAGAACTTGATTAATTTCAGTCCGAATAAGTGAAAATATATTTATTTTTCAAATCAGTTCTTTTATCTACATTTGAGCTATCCCGTAACATTATTTCTATGGCTAACGTCTCAAATAACTGTTGGCAGAATAGGTTTAACTGAGTATTATTGGTGTATATACTGATCAATATTTGATAATAATAGATACAATTTCAACATTTTAGAGAGCATCATTGTGAATAATTTGACAAAGTAACTCAGGTCGGGATTCTTTCTTCTTACTATACTTATCTACAGATTGTGTCAGTGGAGAGGTTTTGAAAAACGAAATAGAAAGCATAATTAAGCTGTTTGATTTACCAGTTATTTCCCTGAAATTGAAGTTTATTTGATTACCACCACTTTTTTAATCGATCTTTACGTAGTGGTGTTTAGAAAAATATCTTTAAATTCAATACTCAATGATTTCAAGTAGAGTATTCAGTTTATATCCCAAGCATCTTCTTTCCTTGTCTTAAATATACCTTCATTTCGTAACACGTTTGGTGTGAACAAACAATAATAATGTTTTTTCAATGTTCCTACTCTGTTATGAATTGTGAAATTCCCCACTGACCCGCCATGTGTGACGAGAGTGTTTAGTCCGCAGTATTCGACAGAAAACAAGCTACGCTATGTCAATTTAACTGTTTAGTTAACTAACTTTTACACTGTCGGTTACTACAAGATACTCCAATAATAACATTTATTCAATTTTCAAGAAAAAAGTTACTTATTTTCCACCTCTTCTCTCCCACTGCAAATATGCAGAGAATTAATCGCTATGATCTTTATAGTGCTACAGAATAAATCCTTTGTCCCTTATGTTAAACAGCTAAGCAGTGTCTTACTTAAATTTTTGTAGACATAACACTGTAGAAAAATCCTATCTGTGAAGTCTCAATAAAAAAGTATTATCAAGAATCGTAGCAATTTAATTGTATTAATTTCCGTGAGACTTTAATGTAGAAAGGATAACGCTCTCTACTTCCACCCTAAGATATATTAATTCGTGTTATAGATGTTTGGCTTCAAATTAAACACAATTGAAAATTGTCTAATATCTCGTTATATTCGACTTCATCTTTGTAAAAGTTTTCTGTCAATGCTGGCCAACTAAAAACCACAATATATAACAATGTATGCACATTTTCACACAAAATTACTTCATACCACTTCCTTGTTATTTGTTGACACTCAAAAATATCTTATATATTTGAGTATTCAAAAGTACACCTAGACCCGTTATTTACAATTTTTTTGCAGGTTCTTGAGTATTTTGAAACGATTTATTTAGAAATCATTTTAATCAAAAATGTATATCAGAACTTGCATGCATTTAATATGAATTTGCTCGTTTAAAGTTACGAGTAAAGTAAATTGTCACTGTATATAGCGTAACTCCAGTCACGTCAATTTTTCGTATGATTTTTTTGACATCTTAATCCATGAAACTCTGCTTATGGTACTTCGTCTTCAATCTCAATTTTAACTTTAACAGACAAACGATAAGTTGAAATTGTTTTATCTATTGAGATTTAAATGCAGGTCTTTTTTATATCCAACTGTGTGTTAATTAATCTCACACTTTTATGAATATTGAAACATTGATTTAAAAAAAAAACTTGAGTGTCTAAAATACTTCATTAAAAATAAATGTCTACAATTTTATGATACAAAATTATATCACTGATCTAAGCAATATTAGATTTATTAAAGTAAAAAAATCGTTTGCTACTAAAAAAAATTGTATGTACTGTATTGAAATTTAGAAAAAATCTGTTTTACTCATAATGTGCAGTTTGTAATATTTGATACTAAGCGCCTAATATTCAGTGTTTTAATTGTTTACGTAACTCATTAAAAATATAAATTGTTTGACAAATACTAATAATAATAAGCACGTTTCTAAATTGAATTATTTAAAAATTTTCCTTGTAGGTGCTTGAAAATAAATTGTGTTTAGATCAACAAGTATTATTAAAATCTACTAACGTAAATAAGTACTTACCTTTTGTGTGTAATAAATCGTCGCCTTCACAACCTCGTATCATCAAAATCATTTTTTTTTTCAAAAGGCACAAAAAATATTTATTGCATTATTTTTTTCCGTATTTTCGATATATTGAGTAAAGCGTACTTCAATAAAGAAATTGGTTTAACTTAACTATTGTTGAAACACAGAAAAATCAATAAAATTGTTGTGCTATAATAACAAGGGTTGCCATATTTTTATATCTCAATAATAACGAATGAAATTCTTTACTAATTTTACAAATAAATTTTGAATGTCTGTCATATATTCAAATTGTTAAGATTAAACAAAAAAAAAATATTATTCTACGAATTTATTTTCCATATTATCGAATTTTATACTATAACAGTTTTATTTTCACAGTTAAATTGCGATCAACATATTTTTGTTGAATACATTCGGCTATATAAAAGTGCATAAATATTGCGTTATTTATTATTATTTGGCAACCCTAAAAAATCTTTCAAACCATCAACAAAATAAATTTATCAATATTATACTGTAACCAAATTATTTGTAAAAACTCACATGTGGCTGAAAAAGTACAACATCGCTGTATTAATCATTATTAAAATATTGCCTTTTAAACCACAACTCATTCAATAATATTTATTGATGCAGTTCAAAATTAACGTTTTTGTGTAATTCTTAAAAAATCTTCTAATATCATTATAGAAAAATAAATTCAATTTGAAACAAGTGTTAAGCTTTATCTCCGATGACGATATAAAATTTCAATAAAGTATTATAAATTCTATATTGAAAATGTAAATAAGCGGGTGTTGTTTTCCTGAACTAAAATTTTAGCATACAAATTGTGCCATGCTGCATAGACAGTGGCGCCCTAACCAACTGACAATTACGTATAGTTCAATGTGAAAGGTATTAACACCGTATTGAAAATAAAACTAAAACCAAATTCGAGCATTTTTTTGACATTTTTTGGCCATATAATTTAATTTTAATCGTTAGCTACGTCATGTATGTAAGATCTGTGCCGTTATGCATTGCATTATGGCAAAAGTATTTAATATAAACATTATAATTAATATTGTATTCCTTATATTAATATTATATGTATAAAATAGTTATTGTATTGTAATAATATAATTATGTATTATGAAAGATATAATTGTACTTGTAAACATTCCGAGTCTGAGAAATCACGTATTATGATAATTGGAAAAATATGACGAGAAATAAATTATGTGATGAATTTCTGCTAAACTGCATTTGTTTCAATATACTATACACCTATTCAAACCCTACCTTCTAGCAACAAAACTTTCAATAGGAATCGATATTTCATTCATTCGATGGCAGATAATTATATCATCAGTTCAGAGGTGAAAATAGCTGACGTCTGATGGTATTTTCGATTGATTCAGCTGTAACTCTGTTGAAAATAATGTTTTATTGATAACTCTGTTACTTCACTGCTTTATTCTACTGTGCTAACTACGTGTGATCTCGTTCAGAGGCATCTTTAGACTAATTCTATTGTAAGTATTATTTTATAACATAGGCAATGATTTTAATTCTTAGCTTATGAATGAGAAATTATGAGTCTGATCTTTTCTTTCTATCGGGCGCGGGGAGAGGTTTAATTACTTGTGTTTGGACGTTAAAACTCTCTGGGAAATAAATTATTGTAGAGCCACCTGGACAAGGTTTGAGTTACTTGCTGCGAATATCTCAAGAAACTCTAAACCTCCCCAGCCTCTTACTCCAACCAAAAGTATTCTACAGGACGCTGCTATAGTTTAAGATGGAGCAGAAAATCTTCGAAAACCGTGTAGTGGCCATGTACTCCTCACAGAAATTGAATGAAGCAAAATAAGAAGAATATATTTTAATTGAATTGAACCGTAAAAAGTATTTATTTCCAACAATACAATCAATTTATTATTGCTAATTACTGTAACCCGTTGAATAAGTCTCACATAATATTTATTTAATTTTCCATGGGAACATGCACCAAATTTTTTGGACATATTTCTTATTTTATATTGAACTAAATATAGTCGATAAAGTTTTATTACACATTGAATATTTTTTTTTTCTCTTATGGTAAGTAATATTTTATTATAACCCTTTAAATCCTACGGGTCCGAACTATCAACCCGATTTGATACGATTTTAATTAAGCCAGGAGTCAAAGAGTTAAGATAGTATTAAATTCGTTTAGGCTTAGTCTTGACAATGGCGTGATGCCGAAATAACTATCGACAAAACTATGTATGAATGTAGAAGTAGAACGAAGGGGTTATGCCAAATCTCTTGAATGGTGTACTGTTGGTGTAAGTAAAATGAAACATTTGTGAAAAATTTAATTTGTTGCTTTGATTAACTATGATTTATAATACAATAAAGCAATATATAAATATATTTTTATTTTAATTAAAATTTACTATACTCATTATATAACTTTACTCAGAATATAAATTTTACCATTGACTATATTTTTACTTGGAATGACGGTATTGTATCCGAGTGACTTCATTACGATAAAAAAATCTTTCTAAAATTCTAAGTGAATCATTTTATATTATATAAGTGTAAATTAAATTTATGATATGAAAACATGAAGATGGTATCTGATTTCATAAAAATTCAAATATATCTCAAATCCAATAAAAATATGACAACCATTGCTTCCGAGAAAGAGAGAAAATTGTTTATTGAATTATTTTTTCATCGCCTGTTTCTCAAACTTTGTTTTTATAAAAACTATTGACGTCTTTAAGTATTATTTTTTTCCTTAACAAACACCATAAGACACGTATAATAATCACTTTTCAGCATTATTCGATAATTCGATCCTGTAGCCAAGTGATTAACGCTACTGGACTTAGTGTTATTCAGTTGGGCGACCGGAAATTCAAATCCATGAATGGAATCTCACGATGTATGTCTTAAGACATGAATATTGATGATGGTTGTTTTAATTCTCAAAAATCTCTATCCTACGTAAAAACAGATACAAGTCGATTCCTACCTCCATTCTTCTAACTTTACCGATCGCAATGTGCATATGGGTTCCTAATGGAGGTATCTTTACATAAGTCTTCTACGAGAATTGCTTGTTATTCAGTTACTCAACCTCTCGTTTTCGAATAGAGTAGGAATAGAAGAATAGGGCTAGGACAGGATTAGTGGTTAGTAACGCCCGATTTTTAGAATCGGATGGGTGGGAGGGAATCTTACGCCATACAAACATCCATGCCTACGAACAGAATTCCATAAATCGACTTGAAAATTTAATTTATAAAACTGTCCGTATCGGGAATTGAACTCGAGAATCCGTAACATGCACCACGGACCCGACAAAATAATAATTATGCGAATCTAATCATAAAGCAAAAAAACTGTATATAAACGAGGAATTTTTGAAAATTAAGACCAACGTTATAGAAACACTGCTCACATACCATTTAAATAAAAATATTCCATGTTACGTTTAGATACAAGAAAAAACAATATGGTGTTATTATGGTGGACCAGGCCGTTGTTTATTCATATGAAAGAAAGAAACCGCGGAATGATGTTTGAAATTTAATAAAATACCCCTTGTGAGACGGAACCCTTTCTCCCTGCTTCGAAGTCCTACTCACAAATCACTTAGCCACTCAGCATGACTTCGATAGGGGTTTCGAGATACTTCTGTTACAAATTCCCGGGATTAAAAGATTTTTTGAAGAAAGTCAAATAAAACGGCCACGGAATCCTTAAAATAAATAAAAAAGGGTTAGGTATTTTAAGTTGAACTTATACCGTAAACTTAAAAATGTAAATGGCACAGGTTCGACAAGTTTGTCCAATTTTATTTACAAATTTTATTTGTTAATTTAGCCATCGTGGAATATTAGACCCGTGCAGTATGACACTTTAGGAGTAATTTGTCTTATATATGTGTGACGTTCACGTAGTTCGTTTTATAGTTTTGAGTTTATGACCATTTAAGATGATATTCCATTTTTTCGCTCTATTTTTTGAAGAACAGCATAATTTAATGCAATTATTTCGTACGAAATGCTTAGCAAAATTAGAATTTTATTACGGTATTTATTATTTTCCGTGGCGCAGTTGGTAGCGTCGTTGACTAGGGTTACTAATATCTGGGACTCCCAGTGCGGACAGTTTCATAAATTGATCTTTCAATCGATTTATTTCTATTCGCAGTCATGCATGTTTGTGATGTTTAAAACTTCTCTCTCCCACCGATCGGATCCACGGGGCGTAACGAGAGCGTTTACCTAAAAGCTAGTCCTGTCCTAGCCCTATCCTTCTATCCCTACTCTCTTCGAAAAAAGAGAGGTTAAACAACTGAGTAACAAGCGGTTGTCATAGAAAACTTCTGTTGAGATACCTCCATTAGGATGCCATGTACTCCACGTTGGGAGCGGACATGGTAAACAAAATATAACTTATTATTATATATTTCGGGTTGATATGTCATCGACCAACGACATTGCGACTTCAACGTAGTTTGCGTTTTTATAATGACATCACACAACACTATATTGAGTAACTTTAGGTCATGTGTACTGGAATACAGTTACAAGTAATATAAATGATACACATCGTTGTTTTCTTTATGTCAATCTGCCTCCAGTCATCCGGCAGTGATCTCCAAGTAAAATATCAAAGGTAACAGTTACCTATCAGATTCACTTGATAAGCAATAACATATGAACAGCTGTACAAGGTGATTCTCTAAAATAATTAAGTAATTTAATTAAATCAGAAAAAAAATACAGGTGCATTTTCATTATCACCAAGATCATTATAATATCTATATATATAAAAATGAATGTCTGTTTGTTGGTTTGTTGGTTTGTCCGGATCTTATAGGCTCCTAAACTACTCAACCGATCGCGACGAAACTTTCAGGAAGGACTTATTGTGATCATGCCGGGAAATATTATATAAAATAAATGTTTGTCTGTCCTTTACGCGTTCCTTTACCATTCATACGATTTCGATGAAACTTCGGTGAGATGTTGTGCACACACCCGTGAAGGGTTCTGAAGAAAAAAAAATGAAAATCTAAAATTGAAAAAAAGAATCAAATACGTACATACAGCGACATCTAGGAAAAACCTTCTGATTTATTCGTGTACGCACCAGACGAAAAACCAAAATATTGTGTTATAACAAGTGTGATATTGAAACTCGGGTTCAGGTCGGGCCAGGCCTGAAGATGATGGGCTTGAACCGGGTAAGTCGAACCGGGTAAATTTCGGCCTGTGCAAACCTCTAATCCAAAAGCAGTTCAATAAACAGAATTAAAACACAAACCCTTTCTTTCTTTGAGTGGCATTGCAACGCATGCCGGGTACTCACTAGTTGTATATAAACTTGATTGCGTTAAAAGAATCACTTTTTGTGACAAATTAAATTTTTTTTAATGCTGGAGGACATTGCAAGATATAATTTTAAACAAATTATTTTGTATCGTACATTTTGTCGATTCAACAAGAGTTCAGCCCACCCACTTACTACTTAGTCTTCATTTTCAATTGATACAAAAAATTAAACAATTAAAACACTACATAAATTAGAATGCACATTTATGTAAAATGGTGAAACATAGTTAGATTTCTTATTAGTATAACCATTTCAAAATCAACTTTTTGTAATGTAATGTTTTTTGAAAATGCACATTTAATTTGTCATATTATTCGATCCTTGACTTGCGTAGATGTTCAGTTTAATTCAGTTTCTGAATATGTGTAATAAATTTCAATGTAGTATAATTTAAAACAAAACATTGAAATTTGCATTTAAAATAACTATTTATCAATGCAACTGTGTAACCATACGTATAATAAAGAGTGTTTTATTAATACACTAAGAAATAATTGAATACCACTCTTCTTTTTCTTTTCTTGATAAAGACTTTATCCATCTTTCTACTTACTTTACCATAAACGACGGTATTGACATCAAATTATTCCATGACATGCTTTCATTGTGTATGTCAATTAACTCTTGTAACTCAATTAAGTAAGTATCATTTAACAGAGTGTCTTAGTGAGATTAATTTTACTAATTAACATATTCACTGTTGGTATACAAGTTTTCTTAATGTATTCAGTTAAATAGTTTCCAGAGTTTCCTCAGAATTTTCAAAATCACTCATCACTTGTGGGCGCAATCGAAAAATATCTCAATTTAAATAAATTTACGAAATATCTGTACAAACATTTATCTTTCTATCTTACGCAACGCAACATTTACAATGCAACTAAGGAATTAACCGAAAATGAAATGAATAAATTTGACTTTCTTTGACTTCAAAGATCATCGACGTATAATTTGCGATGAATATTCACATCGGGTGACTAAAAACATTTCAAACAGAGATGTAAAAACTGTTGAAAAAACCTGAAATATAAATACAGCTACATACACATAATTTGACATTAATCTATTTTTTCCTACTCGAAATTCTTCCATGAAGTAGGGAAGCTGTAACGAAAAAAACATTGTCAAATATTGGTACAAAAAGGGAAATCGCTTTTCAAGGACCGCGTCGCGTCAGGAAGACTTAAGTTTTTTTTTGTTTTATCTTGTCGCTAACATTGTTTGTGAACGCAAGAATTAGGGTCCATTAGAACAGGAGTATTAAATAAACGACACGGTATTTTTGTCTTACAAGAAAAATAACTATCACTGTATTTCAGAAAAAAGTACAATAACTTTACGAAAAATAAATTATATTTTAAGTATCAATCAACAATCGAACATCTGCAGTTAAAAGGAACACTATCGCAAGTCCACGTTTAAGGTATTTTAACTTTTTATATTATTCTGAATCAAAGTATTTAATTCTAAATATTGCTAAAATTTTTATGCAAGTCCATGAGAGAGTAGGGCGAAAACGAAACGAAACAAAACGACACAAATCACATCCGTCTCGCTCGCCGCTCGAGGGATGACGGTATAGGAGCGGGGAGAAGCGGGGTGCGGGCTTCAACACACTTCAAGGCCCGCGTCCTGGGATAAGGACTAAGAAAGGAGAAAACAACGGTTCCCTCGTCCTCCATTAAAACCCCGGTCGTTTATCCGCGTACTCATCTGATTTATTTGCAATTAGCTACAGTTTCACAAGACATTAGACACAACAGAATTACATACTTTTAATTTAAACTGTGTAAGTGGTTTTATCGTAATCGAAGGGATCAGGCGTTGCCGCGACCTCCCACCCAGAACGGTCGGGCTCCACTGACTCTGGCAGGATCGCAGGCGCTTCCCCCCCACTTCAAACTGCAAATCAACAACATCAACCAACAAATCCGACCCCCACCCTTAACGCCTCAGC